>OY282640.1:92258129-93508977 GCA_958299015.1 Tetanocera ferruginea | reverse complement strand
TGAAATGAAAATGAAATGAAATGAAATGAAAATGAAATGAAAATGAAATGAAAATGAAATGAAAATGAAATGAAAATGAAATGAAAATGAAATGAAAATGAAATGAAAATGAAATGAAAATGAAATGAAAATGAAATGAAAATGAAATGAAAATGAAATGAAAATGAAATGAAAATGAAATGAAAATGAAATGAAAATGAAATGAAAATGAAATGAAAATGAAATGAAAATGAAATGAAAATGAAATGAAAATGAAATGAAAATGAAATGAAAATGAAATGAAAATGAAATGAAAATGAAATGAAAATGAAATGAAAATGAAATGAAAATGAAATGAAAATGAAATGAAAATGAAATGAAAATGAAATGAAAATGAAATGAAAATGAAATGAAAATGAAATGAAAATGAAATGAAAATGAAATGAAAATGAAAATGAAATGAAAATGAAATGAAAATGAAATGAAAATGAAATGAAAATGAAATGAAAATGAAATGAAAATGAAATGAAAATGAAATGAAAATGAAATGAAAATGAAATGAAAATGAAATGAAAATGAAATGAAAATGAAATGAAAATGAAATGAAAATGAAATGAAAATGAAATGAAAATGAAATGAAAATGAAATGAAAATGAAATGAAAATGAAATGAAAATGAAATGAAAATGAAATGAAAATGAAATGAAAATGAAATGAAAATGAAATGAAAATGAAATGAAAATGAAATGAAAATGAAATGAAAATGAAATGAAAATGAAATGAAAATGAAATGAAAATGAAATGAAAATGAAATGAAAATGAAATGAAAATGAAATGAAAATGAAATGAAAATGAAATGAAAATGAAATGAAAATGAAATGAAAATGAAATGAAAATGAAATGAAAATGAAATGAAAATGAAATGAAAATGAAATGAAAATGAAATGAAAATGAAATGAAAATGAAATGAAAATGAAATGAAAATGAAATGAAAATGAAATGAAAATGAAATGAAAATGAAATGAAAATGAAATGAAAATGAAATGAAAATGAAATGAAAATGAAATGAAAATGAAATGAAAATGAAATGAAAATGAAATGAAAATGAAATGAAAATGAAATGAAAATGAAATGAAAATGAAATGAAAATGAAATGAAAATGAAATGAAAATGAAATGAAAATGAAATGAAAATGAAATGAAAATGAAATGAAAATGAAATGAAAATGAAATGAAAATGAAATGAAAATGAAATGAAAATGAAATGAAAATGAAATGAAAATGAAATGAAAATGAAATGAAAATGAAATGAAAATGAAATGAAAATGAAATGAAAATGAAATGAAAATGAAATGAAAATGAAATGAAAATGAAATGAAAATGAAATGAAAATGAAATGAAAATGAAATGAAAATGAAATGAAAATGAAATGAAAATGAAATGAAAATGAAATGAAAATGAAATGAAAATGAAATGAAAATGAAATGAAAATGAAATGAAAATGAAATGAAAATGAAATGAAAATGAAATGAAAATGAAATGAAAATGAAATGAAAATGAAATGAAAATGAAATGAAAATGAAATGAAAATGAAATGAAAATGAAATGAAAATGAAATGAAATGAAATGAAAATGAAATGAAAATGAAATGAAAATGAAATGAAAATGAAATGAAAATGAAATGAAAATGAAATGAAAATGAAATGAAAATGAAATGAAAATGAAATGAAAATGAAATGAAAATGAAATGAAAATGAAATGAAAATGAAATGAAAATGAAATGAAAATGAAATGAAAATGAAATGAAAATGAAATGAAAATGAAATGAAAATGAAATGAAAATGAAATGAAAATGAAATGAAAATGAAATGAAAATGAAATGAAAATGAAATGAAAATGAAATGAAAATGAAATGAAAATGAAATGAAAATGAAATGAAAATGAAATGAAAATGAAATGAAAATGAAATGAAAATGAAATGAAAATGAAATGAAAATGAAATGAAAATGAAATGAAAATGAAATGAAAATGAAATGAAAATGAAATGAAAATGAAATGAAAATGAAATGAAAATGAATGAAAATGAAATGAAAATGAAATGAAAATGAAATGAAAATGAAATGAAAATGAAATGAAAATGAAATGAAAATGAAATGAAAATGAAATGAAAATGAAATGAAAATGAAATGAAAATGAAATGAAAATGAAATGAAAATGAAATGAAAATGAAATGAAAATGAAATGAAAATGAAATGAAAATGAAATGAAAATGAAATGAAAATGAAATGAAAATGAAATGAAAATGAAATGAAAATGAAATGAAAATGAAATGAAAATGAAATGAAAATGAAATGAAAATGAAATGAAAATGAAATGAAAATGAAATGAAAATGAAATGAAAATGAAATGAAAATGAAATGAAAATGAAATGAAAATGAAATGAAAATGAAATGAAAATGAAATGAAAATGAAATGAAAATGAAATGAAAATGAAATGAAAATGAAATGAAAATGAAATGAAAATGAAATGAAAATGAAATGAAAATGAAATGAAAATGAAATGAAAATGAAATGAAAATGAAATGAAAATGAAATGAAAATGAAATGAAAATGAAATGAAAATGAAATGAAAATGAAATGAAAATGAAATGAAAATGAAATGAAAATGAAATGAAAATGAAATGAAAATGAAATGAAAATGAAATGAAAATGAAATGAAAATGAAATGAAATGAAATGAAAATGAAATGAAAATGAAATGAAAATGAAATGAAAATGAAATGAAAATGAAATGAAAATGAAATGAAAATGAAATGAAAATGAAATGAAAATGAAATGAAAATGAAATGAAAATGAAATGAAAATGAAATGAAAATGAAATGAAAATGAAATGAAAATGAAATGAAAATGAAATGAAAATGAAATGAAAATGAAATGAAAATGAAATGAAAATGAAATGAAAATGAAATGAAAATGAAATGAAAATGAAATGAAAATGAAATGAAAATGAAATGAAAATGAAATGAAAATGAAATGAAAATGAAATGAAAATGAAATGAAAATGAAATGAAAATGAAATGAAAATGAAATGAAAATGAAATGAAAATGAAATGAAAATGAAATGAAAATGAAATGAAAATGAAATGAAAATGAAATGAAAATGAAATGAAAATGAAATGAAAATGAAATGAAAATGAAATGAAAATGAAATGAAAATGAAATGAAAATGAAATGAAAATGAAATGAAAATGAAATGAAAATGAAATGAAAATGAAATGAAAATGAAATGAAAATGAAATGAAAATGAAATGAAAATGAAATGAAAATGAAATGAAAATGAAATGAAAATGAAATGAAAATGAAATGAAAATGAAATGAAAATGAAATGAAAATGAAATGAAAATGAAATGAAAATGAAATGAAAATGAAATGAAAATGAAATGAAAATGAAATGAAAATGAAATGAAAATGAAATGAAAATGAAATGAAAATGAAATGAAAATGAAATGAAAATGAAATGAAAATGAAATGAAAATGAAATGAAAATGAAATGAAAATGAAATGAAAATGAAATGAAAATGAAATGAAAATGAAATGAAAATGAAATGAAAATGAAATGAAAATGAAATGAAAATGAAATGAAAATGAAATGAAAATGAAATGAAAATGAAATGAAAATGAAATGAAAATGAAATGAAAATGAAATGAAAATGAAATGAAAATGAAATGAAAATGAAATGAAAATGAAATGAAAATGAAATGAAAATGAAATGAAAATGAAATGAAAATGAAATGAAAATGAAATGAAAATGAAATGAAAATGAAATGAAAATGAAATGAAAATGAAATGAAAATGAAATGAAAATGAAATGAAAATGAAATGAAAATGAAATGAAAATGAAATGAAAATGAAATGAAAATGAAATGAAAATGAAATGAAAATGAAATGAAAATGAAATGAAAATGAAATGAAAATGAAATGAAAATGAAATGAAAATGAAATGAAAATGAAATGAAAATGAAATGAAAATGAAATGAAAATGAAATGAAAATGAAATGAAAATGAAATGAAAATGAAATGAAAATGAAATGAAAATGAAATGAAAATGAAATGAAAATGAAATGAAAATGAAATGAAAATGAAATGAAAATGAAATGAAAATGAAATGAAAATGAAATGAAAATGAAATGAAAATGAAATGAAAATGAAATGAAAATGAAATGAAAATGAAATGAAAATGAAATGAAAATGAAATGAAAATGAAATGAAATGAAATGAAAATGAAATGAAAATGAAATGAAAATGAAATGAAAATGAAATGAAAATGAAATGAAAATGAAATGAAAATGAAATGAAAATGAAATGAAAATGAAATGAAAATGAAATGAAAATGAAATGAAAATGAAATGAAAATGAAATGAAAATGAAATGAAAATGAAATGAAAATGAAATGAAAATGAAATGAAAATGAAATGAAAATGAAATGAAAATGAAATGAAATGAAATGAAAATGAAATGAAAATGAAATGAAAATGAAATGAAAATGAAATGAAAATGAAATGAAAATGAAATGAAAATGAAATGAAAATGAAATGAAAATGAAATGAAAATGAAATGAAAATGAAATGAAAATGAAATGAAAATGAAATGAAAATGAAATGAAAATGAAATGAAAATGAAATGAAAATGAAATGAAAATGAAATGAAAATGAAATGAAAATGAAATGAAAATGAAATGAAAATGAAATGAAAATGAAATGAAAATGAAATGAAAATGAAATGAAAATGAAATGAAAATGAAATGAAAATGAAATGAAAATGAAATGAAATGAAATGAAAATGAAATGAAAATGAAATGAAAATGAAATGAAAATGAAATGAAAATGAAATGAAAATGAAATGAAAATGAAATGAAAATGAAATGAAAATGAAATGAAAATGAAATGAAAATGAAATGAAAATGAAATGAAAATGAAATGAAAATGAAATGAAAATGAAATGAAAAAATGAAATGAAAATGAAATGAAAATGAAATGAAAATGAAATGAAAATGAAATGAAAATGAAATGAAAATGAAATGAAAATGAAATGAAAATGAAATGAAAATGAAATGAAAATGAAATGAAAATGAAATGAAAATGAAATGAAAATGAAATGAAAATGAAATGAAAATGAAATGAAAATGAAATGAAAATGAATGAAAATGAAATGAAAATGAAATGAAAATGAAATGAAAATGAAATGAAAATGAAATGAAAATGAAATGAAAATGAAATGAAAATGAAATGAAAATGAAATGAAAATGAAATGAAAATGAAATGAAAATGAAATGAAAATGAAATGAAAATGAAATGAAAATGAAATGAAAATGAAATGAAAATGAAATGAAAATGAAATGAAAATGAAATGAAAATGAAATGAAAATGAAATGAAAATGAAATGAAAATGAAATGAAAATGAAATGAAAATGAAATGAAAATGAAATGAAAATGAAATGAAAATGAAATGAAAATGAAATGAAAATGAAATGAAAATGAAATGAAAATGAAATGAAAATGAAATGAAAATGAAATGAAAATGAAATGAAAATGAAATGAAAATGAAATGAAAATGAAATGAAAATGAAATGAAAATGAAATGAAAATGAAATGAAAATGAAATGAAAATGAAATGAAAATGAAATGAAAATGAAATGAAAATGAAATGAAAATGAAATGAAAATGAAATGAAAATGAAATGAAAATGAAATGAAAATGAAATGAAAATGAAATGAAAATGAAATGAAAATGAAATGAAAATGAAATGAAAATGAAATGAAAATGAAATGAAAATGAAATGAAAATGAAATGAAAATGAAATGAAAATGAAATGAAAATGAAATGAAAATGAAATGAAAATGAAATGAAAATGAAATGAAAATGAAATGAAAATGAAATGAAAATGAAATGAAAATGAAATGAAAATGAAATGAAAATGAAATGAAAATGAAATGAAAATGAAATGAAAATGAAATGAAAATGAAATGAAAATGAAATGAAAATGAAATGAAAATGAAATGAAAATGAAATGAAAATGAAATGAAAATGAAATGAAAATGAAATGAAAATGAAATGAAAATGAAATGAAAATGAAATGAAAATGAAATGAAAATGAAATGAAAATGAAATGAAAATGAAATGAAAATGAAATGAAAATGAAATGAAAATGAAATGAAAATGAAATGAAAATGAAATGAAAATGAAATGAAAATGAAATGAAAATGAAATGAAAATGAAATGAAAATGAAATGAAAATGAAATGAAAATGAAATGAAAATGAAATGAAAATGAAATGAAAATGAAATGAAAATGAAATGAAAATGAATGAAAATGAAATGAAAATGAAATGAAAATGAAATGAAAATGAAATGAAAATGAAATGAAAATGAAATGAAAATGAAATGAAAATGAAATGAAAATGAAATGAAAATGAAATGAAAATGAAATGAAAATGAAATGAAAATGAAATGAAAATGAAATGAAAATGAAATGAAAATGAAATGAAAATGAAATGAAAATGAAATGAAAATGAAATGAAAATGAAATGAAAATGAAATGAAAATGAAATGAAAATGAAATGAAAATGAAATGAAAATGAAATGAAAATGAAATGAAAATGAAATGAAAATGAAATGAAAATGAAATGAAAATGAAATGAAAATGAAATGAAAATGAAATGAAAATGAAATGAAAATGAAATGAAAATGAAATGAAAATGAAATGAAAATGAAATGAAAATGAAATGAAAATGAAATGAAAATGAAATGAAAATGAAATGAAAATGAAATGAAAATGAAATGAAAATGAAATGAAAATGAAATGAAAATGAAATGAAAATGAAATGAAAATGAAATGAAAATGAAATGAAAATGAAATGAAAATGAAATGAAAATGAAATGAAAATGAAATGAAAATGAAATGAAAATGAAATGAAAATGAAATGAAAATGAAATGAAAATGAAATGAAAATGAAATGAAAATGAAATGAAAATGAAATGAAAATGAAATGAAAATGAAATGAAAATGAAATGAAAATGAAATGAAAATGAAATGAAAATGAAATGAAAATGAAATGAAAATGAAATGAAAATGAAATGAAAATGAAATGAAAATGAAATGAAAATGAAATGAAAATGAAATGAAAATGAAATGAAAATGAAATGAAAATGAAATGAAAATGAAATGAAAATGAAATGAAAATGAAATGAAAATGAAATGAAAATGAAATGAAAATGAAATGAAAATGAAATGAAAATGAAATGAAAATGAAATGAAAATGAAATGAAAATGAAATGAAAATGAAATGAAAATGAAATGAAAATGAAATGAAAATGAAATGAAAATGAAATGAAAATGAAATGAAAATGAAATGAAAATGAAATGAAAATGAAATGAAAATGAAATGAAAATGAAATGAAAATGAAATGAAAATGAAATGAAAATGAAATGAAAATGAAATGAAAATGAAATGAAAATGAAATGAAAATGAAATGAAAATGAATGAAAATGAAATGAAAATGAAATGAAAATGAAATGAAAATGAAATGAAAATGAAATGAAAATGAAATGAAAATGAAATGAAAATGAAATGAAAATGAAATGAAAATGAAATGAAAATGAAATGAAAATGAAATGAAAATGAAATGAAAATGAAATGAAAATGAAATGAAAATGAAATGAAAATGAAATGAAAATGAAATGAAAATGAATGAAAATGAAATGAAAATGAAATGAAAATGAAATGAAAATGAAATGAAAATGAAATGAAAATGAAATGAAAATGAAATGAAAATGAAATGAAAATGAAATGAAAATGAAATGAAAATGAAATGAAAATGAAATGAAAATGAAATGAAAATGAAATGAAAATGAAATGAAAATGAAATGAAAATGAAATGAAAATGAAATGAAAATGAAATGAAAATGAAATGAAAATGAAATGAAAATGAAATGAAAATGAAATGAAAATGAAATGAAAATGAAATGAAAATGAAATGAAAATGAAATGAAAATGAAATGAAAATGAAATGAAATGAAATGAAAATGAAATGAAAATGAAATGAAAATGAAATGAAAATGAAATGAAAATGAAATGAAAATGAAATGAAAATGAAATGAAAATGAAATGAAAATGAAATGAAAATGAAATGAAAATGAAATGAAAATGAAATGAAAATGAAATGAAAATGAAATGAAAATGAAATGAAAATGAAATGAAAATGAAATGAAAATGAAATGAAAATGAAATGAAAATGAAATGAAAATGAAATGAAAATGAAATGAAAATGAAATGAAAATGAAATGAAAATGAAATGAAAATGAAATGAAAATGAAATGAAAATGAAATGAAAATGAAATGAAAATGAAATGAAAATGAAATGAAAATGAAATGAAAATGAAATGAAAATGAAATGAAAATGAAATGAAAATGAAATGAAAATGAAATGAAAATGAAATGAAAATGAAATGAAAATGAAATGAAAATGAAATGAAAATGAAATGAAATGAAATGAAAATGAAATGAAAATGAAATGAAAATGAAATGAAAATGAAATGAAAATGAAATGAAAATGAAATGAAAATGAAATGAAAATGAAATGAAAATGAAATGAAAATGAAATGAAAATGAAATGAAAATGAAATGAAAATGAAATGAAAATGAAATGAAAATGAAATGAATGAAATGAAAATGAAATGAAAATGAAATGAAAATGAAATGAAAATGAAATGAAAATGAAATGAAAATGAAATGAAAATGAAATGAAAATGAAATGAAAATGAAATGAAAATGAAATGAAAATGAAATGAAAATGAAATGAAAATGAAATGAAAATGAAATGAAAATGAAATGAAAATGAAATGAAAATGAAATGAAAATGAAATGAAAATGAAATGAAAATGAAATGAAAATGAAATGAAAATGAAATGAAAATGAAATGAAAATGAAATGAAAATGAAATGAAAATGAAATGAAAATGAAATGAAAATGAAATGAAAATGAAATGAAAATGAAATGAAAATGAAATGAAAATGAAATGAAAATGAAATGAAAATGAAATGAAAATGAAATGAAATGAAATGAAAATGAAATGAAAATGAAATGAAAATGAAATGAAAATGAAATGAAAATGAAATGAAAATGAAATGAAAATGAAATGAAAATGAAATGAAAATGAAATGAAAATGAAATGAAAATGAAATGAAAATGAAATGAAAATGAAATGAAAATGAAATGAAAATGAAATGAAAATGAAATGAAAATGAAATGAAATGAAATGAAAATGAAATGAAAATGAAATGAAAATGAAATGAAAATGAAATGAAAATGAAATGAAAATGAAATGAAAATGAAATGAAAATGAAATGAAAATGAAATGAAAATGAAATGAAAATGAAATGAAAATGAAATGAAAATGAAATGAAAATGAAATGAAAATGAAATGAAAATGAAATGAAAATGAAATGAAAATGAAATGAAAATGAAATGAAAATGAAATGAAAATGAAATGAAAATGAAATGAAAATGAAATGAAAATGAAATGAAAATGAAATGAAAATGAAATGAAAATGAAATGAAAATGAAATGAAAATGAAATGAAAATGAAATGAAAATGAAATGAAAATGAAATGAAAATGAAATGAAAATGAAATGAAAATGAAATGAAAATGAAATGAAAATGAAATGAAAATGAAATGAAAATGAAATGAAAATGAAATGAAAATGAAATGAAAATGAAATGAAAATGAAATGAAATGAAATGAAAATGAAATGAAAATGAAATGAAAATGAAATGAAAATGAAATGAAAATGAAATGAAAATGAAATGAAAATGAAATGAAAATGAAATGAAAATGAAATGAAAATGAAATGAAAATGAAATGAAAATGAAATGAAAATGAAATGAAAATGAAATGAAAATGAAATGAAAATGAAATGAAAATGAAATGAAAATGAAATGAAAATGAAATGAAAATGAAATGAAAATGAAATGAAAATGAAATGAAAATGAAATGAAAATGAAATGAAAATGAAATGAAAATGAATGAAAATGAAATGAAAATGAAATGAAAATGAAATGAAAATGAAATGAAAATGAAATGAAAATGAAATGAAAATGAAATGAAAATGAAATGAAAATGAAATGAAAATGAAATGAAAATGAAATGAAAATGAAATGAAAATGAAATGAAAATGAAATGAAAATGAAATGAAAATGAAATGAAAATGAAATGAAAATGAAATGAAAATGAAATGAAAATGAAATGAAAATGAAATGAAAATGAAATGAAAATGAAATGAAAATGAAATGAAAATGAAATGAAAATGAAATGAAAATGAAATGAAAATGAAATGAAAATGAAATGAAAATGAAATGAAAATGAAATGAAAATGAAATGAAAATGAAATGAAAATGAAATGAAAATGAAATGAAAATGAAATGAAAATGAAATGAAAATGAAATGAAAATGAAATGAAAATGAAATGAAAATGAAATGAAAATGAAATGAAAATGAAATGAAAATGAAATGAAAATGAAATGAAAATGAAATGAAAATGAAATGAAAATGAAATGAAAATGAAATGAAAATGAAATGAAAATGAAATGAAAATGAAATGAAAATGAAATGAAAATGAAATGAAAATGAAATGAAAATGAAATGAAAATGAAATGAAAATGAAATGAAAATGAAATGAAAATGAAATGAAAATGAAATGAAAATGAAATGAAAATGAAATGAAAATGAAATGAAAATGAAATGAAAATGAAATGAAAATGAAATGAAAATGAAATGAAAATGAAATGAAAATGAAATGAAAATGAAATGAAAATGAAATGAAAATGAAATGAAAATGAAATGAAAATGAAATGAAAATGAAATGAAAATGAAATGAAAATGAAATGAAAATGAAATGAAAATGAAATGAAAATGAAATGAAAATGAAATGAAAATGAAATGAAAATGAAATGAAAATGAAATGAAAATGAAATGAAAATGAAATGAAAATGAAATGAAAATGAAATGAAAATGAAATGAAAATGAAATGAAAATGAAATGAAAATGAAATGAAAATGAAATGAAAATGAAATGAAAATGAAATGAAAATGAAATGAAAATGAAATGAAAATGAAATGAAAATGAAATGAAAATGAAATGAAAATGAAATGAAAATGAAATGAAAATGAAATGAAAATGAAATGAAAATGAAATGAAAATGAAATGAAAATGAAATGAAAATGAAATGAAAATGAAATGAAAATGAAATGAAAATGAAATGAAAATGAAATGAAAATGAAATGAAAATGAAATGAAAATGAAATGAAAATGAAATGAAAATGAAATGAAAATGAAATGAAAATGAAATGAAAATGAAATGAAAATGAAATGAAAATGAAATGAAAATGAAATGAAAATGAAATGAAAATGAAATGAAAATGAAATGAAAATGAAATGAAAATGAAATGAAAATGAAATGAAAATGAAATGAAAATGAAATGAAAATGAAATGAAAATGAAATGAAAATGAAATGAAAATGAAATGAAAATGAAATGAAAATGAAATGAAAATGAAATGAAAATGAAATGAAAATGAAATGAAAATGAAATGAAAATGAAATGAAAATGAAATGAAAATGAAATGAAAATGAAATGAAAATGAAATGAAAATGAAATGAAAATGAAATGAAAATGAAATGAAAATGAAATGAAAATGAAATGAAAATGAAATGAAAATGAAATGAAAATGAAATGAAAATGAAATGAAAATGAAATGAAAATGAAATGAAAATGAAATGAAAATGAAATGAAAATGAAATGAAAATGAAATGAAAATGAAATGAAAATGAAATGAAAATGAAATGAAAATGAAATGAAAATGAAATGAAAATGAAATGAAAATGAAATGAAAATGAAATGAAAATGAAATGAAAATGAAATGAAAATGAAATGAAAATGAAATGAAAATGAAATGAAAATGAAATGAAAATGAAATGAAAATGAAATGAAAATGAAATGAAAATGAAATGAAAATGAAATGAAAATGAAATGAAAATGAAATGAAAATGAAATGAAAATGAAATGAAAATGAAATGAAAATGAAATGAAAATGAAATGAAAATGAAATGAAAATGAAATGAAAATGAAATGAAAATGAAATGAAAATGAAATGAAAATGAAATGAAAATGAAATGAAAATGAAATGAAAATGAAATGAAAATGAAATGAAAATGAAATGAAAATGAAATGAAAATGAAATGAAAATGAAATGAAAATGAAATGAAAATGAAATGAAAATGAAATGAAAATGAAATGAAAATGAAATGAAAATGAAATGAAAATGAAATGAAAATGAAATGAAAATGAAATGAAAATGAAATGAAAATGAAATGAAAATGAAATGAAAATGAAATGAAAATGAAATGAAAATGAAATGAAAATGAAATGAAAATGAAATGAAAATGAAATGAAAATGAAATGAAAATGAAATGAAAATGAAATGAAAATGAAATGAAAATGAAATGAAAATGAAATGAAAATGAAATGAAAATGAAATGAAAATGAAATGAAAATGAAATGAAAATGAAATGAAAATGAAATGAAAATGAAATGAAAATGAAATGAAAATGAAATGAAAATGAAATGAAAATGAAATGAAAATGAAATGAAAATGAAATGAAAATGAAATGAAAATGAAATGAAAATGAAATGAAAATGAAATGAAAATGAAATGAAAATGAAATGAAAATGAAATGAAAATGAAATGAAAATGAAATGAAAATGAAATGAAAATGAAATGAAAATGAAATGAAAATGAAATGAAAATGAAATGAAAATGAAATGAAAATGAAATGAAAATGAAATGAAAATGAAATGAAAATGAAATGAAAATGAAATGAAAATGAAATGAAAATGAAATGAAAATGAAATGAAAATGAAATGAAAATGAAATGAAAATGAAATGAAAATGAAATGAAAATGAAATGAAAATGAAATGAAAATGAAATGAAAATGAAATGAAAATGAAATGAAAATGAAATGAAAATGAAATGAAAATGAAATGAAAATGAAATGAAAATGAAATGAAAATGAAATGAAAATGAAATGAAAATGAAATGAAAATGAAATGAAAATGAAATGAAAATGAAATGAAAATGAAATGAAAATGAAATGAAAATGAAATGAAAATGAAATGAAAATGAAATGAAAATGAAATGAAAATGAAATGAAAATGAAATGAAAATGAAATGAAAATGAAATGAAAATGAAATGAAAATGAAATGAAAATGAAATGAAAATGAAATGAAAATGAAATGAAAATGAAATGAAAATGAAATGAAAATGAAATGAAAATGAAATGAAAATGAAATGAAAATGAAATGAAAATGAAATGAAAATGAAATGAAAATGAAATGAAAATGAAATGAAAATGAAATGAAAATGAAATGAAAATGAAATGAAAATGAAATGAAAATGAAATGAAAATGAAATGAAAATGAAATGAAAATGAAATGAAAATGAAATGAAAATGAAATGAAAATGAAATGAAAATGAAATGAAAATGAAATGAAAATGAAATGAAAATGAAATGAAAATGAAATGAAAATGAAATGAAAATGAAATGAAAATGAAATGAAAATGAAATGAAAATGAAATGAAAATGAAATGAAAATGAAATGAAAATGAAATGAAAATGAAATGAAAATGAAATGAAAATGAAATGAAAATGAAATGAAAATGAAATGAAAATGAAATGAAAATGAAATGAAAATGAAATGAAAATGAAATGAAAATGAAATGAAAATGAAATGAAAATGAAATGAAAATGAAATGAAAATGAAATGAAAATGAAATGAAAATGAAATGAAAATGAAATGAAAATGAAATGAAAATGAAATGAAAATGAAATGAAAATGAAATGAAAATGAAATGAAAATGAAATGAAAATGAAATGAAAATGAAATGAAAATGAAATGAAAATGAAATGAAAATGAAATGAAAATGAAATGAAAATGAAATGAAAATGAAATGAAAATGAAATGAAAATGAAATGAAAATGAAATGAAAATGAAATGAAAATGAAATGAAAATGAAATGAAAATGAAATGAAAATGAAATGAAAATGAAATGAAAATGAAATGAAAATGAAATGAAAATGAAATGAAAATGAAATGAAAATGAAATGAAAATGAAATGAAAATGAAATGAAAATGAAATGAAAATGAAATGAAAATGAAATGAAAATGAAATGAAAATGAAATGAAAATGAAATGAAAATGAAATGAAAATGAAATGAAAATGAAATGAAAATGAAATGAAAATGAAATGAAAATGAAATGAAAATGAAATGAAAATGAAATGAAAATGAAATGAAAATGAAATGAAAATGAAATGAAAATGAAATGAAAATGAAATGAAAATGAAATGAAAATGAAATGAAAATGAAATGAAAATGAAATGAAAATGAAATGAAAATGAAATGAAAATGAAATGAAAATGAAATGAAAATGAAATGAAAATGAAATGAAAATGAAATGAAAATGAAATGAAAATGAAATGAAAATGAAATGAAAATGAAATGAAAATGAAATGAAAATGAAATGAAAATGAAATGAAAATGAAATGAAAATGAAATGAAAATGAAATGAAAATGAAATGAAAATGAAATGAAAATGAAATGAAAATGAAATGAAAATGAAATGAAAATGAAATGAAAATGAAATGAAAATGAAATGAAAATGAAATGAAAATGAAATGAAAATGAAATGAAAATGAAATGAAAATGAAATGAAAATGAAATGAAAATGAAATGAAAATGAAATGAAAATGAAATGAAAATGAAATGTTAATGAAATGAAAATGCAAATTATTTAAATAATATTTTGTTCTAGTAATTAATAAAAATCTCGTTTCGTCTGTTAATGCTTCTTTCTGATGTATGCAGAGTGACACACAGGCTTTCACAATAAGATCTGTTAAAGCGCTTAAAATTGTCTCTTCAGTGAATTTCAATAATCTGCTTAAGCTTGTTTTCAGTAGTCCAAACGCATTTTCTGTATTTATGCGAGTTGAAGAATGGATTTTTTTTAATTCCCATTGGATATTTCTAAGATGTCTGTTATCTTTAAACGGTGGAGCTAACCAGCTTGATGGGGGATAGGCAGAATCACCAAGAATAAAAGAAGAATTTGAAAGAAGGCTCCATAATTGTTTTCTATTGCTTGGTATAGTTCCGATCGTCTAAGAACTCTTTAGTCATGGAGGGAGCCTGGTTCTCCGCAAGAAATACTTGTAAATTTCTTATCAGCATCGACAACAGCTTGTTTAACTAAGCTATAATTTTGCAACGTAGGTAAATAAAAGTATATATATTGATCAGCATCACTCTATCAGCCATGTCCGTCTGTCTGTTCGTTTTTCAACACGATTACTGCAGTAATTTTTATGGAATCGTCTTGAAATTCGATATTTACAGCATCATTTTCTATTCTATTCTATTGGACACTTCTGGCGATAGTTTGTAAAAGCATTGTATAAGTATATCTGCAGAAAAAAAAAACAACAATTCCTCTTGAGTTACCGTTTTCTTTTAGCAAATTATTTTCTGTACCTCATTTAGAAACAAAAAACCCTGGCATCGGTCATTTCTTTCAAAGTCACGCAGTTAACAAGTCTGTCTTCTAAGAGTCATAAACATTTTTTTAAATTAAAGTAATTAAGCGGTACAGTTGGTTTATATAAAGCAAGTTAGTTTTAAAGGAAAACCTTATAAAACCGGATTAAAATAAACTTATAAATAAAATTAAATAAACAAATAAACTAAAGATTTGGTAAGTTTGAATTAGAAAAATTACTCATAGATTAGCTGCTTTTATAATGAGATTATTGTATAGGAGTGCTCATCAAATACGTGGCCAAAGCCTGGTGGCTTGGTTACAGAAGCCACGTTATACAACGTGCTATAGAACCTGTCAGGCCTAAGACAAGCATTACTTAAAATCAAAATTTAAATCCTGATAGCATGATTAATGCATGCAGGATATACACCTACGGAGCTTTTGCTGAAGTCAAGGTCAACCAGAGGTTGCACAAAAAAAAAAAAAGAGTCAATGTGTCCATTATTAAAGTGCAATGTAAAATAATGATAAAGTAACTTAAATTCTAGTATACTCTTAATTTAATATTAAAATAAACTCATATATATAATTTAAAGAAAATAACAAGAAAAAAAAACAACATATTGATTGCATTAATAATGCAATAACAATTTGAAAGCTTAAATAAAGAAAAAAAAGATTAGGAATAATCTTACAGTTAAAAATACTAATAATAATTATAACAAAACGCAACAGAATCATGGCAAGAACAAACTTAAGACTTAAACTAATTTAAACTTTAAAAATGAAAAAAAAAAACAAAACAACAAATTCCTAACAATATATTTCCGCCTTTTGTTTATATAATTTTATATAAAATATTAAATTCAATCATTCTAAAAATGCATAAATTATTCCTTACTTAATAATGATAAAATAATTTTTGCTTAAAAGTGCTAATATGTTATAAATGCTAATGTTCAAACTAAATATTCCTATAAGACGACTTTAATACTTGTAACTATATTAAAAAACTACAACAACAACCAACATAGTCGCCGCTGAGCTCACCTTCGCGTTGCTGGAGTTGTCAAGTAAGTTTTAAGTTAAAATTATAAAAACAAAAATATGTTAAGCATACAAACTAAACAACAAACATATATGTTACAAATTTAAACAAAAGATACATTTAAGATATCTAATGTTTTTTTTTTGTTGCATTCTATTTTTCATTTTGTTCCGCTGAGGAAAACAGATTTGTTTTTTTTTCTAAAAAATAATTATTAACTATTTTCTTTAAACATTCTCTTGTTTTTTTCTCTTTCTCATCTAATAATTCACTCATGATAACTAAAGTAGAGTTACCATGTGTTCTAATTGTAATTTAAATAAACATAATGAAAATGAAAGAAAATGAATTAATGGATTAATAAACAACATTAAATGAAAATTATGACTTAAATTATTAAAGAAAGGTAATTGTTGAATCAATCAAATAATATATTAGGGTTATCAACAGAATCATGTATGGGTTAACTAGTAGTGATAACAAGGTTGGGTTATGGGCATGGAGATCATAACAGCAGATCCCCTGTATTTTAGTCAGATTCATGATATATTTTTTTTTTAAAACAACATGGTCAAAGTTATCTCTCTCTCTACTATTCTCACTGTACTATACGCTCTATTGTTTATTGTCCGTCTGTTCAAGTCGTATACTCTCTCTCATTTCTACTTTTACTTCTAACTCTTTTCTTACTCTCTTTCCCTAAGCACGTAATATTCTTCTTGTGTGGTCAGTCCAGTTTGTTTTTAGCAAAAACCCCTCCCCATACGACGAGTACTAGCCGAATTACCAGTACGTGCTGACGGCTGGAGCAAATCGGACGTAAAGTTGATGAAGTCAAACTTACCAACTTTAAGGAACCATTACAGTATATCTAACGAACTTGCTCGCCAACCCTTACAGCAAGCTTATACTTCTTACGTTTATTCAAACTGTTATACAAGTTAACGACACACTTTATCATAATTCCAACTAATCAAATAAAACGGATAAAACTGCTAATGCTAAGCCTGCATTGTTTCTTGCACGAGCTGCCTACGTGCAATCAACAATGCGCTGGTACGCCGCTGCTTTGCTGTCAGTAGCACTTTATTTAAGTTATCGAGAATGTTAAGTTAGTGTTAAGAAGTAACTCAATAAATAAAGAAGTGCATCAGATGCATTCTCTTTTGTTCTTCTAAAAAATAAATTTAATAATTTATTTAATTAACTGGCGCCCGAGCAGGGACCCAACAGTGCTAAATAAAATCGCGATCGCTAAATCGAAAAAAAAGTAGTAAATCGAACTTCATAGCAGCTCGTCGCTTGTCGCGTACAAAAAATCATAGTGTCTTCACGGAATAACGTAGATCGACTTTAAGTAGGCCGTTGCTAAATAGGACATTATAATGGCACGTTGGGTACCCAGGAATTCACCCAGAATTCTCCCAGGAATTTACCCAGGAGTTCGAGAAAAGAGGCCTCCCAGTAGCGAAAGCAAAAAGGAGTTAACAAGCAGTTAGCAGCCGCTCGACACAGGATGTTCCTGCTATTGTAAGACATAGATCATAATTAATAAAAATTAATTTGAAAGAAAAATAAAAATAAAAGAATCTAAAAATAAAGAATTGGTAAAGTTATTTATATTGGTTTATAAAGGAAAATCCTCAGTTTTCGAGGGCGTTTCCTTATTCCAATAATTCCAATAATTTCCATTAAGTGGAAATTCAAATCGATACCAGCCAATCAAAATCAATACATAAGCTACATATATTTAGGAAATGTAAATCGTTATGTAAATTTACATATCGTTCTACTTCCCCTTAGTGATACGCGATCACGTACACTTTGCATGTTACGCAGTTGCAGCAATGCACCTTACAAGCAGCGCAGTAACTAGGGTAGGTAAATGAACTGCCTTTGCTGACCGTGCAAGCCAATGCCGATGCACCCAATGTCACTTGCTTTGTTTTTGTTGTCGCCGACGTTTAAGTCGGAACCACTTGACAATAAAAAAAAAGCATTGGTTTTGTTTATTTTGGTAATGTAAGCATATGCGCTTAAATTAGGTCAGTTTGTTTTACTTTTCTTGAACGCCGGCAATTTGAGTCGCTGTACTCAAATTGGGTTGTTGTCGTTCGTAGTATTATATTTTTTGTTTATTATTTGTGTCGAAATGCAGATCGCTGCATTTTTGATATCGACATCTGGTAATAATATTTATTGAGGTGGTTCTTTGGAATTGGTGTGAGGTCGGGTGTACAAAGTGTACATGCAATGTTGTGGGATACAACATCCCTCCCCCCTTATAAAAGAAAATTTTTCTCCTTGAAGAGGTTGAAAAATTTTCTGTCGCGATACCACCGATCAGTGAGCAGAAATTAGGATTACATGAATTTTTATAATAACGAATAATTTTTTTATAATTTTTATATACAAATATGTTTTTAGAATTTTATACAAGTAAAGTAATATAGGTATAATCGTGTGACTGAAAAAATTTTTGTCTAATAGTTATTAATCTACTTTTATATATTGTTTTTGTGTTTTGTTTTTTTTTTTTTGTAATCTTATAAGGTAGGTAAGTAAAAATGTTTTATACATTATGTTTTTGTTTTTGTTTTTGAAATTATTGATATTATTTTGTATATTATTATGATAATTAAAATTTAGAAGAACAAATTTATTTGTTACATCTAAGTATTTGTTTCAAAATATGAATTTGTTTCCTATGTACATTTATATTTTTCTTATTTATTTACTTTTACATTTTAAAAACTATATTTTTTTTTTTATGTATATAGTTTGAAAGTTTTTGCGTTATTGCCGCATGATTTTAGTTTTTTCGTTTCAATTTGTAAGCGGAATATATTTTTTTTTTAGTTTTTGCGTATTGCCTCATAATTTCAATTTGTTAATTTCAAAATTTTATTTGTTTCAATTTGTAAGCGGAATTTTTTTTTTCTTTTTGCGTATTGCCCCAAAATTTCAGTTTGTTAATTTAAGCGAAATATATTTTCTAGTTTTTGCGTTTTGTACAAACAAATTTTTTTTATTTTTTTTTTTTTTCAACTTACAAGCGGAATATTTTTCTTTTTTTTCGTATGGATCAGCTAAAATTCGAGAGAAGCTAAACATTTTTGGTTCATGATGAAAACAAAAGACTGCCTGTTTTCAAAAAGGAATTAAAATAACATGTTTCCCTAGGCTTGTAAAAATCGTAACAAAATTTGTAGTTCTGATTTTAAGATGCATTCGTATTAAATTGTGGTGTTTTTATGAATGTGTAATGTTAACCAAATGTTAATATTGTAATGTTAACTAAATGTTGTATTTAAATCGGAGAAAAATTTCAGGTTGTTATTGTGTATTACTTTAATTTTATTGCGAATTTTTATACCAGTATTATCGGGTGATATAATCCTAATAATCTCATATGGACCTTCCCAAAGGGAAGAAAATTTATTTTTCCTGGTCTGGTTTCTAATCAAAACCTTTTCTCCAACGTTAAATGTTTTTGGTTTGGAACCTTTATCATATTGTTCTTTTGATTTTTCCTTTTTATATTTCAAAGTTTGGCCTGCAATTTTAAATCCGTGTTGTAGGCGTGCCTTTAACTCATTTGCATAATTTTCGTAGTTATAATTTAATGATGGGTCTTTTTGTAAAGTGGATGGAATTTTTGCAGGGTATCCATAGAGTAATTCATGAGAGCTGAAATTGGTGCTACTGTGAGGCGTGTTGTTGAAAACAAATATTGCATAAGGAATCCAATCGTCCCAAGTGAGAGGCTCGTAATTGACATAATGCCGGAGATATTCCGCAAGTGTGCGATGGCTTCTTTGAAGTGCTCCATTTGCTTATGGATGATATGGAGTTGTTTGTAATTTTTTATTTTTTAATAGTTTACATACTTCTTTTAATAAATCGCTGAGAAAATTAGTACCTTGATCAGTTAATAATGAATCTGGAAATCCAAAACGACAGAGTATCTGTTCTACAAAAGCTCTTGCAACTGTGGTTGCTTCTGCATTCTCTAAAGGTATAGCTTCAGTAAATTTGGTTAAATCGTCTTGAAAAGTAAAGATGTATTTATTACTTTTGTAAGTCACTGGAAGTGGACCTACTATGTCTAAAGCCACTCTTTCAAATGGTGAAGAGCTCGTCGTTATTATTTTCATTGGCACTTTTGGAGATTTATTTAGTTTATTTTTCTGGCATGATTCACATTTTCTTATGTAATTTTGAATATTAATTTTCATTGTGGGCCAGTGGTTATTTGCTTTTAATCTTTTAAGTGTTCTATTTACTCCTTGATGTCCTCCAAGCGGTGATTCATGATATTCTCGTAAAATTGTTTCTATTTCATTTACGTGTTGTATCCCACAACATTGCATGTACACTTTGTACACCCGACCTCACACCAATTCCAAAGAACCAACTCAATAAATATTATAACCAGATGTCGATATCAAAAATGCAGCGATCTGCATTTCGACATAAATAATAAACAAAAAATATAATACAACGAACGACAACAACCCAATTTGAGTACAGCGACTCAAACTGCCGGCGTTCAAGAAAAGAAAAACATACTGACCTAATTTAAGCGCATATGCTTCAATTACCAAAATAAACAAAACCAATGCTTTGTTTTTATTGTCAAGTGGTTCCGAATTAAACGTCGGCGACAACAAAAACAAAGTGACTGTTTGGGTGCATCGGCATTGGCTTGCACGGTCAGCAAAGGCCGTTCATTTACCTACCCTAGTTACTGCGCTGCTTGTAAGGTGCATTGCTGCAACTGCGTAACATGCAAAGTGTACGTGATCGCGTATCACTAAGGGGAAGTAGAACGATATGTAAATTTACATATTGATTTACATTTCCTAAATATATGTAGCTTATGTATTGATTTTGATTGGTTGGTATCGATTTGAATTTCCACTTAATGGAAATTATTGGAATTATTGGAATAAGGAAACGCCCTCGAAAACTGAGGATTTTCCTTTATAAACCACCGACCGGCGTAGAAACCGCGAAGAAAGAGAGATAGTTTTAAGCTAATAATATCTAAACTGGTCGCAGCCTCGCCTAGACAGCGGGCCTTTTTAGATTAAATTATAAAATAAAATCCAACTTTGGTCGCAGCCACGCCTAGACAGCGGGCCATTGTTGAAATAAATTAAACAAAATAAAATATAAATCAACAAAATCAAACAAACATCTTTTTCTTTCCGTCCATGGTCACTCTTCTCCTTGTGAAAGCACGGAGACCATCGGACGTTAAACACAACATTGGTGGCAGCGGAGGGATACGCTACATCCCAAAAATCAACAAAAGGAAAATCCTTTAATAACACAAGAAATAAATTCAATATTCAAAAAAATAAAAATAATAAACAAAATTTTTTTTAAAAAAAAAAACAAAAAAGCGTACCGAGGCTTAGACATCGGCTTTTAAAATTTAAAAAGTGAAAATAAAAAAAAAGCGTGCCGAGGCTATAACAGCGGCAGTGAAAAAAAAAAAAACTGTGGATAAAAAGTGGAAAAAAAAAAGCCCAGGTTAACCAGCTCTAAGACGTGAAGTCTCCTGGCTCATCTATAAACGAAGACCAGGATAACCAGCTATAGGGCTACTAAGAGCCTCCTGGCATCAACAAAACGAAGGAAAACATCAACAACTGAGCCAACATCAACAACACCAACAACACAAGAACACATCAACAACACCAAGAATACATCAACAACTCCAAGAACACATCAACAACACCAGGAACAAAAGGAAGAATTGATACAACAATAGTAAGCAAAGAAAAAACACAAAATAATAAATAAATAATTATATACATATATATATTCACATTTTTTAATAATATGTAAGTAGACTATACAATTGAAAGTTTTTGCGAAAAGAAAACTAAAACAATATATTTTTATAATTTTCTGCTCTGATAAAAAAAAATATTTTCAATATTTTTACTCGTCAACACGCGACTAAGGTAGTACAGAACTTTGCTTCTCTACCTTTTTTCGAAAATTCTTTTTGTTTTGACGCGGATTCTGATCCTGAGTACTTAAATATGGATCTCAAGTTTTCGTTGAACGACATTTATAATATCGTACCGGTTTTTAACGGCAACCCAACCGAATTAAATAAATTCATTGCATGCGGTTATATACTTTTTTCTTCTGCTAAGACCGACGCAGAGCATAAATTCATTCTAGAGGTCATAAAACCACGGCTAGAAGGCTCAGATTTTGAGCTCATCCAATTTAAATCTTTTACCAAATGGAATGATTTGGTACAAGATTTGGAGAATGAGTTCAGAGAAGAAAAAACGCGAGCATCTGCCCAAAACGAACTTATGACAGCTAGACAAAATTTGAGAGAAACTGTTAAGGAGTTCGGTGAACGAATTGGAAAATTACTACATTCACTAAATTCAGCTACATTTTCTAGCACTAGCGAAATTTCGGTTCGCACATATTTAAAACGCGAGAACGATCACTTGGCAATACGGGTATTCGAGGATGGTTTGCGGAATCACAATTTAAGATTAATTCCGAGGAGCATTCAGTACGGCTGGAAACAAATTCGCAATACCAAACCTCACCTTTTAAACCCACATGCCAATATTGTAAAAAGTCAGGGCACACAGAAAACATGTGCTATCGCAAAAATAATTACGTCTACTCTAATTACAATAGTCAAAATTCCTATCAAAACAAACATCCTAATATAAAGAAAGGAGTACAATCTATATTTTGTTCATACTGCAAACGGTCGAATCACACGTACAAAGAGTGTAGATTGCGGCCAAAGCAAGAATATAAAGAATACCAAAATCACAGAATCTAAGAAAATAATAAAACTTTCAGACAATATCCAAATCCGTTTAGAGAAAACAATCAATCCAGAGGACAATACAATCCTCGCAATCAAACTCACCTCGTAAATTATGCATCGGGAAACGTAATAGCACGGGAAGAAATCAGCGGCGCTTCTCCCCGGATGCAAATAAAAGCCCATGTGCACCAAGTACAACATTAACGTATTCAATTATAATACCTTTTTGCGAAAGATACGATGAGCCAGTGCTTTGTATTAAACTCGAACCTTCAGACAAAAATATAACTTCACTTTTAGTTGACACAGGCGCACAAATTAGTCTTTTAAAAACACAGAACAAAATTACAGAATCAGCAAACAAAGTAAACACACAGTTACAACCATTTCAGGTAATGCAATGCAAACATGAGGTGAACAGATAAAAACAATAAATGTTCTATATAATGACCAGATGATAACAATGAGTCACAATTTTCATATTCTAAATAAAAATATTAATTTATCCTATGATGGAATTTTAGGAAGCGATTTTCTCACAAAATTTAACTGTAAAATAGATTTCAAGAATAAACAACTGGAAATACCAGTAGACTGCTCAAACGCAGCTGTAAGCAAAAATAAAATTTTAAAATCACATATTGTAGATATTTGTAAAAACACAGAAAAGGGAAACAATTTGTTGCCTACGGGTAACAAAGGGATTTGTGAAAATAGGAATGAAGAGCAGGAGTATGCGCCGAATGGCATAAGTCATATTGAGAATCTCCAACCTAATGTCTACGGGCCGCAATCCATCACATTGTCACCTCAAAGTAGAAACAAAATTATAAAAAATAATGTGAAGGCAAAAAAAGAGGAAACTAAGGCATTATTCTTGGATAATGAAAGGAATTGTAAAAACAGGATTGAGTCAACTCAACCTGATGTCTACGGGCTGCAATCCATTACCTTACAACCTCGTTGCAAACAACTTGTAGAGATCCCTTTTGCTTATTCAAAAGACGCAGTGATCCACAAGAAACAAATAAATCCAGGAGTATATTTGGCGGAAACCCTGGTACGCCCAATTAAAAATAAAGTTAAAGTACTTTTTATGAACACAACAGAAGATATAAAAGAAATAAATTTAAATAAAATTCAATATGAGTGGGAAAAGATAGAAAATTTCAATGAAATCAAATTAGATAAAACAAAAGATTTAATAAAGGATAGATTAAAAAAGATAGAAACAAACATAGAACTAACGCATTGTAACAAAGAAGAAAAGAAATCAATTTTAGAAATTTGTAGAAATAATAACGATTTATTTTATTTTGAAGGAGACCACCTCACTTGTACAGAAACTTCAGAACATGAAATTATAACTGAAGCAAACAAACCTCCATTATTTGTTACACCATATAGACTACCTGAAAGTCAAAGACAGGAAATTCATAAGCAGGTTAATGAAATGTTAGAAGATAGTATTATTCGCCCAAGTTCAAGTCCATGGAACTCGCCACTTTTACTTGTTCCAAAGAAGGCAGATTCCGAAGGTTGCAAACGCTGGAGAGTTGTAGTTGATTTTCGAAAATTAAACGACTTAACAGTTGGTGACGCATACCCATTGCCCAATATTACTGACATACTTGACCAGTTGGGAAGAGCAAAATATTTCAGCACTCTGGAATTAGCAAAAGGTTTTCATCAGATTCCCGTTAAAGAATCCGACAAATGTAAAACTGCTTTCAGCACACCTTTTGGGCACTACGAATATAACAGAATGCCATTTGGTTTAAAAAAACGCTCCAGCAACTTTTCAGAGGCTCATGAACAACGTACTAATGGGTTTACAAGGATTTGAATGTTTTGTCTACGTCGACGACATCGTTGTGTACGGTTATGACTTATCGGATCATAACAACAAATAAATTAAAATATTTGACCGATTGCGTCAACACAACCTTTAGCTACAACCTGACAAATTTGAAAAAATTGCAACATACTTCGCGCTGCCTAAACGTACAATCTCCGCGCTCTAGTGTTTTAACCAAAACTAATATAAATACAAATAATAAATTATCAAAAATGCCGTGCATTTGTTCGATACGAGTGCAACGTCATTTGGACGAGGACAAAAAAATCAAATGTGCTTACTGTAATGAATATTTTCATTGCAATTGTGTAAAATTAACAAAAACTGATTTAGATTATTTGAAAAAACAATCAAACATTTAAGTGCAATGCTTGTCTCTCGGCTCGTCGCTCATCGCTTCACGATCTGCCGATTAAGCAGCCATCATTATCAGAAACCGCTGCAGATAAATCCAAAGAGATATCTACCCCACTTTCATCTCTTAGCAAAGAATCAACAACTTCGCAGCCTGGTTCATCTTCGTTACGGCTCAAACTGAGTCAAATGATGGATTTGCGCTTTGCAGAACAAAACGAGCTCATAGCAAAACAAAACGAGTCTCTTACCTCTCAAATTAACGAAAGAATAACCAATGCGATAAAAATGAGTGAAAAGAAAATTCTCGATGTCCTTCAACATAATGTGGAAGCAATGAAGTCACAAATGGTAAATTTACAGACTGATATCGCAGCCATATCAAACAGAGTTAGACTTTTAGAAAAAAATAAAAACAACAATAGAGATCTGGAGTCCGACACTTCAACACTAAAATTGCAAATTAATGAGTTAAAATCACAACTGGAAAAACAAGAAAACTCCGCCGTTGCATGCGATTTGCGTCTACATGGTATCCCGTACGAAAACAATGAAAACCTTTTAAAAACTTTTCACAATGTGTGCCATACAATTAATATTAACCCACCTAATATTAAAACAATTTTCCGCATTAAAAACAATAAAAACTCAAAAACCGACGCGGCAGTGATATTACGTCTATGTTCACCGCACGATAAAAATTTAATACTAAAGTCAATTCATGATTTTCGACGCGCCAACAACTATAATCCTCTCTGCTTAATGCATGCTGGCTTTAATTCTGATGTTCCCATCTATTTTAATGAAAGCTTAACAAAAGCAAACCATGCTATTCTCAAAGCTGCAATAAAGCTCAAGAAGCAGCATCAGCTCTCTGCTGCTTACGTTAGGCGTGGGATCGTACATGTTAAACGCAGAAATGATGCTAATTATACACGCATCGACTCCCTCCACATGTTAGATCAACATGTTCGATTGCAACAAAATGACAGCTTAAGCAGTGCAGCCGAGCCAAACGTACAATTGCAACAACAACAACAACGTTTTTTTCGAGGCGAACCGACTCATCAAACTTATGCTTATACATAATAAATACAGAAGAGATTCTTCAATCATCGTCAACAACAAACACCTGGTTGAGAGTATTTTAAGTTACTTATCGTTGGTATTTTTCGTTTTATTATTATTCTTTTTCCATTGTTCTTTTAAATTCCTATATGTAGTTAATACGCTTTTTTATTTATGTTTGTCTAAATATCTATTTGTACCGAAAAATTGTTTAATTTGCAACAGATACTTCTTCTTTACTTATATATTGGTTGAGAAACGCGCGCTGCTGTTTTGTTTTTCAGTTTTAAATTATGATCAATCAACATGACACATACAGCAATTCCAAAGACAACGCTTATAGCCTAATTCGTATCCTATGCAAACAACGCAAGGGATTAAATAGTTGCCATATCAATGCTCAAAGCTTAAAAAGGAAAATAGATGAATTTAGATATTTATTCGAAGAGTCAAAAATGGACGTGATATGCGTATCTGAAACGTGGTTTTTACCGTCTTTACAACATAGCTTGATTAAAGTTAATGGTTTTCGTTTATTCCGGATGGATAGAGATGGACATGCGGGGGGCGTCGCAATTTTTGTAAGAGACAGCATTGTGTGCAAACTTATTTCTAAATCTAATACTGATAGCGCTGTAGAGTATATTCTTATTGACATAATATCAGGCAATAATAAAATATTAGTGGGCTGTGTGTATAGACCAAACCGTAACATAGATCTGCTGCCTTTTTTCGATTTCTTACAAAATGCAAGCTTGTTGTACGCAAATATTATTATATGTGGTGATTTCAATTCAAATATTTTGAAAGAAAATACATTGATTGATGGTATGCTTACTTTAGGCTTAACGTGTGTTAACTGCAACTTTCCTACTCATTTTACCAATACGTCGAATACACTTTTAGATGTTTTTTTTGTGAATGAATCGACAAGAGTACAGTCTTATGATCAAATTTCTATTCCGGTTTTTTCAAAACATGATGTAATATTCCTATCTTACGATTTTGATCTAAATGATAGGCCACAAACGTTTTCTTATCGTGACTTTAAAAACATTAATTACGAACTATAAGAAATTGAAATGCTAAATGTGGATTGGAATGCTATCTTCCACATGACTTCAGTTGACGAAATGGTCTCTTATTTTCAAACGAACGTTCATAATCTTTTCCAACAATTTGTCCCACTTCGAAGTAAAACAATTAAACACAAAGAACGACCCTGGTTTAATGAAAGCATACATACACAAATTTTAGAAAGGAATGCAGCATACAACCGTTGGAAAAGATATAAGACATCGGAACTGCATAAGAAATATCATGAACTAAAAAGTGTCGTAGCAAAAAGTATAAAAAAGGCAAAAATCGAATTTTATACCGAGGTATTCGATACAGCTGTAGGAAGCAAAGAAAAATGGCAACGCATACGTGAAATAGGCATAGGTAAACAGATTCCAGTCATTGAAGATGGAATTGATGTTGATCTGTTAAATCAAAAATTTTGTGATTTACCAATTCCGACAGTGACGTCAAATCACTATGAGAATTTTTCTTCTGTTATTTGTTCAGAAAAAAACTTTGAATTTGTCTGTGTTAGTCAGTACGATGTGTTTAACAGTTTTTATGAAGTAAAATCTAACGCAACTGGCTTTGATGACATACAACCTAAATTTTTCAGAATAATACTAGCGAAACTTGTGCAGTATGTAACATATATCTTCAATACCATCCTGACTACTTCGACTTTCCCGATCAGCTGGAAGTCCGCAAAAATAATACCTATTCCAAAATCTAGTAATGAGTTCAGACCAATAGCCATACTTCCATACTTATCAAAAGTTTTTGAGGTAGTTCTGAAAAACCAAATAAATACATTTCTTCGAAACGAAAACGTGTTAACTGAATTTCAATCTGGATACAGGCCAAATAGAAGTTGCATCACCGCTTTATTGAATGTATCAGAGGAAATTCGCTCAAAATTAGACAACAATGAAGTCACACTGTTAACTCTGCTTGACCACTCGAAGGCGTTTGACTGCGTTAACCACAGCATTCTTTGCACAAAGCTACGAAATATGTACAATTTTTCTCATACTTCTACAAAGCTTATTTTTTCATATTTAGATGGAAGAACTCAGGCAGTTAGCACCAGAAAATCCCAAGGGGAGTCCCACAAGGGTCTGTCCTTGGGCCACTTCTATTTTCAATTTATATTAATGATCTGTGTACAGTTTTGAATCATTCTTCAATTCACTTATATGCAGATGACGTTCAGCTTTATGCTAGTGCCCCTTTAATCGAAATCCCACAGTGTATACAAAAAACAAATATTGACTTGGAAAATATTTCAAATTGGGCGTTGAAAAATGGTCTGTGTCTGAATGCATCTAAGTCGAAATGTATGGTAATACACAAAAAGCCACTAGATCTTGCAGCATTGCCAAAAGTAACAATAAACAAATCTGAAATAATTTACGTTGGAACCGCAAAAAATCTGGGCATTACATTTAACAAAACTCTCACGTGGAATAATCACATTAATGTTACTATAGGTAAAGTGTATGGAATGTTACGTACACTTTGGTCAACGCAGCACTTTACTCCGCAAAACATAAGAATGCTTTTGGCCAAAACATATTTGCTTCCAGCACTCTTATACGGGTGCGAAATCTTCGCTAATTGCGACCATGCTGCTAAGCGCAAATTAAATGTGCTTTATAACAGTATCGCACGATATATTTTTTGTTTAAAAAAGTACGATCACATATCCCATCACGCGAAACAAATTTGCTTGATGACTTTTGATAAAATCTTAGATTTTCGTACTCTCCTGCTTTTGCATAAAATAATATACGCCAAAGAGCCATCGTATCTGTTTAAAAAACTTAGATTCGCACACTCTCAACGTTCAAGACAGCTAATATATACGCGATACAATATATTAACATCAGAGCGACAATTCTTTATTTATGGAGTACGTCTTTGGAATTCCCTCCCACATCAACTTCGAAACATTGGCAGCGCCGCGTGCTTTAAAAAAGAACTGTTTAAAAGATTTCAGGACTTATAATGTTTACTATTGCGTTTACAGTATATCTGCTTACCAATATATCTTTAAGTTTATCTGTTGCATTAAAATTGTTAGTTTCTATTTGTTTAAATTATGTTATGTTGTTAATTTATAAATTTGTTTATTTTTATGGTTTTTTTGTAATTCATCTCATTGACTTCATCATTGATTTGAAAATTCAATTTCTTTGTCAATATAATTTATCCCATAATTTTATTTCGATATAATATTTCTATTATAATTATTTCTTTTATCTTAATTTTTTTTTTTATATATATGTATACATAAATTGGCTGATAGTGACTTATGTTATTTATATAAGATTCTTGTAATCTTTAGCATAAGGATTTACACCCTGTCATGAGAATAAAAATAAAATAAAATAAAATAAAAATAAATTTAATTTTCTCAAACAAGAATTAACGTATTTAAAGCACATAATTTCTGAAAACGGTATAAAACCAGATCCCGAAAAAATTAAACTAGTTAAAACTTATCCAACTCCAAAAAATGTGAAAGGAATCAAATCATTTTTAGGATTCGCAGGATATTATAGAAGATTTATTGAAAATTTCTCCAGTACAGCAAAACCATTAACTAAACTACTTAAAAAAGATATCAAATTCAATTGGGACGCATTCTGCGATGAAGCATTTTCAAAATTAAAAGAAAAACTAATTAACCCTCCAATATTAGCATATCCAAATTTTGAGGAAGAATTCATAGTAACGACGGATGCGAGTGATGCAAGACTTGGCGCAGTCTTATCTCAAGGTATAATTGGAAAAGATAAGCCAATATGTTTTGCAAGTAGAACATTGAACGATGCAGAGACACGCTATAGCACCTCGGAAAAGAATTGCTTGCAATTGTCTTTGCCGTAAAACAATTTCGACCTTATATTTACGGAAAAAGTTCACAATCTACACTGACCACAAACCACTCGAATGGCTAATGAAGTTAAAAGACCCAATGTCCAGATTAGCTAGATGGCGAATTCTCCTATCATAATATGAATATACGATCAAATATAAAGCAGGGAAAAGCAATACAAATGCTGACGCAGTCAGTCGAATCACTGAAGATGAAAAACTTGCAGAAATGGTAAACAAAGTTTTAGTTATGACACGCCAAATGACAAATAAGAAGGAACAAAATGAAAATGTACATTCAAAAATTGAAGAACCCAAAAATACAAGAAACGATGCAATCTCTAAAATAATAGAAACCAAAGATTCAATATATTTCAATAAAAAATCTGCATTAAAAATATTAATATTACCTCTAACAGAATCTTTAGAAGAAAAATTTAAAATAAAATCAATTCCACAATTTATAAAACCTTTAATTGGTGAAATAGAGTTGTACTCATTTCGTAACGTAAATTTGCATACGACGACAATACCCATCCCTTTTAAAACTTCAAAAGATCAAGAATTAGCAAAAAAAACGCTAAACAAAATAAAAAGCGAAGGTTATAAACAAAATCATGATACTATAGCCATATCAATCCCAAACATTAACTCACAGTTTAAAGAAAATTTAAAAACAATGCTTAAAGAAATATTTTCCGACAAAACAATTAATTTGCATATCACCAAAAGAACAATTTTGGAAAACATTAATGAAATAGAGAATTTTACGAGAATTTACGGTTGGATCCCTTATGCAATATTTGTTTTCAACAACACGCCTCACAGTAGCACCAATTACAGCCCTCATGAATTACTCTATGGATACCCTGCAAAAATTCCATCCACTTTACAAAAAGACCCGTCATTAAACTATAACTACGAAAATTATGCAAATGAGTTAAAGGCCCGCCTACAACACGGATTTAAAATTGCAGGCCAAATTTTGAAATATAAAAAAAAAATCAAAAGAACAAAATGACAAAGGTTCCAAACCAAAAACATTCAACGTTGGAGAAAAGGTTTTGATTAGAAACCAGACCAGAAAAAATAAATTTTCATCTCTTTGGGAAGGTCCATTTGAAGTTATTAAGATTATTTCACCCGAAAATACTGCTATAAAAATTCAAAATAAAATTAAAGTAATACATAATAACAACCTGAAATTATTCTCCGATTAAAATACAACATTTGGTTAACATTCGTAAAACACAACAACTTAATACGAACACATCTTAAAATCAGATTTACAAATTTTGTTACGATTTTAACAAGCCTAGGGAAGCATGTTATTTTATTTCTTTCTTTTTAAAATAGGCAGTCTTTTGTTTTCTTCATGAACCAAAACTTCTTAACTTCTCTCGAATTTAGCTGATTCATACGAAAAAAATATATTCCGCTTACAAATTGAAACAAAAAATTTAAATTAACAAATTGAAATTATAGGGCAATACGCAAAAACTAAATAAATATATTCCGCTTACAAATTGAAACAAAAACAAAATTGAAATTAACAAATTGAAATTATGGGGCAATAACGCAAAAACTTTCAAACTATATAAAAAAAAAAAAAACAAATTTTTAAAATGTAAAAGTAAATATTTATAAATACGTCCATATAAAATGAAAATATTAATGTACATAGGACACACACATATTTTGAAACAAATACTTATATGTTACAAATAAATTTTTTCTTATAAATTTTACTTATCATTTTATATATAAAAAAAAGAGTGCGTGTCAGCTCCATTGCATCCAATTGGCCATAGAATCACCCATTTTGTTCCAAATGTTCCATGGAACCCATAAAAGTTCCAATGACCCGCCTGTGACCTCAGATAATCCCGTTGCATCCGATTGGCCATAGAATCATCCATTTTGGGCCAAATGTTCCATGGAACCCATAAAAGTTCCAATGACCCGCCTGTGACCTCAGATAATCCCATTGCATCCGATTGGCCATAGAATCATCCATTTTGGTCCAAATGTTCCATGGAACCCATAAAAATTCCAATGACCCGCCTGTGACCTCAGATAATCCCATTGCATCCGATTGGCCATAGAATCATCTTTTTTGGTCCAAATGTTCCATGGAACCCATAAAAATTCCAATGACCCGCCTGTGACCTCAGATAATCCCATTGCATCCGATTGGCCATAGAATCACCCATTTTGGTCCAAATGTTCCATGGAACCCATAAAAGTTCCAATGACCCGCCTGTGACCTCAGATAATCCCATTGCATCCGATTGGCCATAGAATCATCTCTTTTGGTCCAAATGTTCCATGGAACCCATAAAAGTTCCAATGACCTTCCTGTGACCTCAGATAATCCTATTGCATCCGATTGGCCATAGAATCACCCATTTTGTACCAAATATTCTATGGAACCCATAAAAGTTCCAATGACCCGCCTGTGACCTCAGATAATCCCATTGCATCCGATTGGCCATAGATTCACCCATTTTGGTCCAAATGTTCCATGGAACCCACAAAAGTTCCAATGAACCGCCTGTGACCTCAGATAATCCCATTGCATCCGATTGGCCATAGAATCATCTTTTTTGGTCCAAACGTTCCATGAAACCCATAAAAGTTCCAATGACCCGCCTGTGACCTCAGATTATCCCATTGCATCCGATTGGCCATAGAATCATCCATTTTGGTCCAAATGTTCCATGGAACCCATAAAAGTTCCAATGACCCGCCTGTGACCTCACATAATCCCATTGCATCCGATTGGCCATAGAATCATCTTTTTTGGTCCAAATGTTCCATGAAACCCATTAAAGTTCCAATGACCCGCCTGTGACCTCAGATAATCCCATTGCATCCGATTGGCCATAGAATCATCTGTTTTGGTCCAAATGTTCTATGGAACGCATAAAAATTCCAATGACCTTCCTGTGACCTCAGATAATCCCATTGCACCCTAAACAAACGCTCAGCGATTTGTTCCTTGTGATTTCCTTGGGATGGTGGAGTCACAAATTATAGCTGGTTAGCGCTCGCTGTAAATAAGGGTGGGTTTTGTGAGCACCTAAGCCGAATATAAAACTTCGTGCAATATGTGCTCGAAGTTTTATTGAATCATAGAAAAGAAGAAAATAAAGCGAATAAGTTTCGTGTACAAAATATACCAATTGTTTATTTATTTATGCTTACGTGAGATTGCTTCAATAAGTGCAGCAAATTAGACCTTTAACAAAGATGTAAAATCAAAAAATTATTTTGCAGCTAGAATATTAAACAATACAATTTGGCAATCAATAAGTGATTGAGTTTTAGGCGGCAAGGAGGCAGGCTCGGAGACCCGATTGCGATCGACTCGTTCGGGGCTGAATAGAAATCGACTCTCGAACGAGTCGATAAGTAAGTGTGGCGGTACACTTTGTTCCGTCACCCCCTACGAGCATAGTTTAGTGTTTCGGCTCTTCTAGCCAGCTGGCGACACTTTGTCGCATACCTAAAATATAATATTAACATTTATATTTGCTAGCAATTTTGAGCCACTTTGATTTTATGTCTTGGGCGCTGGGTATAGTGTGACTTGATTGTAAAGAACCGCAAATCAAGCACATTCCTATCCTCAGCAGTCAGAGTGCCGTTGCAAACATTGTAGCGGCAACCTGACACCCCTAACGTAAACACTAGCACTGACTCCCATGTTTGTATATACAACAACAAGCGTTGCTTTGCCTGCGCGCTGGTTTAGCTACCCAGCGAGCAGGCAGGCAATCATAGTCTTGGTTGTGGCTGAGTCAGCTCGTCGCACACACACACATACACATACGCGCACATTAAGCTGTCTAAGCCGTCGCGTCATTAGCGCTGATGACGAGGCGGTCAGCTATAAAGCGCAGCGCAAATGTTTGCGCGAATTATTATTACGCGAATTATTAAATATGGAAATAAACAAAATCGTACTCGTGATGCTTTGTATGTGTGCGGCCGCTTGGTGGTACGTGGCCATACGTTATGTGTTAAAGGTTTTGTGGTGGCAGGGAATATGGTCCCTGCTGCCTTAAGTGACAGTAAAAATCGAACATCGGTAGTGTAAAGACGTCGATCATTGTAAATAAACATTTAGCATTAAAATAATCTTAAAGACTGTTTTTTATTCCGCAACATCCACAGTAGATACCCACATAAGTATAAAAAGTAATAAGTTTAGATGAGTAATTAACTACTTTTTCATCATTTAGGGTTGCGGCCTAAACATGCCGGCCCCCTTGCAGTATCTACTGTAATAAGACTTATAATATCTTAGATCTAATAAAAAAAGGTATTGATTAATTCATAAGTCTCAGGTTTCTATCACATTCATTTTTATATTTATTAATTCAATTTGAATAATCAATGCTTTAAATTATGTACATTATTTTTGAGCGCAATTTTTGGGCAACAGTACCGGACACAGGCCATCCAAAAATTGAGTTCTATGTTAACAAACCCCCCAGACCACTCGGAAAAAACCCAGGTTGCATGATCCTTGCACATACATCTGCACCTAACACCATACCGACGGAGGACGATACGAAAAAGTCCGGGTCAGCAAGCATCAAGTTCGCGAAGTTCACCCTGATGGACGCATCTAAGCTACGTCTTGGCGTAACGCGGGCTAAGTGCTTCACTACCTTAGCCTGGGTTGTAACAGACTGGTTGGACTCGTAGTTCGCTCGGAGGTTTAGAGAGCAAACTTCATGTGAGCCAACCATCTGTGTTGGCAAACCAAGCTGGCGCACGACGCATTGCGACACCACAGACGTCTCCGCACAATGGTCCACCAGGGCGCGAATCCGATGGATATGACCCCTGTCAACCACCTTGACGACCGCCGTGGGGAGCAGCGGAGTCACCGATTGCATGATGGGCAACGGTGATGGCGAGGAGCGGCGCTGAGGACCACTATTTGAGTGGTGTTGAGATGGCCGTCTTCGTCCTTGGCCACGGTTACGACGCTCGGCTCTATTTGTAGTGCGCCGTTTGGTTTGTCCACTCCTCTGCCTGCCACGCAGAGAAGGGCGAAACGAGCGCGACACTCGCGCGTCATCAATTATAGCCGCCAGCTGGGCAGGTGACCGTCCATCACCCTCTTCACCTTCAGGCGCCGGTCTCCTCTCTACGCTAACCGCTGGATCCGACATTCGTAGCCGGGCAGCAGACTCCTCCTCGGCGGCCGACCTTCTCCGACGTGAAGACCGAGACACAAAAGATCTGGCTTGGGTTGGTGGGGACTTTTTCGAGGGCTCATGCGGCCCGAAATGCAGCATGGTGTGGTGTTCTCCGGAACAATGACGGCATCGGCCGTTGCTGGTGCACTCTTTAGTGAGGTGGTCTGGGGAGAGACACTTGGAGAAGTATCGGAAGAGACACACAAGTCGAAGCCGCTTTGCCAGGTTTCCAGCCATAAAAAATGGACATGCCCGCAAGATATAACGCGACAGGCACACACGACACTTGATTGGCAGCTCGTTGGACGACATTACGTAACTGAAAGAAATATAGAAATTAAATACGTTAATTCCTGCTGAGATGTCTATTTGAGGACATTACGCACACAACAAAGATGGACGAGGACGAATGAAGATAATTAACTTATTTCGGCTGGCAGGATAATTAGTTTAACCACTGGGCGAGTAATAATACCGCGTTCAGTGCGCAAATCGGCCACGCGAACTCGGTTGTCCGAACCTAAGTACACTTTTACTACCCTTCCTAATCGCCATTCGTTAGCCGAAAGATTATCCGATTTTATTACAACCAAGTCGTCGATTTTCAAGTCTACGCATGGACGTTTCCATTTACTTCGATTGTGGAGTTCTTTCAGATAATCATCTTTCCAAATTTGGCAGAACTTCTGGTTCAATGCCTTCAATTTTTGCCAACGATTGATGATAGACATTGGACTTTCGGTGATATCTGGTGCAATGGGAGCAAGTAACGGTCCACCTACTAAAAAGTGAGCTGGAGTTAGGGGCTCTAGATCATTAGGATCAGATGACATAGGGCTCAGAGGACGTGAATTCAAGCATGCTTCGATACGCGAAAGCAATGTCGAGAGCTCCTCAAACGTATATTTTAAGTCTGACGCTAATTTGCGAAAGTGAAACTTAAAAAAACTTTTGACACCTGCTTCCCACAGACCTCCCATATGGGGAGCCCCTGCCGGAATGAAATGACAAGTTAAGTGTTGATGCGCAAACCTTGACACCACTTTCTCATTAGAATCATTAAGAAAGGCTTTAAAATCCTCTTTAAAGGCACGTGAGGCACCAACAAAATTGGTTCCATTGTCGGAATATAAATTCTCTGGACACCCTCTACGTGCAACGAACCTCGAAAATGCGGCCAGAAAAGTTACCGTACTGAGATCGCTTGTAGCCTCTAAATGAATAGCTTTAGTAGCAAAGCAGACAAAGACACAAATATAACCCTTGGTTATTAGACAAGCCCGTCCCGTGTAATTTTTAATGTCAAATGGCCCTGTGAAATCCAGTAGACGCAAAAGGGCGAGATAATTTTGTTCGCTCTGGAGGTAAGGATGCCATCATTTGAGTCTGCAACCACTTTCGGTCAATAACACAAACCTTGCAATTGTGTTTGATAGATTTTATCATGTTTTTTACTCTGGGAATCCAGTATTGCATCCGAATAAGTCGCAATACATGTTGGTTCCCACCATGAATTGAGATCTCATGGGTGAACTTCACGAGCAACTTAGAGAACTGACAATTATACGGGAGAATTACCGGATGACGTTCATCATAACTTATGTCTTCCGTCTCCGATAATCGACCGCCAAGTCTAAGTATTTTTTGACTGTCGAGAAAAGGATTCAGATTTAAAATTGAACTCTTCGAATCAATCAAACTTTTCTTCGACAACTGGGCATATTCAGATGGATAGCCCAATTTTTGACTCTCAATAACGAGTCGTTTGGTTACTTCTTTAATTTCCGGCTGTGATATTTCAAAAGACTTAAAACAGAAATTACTTTTGTGTGACCTGTGAGTTCTGTGAAAGAATCGTAATACATACGAAAGAACACGCAAGGCACGAGGCAACGAAGAAAATCGTTCTAAAAAGTCCATATTTTGAGAACACGCCACGTGAGCTATGATGGCTTTAGCTTCCATCGTTGTGTCATATTCGTCGCTTAATTGAGGCCAAAAATTAACCTCTTGTTGTAGCCATGAGGGGTCATGCCACCACAAAGAACTATCTTTTAAGTTCTGTGGTTCTAATCCCCTACTAGCTAGATTCGCTGGATTATAGGCTGAATCCACGTGACTCCAATTTTCAATCCCCACTTTCTCGCCTATCTTCGAGACACGGTTGGCAACAAAGGTAGTCCAGGCACATGGCTGCTTGCGCAACCAAGCCAGAACAATGGTTGAGTCTGTCCATAAAAACAGCTTATTATTAGGGGTTTCTAAATTTTTTAGAAACGCGTCAACCATTTCTGCTAGCAAGAGTGCACCGCACAGCTTCAGCCTTGGTAACGACACCGTCTTAACCGGCGCTACCTTTGTTTTCGCGACGCGAAGATGAACGCTCACCTTATCTGATCGTCTCATGCGAATGTATATCGCGGCTCCATAAGCTTTCTCTGAAGCATCGCAGAACCCGTGGAACTGGAGATCGCCTTCCGGAGAAAAATCGATCCAACGTGGAATCCGGACACTGCTAATATGAGGGTAGTTTTCCAAAAAAACTTGCCAACGTTGCAGAGTAGCTGGGGTCAGCTGATCATCCCACCCGATTCAATCCAACCAAACTTGCTGCATCAGGATTTTTGCGATGACCACGACCGGAGCCAACCATCCTACAGGATCGAACAGTTTTGCGATCGCCGACAAAACCTCGCGTTTTAAAAAACTTCCCTCCTTGGTCTAACGGACGAGCATGAAAGTAAAAATAGTCGAATCGGGCGTTCCATCTAATACCCAGCGTCTTTACATTGCTCGTATCTTCCAGCTCCAGAAAATCTTCTCGTAGCCGATGACTCTTCGGGATCCCTTGCAGTACCTCATCGGAGTTGGCCGTCCACTTCCGCAAGGTAAAACCTGCTGATTCGGCCGCTTTTTCCAAGTCTATTCGAGCTTGAACTGCTGACTCCACGTCATGACCTCCCGCCAGTGCGTCATCTACGTACATTTGGTGACGCAAAATTTTTGATGCTAGTGGCAAGCTGCTTTCTACATCGTCAGCTAATTGCAAAAGTGTTCGCAGCGCTAGAAATGGGGCACAATTTACCCCGAAAGTGACTGTTTTCAGCTGAAAATCTTGTAGATGATTCCCTGTTTCGCGAAAAATTATTCGCTGGAATCGCTGATGGCCTTCAGTCACAAGTATTTGGCGGTACATCTTTTCGATGTCACCATTAAATACGAATTTGAAGAATCGCCACTTCAGGATAAGCAAAGTTAAATTGCTTTGCAAGACTGCCCCCGCATGCAGAACATCGTTCAAACTCACACCATTGGATGTAGGGCTTGACGCGTTGAAGACCACCCGAACCTTTGTAGTGGTACTATCTGGTTTCATGACGGCATGATGAGGAAGGTAATAACTATAATTTTTTCAGACAAAAAGACAAGAAGACACTTCTCTCATGGCCTAATTCCAGATATTCTCTCAGAACAGCATCATACTCCTTCTTGTAAGCTGTGTTTTTATTAAGCCTCACCTCATTGCGCAGAAATTATCGGATAACTTTCCTTATACGGTATAGTCACCACATACCAACCATCAGAATTGCGCCTGGTTGTGGTAACATAATTGTCCTCACAAAATTTGTCTGTAATATTGGACACAACCTTTTGAGGTATCTCCTCAAGCTCCCAAAAGGATGCTAGCTGTCGATCAATTGAAACTTCACTGAAATATGAAACGACAGACGAGGAGGCAGGTATCTGCGATGCAGTTGAAACGGCACCTGTTAAGATACAGCGAAAATGGTTTCTTGAGCAATAAGTGACCCAAGAATATTTCGACGAAAACCGTCAAACAGAATTTGTGAGTATAAGTCACCTCCCAGTAGCACATCCATTTGATCGCTGCAGTAAAAGCGTTTGTCTGCAAGTACAAGCTCTGGGAAAGCTTGCTGCACTAGAGGGTCCACTGAGCATGTGGGAAGATTTCCTGTAATCTTTGATAGAATTAGAGCGCTTGTGGTAAGTTGGATGGTTGGATCAATAAGTGATCCTATGACCAAAGTGCACGCTTTTTGCACTCTGGCTGGCTCCTCGATGGCAAATATTTATCATCACGGTTCCCAGCAAAATACCTTTGCTGCTTGAGGCAAAACACGCTTGGTAGTTTTCGCGAGCGCCTGCAGATGTTTGCGATCGCGCTGCAACATGTTGAGTGGACTGTATACTCGTGCTTGGACCTCCCGCATTTGGATGACTATTTGCGCCTCTAAATTCTCTATGAAGCAACGAATGATGTCGTTGTCCACATGTGGAGCAGTTGTAGCCGCTCTTGCAATTTTTAGAAACATGGCTGGTTAATAAACAGTTGAGACAGCAATGCAACCGTCTTGCAGCCGATGATCTGTCATATACTGACATTGCCAAAAATTTTGGACAGAACTTCAATGCATGCTGCTGGGTTTTACTTACTTACTTACTTACTTAGGTGGCCATGACAACCCGTTGACGAAACCTTTTTCGCTGGAGCTTCTACATCCATACGAAAGACATGACCCAGCCAACGTAGTCGCTGAACTGTTATACACTGGACTATGTCAATGTCGTCGTAGAGCTCGTACAGTTCGTAGTTCATTCGAATGCGATAGTCGTCGCCAACTCGAACAGGACCAAAGATTTTGCGAAGAACTTTCCTCTCGAACACTCCAAGAGCGGCTGCATCTGTTTGCGATACCACCCATGCCTCAGCGCCATAGAGAAGCACAGGTATGATGAGCGTCTTGTAAAGTGTTAGTTTTGTCGATCGAGAGAGGACTCTGGAACCTAATTGCTTACTTAGCCCGTAGTAGCACCTATTAGCAATTGTTTTTCTTCGCTTTATCTCCAGGCTGACATTGTTGTTGCTGTTTACGGCGGTGCCAAAATATTTAAACTCCTTGACAACTTCAAAGTTATATTTGCCTGCTGTAACATGGGAGCCTAGACGCCGCACTTCCCTATTTGCAGACAGCATATACTTTGTTTTGCCCTCGTTCACCGTCAAACCCACTTTGGCTAATTCCTTTCGATAGCGGCGAAAGCAGCGGTTACATCTATCTTGGTTCTGCCGATAATTACGATATCATCAGCATACGCAAGGAGCTGGACACCTTTGTAGAAAATGGTACCATATCGATATACACCTGCCTTTCGTAGGATCCCCTCCATGATGAAATTGAAGAGATCGCATGACAGCGGGTCACCTTGTCTGAAACCTCGTTCGGTATTAAAGGTTTCGGAGAGATCATTTCCTACCTTGACAGAGCTGCATGTATTGCTCAACGTCATCTTGCAGAGCCTTATCAACTTTGTAGGTATACCGAACTCAGACATTGTTGCGTACAGGCAATCCCGAATCGGGCTATCGAACACAGCTTTGTAATCAACAAAGAGATGATGGGTGTCGATTTGTTTTTCGTGGGTTTTCTCCAGGATTTGCGTAGTGTAAAAATCTGGTTTATGGTGGACTTGCCAGGACGAAAGCCAAACTGATAAGGTCCAATCAGTTTTTTGGTATGCGGCTTCAATCTTTCACACAATACGCTCGAAAGAACCTTGTATGCGATGGAAATAAGACTGATACCTTGGTAGTTGGCGCAGATTGTCGGGTCTCCTTTCTTAAGTATAAGACAAAGCACAACCTCATTCGGTATTAAAGGTTTCGGAGAGGTCATTTCCTACCTTGACGGAGCTGCATATATTGCTCAACGTCATCTTGCAGAGCCTTATCAACTTTGCAGGTATACCGAACTCAGACATTGTTGCGTACAGGCAATCCTGAATCGGGCTATCGAACACAGCTTTGTAATCAACAAATAGATGATGGGTGTCGATTTGGTTTTCGTGGGTTTTCTCCAGGATTTGCGTAGTGTAAAAATCTGGATTATGGTGGACTTGCCAGGACGAAAGCCACACTGATAAGATCCAATCAGTGTTTTGGTATGCGGCTTCACTCTTTCACACAATACGCTCGAAAGAACCTTAAATGCGATGGAAATAAGACTGATACCTCGGTAGTTGGCGCAGATTGTCGGGTCTCCTTTCTTAAGTATAGGACAAGGCACACTGAGATTCCAATCGTCGGGCATGCTTTCCGTTAGCCATATTTTGCTGATGAGTTGATGCATGCACCTTATCAATTCACCGCCGCCGGTTTTAAACAATTCAGCAGCCAAGCCGTCAGCACCTGCGGCTTTATTGTTTTCGAGTCGCTGGATAGCAACTTTAACCTCGTCATGGCTAGGTGGTGGAATTTCCACTCCATCATCGTCGATTGGTGGTGTCAGATTGCATTCTCCAAGGGCGGAATTGTTGGTATCGTTGCCTGCAAGCAGATTGGAAAAATGCTGTCTCCATAATTTCAATGCGCACTGCGTATCTGTAACCATATCACCATTCTCATCTCTACAAGTGGATGCTCCGGGCTTGAAACCTTGGGTTAGACGCTTAACCTGCTGGTAGAATTTTCGAGCATCCTTCTTGCCCTGGTACACCTCAATTTTTTCTCGCTTACGCTTTTCCTGCTCTCTTTTTTTACGTCTGAAAAGGCATCTCTCTTCCTTCCTCTTATCGCGATAGTTCTCGTGTATGGCTCGCGTTGCAGGCGTATATGCGGCGTATTTTGCTGCTTTCGCGTCGCGACACTCCTGGTCATACCATTGGTTGCGAGGTTGCGGGCGCCGAAAACCAATGAATTCTTCAGCAGCAGTGCGCATGGAGTGGGATATATGCGCCCAAAGTCCGCCAGCGTCATCGAGGCAAGAGTAAGGTTGGTTGAGCTTAACCGAGAGTTGAGCGGAGTAGGCCTCGGCGGTCCGTTGTGATAGCAGCTTATCGACATCAAGCTTTCGTTGCACACCTGTGCGTACATTCTTCCCATTGCACAATCGCATGCGGATCTTGGCTGCAACAAGATAATGGTCGGAGTCAATATTGACCCCCCGAAATGTGCGCACATCCGGTACACTTGAAGCGTGCCTTCCGTCGATCACAACATGATTAATTTGGTTTCGCGTTTTTTGATCCGGGGACAGCCAGGTTGCCTTTTGGATATCGGGGTGTTGGAATCTGGTGCTACTAACTTCCATGTTTCGCGCCGCGGCGAAGTCGATCAGTCTTAGACCGTTATTCGAAGTGGTCTCGTGGAGACGGAACTGACCGACAGTGGAGCCAAAGATGCCTTCTTTTCCGACCTTCGCGTTAAAATCGCCGAGAAATATTTTTACGTCGTGGGCCGGGCAGCGATCATACACGTCCTCTAGGCTCGCGTAGAAGGTGTCCTTGACAGCATCTTCCTTTTCCTCCGTCGGGGCATGTGCGCAAATTAGGCTGATGTAGAAGAATTTCGCCTTGACGCGGATTGTCGCCAGCCTTTCGTTCACAGGTGTGAACCGGGAAACAAGTTGGCGTAGTTTCCGACTTACGACGAATCCGCATCCAAATTCGCGCTTCTCCGCATGGCAGCTGTAGTAGATATCGCAATCTGCTCTCTTAGAGCAGCCTTGTCCTTTCCATCGCATCTCCTGGATGGCGGTGATGTCAGCCTTTATTTTTTCGAGGGCTTCCGCCAGTTGGACAGTGGCACCTTCCCTATAAAGGGTCCGGACATTCTAGGTTCATATCCGTAAATCATTATCCGTTTTTCGTTTGCGGTGGTCGTCAACGTAGTGGGGGTTCATATCCGAGGCTGATTTTGTTTTCCTTGGGAAGGTTTCATGTGGTTGGGACCCAAACCCTACGCACATTCCATTTTTAAGGTCTTGAAGGGACCCCTCAAGTTTATAGTCTAGAGGAGACCTCGCCGCTCAAATTAGCCGCCAAAGTTTATCGGGTGATAGTTTTTGACGTTTCCAGGAGACACCACGCGGAGGTTTTGAGTCGACTTGAGACGATTTCAACATGGATAATGCTGGCCTCGCCAAGTTGAGGCAATCAGACATGTTGCCATGTGAAGATCGCCCCTTGTCTCCCCTTGGGTTTTACACAGCTTGCAATTATTGTTCACTACGTTTGCCGGAAAGGTGTTAACTTTCTTCACATTTTGTGGAGGTGCGTTCGGTTTTTGCCCTTTTGGCACCGCGCTTCTAAAGTCGGACACCGTTTCTAGTGTCTGAAAACGACTTGTGAGAAATTTATCAAGGTCAGCCCATTTGGGGATTTCTGCCTTGTTTCCAATCGATTGCTCCCATAAGGAGAGCGTAGTCTCAGACAATTTTGTAGAGCACAAATACGTAAAAATAGCATCCCAGTTGTCAATATTTACTTTATGTATTGTAAGAGCGGAGATACAATTATTTATGTCTCTTTGAAGTTTCTTAATTCCACTTCCAGACTCTGTGGCAACCGCTGGCAGGTTAAAAAAAACTTTAAGCTGGCTGTTGACCAAAATCCGCTTATTTTCATAGCGGTCTGTCAAGTTCTTCCAAGCTATTGCAAACCATTCATGCGTGAGTGGAGATTTTTGAACAATCTCTTTTGCCTCTCCGCGGGTTTTCTGCTTCAAGTGAAATAATTTTTCCACGGGTGTTAGCCGACTATTTGAAATATTAATAGCCGAAAACATATCCCGGAAAGACGGCCATGTTACGTAATCACCATGAAATATTTCAGTATCACATGGTGGTAAATTTATATTGTGGCCAGACATCGGCATAACAAAACTTGAAATATCCGCTTTATTACTTTTTTTCGCCATCGACAATTTATCGCTTAGTTCGTTCATCTTAGCCAGACAGCGAACATATGTTTGATAACATGTGCGATATTTGACTTTAACTAGGATAACATTTTCATCAGCATCACCACTCGCTGCCACTAATTTTAGCAAGCATGCGTCATATGACGTCTTTAAATTCTTAGAGCGAAAGTTGTGTGCTCTTCCTGAGGAATCTCATAGAAGTCTCTCTCCATATCAAAAATGGTGTTGGCATTTCTCATAAACGAGGTTAATTTCGCCATTGTTTATTTTTCTTTTTTTTTTTTTTATATAAAGTTAAATAAACTTACAAAAATATTTTCTAATATGTAGAATAGTTTTGTTTTATTTATATTTTTTCAATATGTAGAAAAAAACTATAAAAAAAAAATTTTTTTTTTAGTCAAAAATTTATTTTATTCTTTAAAAATAAAATCAAAACATCAAATATTGTTTTAATTTAATGATTTTATATATAACAATATATCACAATTGTGAATTAAAAAATTTTTAATATATAAAATTTAAATTTTCAACATCCCACAGGCGTTGTCCAGACTTGAAAATAATTTTCGGCGACGATCGGCAATAAAAATCCAACTCTAAAAATTGCTTGTCAAATTTTTCGAAATAGGCCACAAACAAAAAAAAAATCGCTATACGTGTGTTTAAGATTGTCAGAACATTATATGTCATTGCAGCCCTGCTTTTTATTATCTATGATTATCTTTACTCTAAGTTTCGTTTTCTTTTGTAACTTTTTTTCTACTCAGTTTTTTTAGTTCTAAGTCTTATTGCTTTTTGAACACGCGGAATTTGTGTAAGTTTAAAGTCTATAAAATAAGTGATAATTAAATTAATTAATTATAAACAATTTCTCGGTTTTTATTTCTTTGGAAAACTTTCTAAACATTGGCATCCCTTGCGGGGGCCTGCTCCTTTTGGATTAAGTCACAATAGGAATCTAATTCCAAACACTAGATTCAAGTGGACCTGCATCCTAACGCGAGTTAAAAAACTAAACCCTTTTCCGTGTGTGCCGCGACAAACGGAGTCTACCTCCACCAGTTGCGACAAAAGGTTAAAATCAAGGAATCTATTTCCACAACGTGTTTCAGTTCATGTTCTACGTGCGGGTTCGATCTATTCGACGGAATAATCTCAGTGCGTGTGCTCAAAGTTCTTTAAGAGCTAAACATTTACATTGACATAGTAAGACAAGTGTTCCTTGTGTCGCGAAAGTCCTAACCTCAAACTTACGTAACATCTTTTCGTAAGTGGCTACGGGCAGCGCAGTTACCTTTAAGCGCTTCGCAGCAACGTCGAGTCTCAGTGTCAAATAATAGTCCAACACGTCGCTATATCTATCTCTTTCCAACATAAAAAAAAAACAGAGCACAAAATAAAGTGTAAGACGTACGTGCAGTTGACATTTACATTGTTTACATTAAATAAAATGTGTTAATTTGCTTACATTTCATAATTTGCGTTGAGTTCCACATTCTTCACACAAAATAAATTTAAACGAATATTTGCGTTGTTTGTTTCGAACTGTGAAATTACAATACTAACAACACTTGGACAAAAAAGGTATTTTAATCTGCATAATTTCCAATAAAATCAAATATGAACAAGTTAAAGCAGTTGAAGGTAAGTGAAGCTACTATCAAAAAATTTGCCGCAAATACGCGCAAGACTGCAAAAGCAAAACAGACCAAAGGTTTTTTTACTGAACGCAAGCAACTTCTTGAGCAGTATTGGTCAAAGTATGTGATACTATTCAACGAAGTAAGTTCAGAACCTGATTTCAAGGAAAAATCTGCTGAAGTTCATTTAGTCGACTATGATATCGTTGAATGTACGTATGCTGAGGCTATGGGTGACCTTCATAAATTATTAGATGAATTGGTCGCACCAGCTGCGAGCTCAGCGGATGAAACGCTACAACAGTCATCTTTTCTCATTCACCATAGTCCCGCTCAGAGTCTACCTCGTCTAAAGATTCCTCCATTCGACGGATCCTTTTTGAACTGGTATTCATTCAAGGATCTCTTCACGTCGGTGGTCGTAAAAAACACATCACTAGCAAACATTCAGCGGTTGCAGTATCTGAAAGACAGCCTTACAGGTGCAGCATCGCACGCACTCGAGAATCTGACCATGACTGATGGAAACTTTTCCGTTGCTTGGGAGTTGCTTAGAAGCAAGTACGAGAATAAGCGCGTCATCATTAACGCGCACTTAGCTGAAATTACGCAACTACCATCCGCTCAAAAGGAGAGCGCATCTATTTTACGAAAGTTGCTCGATACCGTCATCTCAGCTGTTCGCGCTCTAGAACAACTGAAGCGTCCTGTTGAGCATTGGGATGACTGATTAGTCTTCACTATCGTCCACAAACTGGACCCAAACACACGAAAGGCTTGGGAGCTTTCCCTTACTTCTGGTGAAGAACTCTCGACTTTCGATCAACTTAAAAGGTTTTTAGAGAATCGTACTCAATCTCTAGAAATTTTCCAGAGCTCTCTGGATTCGAAGCCTGTCTTCAAAGATACATTTTCATCAAAATAAACACCACCATGGTGTAAAAAAACTATCATGCTGCCCCTGGACGCTGTCCTGGGTGTGCCGGCAAACACATCATCATGTTTTGCGAAGATTTCAGAAGCAAGTCTCCTCAGGAGCGCTTCAGGTTCATCGAAAACAGCATGTGTCTCAACTGTTTGAGGTATGGACACCAACAGTCAGCATGTTCGTCGAATCGACGCTGTCAGCATTGCAACAAAATGCATCATTCCATGTTGCATGCATATTTCAGCCCAAATGGCAGCATTGATCCATCAACGCCCACGGGTGGCAATGCACCAAACGTTACTACAAATAACGCTACGATTTCCAAAACCTCATCAACACAGTCAATTCTTGAGCTGTCACCGGTGTTGCTTTGTACAGCTTTAGTGTCTATAATCTCCAAAATTGGACACAAACTTACGCTTGGACACAAACTTACGAGTACCTGCTCATGTGCCAGTGAATGGAGCCAGTGGTAGTCAAATCGCACTCACGCGAGATATTGTTGAGTTCACGATCAAATCTCTTAAGTCAGCATCATTTGAAGCCACATGCGTAGCATTAGTTCTTCCTCGTGTTGGTAATCTTACTCCAACATTCAGAGTACCAACTAGTCAACTTATCGACTTTCAAGAGCTGGACTTGGCAGATCCCAGTCTAAATGTACCAGGAGGCATTGACCTCATCTTGAGTGCTGCAGACTATGCCGTGATGCTTAAGAATGATATAAAACGTAGTAAAATTAACAACACCATTGCTCAAAATACTCAGCTGGGCTGGATTGTGTTCGGTGGTCTCGCTTCTAAGCACAAACTCGCAGCAACCGAACAAGCAAACAATTGCAACTTCACCATCGCTGACCTAGATGAATCGCTTCGTAGATTTTGGGAGTTGGAAGATGTCAATTTAAGCCCCGCACTCACAAAGGATGAATGAGCTTGTCAAGAATTCTTCGACAAAACTACCAGGCGTTTAGAAAACGGCCGCTACGTTGTAAGATTTCCTGTGAAGGAAGGCGCCAACTTGACACAACTTGGTTCAACCTATTATGCATCCATGAACCTATTGAAATGCACGGATCGCCGACTTCTTCGCGATACAGTCATGCAGCAAAACTACAACAAGTTCATGGACGAGTACCTGATGCTTGGCCATATGGAGCAAATTCAAAATCATGCGACTACGAACGATGTCTGCTATTTACCACACCATGGCGTGATAAAAGAATCAAGCTCAACCACTAAATTGAGAGTGGTTTTTAACGCCTCTCAAAAGAGCGAATCAGGCGTGTCGCTCAATGATTGTTTGCATATTGGTCCGAAAATGCAAAACGACCTAACAAGACTCGTTCTTAACTGGCGTCGATATCAAATAGCTTTCTCTGGTGATATCGAAAAAATGTACCGCCAGATCTGGATCGATAAGAGAGATGCTGATCTCCAAAGAATTTTATGGCGTATCAGTCCACGTGATGCACCAAAATCTTTTCGTCTCTTAACCGTTACCTATGGCACGAACTGCGCGCCTTACCTTGCAATCAACGTCCTTCGAACGCTTGCCTGCGATGAAAAAGAGCGCTATCCAGCCGCATCAGAAACCCTTTTAAATCACTTTTATGTCGATGATGTGTTGTCTGGCGCTGATGACCTAGCTGCTGCAACCAAGGACGCTAAGCAGCTCAAGGCACTATTGCAAGCAGGTGGATTCATATTACGAAAGTGGAATTCAAACTCTTCGTCGTTTTTGGAGGCCATCGCACCGAACGAGGAGAATCCTACGGAAAAGCTAGAAGTACCATTCGATGAAAGAACGACTGCTCTTGGCATGATTTGGTATACTCAGACAGACGAGTTTAGCTACAGAATCAGTCTTGACTATACAATCAATGTTTTTACAAAACGACAGCTACTATCTGACGTGTCTAAACTTTTTGATCCCCTTGGATTCCTCGCTCCGGTTGTTATTCGAGGCAATATCTTCTTTCAACGCTTGTGGCTTACGGGTCTACACATTTCACCGTATATTTCAGCGTATGAGCTTCATGTCTTTGCTGATGCGTCTACCCATGCTTATGCAGCAGTTACATATATAAGTCATTTCATCGAACAATATAACCGTTCACTTGCTCACGGCAAAAACGAAGGTTGCTCCCTTGAAGCGCGTCACCATACCGCGACTTGAGTTGTGTGCTGCTCTTCTCGCAGCCAAGCTCGCTAAAAGAGTACACAACGCGTTTCATTTTGATGTGCAACAGACCAAAACTTACCTCTGGTCGGACTCCATAACAACACTGTATTGGATTCGAACAAGTCCTGGTAAGCTTAAAGAATTTGTAGCTAACCGAGTTATGCAGACACAAGATATTTCATACGCTTGGCTTTGGAAGTATGTGCCAACAAAGTTCAACCCGGCGGATTGTGCCAGCCGTGGCATAACAACAAGTAAGATGATTGACCACCCGCTGTGGTGGTCCGGTCCGTCCTGGTTGAAGCTAGCTGAATCACATTGGCCAAAACATAAGCCACAAATTCCTGACGAGCTGCCCGAACTGAAAAAAGTTCAAGCTTGCTTAGCTCAAGCTGAAGCTGCGCCATCGTTTATATTGGAGCGCTACTCCACACTCGATAAACTTCTAGCCACTACAGCTTGGTGTAAGCGGTTTATCAATGCCGTCCGTAAAAATCCACATGCGACTGAGTCTTTCTGCTAATGGTCTGAGCAACACGCAGCATTGATCTTCTCGGTAAAGCGAGTTCAACACGATGTCTTCCAGCAAGAAATTCATTGCCGTCAACGTAACCAACCACTTCCTGTAAGCAGCCAGCTTATTAAACTGAATCCGACGTTAGATGCTGAAGGAATCCTGCGTCTCGGTGGGAAATTGAACAACGCACTCATTCCTTTCAGCGAATGCTACCCTATAATACTACCAAAAACTAATTTTTTGACTGCATTACTCATTAAAGACGCACACCAACGAACACTACATGGAGGCACACAAGCAACTTTGCAGTTCCTTCGCAGAAGATGGTGGATTATCAACGGCCGAACTGTGGTAAAAAGAATAATTCGAAGCTGCATCCCATGCTTTCGTCAATCATGTGCGCCGCTAACACAAATCATGGGAAGCTTGCCACCTGAACGCTGCAATCCATCGTTGCCGTTCATGCACACCGGTGTCGGGCCCGTCCGCACCTCCAAGGGTCGTGGTCACCGCAGCTATAAAGGATACGTCGCACTTTTTGTTTGCCTACCGACTAAAGCGATCCACCTTGAACTGGTAAGCGACTTGACAGCAGAAGCCTTCATCGCCGCATTCAGCAGATTCATTTCAGTGCGAGGGATCTGCTCAGACATCTACAGTGATCGCGGAACGAACTTTATTGGCGCGAACACTTTTCTTCAAGATGAATTACGAGCTTTCCACGCTCAACAGAGCGCAGCTGCACAACATGCTTCTAAACTTGGAGTACTCTGGCACTTCATTCCTCCAGCTGCCCCTAACTTTGGTGGGCTCTGGGAAGCCGGGGTAAAAAGTATGAAGTATCACTTGAAACGAGTAGTTGGTGCAACCACGCTGACGTTTGAGGAATATTATACGGTACTGAAGAAAATAGAGGCCTGCCTGAACTCACGACCGTTATCAGCGCTAACTGATGATCCCACTGATCTTACGGCTTTAACCCCCGGGCATTTTCTCGTGGGTCGAGCTCTTTCATCACTTCCAGAGCCTTGTAATCTTGACTTGAAACCTCACTTGTAGAGCCGATGGAAGCAACTTACACAAATGCAACAAAACTTTTGGCGCAGATGGTCGCTCAACTATTTACACCAGCTGCACACCCGACCTAAGTGGCAACAACAGCAAAAGAACATTACAATTGGTCAACTAGTCTTACTCCGCGATGAACGTTTGCCGCCAACTCAATGGGCTTTGGGTCGAATTGTAAAGATATTTCCAGGTGAAGACGGGCAAAGCAGGGTTGTCACCATCAAGACAAAGGATACAGTTTTTAAGCGCCCAATTTCTAAGATTTCATTGCTTCCGATCGACCCTCAATCAGGTAGTCTATCAGCATATGGTGGGTGGTCCTCTGGCTAAAGTATCGTCGTAGAGTCTGGACGAGGTGGGTGGAAATGTTTAAGATTGTCAGAACATTATATGTCATTGCAGCCCTGCTTTGTATTATCTATGATTATCTTTACTCTAAGTTTCGTTTTCTTTTGTAACTTTTTTTCTACTCAGTTTTTTTAGTTCTAAGTCTTTTTGCTTTTTGAACACGCGGAATTTGTATAAGTTTAAAGTCTATAAAATAAGTGATAATTAAATGAATTAATTATAAACAATTTCTCGGTTTTTATTTCTTTGGAAAACTTTCTAAACATTGGCATCCCTTGCGAGGACCTGCTCCTTTTGGATTAAGTCACAATAGGAATCTACTTCCAAACACTAGATTCAAGTGGACCTGCATCCTAACGCGAGTTAAAAAACTGAACCCTTTTCCGTGTGTGCCGCGACAAAGGGAGTCTACCTCCACCAGTTGCGACAAAAGGTTAAAATCAAGGAATCTATTTCCACAACGTGTTTCAGTTCATGTTCTACGTGCGGGTTCGATCTATTCGACGGAATAATCTCAGTGCGTGTGCTCAAAGTTCTTTAAGAGCTAAACATTTACATTGACATAGTAAGACAAGTGTTCCTTGTGTCGCGAAAGTCCTAACCTCAAACTTACGTAACATCTTTTCGTAAGTGGCTACGGGCAGCGCAGTTACCTTTAAGCGCTTCGCAGCAACGTCGAGTCTCAGTGTCAAATAATAGTCCAACACGTCGCTATATCTATCTCTTTCCAACATAAAAAAAAAACAGAGCACAAAATAAAGTGTAAGACGTACGTGCAGTTGACATTTACATTGTTTACATAAAATAAAATGTGTTAATTTGTTTACATTTCATAATTTGCGTTGAGTTCCACATTCTTTACACAAAATAAATTTAAACGAATATTTGCGTTGTTTGTTTCGAACTGTGAAATTACAATACTAACAATACTTGGACAAAAAAGGTATTTTAATCTGCATAATTTCCAATAAAATCAAATATGAACAAGTTAAAGCAGTTGAAGGTAAGTGAAGCTACTATCACAAAATTTGCCGCAAATACGTGCAAGACTGCAAAAGCAAAACAGACCAAAGGTTTTTTTACTGAACGCAAGCAACTTCTTGAGCAGTATTGGTCAAAGTATGTGATACTATTCAACGAAGTAAGTTCAGAACCTGTAAGGACCAAAACTATTTCATAATTTTGCCCCACATGTTTTATCTTTTTTCCTTACAGCCGTCGTCGATACCAGCCAGCATCGCCAAACGACCTTGTGCTACCGGTGCTGGCCACCCGTACATCTTAAATGTACAGCATTAGTTATAAGTTAGATTTAGGTTACTAGGATAAGTTAACTAAAGATATAAGAATATATCTTTAAAATAATAAAGAACATTGAATTTAATATTTTTAATAATTGATTTTGATTGTTGAGGGACCGACCCCCTTAGGCAAATTGGTTACAACGTCAGAGTGTACTTATTACTCAAGAGAAACACTCAAGTAGGCTATAGTAGGCATTATTAATTGTACTCTTTCTCTTTGCATGTCTATACTTCCACTCACGCACACTACCACGGGAAAGAGCGAGGTACAGCTAGAGGAGTGAGTTAGAGGTGGCACAGAGGAGTAGAAAACATACAGCGTAACGACTAAACTAGTAAACATAGTGCAGACTAGATCGCCTAACGAGTGCGAGGGAGAAAGCAACACCACACGTACAGCAATCACCATCACGCCACTTGCGGTATTATGGCGTGATTCTCGTATGTAACCATGGGCATAGCGAGTGGAATTCAACACAACCGGTTTTCTAATGGAATGTGAGAGGGAATTGATGTCACTCATTCCAGTGGAGACGCCACTCGAGTCGAGCCTTTAAAAGGCCCCACAGCACTCAAATCATGGTCAGTCAGTCGTTGTTAACTCAGTCAGTCATTGTTAGTGAAGATTACTAGTCAATCAGTGAACAGTCAGTCAGTGGACAGAAGTCAGTCCACAGTACATATAAAAAAAGCAGACATCAAACAGAAAGTGAAGTTCGGCTTCACGTCAAGGAAGGAAGCGGAGTTAACGCCAACAGTCAACGACGCGCAGAAGGATAGCGCCGACGACATCTGCCAACAGTACAGCAGCGGAGGGCAACAGGTCAGCACCGCAAACAGCCTGTGTAATTGACGAAGCGTCCATTCAATTCTCAGCAGCAACGCAGCAACTCTGCAGTCGACGTGAACGTCGAGCAGAGACGGTACCAGTAACGTACAAGACTTTGGATTCAAGTAAGTTCGGTGGTACGCCGATTTAAGTGAATAACTAATTAAATAAATCAAATTTAAATAAAAATAATAATATATAAGTTTATTTAAGACTTACTCTCAATTTCAAACTTCCTATTCGGTGAAGATAACCTGTGGTTTATACCCGGATATCGTCACCAACCCACCGCTCAACGCAGACCCCATTCTATTCGAGAACAAGCTATAATACATGCGTGGTCTTTACCCCGTATTACGCTCGTTCGGAAAACCTTCTTAAACAAATAAAATATAAATATATAAAACTTCGCATTGGTTTTATCCTGCCCATCTTCGCTGCCGATAACTTGTGAGGTTCACACCCCGTTATTCGGACGGCTTAATAACATAAATAAAAGGAATCATTAAATAATATAAATGAAACAATAAGTAAAATAGTTCATTCCAATCCTGCCCACCTTCGCTGCCGATAACTTGTACGGTTCACACCCCGTTATTTGGACAGCATTATAACATTCAGCAAATGAATATTTGAATAATATAAATTAGATAATAATAATAGTAGTTTATCCCAATCCTGTCCATCTTCGCTGCTGATAACTTGTGAGGTTCACACCCCGTTATTCGGACAGCATAATAACATAAATACGACGAATCATTGAATAATATAAAGTTTATTAATCATAACCATCTTATTCCTCTCCTGCCCGGCTTCGCTGCCAGTAACCTGTGAGGTTTGCACCCCGATACCTGGTCAGCCCCTTAATATGTATAAAATGAATTCTTAAATAATATAACAGAAAGGATAATTACTATTTCCCCAACCTACCCTCGCCTTGCTGCAAGTAACTTGTGAGGTTCACACCCCGTTGCTTGACAGCTGCGCCAATGCAATATAACTTATAATCAAATCGATAATAGATATAATAAGATCATTTCCATAAACACCAGCTTCGGTCGCGGTATTTTGTGAGGTTTATACCCCGCTACCACGCCCCTCTCTAGCTAAACGCTCCACCTACCGTTGAGTTCGACAGCCGTACGTGCCAGGTATACACCCCGTATTGCATCGACTCCCATCCAAAGTGAGTTTAAATATTTACCAAAACTTATAATAAATGAACGAATAATCAATCAAGAAAACTATTACTTACAAATAAAGATAACTAAAATCAAATCTGCAAGTGAGGACGACCTGTGAGGTTTAAACCCCGTCGCCTCACCATAACCATAAAACCAAGACAATCATAAGATTAATAAGAATCAGTACCACCGACGATCAGAGTACATCATCAAGCCATTCCCAGCAGCCGAGACGCAACGTGCCAGGATTTTGGTGATATAGTCATATTTTTATAAAATCATTGTAACAAAGTCATTAAAATTTCCTTTTATTAAACATACAGAGATATATACATATATATATATATTTGATTTAATATTATTGTAGTATATTAAGTAACCAAGAATTAATATTCCTTAAAGAAGAATAAAACTCATTATAACGACGATCGAAATATTTGCGTTTGTTTTAGTGTCCAAATACACAAATATTTGGAACGATCCTGGACAGCCGCTTTGTCTGTCCCAGCTAAAGACCCCGGTAAACGGGGAGTCGTTACAAACCTGATTTCAAGGAAAAATCTGCTGAAGTTCATTTAGTCGACTATGATATCGTTGAATGTACGTATGCTGAGGCTATGGGTGACCTTCATGAATTATTAGATGAATTGGTCGCACCAGCTGCGAGCTCAGCGGATGAAACGCTACAACAGTCATCTTTTCTCATTCACCATAGTCCCGCTCAGAGTCTACCTCGTCTAAAGATTCCTCCATTCGACGGATCCTTTTTGAACTGGTGTTCATTCAAGGATCTCTTCACGTTGGTGGTCGTAAAAAACACATCACTCGCAAACATTCAGCGGTTGCAGTATCTGAAAGACAGCCTTACAGGTGCAGCATCGCACGCACTCGAGAATCTGACCATGACTGATGGAAACTTTTCCGTTGCTTGGGAGTTGCTTAGAAGCAAGTACGAGAATAAGCGCGTCATCATTAACGCGCACTTAGCTGAAATTACGCAACTACCATCCGCTCAAAAGGAGAGCGCATCTATTTTACGAAAGTTGCTCGATACCGTCATCTCAGCTGTTCGCGCTCTAGAACAACTGAAGCGTCCTGTTGAGCATTGGGATGACTGATTAGTCTTCACTATCGTCCACAAACTGGACCCAAACACACGAAAGGCTTGGGAGCTTTCCCTTACTTCTGGTGAAGAACTCCCGACTTTCGATCAACTTAAAAGGTTTTTAGAGAATCGTACTCAATCTCTAGAAATTTTCCAGAGCTCTCTGGATTCGAAGCCTGTCTTCAAAGATACATTTTCATCATAATAAACACCACCATGGTGTAAATTTCTTATTTCTTTGGACAACTTTCTTAACACGTGCGATAAATTTTTTGTCGAATTGGCAACTCTTTTTCGAACTCGTTCCAGTTGCTTTAATTGTGGTTTTTCTTTTGTCCTCCACTTGACACTTGTTCCGCTCTCCGCCTCTTGCAGTTTGCGTGTTTACTTTTTATTTGTGTTTTTGTTTTGTTTCTTTTTTTTTTATTCTTTTATTTTAACACTCGTGTTAATAATAAAATAATCGAAACAATAGCGTAACAAGTGACGAAGTTCAATATAATATGTTTAATATAACATAAAAGTATATAATATAAATATAAACAAATAAGTTGTTAGCGAGCAAGAAACCAAAGTGTCGTGTGTGCGTGTGTGTGTGTGCATCAATAAAATTTGCCTTAAGCAAAAAAAATTCTTCTCGGCAAAAAGGTAGACAAAAAGTAGAGAAAAAAAAACAATGTTTTCTTTTTTTCCTAATAAGTAGAAAACTACAGTGCCGACGGACAATTTATTTGTTTCACTTTTGTGTTTTTTGTTTTGTTTTACTGAATGTAAACAAAAAGCTGTGCGAACTAAGTTTTTTTTGGTATTTTTTAAATTTGATAATTTGTTTAAACGCGGAAAACAAAAACACTATTAACTGTCCGGCACTTAAAGGTAAATTTTTTCTACTTCAACTTGTAATATTTATACTTTATATAAAAAATGCAAACGAAATTAAAATTTAATAGCTTTGCTTAACAATTGTACGCGTGTGTGTGTGTATGTGTGTGCACTGCTCTTGTATACAGAGCATGAATATAAAAAATCACAAATATTTTTACCAAGCTATTTTAATATATTTTTGTTTTGTTTTTCTTTTGTTTTATTTAATTTTTAACAAATTTAACATTTAACACTTGAAAGGTTAATCTCTTATTACTTTATTAATATTAAAATGAACTTTTATCGAAGTTCGTAAAACTTCGTGACCGGCACTAAAATGGCGCACTTGGTAAAAAATTTGATATTTTATATTCTTGTAGCTGTAACACACGCAATTTATTTTGCACTTTTAAATTTAATATTGATTAATTTTAATTGTGATATTCTAAAAAAAACCATTGAGACTTTATAAAAAAAAAGGATCAATCAACTAACCTTTTTTTTATGCTGCTGGACACTGGTACGCAGGGGTTGGTTTGGTTTTGGCTTAGCGCAGTTTCCTTGACTTGCTTAATTTTCTTCTCAAATTCCAGGGCTCGAATGGACCATAAACTAACGCTCAGCGATTTGTTCCTTGTGATTTCCTTGGGATGGTGGAGTCACAAATTATAGCTGGATAGCGCTCGCTGTAAATAAGGGTGGGTTTTGTGAGCACCTAAGCAATATGTGCGAATAAGTTTCGTGTACAAAATATACCAATTGTTTATTTATTTATGCTTACGTGAGATTCTTCAATAAGTGCAGCAAATAAGACCTTTGACAAAGATGTAATACAATTTGGCAATCAATAAGTGATTGAGTTTTAGGCGGCAAGGAGGCAGGCTCGGAGACCCGATTGCAATCGACTCGTTCGGGGCTGAATAGAAATCGACTCCGAACGAGTCGATAAAAAAGTATAAAAAGTAATAAGTTTAGATGATTAATTAACTACTTTTTTATCATTTAGGGTTGCGGCCTAAACACACCCGATTGGCCATAGAATCATCCATTTTGGTCCAAATGTTCCATGGAACGCATAAAAATTCCAATGACCTTCCTGTGACCTCAGATAATCCTATTGCATCCGATTGGCCATAGAATCACCCATTTTGTACCAAATATTCTATGGAACCCATAAAAGTTCCAATGACCCGCCTGTGACCTCAGATAATCCCATTGCATCCGATTGGCCATAGATTCACCCATTTTGGTCCAAATGTTCCATGGAACCCACAAAAGTTCCAATGAACCGCCTGTGACCTCAGATAATCCCATTGCATCCGATTGGCCATAGATTCACCCATTTTGGTCCAAATGTTCCATGGAACCCACAAAAGTTCCAATGAACCGCCTGTGACCTCAGATAATCCCATTGCACCCGATTGGCCATAGAATCGTCCATTTTGGTCCAAATGTTCCATGGATCCCATAAAACTTCCAATGACCCGCCTATGACCTGTAATAATCCCATTGCACCCGAATGGCCAAAGAATCATCCATTTTGGTCCAAATGTTCCATGGAACCCATAAAAGTTCCTATGACCCGCCTGTGACCTCACATAATCCCATTGCATCCGATTGGCCATAGAATCATCCATTTTGGTCCAAATGTTCCATGGTACTCATAAAAATTCCAATGAACCGCCTCTGACCTCAGATAATCCCATTGCACCCAATTGGCCATAGAATCATCCATTTTGGTCCAAATGTTCCATGGAACCCACAAAATACACAATGACCCGCCTGTGACCTCAGATAATCCCATTGCATCCGATTGGCCATAGAATCATCAATTTTGGTCCAAATGTTCCATGGAACCCATAAAAGTTCCAATGACCCGCTTGTGACCTCAGATAATCCCATTGCATCCAATTGGCCATAGAATCATCCATTTTGGTCCAAATGTTCCATGGAACGCATAAAAGTCCAATGACCCGCCTGTGACCTCAGGTAATCCCATTGCATCCGATTGGCCATAGAATCATCCATTTTGGTCCAAATGTTCCATGGAACCCATAAAAGTTCCAATGACCCGCCTGTGACCTCAGATAATCACATTGCACCCAATTGGCCATAGGATCATCCATTTTGGTCCAAATGTTCCATGGAACCCACAAAAGACACAATGGCCCGCCTGTGACCTCAGATAATCCCATTGCATCCGATTCGCCATAGAATCATCCATTTTGGTCCAAATGTTCCATGGAACCCATAAAAGTTCCAATGACCCGCTTGTGACCTCAGATAATCCCATTGCATCCAATTGGCCATAGAATCATCCATTTTGGTCCAAATGTTCCATGGAACCCATTCATGTTCCAATGACCCGCCTGTGACCTCAGATAATCCCATTGCATCCGATTGGCTATAGAATCATCCACTTTGGTCCAAATGTTCCATGGAACCCATTATAGTTCCAATGACCCGCCTGTGCCCTCAGATAGTCCCATTGCATCCGAATGGCCATAGAATCATCCACTTTGGTCAAAATTCTCCATGTAATCCATTTAAGTGCCAATGATCTGCCTGTGACCTTAGTTAATCCCATTGCATTCGATTGGCCATAGAATCATCCATTTTGGTCCAAATGTTCCATGGAACCCATAAAAGTTCCAATGACCCGCCTGTGACCTCAGATAATCCCATTGCATCCGATTGGCCATAGAATCATCCATTTTGGTCAAAATGTTCCATGGAACCCATAAAAGTTCCAATGACCCGCCTGTGACCTCAGATAATCCCATTGCACCCAATTGGCCATAGAATCATCCATTTTGGTCCAAATGTTCCATGGAACCCACAAAAGACACAATGACCCGCCTGTGACCTCAGATAATCCCATTGAATCCGATTGGCCATAGAATCATCCATTTTGGTCCAAATGTTCCATGGAACCCATAAAAGTTCCAATGACCCGCCTGTGACCTCAGATAATCCCATTGCATCCAATTGGCCATAGAATCATCCATTTTGGTCCAAATGTTCCATGGGACCCATACATGTTCCAATGACCCGCCTGTGACCTCAGATAATCCCATTGCATCCGATTGGCTATAGAATCATCCACTTTGGTCCAAATGTTCCATGGAACCCATTATAGTTCCAATGACCCGCCTGTGCCCTCAGATAATCCCATTGCATCCGAATGGCCATAGAATCATCCACTTTGGTCCAAATTCTCCATGTAAACCATTTAAGTGCCAATGATCTGCCTGTGACCTTAGTTAATCCCATTGCATTCGATTGGCCATAGAGTCATAGAATCAAAGTTGAAAATTCAAGCGTAACGCAAAAAAAGTTGAAAATTCAACCGTAACGAAAAAAGTTGACAATTCAACCATAATAGCATAAACACAATTGGAGACGCAGTCGACAGGCAGCAAATGTCATTGTAAAGAACGCACGTTTTCTTATGTAGTTGAACAATATCATGGCAACATGGCAGCACGACAGCAGGGCTTCAGCAGCAATTGCCGCCAACATAGATCTATTTCTATTTTTCTGGCGACAATATCTGAATTCTGTTTGTAGTAGGCCGTTTAAATTTGTCAACATGATTTCAAAACAAAAAAAAAATTGCATAAACGAATTTAAGGTGGGACATTCGCGGGAGAGAAAACAGACCTTTTTTAAAAATTCATAACTCATTCAATAACAAACATTTTTCCAAAATTTTGTTTTTGTTATTGTAGAGAATTGAACAAATTACAAGAAAAAAAATTCAAAATAATTTATTTTTATATTTATAAATATATTTTATAGAGCTCCAAACTGGCGGCAGAGAAAGAACGGGGGCCTCGTGGTTGCAGCGCTAGGAGTCGCAAAAATTGTCCGATCTGGAAAAGAAAGACTTTTTTAAATCTTAACAAAATTGGTTATCGTATGACAGGAGCTTTTTTTACATTTTTTTTTTCAATTTTTGGTGATGTTCCAAATTTGAAAGTGTGTTTTTTCGAAACATTGACTTTAAAAATTCATAAAAAATCGAAAAAATATTTCAAAAAGCTCGTGTCATACGATATCAAATCAAGTTTAAAAAGATACAAAAAAAAAAATGTTCGTCAAAAAATCAACCAGCTAGTGCCGCAGCCAGGAAATTGCGAAAAACATTGTTTCGAGATAAACGCGTTCAAAGTTTGTGAAGAAAGAAAAATGCAAGGAAAAATAAAAATGCGCTCTTGCTAATCCGGCTGTTTTTTCTTAGAATCTTAAGAATTTTTATTAAAATACAAAATTATAAAAAAACCGATTTAAAAAAACGGCCAATGTCATGACCCCTTTAAAATGAATGAAAATGAGACAAGCTGCTCGTTGTTGTCGCTTTAAAAAATCAAGAATTTGAAGTCGGGCTGCCGACGACAAGTTGCAGTCGTGAAGCTTGTAGACTGCGTCTCCAATTGTGTTTATGCTATAACGCACAAAAAGTTGAAAATTCGAACGTAACGTAAGATAGTTGAAAATTTGACTTACCCCCTTATATAATTTCTTTTCATGCAAATCGATTCTAGAGGAGTAAACTCCAAAAAAAAACAAAATTGATTAATACATATTTTAAAAACAAACATAATGTATAAGACATTTTTATATTTAAAAAAAAAAAGCAAACAAAAACATAATGTGCAAGACATTTTAATAAGAAAAAAAAACGAAAACACAAAAACAATATATATAAGTGGGTTAATAATGTTTTTTTTTCATAATCAGTCAGTTTTTATAATCATACCTATATTATAAGATAAATTTAACTTCATATATATTATTTAACTTCATTTAAAATTCTTAAAACATATTTGTATATTAAGATTACAAAGTAATTATTCATGTACTACTTAACTTGTATAAAATTCTTAAAACGTATTTGTATATAAAAAAATTATTCGTAATTATAAAAATTCATGTAATCCTCATTTCTGCTCACTGATCGGTGGTATCGCGACAGAAAATTGTTCAACCTCTTCAAGGAGAAAAATTTTCTTTTATAAGGGGGGAGGGATGTTGTATCCCACAACATTGCATATACACTTTGTACACCCGACCTCACACCAATTCCAAAGAACTAACTCAATAAATATTATTACCAGATGTCGATATCAAAAATGCAGCGATCTGCATTTCGACACAAATAATAAACAAAAAATATAATACTACGAACGACAACAACCCAAAATACAGCGACTCAAATTGCCGGCGTTCAAGAAAAGAAAAACATACTGACCTAATTTAAGCGCATATGCTTAAATTACCGAAATAAACAAAACCAATGCTTTGTTTTTATTGTCAAGTGGTTCCGACTGAAACGTCGGCGACAACAAAAACAAAGCAAAGACTGTTTGGGTGCATCGGCATTGGCTTGCACGATCAGCAAAGGCCGTTCATTTACCTACCCTAGTTACTGCGCTGCTTGTAAGGTGCACTGCCTGCAACTGCGTAACATGCAAAGTGTACGTGATCGCGTATCACTAAGGGGAAGTAGAACGATATGTAAATTTACATAATGATTTACATTTCCTAAATATATGTAGCTTATGTATTGATTTTGATTGGTTGGTATCGATTTGAATTTCCACTTATTGGAAATTATTGGAATTATTGGAATAAGGAAACGCCCTCGAAAACTGAGGATTTTCCTTTATAAACCACCGACCGGCGTAGAAACGGCGAAGAAAGAGAGATAGTTTTAAGCTAATAATATCTAAACTGGTCGCAGCCTCGCCTAGACAGCGGGCCGTTTTAGATTAAATTATAAAATAAAATCCAACTTTGGTCGCAGCCAAGCCTAGACAGCGGGCCATTGTTGAAATAAATTTAACAAAATAAAATATAAATCAACAAAATCAAACAAACATCTTTTTCTTTCCGTCCATGGTCACTCTTCTCCTCGTGAAAGCACGGAGACCATCGGACGTTAAACACAACATACGTTTTCCAAAATTGTTCTTTTGTTGATATGCAAATTAATTGTTTGATCGGAAAATATTTCTTAAAGCATTGTTTTAAAATTTTGTTTTAACTGTGGGTTAATGTTTGGGATTGATATGGCTATAGAATCATGATTTTGTTTGTAACTTTCGCTTTTTATTTTGTTTAGCGTTTTCTTTGCTAATTCTTGATCTTTTGAAGTTTTAAAAGGGATAGGTAATGTTGTCGTATGCAAATTTACGTTATTAAATGCGTATAACTCTATTTCACCTCAGGTAATATTTATATTTATAATGCAGATTTTTTATTGAAATATATTGAATCTTGAGTTTCAATTATTTTAGAGATTGCATTGTTTCTTGTATTTTTGGGTTCTTCAATTTTTGAATGTACATTTTCATTTTGTTCCTTCTGATTTGTCATTTAACGTGTCATAACTAAAACTTTGTTTACCATTTCTGCAAGTTTTTCATCTTCAGTGATTCGACTGACTGCGTCAGCATTTGTATTGCTTTTCCCTGCTTTTTATTTGATCGTTTATTCATATTCTGATAGGAGAATTCGCCATCTAGCTAATCTGGACATTGGGTCTTTTAACTTCATTAGCCATTCGAGTGATTTGTGGTCAGTGTAGATTATGAACTTTTTACCGTAAATATAAGGTCGAAATTGTTTTACGGCAAAGACAATTGCAAGCAATTCTTTTCCGAGGTGCTATAGCGTGTCTCTGCATCGTTCAAGGTTCTACTTGCACAATATATTGGCTTATCTTTTCCAATTATACCTTGAGATAAGATAGCTCCAAGTCCTGCATCACTCGCATCTGTCGTTACAATGAATTCTTCATCAAAATTTGGATATGCTAATATTGGAGGGTTAATTAGTTTTTCTTTTAGTTTTGAAAATGCTTCATCGCAGAATGCGTCCCAATTGAATTTGATATCTTTTTTAAGTAGTTTAGTTAATGGTTTGACCGTGTGGTGTGGTGACCGTGGCATGCAGGTTAAGTGTGTGGCTTAGCATGCTCGAGAGCCCGGGTTCGATCCCTAGCCGTGGCGAAAAGATTTTTTCAATAAAAAAATTTTTCTGATCGGTCACCACCTCTCTGCAGACAATGGCAAACCTCAGAGAGTAAATAATGCCTTGTAAAGCTTCTTGAGAACATGAACTTTAGCCGTTCGGAGTCGGCATAAAACATGTAGGTCCAGTTCTCGGTCAATTGTGTGCAAACATTTAATAACACACACAACACAATCGATCCTTGGAAGCTCGGTCAAAGTCCTTTCAAGGGCTGAAATGGCCAATTTGTTTTTTTTTTTGTTTTTTTTAATGGTTTGGCTGTACTGGAGAAATTTTCAATAAATCTTCTATAGTATCTTGCGAATCCTAAAAATGATTTGATTCCTTTCACATTCTTTGGAGTTGGGTAAGTTTTAACTACTTTAATTTTTTCGGGATCTGGTTTTATACCGTTTTCAGAAATTATGTGCCCTAAATACGTTAATTCTTGTTTGAGAAAATTACATTTGTCAGGTTGTAGCTAAAGGTTGTGTTGACGCAATCGGTCAAATATTTTAATTAATTTCTTGTTATGATCCGATAAGTCATAACCGTACACAACAAAAAACATTCAAATCCCTGTAAACCCATAAGTACGTTGTTCATGAGCCTTTGAAAAGTTGCTGGAGCGTTTTTTAAACCAAATGGCATTCTGTTATATTCGTAGTGCCCAAAAGGTGTGCTGAAAGCAGTTTTACATTTGTCAGATTCTTTAACAGGAATCTGATGAAAACCTTTGGCTAAGTCCAGAGTGCTGAAATATTTTGCTCTTCCCAACTGGTCAAGTATGTCAGTAATATTGGGCAATGGGTATGCGTCACCAACTGTTAAGTCGTTTAATTTTCGAAAATCAACTACAACTCTCCAGCGTTTGTAACCTTCGGAATCTGCCTTCTTTGGAACAAGTAAAAGTGGCGAGTTCCATGGACTTGAACTTGGGCGAATAATACTATCTTCTAACATTTCATTAACCTGCTTATGAATTTCCTGTCTTTGACTTTCAGGTAGTCTATATGGTGTAACAAATAATGGAGGTTTGTTTGCTTCAGTTATAATTTCATGTTCTGAAGTTTCTGTACAAGTGAGGTGGTCTCCTTCAAAATAAAATAAATCGTTATTATTTCTACAAATTTCTAAAATTGATTTCTTTTCTTCTTTGTTACAATGCGTTAGTTCTATGTTTGTTTCTATCTTTTTTAATCTATCCTTTATTAAATCTTTTGTTTTATCTAATTTGATTTCATTGAAATTTTCTATCTTTTCCCACTCATATTGAATTTTATTTAAATTTATTTCTTTTATATCTTCTGCTGTGTTCATAAAAAGTACTTTAACTTTATTTTTAATTGGGCGTACCAGGGTTTCCGCCAAATATACTCCTGGATATATTTGTTTCTTGTGGATCACTGCATCTTTTGAAAAAGCAAAAGGGATCTCTACAAGTTGTTTGCAGCGAGGTTGTAAGGTAATGGATTGCAGCCCGTAGACACCAGGATGAGTTGACTCAATCCTGTTTTTACAATTCTTTTCATTATCCAAGAATAATGCCTTAGTTTCCTCTTTAATTGCTTTCTCATTGTTTTTTGTGATTTTGTTTCTTCTTTGAGGTGACAATGTGATGGATTGCGGCCCGTAGACATTAAGTTGAAGATTCTCAATATGACTTATGCCATTCGGCGCATACTCTTGCTCTTCATTCCTATTTTCACAAATCCCTTTGTTACCCGTAGGCAACACATTGTTTCCCTTTTCTGTGTTTTTACAAATATCTACAATATGTAATTTTAAAATTTTATTTTTGCTTACTGCAGTGTTTGAGCAGTTTACTGGTATTTCCAGTTGTTTATTCTTGAAATCTATTTTACAGTTAAATTTTGTGAGAAAATCGCTTCCTAAAATTCCATCATAGGATAAATTAATATTTTTATTTAGAATATGAAAATTGTGACTCATTGTTATCATCTGGTCATTATATAGAACATTTATTGTTTTTATCTGTTCACCTAATGTTTGCATTGCATTACCTGAAATGGTTGTAACTGTGTGTTTACTTTGTTTGTTGATTCTGTAATTTTGTTCTGTGTTTTTTAAAAGGGAGACAAAAGGGGGCGATCTTCACATGGCAACGTGTCTGACTGCCTCAACTTGGCGAGGCCAGCATTATCCATGTCGAAATCGTCTCAAGTCGACTCAAAACCTCCGCGTGGTGTCTCCTGGAAACGTCAAAAACTATCGCCCGATAAACTTTGGCGGCCAATTTGAGCGGCGATGTCTCCTCTAGACAATAAACTTGAGGGGTCTCTTCAAGACCTTAAAAATGGAATGTGCGGAGGGTTTGGGTCCCAACCACATTATAACTTCCCAATGAAAACAAAATCAGCCTCGGATATGAACCCCCACTACGTTGACGACCACCGCAAACGAAAAACGGATCATGATTTACGGATATGCACCTGGAATGTCCGGACCCTTTATAGGGAAGGTGCCACTGTCCAACTGGCGGAAGCCCTCGAAAAAATTAAGGCTGACTTCACCGCCATCCAGGAGATGCGATGGAAAGGACAAGGCTGCTCTAAGAGAGCAGACTGCGATATCTACTACAGCTGCCATGCGGAGAAGCGCGAATTTGGATGCGGATTCGTCGTAAGTCGGAAACTACGCCATCTTGTTTCCCGGTTCACACCTGTGAACGAAAGGCTGGCGACAATCCGCATCAAGGCGAAATTCTTCCACATCAGCCTTATTTGCGCACATGCCCCGACGGAGGAAAAGGACGATGCTGTCAAGGACACCTTCTACGCGAGCCTAGAGGACGTGTATGATCGCTGCCCGGCCCACGACGTAAAAATAGTTCTCGGCGATTTTAATGCGAAGGTCGGAAAAGAAGGCATCTTTGGCTCCACTGTCGGTCAGTTCAGTCTCCACGTGACCACTTCGAATAACGGTCTAAGACTGATCGACTTCGCCGCGGCGCGAAACATGGTAGTTAGTAGCACCAGATTCCAACACCTTGATATCCAAAAGGCAACCTGGCTGTCCCCGGATCAAAAAACGCGAAACCAAATTGATCATGTTGTGATCGACGGAAGGCACGCTTCAAGTGTACTGGATGTGTACACATTTCGGGGGGTCAATATTGACTCCGACCATTATCTTGTTGCAGCCAAGATCCGCATGCGATTGTGCAATGCGAAGAATGTACGCACAGGTGTGCAACTAAAGCTTGATGTCGATTAGCTGCTATCACAACGGACCGCCGAGGCCTACTCCGCTCAACTCTCGGTTAAGCTCAACCAACCTTACTCTTGCCTCGACGACGCTGGCGGACTTTGGGCGCATATATCCCACTCCATGCGCACTGCTGCTGAAGAAGTCATTGGTTTTCGGCGCCCGCAACCTCGCAACCAATGGTATGACCAGGAGTGTCGCGACGCGACAGCAGCAAAATACGCCGCATATAAAAAGACGCTGCAGTCAGCTGCAACGCGAGCCATGCACGAAAACTATCGCGATAAGAGGAAGGAAGAGAGATGCCTTTTCAGACGTAAAAAAGAGAGCAGGAAAAGCGTGAGCGAGAAAAAATTAAGGTGTACCAGGGCAGGAAGGATGCTCGAAAATTCTGCCAGCAGGTTAAGCGTCTAACCCAAGGTTTCAAGCCCGGAGCATCCACTTGTAGAGATGAGAATGGTGATCTGGTAACAGACACGCAGTGCGCATTGAAATTATGGAGACAGCATTTTTCCAATCTGCTTGCAGCCGACGATACCAACAATTCCGCCCTTGGAGAATGCAGTCTGACACCACCAATCGACGATGATGGAGTGGAAATTCCACCACCTAGCCATGACGAGGTTAAAGTTGCTATCCAGCGACTCAAAAACAACAAAGCCGCAGGTGCTGCTGAATTGTTTAAAACCGGCGGCGGTGAATTGATAAGGTGCATGCATCAACTCATCAGCAAAATATGGCTAGCGGAAAGCATGCCCGACGATTGGAATCTCAGTGTGCTTTGTCCTATACTTAAGAAAGGAGACCCGACAATCTGCGCCAACTACAGAGGTATCAGTCTTATATCCATCGCATATAAGGTTCTTTCGAGCGTATTGTGTGAAAGATTGAAGCCGCATACCAAAACACTGATTGGACCTTATCAGTGTGGCTTTCGTCCTGGCAAGTCCACCATAGACCAGATTTTTACACTACGCCAAATCCTGGAAAAAACCCACGAAAACCAAATCGACACCCATCATCTCTTTGTTGATTACAAAGCTGCGTTCGATAGCCCGATTCGGGATTGCTGTACGCAACAATGTCTGAGTTCGGTATACCTGCAAAGTTGATTAGGCTCTGCAAGATGACGTTGAGCAATACATGCAGCTCCGTCAAGGTAGGAAATGACCTCTCCGAAACCTTTAATACCGAACGAGGTTTCAGACAAGGCGACCCGCTATCATGCGATCTCTTCAATTTCATCATGGAGGGGATCCTACGAAAGGCAGGTGTACATCGAAATGGCATCATTTTCTACAAAGGTGTCCAGCTCCTTGCGTATGCTGACGATATCGATATTATCGGCAGAACCAAGAGAAATGTAACCGCTGCTTTCGCCGCTATCGAAAAGGAATCAGCCAAAGTGGGTTTGACGGTGAACGAGGGCAAAACGAATTATATGCTGTCTGCAAATAGGGAAGTGGGGCGTCTAGGCTTTCATGTTACAGCAGGCAAATATAACTTTGAAGTTGTCAAGGAGTTTACTTACCTTGGCACCGCCGTAAACAGCAACAACAATGTCAGCCTGGAGATAAAGCGAAGAACAACAATTGCTAATAGGTGCTACTACGGGCTAAGTAAGCAATTAGGTTCCAGAGCCCTCTCTCGATCGACAAAACTAACACTCTACAAGACGCTCATCATACCTGTGCTTCTCTATGGCGCTGAAGCATGGGTGGTATCGCAAGCAGATGCAGCCGCTCTTGGGGTGTTCGAGAGGAAAGTTCTTCGCAAAATCTTTGGTCCTGTTCGAGTTGGCGACGACTATCGCATTCGAATGAACCACGAACTGTACGAGCTCTACGACGACATTGACATAGTCCAGCGTATAACAACTCAGCGACTACGTTGGCTGGGTCATGTCTTTCATATGGATGAAGAAGCTCCAGCGAAAAAGGTGTTTGAAGCGAAAGCCGAGGGTCGACGACGAAGAGGAAGGCCATGCCTCCGATGGATTGACCAGGCCGAGGAAGCCCTTACCGCGCTTGGTGAAAGAGATTGGAGACGGCGCGCGCGAAGCAGAGACGCCTGGCGAGACCTGATGAAGTCGGCCGTAACCCGTCAACGGGTTGTCATGGCCACCTAAGTAAGTAAGTAAGTTTTTTAAAAGACTAATTTGTGCGCCTGTGTCAACTAAAAGTGAAGTCATATTTTTGTCTAAAGGTTCGGATTTAATACGAAGCACTGGCTCATCGTATCCTTAGACAAAAGGTATTATAATTGAATATGTTAATGTTGTGCTTGTTGCACATCGGCTTTTATTTGCATCCGGGGAGAAGCGACGCTGATTTCTTTCCGTGCTATTTCGTTTCCCGATGCATATTTTACGTGGTGAGTTTGATTGCGAGGATTGTTTTGACCTCTGAATTGGTTGTTTTCTCTAAACGGATTTGGATATTGTCTGAAAGCTCTATTATTTTCTAAGATTCTGTGATTTTGGTGTTTTTTATATTCTTGCCTTGGCCGCAATCTACACTCTTTGTACGTGTGATTCGACCGTTTGCAGTATGCATAAAATATAGATTGTACTTCTTTTTTTATATTAGGATGTTTGTTATGATAAGAATTTTGTCTATTATAATAAGAGCAGACATGATTATTTTTGCGATAGCACGTTTTTTCAGTGTGCCTTGACTTTTTACAATACTGGCATGTGGGAGACAAGGGGGCGATATTCACATGGCAACGTGTCTGACTGCCTCAACTTGGCGAGGCCAGCATTATCCATGTCGAAATCGTCTCAAGTCGACTCAAAACCTCCGCGTGGTGTCTCCTGGAAACGTCAAAAACTTTCGCCCGATTAACTTTGGCGGCTAATTTGAGCGGCGGGCTTCCCCTTTGGCCATCAAGCAAAGGTTGTGCGTTGGGTTTGAAGCCCACCACATAAAAGAAGATTTCAATGAAACGTAAAAGAATAAATGAAAGAATGATCCCCAAATCTGATGACGACTACCGCAAACGAAAAACTGATAATGATTTACGGATATGCACCTGGAATGTCCGGACCCTTAATTGGAATGGTGCCTCTATCCAACTGATTGATATCTTGGAAAGATATAATTCTGATATCAATGCAATCCAAGAAATGCGATGGAAGGGACAGGGTTGCTTACGGCAAGCATCTTGTGATATCTACTACAGCGGCCATGTGGAGAAGCACGAGTTTGGATGCGGATTTGTAGTTGGCAAGAGAATACGGCATCATGTCTTGCGATTCACTCCTGTGAACGAACGACTTGCCATAATCCGCTTCAATGCAAAATTTTTTAACATAAGCCTAATATGTGCGCACGCTCCGACAGAAGAAAAAGATGACGAGACCAAAGAAAGTTTTAACGAGTGCCTTGAAGACGCAAACGAGCGCTGCCCCCGTCATGACATATAAATCGTGCTTGGTGACTTCAACGCCAAGGTGGGTAAGGAAAACATATTTGGTCCTACAGTCGGAAAGTTCAGCCTCCACGACAACACATCCGATAACGGAATGAGGTTGATTGACTTCGCCGCAGCACGAAACATGGTCGTAAGTAGCACTAGATTCAAGCATCTCAATATTCATAAGGCCACTTGGCTGTCCCCTGATCGAAAAACATGTAACCAAATTGATCACGTTTTGATTGACGGAAGGCACTCTTCCAGTGTACTAGACGTACGCACGATTCGTGGTGCTAACATAGACTCGGATCATTATCTTGTCGCAGCCAAGATCCGCACACGTCTATGCGCAGCTAAGAATGCTCGCAGTCCTACACTAAGAAAGCTAGACGTCGACAAGCTGCAGTCAAAACGGACGGCCGAAGCCTTCGCTACTCGACTCTCACTCCTGCTTCAAGAAAGCACTCCTCCGATCGACGATAAATGCGGACAGTGGACGATCCCACTCTATGCGTATGGCTGCCGAAGAGGTGATAGGCTACCATCGCCCTTGCCGAAACCAGTGGCACGACCAGGAGTGTCGCGACGCCACTGCAGAGAAGGACACCGCCTACAAAGCCACCCTGCAGTCGGTTGTAACGCGTGCTGTTATGGAGCGATACCGAGAGAAGAGGAGGGAAGAGAGACGCATTTTCAGGCGAAAAAACGAGAGGCGGAAATGCGTGAGTGCGAGAAAATTGAGATGCATGGCGACAGGAATGAGACTCGAAAATTTTTCGAAAAATAAGACGCCTGGCCGATGGTTTTAAGACCGGAGCCTCTTCCTGCAAGGACAAGAATCGGAATCTAGTGACAGATATCCAGAGTACACTGATATTATGGAGGGAGCACTTCTCTAGACTTTTAAATGGCGACGCTGACAACAATCCCGCCAGTGGAGATGATATTCCGGAAACCCCAATTATGGGCGACAGCGTTGAAGTTCCGCTGCCCGACTATAACGAGGTCTTAACAGCTATAGCTCGGCTTAAAAACAACAAAACCGCAGGAGCCGATGGCCTACCGGCTGAGCTGTTTAAGACCGGTGGCGAAGCTCTGTTTAAATGCATTCACAGACTTCTATGCAGAATATGGTCGGAAGAATGCATTCCAGATGATTGGAACCTCAGTGTGCTCTGCCCAATCCACAAGAAAGGCGATCCCACCATTTGCGCCAACTACCGTGGGATTAGCCTTCTTAATATCGGATATAAGATCCTGTCGAGCGTATTGTGTGAAAGACTAAAGCCCATCGTCAACCAACTGATTGGACCTTATCAGTGTGGCTTTAGACCTGGAAAGTCCACCATTGACCAGATCTTCACGCTCCGACAAATCTTGGAAAAGACCATCGAAAAACAAATCGACACACACCATCTTTTTGTCGATTTCAAAGCCGCCTTCGACAGTCCAATAAGGAGTCACCTATATGCCATCATGTCTGAATATGGTATTACTGCGAAGCTAATACGTCTTTGCAGGATGACACTGAACAACACCAGCAGTGCAGTGAAAATCGGGAAGGACCTCTCCCTTCCGTTCGATACCAAGCGAGGTTTCAGACAAGGTGATTCCTTATCGTGCGACTTCTTTAATATAGTAATGAAGAAGATCATCCACGTTGCTGACCTGAGACGCAGCGGCACAATTTTCTATAAGAGTGTTATGCTGCTGGCGTATGCAGATGATGATGACTTTGTTTACCTGGACTTTGTTGACCTGGATCCAGCATTAATTCCTCCAACGATATCAGTATTGACATTAAACGAAGGATAACTCTTGCCAACAGGTGTTACTTTGGGCTCAGTAGGCAATTGAGAAGCAGAGCTCTCTCTCGACGAACAAAACTGACGCTCTTTAAGACAATAATCATGCCCGTCCTACTATACGCATCACAAACCTGGACGTTGAGCAACTCTGATGAAAGGACTTTGGGAGCGTTCGAGATAAAAATCCTTCGCAAGATCTATGGCCCAATCTGCGTCAATGGCGAGTACCGAATACGATGGAACCACGAGCTGTATGACCTATATGCCGACATCGATATAGTCAAGCGTATTAAAATAGAGCGGCTTCGCTGGCTAGGTCAAGTCGAGAGAATGAACGACGAAGTTCCAGCGAAAAAGATATTGGATTCGGTACCCAGCGGTGGCCAACGCAGACGAGGAAGACCGCATCTCCGTTGGAAAGACCAGGCATTGGATAACCTGACAGCGCTTGGAATTTCCAACTGGCGCCAGCAAGCGCACGACAAAAGAGGCTGGCGAAAATTCTTAGATGAGGCCAAAACCGACCAACGGTTGTAAGAGCGATCTTAGTAGTAGTAGTAGCATGTGGGTTTAAAAGGTGAAGTTTGGTATTGCGAATTTTTTTCCAGCCGTACTGAATGCTCCTCGGCATACATGACGGCTTTCTTCAAGTCCCGCTCATTGTGAGCTTTAAAAATTAATCTTAAATTATGATTCCGCAAACCATCCTCGAATACCCGTATTGCCAAGTGATCGTTCTCGCGTTTTAAATATGTACGAACCGAAATTTCGCTAGTGCTAGAAAATGTAGCTGAATTTAGGGAATGCAGTAATTTTCCAATTCGTTCACCGAGCTCCTTAACAGTTTCTCTCAAATTTTGTCTAGCTGTCATAAGTTCGTTTTGGGCAGAGGCTCGCGTTTTTTATTTCTATTTATCGTTTTTTCTATTTTTTTTAATATTGAATTTATTTCTTGTGTTTTAAAGGATTTTTCCTTTTGTTGATTTTTGGGATGTAGCGTATCCCACTTCTGCCACCAATGTTGTGTTTAACGTTCGATGGTCTCCGTGCTTTCACGAGGAGAAGAGTGACCGTGGACGGAAAGAAAAAGACGTTTGCTTGTTTTTTGTTGATTTAAGTTGATTAATATTTTATTTTGTTTAATTTATATCAACAATGGCCCGCTGTCTAGGCGTGGCTGCGACCAAAGTTGGATTTTTATTTTATTATTTAATCTAAAAAGGCCCGCTGTCTAGGCGAGGCTGCGACCAGTTTAGATATTATTAGCTTAAAACTATCTTTCTTTCTTCGCCATTTCTACGCCGGTCGGTGGTTTATAAAGGAAAATCCTCAGTTTTCGAGGGCGTTTCCTTATTCCAATAATTCCAATAATTTCCATTAAGTGGAAATTCAAATCGATACCAACCAATCAAAATCAATACATAAGCTACATATATTTAGGAAATGTAAATCATTATGTAAATTTACATATCGTTCTACTTCCCCTTAGTGATACGCGATCACGTACACTTTGCATGTTACGCAGTTGCAGGCAATGCACCTTACAAGCAGCGCAGTAACTAGGTTAGGTAAATGAACGGCCTTTGCTGACCGTGCAAGCCAATGCCGATGCACCCAAACAGTCACTTGCTTTGTTTTTGTTGTCGCCGACGTTTAAGTCGGAACCACTTGACAATAAAAACAAAGCATTGGTTTTGTTTATTTTGGTAATTTAAGCATATGCACTTAAATTAGGTCAGTATGTTTTTCTTTTCTTGAACGCCGGCAATTTGAGTCGCAGTACTCAAATTGGGTTGTTGTCGTTCGTAGTATTATATTTTTTGTTTATTATTTGTGTCGAAATGCAGATCGCTGCATTTTTGATATCGACATCTGGTAATAATATTTATTGAGGTGGTTCTTTGGAATTGGTGTGAGGTCGGGTGAACAAAGTGTACATGCAATGTTGTGGGATACAACACATAATTTCAAATTGAAAGATTTTTTTAAGATATTATTTGAGGTGAAATTAAATCTGTTTAATTTAAAATTTTGAAAATAATTTTTTATACGAACATAAGAATATTAAAAGTAAACAACAAAGATTTTGAAAAAAATATATAAAAAAGAATATTGTTCTAATAAAAAAATAGATGTTACAAAATTACCACGCTGCGATTCCGTACTCCGGACCCTCCATTGTATAACACAATCAAGATAATAACAGTCAATAAAACAATAAAATTCACACTGCGATTCACCACCTAAAAAGGGGACCCTCCAGCGTATAACACAATTAACATAATAACAGTCAATAAAACAATAAAATTCACACTGCGATTCACCACCTAAAAGGGGGACCCTCCAGTGTATAACACGATCAAGATAATAACAGCCTAATCTGGGGGACCCTCCAGATCAGGGCGAACGCCCCTCCCCCCAAAGCTTCATGAAAATTACTACTTCCACACATATTCTAACCTAATTTCAAAATAAATTCGGATGAAAGCATATTAACATGAGTGGAGACATTCAATTACGTGATCGTTTAGAGGATTCGTCCGTACGTTCAACATATATAAGTAAAACAACACAAAATTAACTCATTGTTTGTTGCGGACAAGAAATTCTGTCAACTATAATTACCCGAATTCAAAAAGCAATATATTATGGAATTATATTCGACAAAACTTCAGATATATCTCACAAATCCCAGTTATCTCTAGCCATCAGATACATATATGATAACACTATTAGAGAAGATTTCATTCAATTCATCGATCTTCATAATGAAATTATTAAAGAAACTAAAGATAAAGAATTAATAGAACCAAAAATCACTGGTATTAAATTAGGTAAAACTATAGTGAATGCTTTGGAATCGCTGAATTTGGATCTTCAAAATTGCGTTGCTGTGACAAGAGATGGTTGTTCAATGATGGTTTCAGAATCTTGTGGAGCCGTTGAAGAAGTGCTTAAAGTTGCTATAAATGCAGTATACTGCCCTTGTTATAATAATTTTTTGAACACTTCTTTGTCTGCATCTTCAGATGTTCAAATAATCCGAAATGCTGTTGGTACTATGAAAGAGACGATATCGTTCAATTTCGTTTGATATCGCCTCAGCGAAGCGTTCCAAGACGTTAAAAAAATTATGGGTAGTCAGTTATCTAGCTTGTGTGAAACAAGATGGGTCGAGAGATGGGTCCGAAAATAATTGAAACCATTCATTACATATCTCAGTGGCAAGATTCAAAAACGTCGTCAAAAGCAAACGCTTTGAGAATTGTACTTTGTGAAACGAATTTTTAGTTGCAGTTGTTTGTCTCTCTGATGTGTTGAGTAACACTCAAGCCCTATTTCCTTCAGAAAAAACAAATTGACGTTAAATCAGCACAGGATATGATTCATGATACTTTTAAGTTATTACAGAAAAACGAGAATCCTGTGAGATAAAATTTAAAACACTTTTTGAAGAAATTGAAAACATTTCAAACAGTATTGGATTGGAAATTAAAATGCCAGATATGCCAAGACACGAAAGCACAGATTAGTTTTCGTGTTGTGATTTAATTTTTTCTGTTCGCATTAATCAAGCTATTTAATCGAAAAATTTATTAAATAGTTTTTAATAGTTATAAAGTTATGTTTAATATTTGTTGTATTCATTCATATATGAACACAATATATAAATTCACTGAAGACAGTTAAACCAGTTTTTTATTTCAAGTATTTGAAAAACTCATTTTTAAAAAACTCGCCATTTTTGTATAAATCGTGAAACCAGTTTTTACAAGTTGCCAAATAATTTGTTGTTTTTGCAAACTACCGCAAAGTCACAGTGGATCCGCCACTGATATCAATCCACCCTCCAATAATCCAATAGATACAAAAGCCATAACAACCATGATAAGTAGGAAATGTCTAGATCAGTGTAAAAATTTAGTTCATTCTATTATAAGCCCCAATTCTGAAATTTCAGATTGAATCGATCAGGGAATAGACGAACAGCATGTAACCAATCTACAAGAATTGGACAAAATCCCAGACATAGTTCGCTGCCTTAGGGAATTTTCAGGCAATCCAGCTGAATTTAGCTCCTGGAGTAAAAGTGTTGAAAGGGTTTCAGAAATTTACAAAACGATTAAAGGCACTCCTAAATACTTTGGCATTCTAAGTATACTCCGCAAAAAAATTACTGTCAATGCAGACATTGCTCTCGAGTCATATAATACACCACTCGATTGGCAGTGTATTTCAAGATGTCTCACTATCCACTATGCGGATAAGAGGGATCTAAGCACTCTTGAATGCCAGATGACATCTCTGGTACAAGGCCATAATTCAATTCAAGATTTTTATCAGGCTGTATATTGGGATTTGTCTTTTATTCTAAATAAGATCGCTTTCATGGATGAATCCATTAAACTTCTTACGCAAACAATAGGGACAAGGCGCTAGACACCTTTGTAAGAGGTCTAAGAGGCGACCTACCGAGACTGCTTGGGATTTGAGAACCAGCAGATCTACCCCAAGCTTTGCACTTATGTCTCATCCTTGAAAATCAAAACTTTAGAACACAATACGCTCAGAACTATCAAGGATCATTTCAGAAATCTAACACGTCTGCACCTCCACTTCCTCCTAGGAAACCCAATAATTTTAGTCACAGAAAACCCCTGAATCCATAAATTGCATATTTGCCACAACAAAAGTTTAGAACCATTCCACAACCTTATCAACCACAACATTTTACCCCAAATCAACAAAGGCCAACTAACTTCTTTCAAGCAAACAGATCATTTCAATCAAATGCAAATCCATCATATCAACCACCACGACCACAACAAAGACCAGAACCCATGGATGTAGATCGAAGCATCCGGAGTGCAGCAATAAATTATCAGAACAGACCAAATCCAAATCATAATTACCAAAATAAGAGACCAGCACAATCATTTATAAAACAAACTCACCACCCCAATAAAATACAAAGAAATTACCATATAGAAGTTTAATGTCCTGAGCAAGACATTCAACAACATATCAGTAAAGAAACTGACGAAGAATTCACAGAACCATTCTACGACTACATACAAACATACAATGAACACGAAGAGATAGGCTACCAAGATGACCAAACAACCTTAGTCGAAATCACAGACATTCATTTTTTAGATTAACGCATTCTTCGCTACCATACTTTGAGTGCACTATATCCAACAATCACTAATTAAAATTCCCATTCAAAATGAAAAATCTTTCTTAGCAAATTCGGTTTCAGGAATGTTATGTAATGTTAATTTATTTGGAATGCACGAAACAAAAATAAAATTTTATCTGCTACCATCTTTAAAGTCCTTTCACGGAATTCTTGGACACGACAGTCTAAAGGAATTGAATACTGTAATTTTTATTAAAGAAAATTATATCTATATAAATACAAATCAAATGTCGTTCGTTGGTAATTGCATCAGTTGAGAACGGCTGAACCGATTTGGATAATTCTTTTTTTAAATGTTCGTAGTAATCCAATTTTAGTTTTTACTGAAAGAAAAATTGACCACGCCCACTTTTGCGCCCACTGTTTTGATACATATATCTAAAATTGCGGAACGCCTGGGCTGGTTTGGCTAATTTTTTTTTAAATGTTTGTAATAGTCTACAAAAGTTTTTTACATAAAGAAAAATTGTCCACTTCCAAGGTATTATACTTGGAATCAAAGAAATTTCAACGGCGGAAACAAGGAAAACCAGTTCCAGGTAACCCCAATTTATTTTCCACCGACTTATTAGGTCGCATTTACACAGTCCATCCAAGAAATGATGAGTGCTTCTACTTACGTTTGCTGTTAGTCAACGTTCGTGGCCCAACATCATTTGAAGATTTGCGAACTATAAATGGTGGACTGTGTGACACATATAGAGAAGCGTGTCAACGTTTGCGATTGTTAGAAAACGACACTCATTGGATATACACCCCCGGAGATGCTGTGATTTCGTCAAATCCTCATCAAATACGAACACTGTTTTCGATAATTATCTCGACATGCTTCCCATCCAAACCAACTGATTTGCGGAGCAAATACAAAGATGCCATGTGTCATGATATTTTGCATCAGATGCGTATTAGAACATCAAATCCAAATTTGCAACTGAGCGAGGAAATTTACAACAAGGCTTTGATATTAATTGAGGACATGCGCTTGATGATGTCGAACAAGACATTATGTGACTAAGGCATGACAGCTCCCATGATTGCGAAGCCTTGAGGGAATTAGTTCGAACGAGCGTTCCACTGTTGAATCGACAACAAAAATATGCGTATAACACTCTTATGAAAGTTGTGAATGATGGAACTAGAGGGATTTTTCTTTGGACGCTCCCGGTGGAACTGGACAACTTTTTTGCTCGCGTTGATTTTGGCAACGATACGCTCGTAGAATGATATTGCTCTTGCACTTGCTTCATCAGGAATTGCAGCTACGTTTTTGGAAGGCGGTCGAACTGTTCATTCAGCACTCAAGTCGCCATTGAATATGCAAATCAATAAAAATTCAACATGCAACATTTCCAATAACAGTGCGATGGCCAAAGTTTTGCAACAAAGCAAACTGATCGTTTGTGATGAGTGTGCAATGGCGCATAAAAAGTCTTTGGAGGCATTAGACAAAACGATGCAAAATTTACAAAACAATAAAAACCAGTTTAGTGGTGCGATGATTCTGTTGGCAGGTGATTTTCGTCAAACATTGCCAGTGCTTCCACGGTCAACTCCAGCCGATGAACTTAATGCGTGTTTGAAGTCGTCCGTTTTGTCGAAACACGTCAAGAAACTCAAATTGATTGTGAACATGCGTGTCGAGCTGCAGAACGATCATTCTGGAGAAGTATTTTCAAAACAATTGCTGGACATTGGCAACCGCAAAATCCCGGTTGACATTTCGACCGACTGTATTCAATTTCCCGTCGCTTTCTGCCAGTTCACCGAATCAAAATCTGAACTCATCCGAAAGGTTTTTCCAAACATTGCACAAAATGACAAAAATCATGATTGGTTGAGCGAACGTGCTATATTGGCTGTGAAAAACATTGATGTCGACGAATTAAATCTTTAGATTCAATCTGAAATAGCTGTCGAATTGATGACGTACAAATCGGTGGATTCTGTGACTTCCCAAGATGATGGCGTTAACTATCCAACGGAGTTTTTAATATGGCTGGCATTACCCGGACTACCGCCTCACAATCTCCAACTAGAAGTCGGGTCGGTAATCAGAATGTTACGAAACATAAACCAACCACGTCTTTGTAATGGTACCCGGCTTGCGGTAAAAAACGTCATCAAAGCAACAATACTTAAGTCTTGTATTCTTGAGTGTGAATTTCGTCTCCAATGTAATGCAGAATGTGAAAGTTTATATGTCCGTGATGGGTTGCATAGGCATCCATGGGGATTTCTCATTGGCGTGTCACTATTACAAAAACTCTGTATCTCGGTTAATATTGGTACTATATACTGAAATTGAAATAATACAGGGTAGGAAGATTCAGTGCAACGTACGATGAAAAAGAGGGCGATGATCCATAGGGCGTGGCACTTTTAAAAAATAACTTTTTTCGATTAATATTCATACTAGTGTACTCAAATTCGGTAAAGGTGTAAATAGAATTATTACAAATCACGGTAAAGAAAGTAGGTGAGACTCAACAAAGGGGCGTGTCACTATTAGAAAAACTCTGTAAGTTGGTTTATATTGTTACAAGTATAGCAACTGTCAAGGATTGAGGTAAAATATATATATTTTTTATAAAAAGTTTTCTGTAAAGCTTTTATAAAGAGTTTTCCACCATATAAAAAACAATTTTGAAAATTTAAGAGAGGATAAAAAGTTAAAGTCTCAAAATATGTTAAAATTTTAATATTTTTCAGCTTTGTAGGCACATATTTCGCAAACTAAGAACGATAATTCAACTTTGGGTTCACAAATTTAAATAAATTATTTATTAAATATAAAAATTTTTTAACACGATCGAAATGCGCCCCCATTTAAAAGATATAGTGCAATTATTGAAAAAAATACAAATTTTCAGAATTTTGCCTATAGCTCCTTAGTTCGAACTCATAATGAAAAACGGACACCATTCTCTAATTCTGCGTTTAAAATTAATTTTGAATTGATAACAGTTTATTCTGCAAGTTCTGCTGTTTCCCTCTATTGTCCTTACGCAAAAACGTCCATTTACCGTGTGACGTACGCGACAAACAACTAACTGTTAATTTTAAATATATTAAAAATTAAAAAGTCTGAAGATTCAGTAGTTTTACAATTGTTGACACTTTGTCTGTTTAGTAGTGATCTGAAATAATTTTATCTTCACTCTTACTCTAGTGATGACAATATATATCTTTTAAGCGTGACATACACGACATCAATTTGCCAATTATAATGTAATCGATTTTAAACAAACGTAATCTTCCTTGGAGAAATGGAGGTTGTGATAGAAATAACATGATATGCGGTATTGAATAAAATCAATTACATAATCATTAGGTACGTATATAAAAGGTAAAATTGAGAAAAAGTTGGAATAAATTTAAAGCATTGATCTCTTTGACGATATCATAACTAAATATATATATTTTTATCATTGCAGTGATGAGCTAGAAAAAAGATTATTTACCATAAGGGACTTAACATATGTAGGTTTACTGCCCCGTTGTTAAAAATCAGAAATGTGCTTTTTTTTTTTGCTAAAATATACCGCTTTGCATGGAATGCCCCCATAGAGCATTGCAATGAACGAAATTATGTTATCACAGTTAAGCAATCGAAAAAATTTTTTTTTTTTTTAATTGGTTACCTGACCGGAGATCATTCAATCAAAATGTAAATAAAACACCATAAGATTCATTGTACTTATTTTCAAATCAAATGTAAATCAAACATACCCCAAACCTTTATGAATAAAAATTTCCATTCAAAAAATCTTTTTTTCCCCCTTTTTAACTAATTTACACATTTGCAACAGCTTTTCACAAAATCACAAAACAAACACAATTTTTTTTTTAATTAGGTCAGGACAACGTCTGTCGGATCAGCTATCAAAAATAAAAAATACTTTATTTCAGCTGCGGTTAACGGTATTTCAACAATATTTAATATGTTGGTTCAGTGCACCTACCATTCTTCTTCAAAATATCAATCCGCCACGACTTTGCAACGGAACCACTCTTTCAGTGAAAATAAAAATTGCAGGCAAAACAACGTTTGCCAGGTCAGCTAGTGCTTAATAATAATCTGCGAATAAAAATCAAACAACACACCTCTGAATCAATAAATGCAATAGAACTTAGGACAAACCACATGACAAAGCAACAAAAAATCACAATAGAAGACATTGTAAAATAATATGTCACATTATTCTCGGAACCTAATGAAAAACTGACTTATACAACGACAGTTGTTGCAAGCATAAGAACAAACTCAGATAATCCTCTTTACTCACGATCATATCCATTCCCCATGTCTCTAAAAACCGAAGTTGAAAAACAGATATAGCAACTTCGCGAAGACGGTATAATACGACCGTCTCGTTCACCCTACAACTCACCCGGGTGGGTTGTTCCAAAAAAAGCAGATGCCAGCGGTGAAAAAAGTATAGAATAGTGATAAACTACCGCAAGCTTAACACAATTACAATCCCTGACATGAAAAAAACAGCATTTTCAATAAATAATGGAAAGTACGAATTAACTCGCTTACATATGGGTAGAATTTGTTTCGTTTACATAGATGATATTATTATCTATAGCAAAGACGAAAAAACTCACGGAGAACATATTAAACAGATTTTTTACACCCGCGAACAAACTAATATAAAAGTTCAACTAAATACATGCGAATTTTATAAAAAAGAAGTCGTATTCTTAGGTTTTATAGTCACACCTAATGGTATGAAAACCAATCCCACAAAAACCGAAAAATTAGTAAACTTTCCTGCAAAACGAACTCTAAAAGACCTCCGTTCGTTTTTAGGCCTTTCTGGCTATTATAGCAGATTTGTTCAAGACTATACTAAATTAGCTAAGTCTCTCACAAATTTTTTAAGAGGGGAAGGAGGGCGACTACCTAAAAATCAATCCAGTAAAAAAAAATCATTAAAGTAGACGATAAGGCATTAGAAGCATTTCAAAAAATTAAAAATTCCCTAGTTTCAGGAGACATAATGTTAGCTTATACAGATATGAATAAAGAATTTCAACTAACAACAGACGCTTTAGAATAAGCACTAGGCGCAGTCTTAGCACAGGAAGGAAAACCCATAGTATTAATTTCTAGAACACTCAATAAACCAGAAGAGCATTACGCCACTAATGAAGGGGAAGTGCTCGCGATTATTTGGTCACTTCACTCTCTGCGAAACTAGCTTTATGGCATGGCAAAAGTTACTATTTTTACAGATCACCAAGCCCTGACATATGCCTTAAGAGGACGTGACACCTTCAAAAAAAATGTATTTAAATGCCTCTTAGGGCCAGTTTTTCAGTGCGGTTTTAAACTCTTGTCAAATTCAACCGAGGTTAACTCACCAAAATTGGACGTTTAAGCTCGGTTTAAGCAAAAAAAAACACATCATATGATAATTTAAGTCAATTCAACTTAAACGAATGCTACAATATCTAGTTAAACATAGTTTTAACGTCTCTTTTTGGTGAGTTAAGCTTGGTTTAATTTGACTCGAGTTTAAGCTCGCAATGAAAAACTGGCCCTAAGTTGAATAAAAAATAAGATATCATTTTGAAAAATTAAATACATATTTTCTAGTAAAAAAATTACCCAAAAAAAAACTTATTTGATTTTGTTATTTACATACATGGCTACTGGAATTCAATAAAAAATTTTTCTGATCGGTCACCAGCTCTCTGCAGACAATGGCAAACCTCAGAGAGTAAATAATGCCATGTAAAGCTTCTTGAGAACATGAGCCGTTCGGAGTCGGCATAAAACATGCAGGTCCAGTTCTCGGTCAATTGTGTGCAAAAATTTAATAACACACACAACACAATCGATCCTAAGAAGCTCGGTCAAAGTCCTTTCAAAGGCTGAAATGGCCAATTTGTTTTTGTTTTTTGTTTTGGCTACTGGAATTATTTAAAAAAAAACATCAAAAAACCATGGCGGGCGTGATTACAACTCACTGATACATCGGAAAAAAAAGGGTTTTTATCAGCATCAAAACCGCCATGGAATGAACTAGAAGAAACAATTTTGGTTGAAAAATAACAAAATGGCGGCAATTTTTGAAAATTGTCAAGTTTTTTGGACAAAATCGGCCAAAAACTCATAAAATATAAAACCGATTTTTCTGTCCGTAGTTCATTCCATGCATCGACAAGTGTAAAACAACATATTCAAATTTCAGTATTTTCATAATAAAAATAGAACCTTAGGAAAAGACTATTCTATAGGAGACGAAGTGTTCGTAAAAATAAATAGAACTAGGATCTAAAATAACACCAAAATTCAAAAAAGAAATAGTTTTAGAGAATCATAGGGCAACGATAAAAACACAATCAGGAAAACCCAGTTCGTAAGAGTAATATAAAAACAAAAAAATTCTTATTACAGATCGCTGACGCTGTTATGCAGGGCAAAGGTACAAATTTTCGACTATTCTAATTCACAAGTGGTCATGTTCGACACCGGATCAGCCAAAGTACAGAATGGAACCTTTAAATTGATATATAACATCGAGATATATAAATACAGGCAAATAGTTATCGACTTAAACAGGACTATTCACAGCAAAATCTCGCTTCAAAATCCGTTAATACCTCTCCTAATCCACGAAGTATCCCAAGTAAAATTATTCCGCGACAGAATCACTCCAGTTCACAAATCCAAACAAAAAAGATCTTTTCACTTCCTCGGCAGTACATGGAAATGGATATCAGGAAGTCCTGATTACCATGGTAAAAGAATTATAAATGCAAAAATAAATAATGTATTAAAAAATAATAATAACTAAATTTAACTAATAAATGCGTAGTTGAAAGAATTAATAATGTAACTAAAATAAACAATGCCCCGGGCGGCATTATTGTAAGGGGCGGCACTGAAGCTAAATTAAGCCTTTTGAATAACTGGTGTTTTCGAGTAACTCCAAATTTTTCGAGTTTTTGAGTGCTTTAACTTATCAGTGGAAATACCCAGTAGTAGAATTTTCGTTTGATTATGGCGAATTGTAAGTTCAGAGTGCATATTAAAAATTAAGACTTATGCGTATAATTTTAAGTCGTATCTATTATAATTTTTTGTGATTTTTGAAGGGATTTTACTGTTTTAATAAAATCACTTTTGAGGGGAGTTAGGTGTGGTCTATACTGATTTGGGTCATTTTCTAATTTAATTATTAATTTTGGAAAAAATAATTTTGAGAAATGACCACAAGGTTTCAGCAGCTTCATGCTCTTGCTGAAAAATACGCAATTCTTACTCCTTTGATTCTCCTCAATGATAAGTTGGAATGCAAACTTAATGAACTCTGTCACGATGATATTAACAAGGAAGAGTTTCTCGTTGAGAGAAAAATACTTCAGAATTTTGTTTCTATTGCGCACAAAGAAACTGATTCTTGTATGAAAGGTCCACTTGAACTTTAACAATTTATTTTTAAATTAAGTCTAGAAAACGCAGTTCCTGACATTGTTATACTTTTACGCATCTTTCTAACCATTGTGAGAGGAGCTTCTCTAAGTTAAAACTCATAAAAACCTACATTAGAACTACAATGAGTACGTCTCGCCTACAAAATCTTGCCATATTATCTATTGAATACAAGTTAAGTAATGAAATAGACTTTGACAATGTAATTAACGATTTTGCTAATAAAAAAGCAAGAAAAATAATAATTTAATAAAATATTAAATAAAAAAAATTGTATCTGTGTAATATTTTTTTTCGGCGTCATTTAAGAATAATTTTTTTTATCGTTGGTCTAATTCTTGTATGACGTAAGTCAATATTTGGAATAATAGGGATTATTAACGTTTTAGATAGATTGATGAAAACTGCATTTTTTTCCTTTTTTAATTTTAAACGCTTTTAATGCTTGAATACATATTTAAATACATTTGACCAATAGAACAGTAGATAATTTTGACTTACGTCGCACGTTGGGAAAAAATCAGGCAAAACGCGCGCATTGCGATGACATCTCGACTTTTTTTCTTGGTTTTTTACAATGATTTAATGATTTTGGATATGTTTAATGATAGAAATCTATTTTTTTAAGGTCACAGGCCTCACCACTTTTTTTAAGGACCTCCAAAGTCATGCCTAACTTCAAAAATATTTAATCAAAAATTTCACTAAAAGTATCACCTTATTAAAATGATTAAAAAACTTCAAACTAAAGTCAAGTAAAATAAATGAAATTTTCAAAAATAAATCCCAAAAAACTAGACTTTAAATTTGTATCCCTAAAAGTTTGGTCCTGTGACAAAATTAGGAGATGTACTTCCTTGAAATTTATAAAAAGGGTTGCAGGAATGATGTTATTAACTACAGGCCCATTGCTAAGCTTTCATCGATTCCAAAACTTTTTGAGCGTATCGTGTATGATCGGGTAAAAATTCACTGCGGAGAAGTCATAACAACTCGTCAGCATTGTTTTGTTAATGGTAGATCCACTGTGTCTAATCTTCTCGATTTTACATCTTTTTGCCTAAAAAACATTGAGTTAGGTAACCAGGTCGACTGCATTTATACTGACTTCAGTAAAGCATTTGATAAATTACCTCACAATTTGATTCTATTTAAACTTAAATCAATGCGATTTCCTCAATATTTTGTTAGCTGGATTCAATCGTATTTGACAGAACGATCTTATCAAATAAGATTTCGAGGGGTTTTTTCGTCGGCATTTGTTGCGCAATCAGGTGTTTCTCAAGGTAGTCACCAAGGCCCACTTCTGTTTATTTTAGCAATTAATGATGTTACCCACATTATTAAACATTCTCAATTGCTAATTTATGCAGATGACATGAAAATATACAGAACAATAAATGCTAAAGATAATTCCCCCAATTCGCCCCACGTTGGGCGCCAAAAACTGTTACGTTACAAGTCCTGGCAGGGCTCCCAGTACTAGCTCAATGAAGAAAGGTCGTGAGCAAAGATTATAAGATGTATGTTGTTGGGCGCCACGCGAAGGTACCGGGAGATATACCCACCATTGTGATATCGCGAATCGCAATGAGGGTTGGACGAGTTATGGAAAAAACACTTCTTCATTAACAACAATTATCATTTAATTCAATTGATTTACAAAGTATTTATTTTAGCATTTATCATTAAAACCTCAACCTGACCCTAAATCTATTCCTAACAACCTTTATCTTACAAGCAAGCAACCTTCGGCAACAATACATCCCAACTTCTGTGATTATCTGCTATGTAGGCTCTAAGTTTTGTCTTGACCGTCTGGTTAAACCGTTCTGATGGATTGGCCTGTGGGTGATAGAAGGCTGTATAGTTGATAGTAACCCCATATTTTGAAGTGAAAGAGGAGAACTCTTTACTTTTAAACTGGACCCCGTTGTCACAAACTATCCATTTTGGAACTCCAAAGACCATGAAAACCTCGTCTTCTATTATTCTGCAAACGTTCTGAGCGGTAGCAGATCGAAGTGGAAAGAATAGCGGGAATTTAGAAAAATAATCAACCACCGTCAGAATATACTTATATCCCCTATTTGATCGAGGAAGAGGGCCTATAAGGTCAGTGCTTAATAGTTCCCATGGTGATTTCACGTTAGTACGTATCAAATAAGATTTCGAGGGGTTTATTCGTCGGCATTTGTTGCGCAATCAGGTGTTCCTCAAGGTAGTCACCAAGGCCCACTTCTGTTTATTTTAGCAATTAATGATGTTACCCACATTATTAAACATTCTCAATTGCTAATTTATGCAGATGACATGAAAATATACAGAACAATAAATGCTAAAGATAATTCCGACCTACTCCAGACCGATCTGAAATCCTTTGAAGTTTGGTATTCTAAAAATAATATGTTTCTAAATCCAGAGAAATATCGTTCAATATTCATATTGACAATATTTGTTAAAAAGCGTCTTCAATGCTTGGCTTTATAAAACGCTGGGCCAAAGAATTCAACAGCATGATTACAACCACCACGTTGTATTATGCAATTGTGCGTCCTCACTTGGAGTACGCAAGTCAAGTTTGGTCCCCAAGCTACAATGTGCATGTTGATCGTATTGCTCTAAGGGGCTCTAAGGGGCTTAAGTGGAACTGACATTTTAAACCTTCCTCCTTATGAAGATCGTTTGAAACTGTTGAAAATGCAGTCGTTAAGTGATAGAAGGAAATCTGCTGATATCGTCTAATTACATCAACTTATAACCGGTGTATTTGATTCTCCAGAACTCCTTTCTCTTATTAATTTTAACACTAACCGTAGAAGCAGTAGAAACGCAAACAACTTAATTTATTTACCATTCAGTAGAACGAATTATATGTTAACTGCTCCTTTAAACCGCATGAGTACCTTTGTTAACAACTGTAGCGTTTTTGATGTTAACTTGTCAAAAGGTCAACTCAAAAGTAGACTAAAAGAGAATATGTAATTATAGATCTTTGTATGCATGGTTAGTAGTTATGTCCTGTGTTGTCCCTGAGCCCAATCCAAACTTTGGATGGTAAATTTTTTCCACATTAACTTGTTTTTAGCCACTGGAATCCTTAACATAAAATTTCTTTTATGCTATGGGTCGTGGTTTTAAATGGGTTAATGCTGAGAAAGTGCGAAAAAGCTGTAGTAGCTGAACTCTATTTATTATTGCATGTAAACCAAGAGATATGTAACCGCTGCTTTCGCCGCTATCGAAAAGAAATCACCCAAAGTGGGTTTGACGTTGAAAGAGGGCAAAACAAAGTATATGCTGTCTGCAAATATGGAAGTGCGGCGTCTAGGCTCCCATGTTACAGCAGGCAAATATAACTTTGAAGTTGTCAAGGAGTTTAAATACCTTGGCACCGCCGTAAACAGCAACAACAATGTCAGCTTGGAGATAAAGCGAAGAACAACAATTGCTAATAGGTGCTACTATGGGCTAAATAAGCAATTAGGTTCCAGAGCCCTCTCTCGATCGACAAAACTAACACTCTACAAGACGCTCATCATACCTGTGCTTCTCTATGGCGCTGAGGCATGGGTGGTATCGCAGATGCAACCGATCTTGGGGTGTTCGACAGGAAAGTTCTTCGCAAAATCTTTGGTCCTATTCGAGTTGGCGATGACTATTGCATTCGAATGAACCACGAACTGTGCGAGCTCTACAACGACATTGACATAGTCCAGCGTATAATAAATCAGCGACTACGTTGGCTGGGTCATGTCTTTCGTATGGATGAGGAAGCTCCAGTGAAAAAGGTGTTTGAAGCGAAAGCCGATGGTCGACGACGAAGAGGAAGACCATGCCTACGATGGATTGACCAGGCCGAGGAAGCCCTTACCGCGCTTGGATACGACGCGCGCGAAGCAGAGACGCCTAGCGAGAGCTAATGAAGTCGGCCGTAACCCGTCAACGGGTTGTCATGGGCACCTAAGTAAGTAAGTAATGTAAATACACTTACTTATCACTACGAATTGTCCGTACACTAGCCGATGTTCCAAATATAGGTTCACGAGATGCTGTAGCTATTGACATGGGACCTCTTCTATTCTAGGCATTATTTTCAATATTCTTTAAGTGTTCACTACACAGGACTTCGACCGATTATGCGAGGATTTTCACGATTTGTGTGGTTGTCCTTAAGGCAAGAATTTTTCCTATTTCAACACTTGTGAGAGTTTTCCGCGGCCCATTTCCAATAGCAATAAATGTTGCAAATACTATTCAAACAAATTATAAAACACTTGAAATTTCAGCTGACTGTCCGTACTTTTAACTATAAATGCTTAAAATAAAGCGGCGAGATTAATCTAGAAGCCCTTCTACAGAACACATAAAATAGCAAAAATGATATTCATACCATTATTTAAAAGTCTGCCTCAGTTAAGGTATGAGAAACAATTCAAAAGCAAATAAGAAACAAGATCAAAAGGAAATTCAAAGAATATCTAAACAGTGAAAATTTTTGTACCAAATATTTAAGTGAGGTTAATCAGGTGGCCGGCAGTGTATGTCCATCTCGCTCATTATAGCAAATGTTTTGGAAATGGGGTGAGATAAGATAAGATAAGATCACATGGAACCACGGCTTCAGTAAAGTTATCCTATTGCTACATCCTAATGATCGTATCTTAAAACTGATGACTTTAACTCACACAATGTTTCTTGGAAATATTGCTCTGAAAACCCTTCAATATATTTACCATTGTCTGAAAGTTCATCTGATAATTACTTTTGACTTAGAATAACGTCTTACAGCGCGGTTTGTATGGGGTCGTTTTAACAGATTTTTTCAAGGCCATGAAACTTTTTTTGGCGAATACTTTAGGGTATACCTACAGCCTTTAATACTCATCGTTCAAAGATAATATCGTCCCATGTATGCCAAAACAATGAATGTGAAAAAAATCGATTTTGGGTTTATTGCAGATTTTGATGCGTTTTTAAAGAAGGAACACTCTATCAAAACGTGATTTATGAATATAGATAAGTTCGTCAGCAATACCTCAATTCTAATTCCATGAATGTGCATTTTTGATTTTTTGTGTATGCCAAAACAATGAATGTGGCACATTCATGTTTTTGGCGAAACAAATTTTAACAGATTCTAGAAATATCATTCAAAAGCTTTTGAAAGTTTCAATAAAAGTTGAAATAAACTTCAGGGATTTTTCTTAGCCATGATGATATTTCTGAACAAAAGTTAAAGGATCTTCACAAGATGCGAAAAATCCAAATCCAAATAATAGCAAGAAACTGAACTGTGATAAGAAAAGAATAAAAGCTAGTATGTTATTTCATCTATGTGTATTCATGGTTATTAATAGGGATGTAACGGAGTTACCCACTCCAAATTCGCCTACTATAATTTTGAATTGGAGTAATAACGTAGATTGAATTTTAGTGGCGTTAACGATTTGACGACTCATGGGCGATGTTCTATGTTAAAAATACTTAAAGTTTATAAGTATTTAATTATAAATCTAATTACTGATAAACTCTTTACCAACACTTTGTAAAAAAAAACATCGACAAAACTTAACATGTTCCAGTAGTAGCGAACATGCCGTACGTGTGTTCAATACCTTCGTAATATTTTAAGAATTGATAAAAGATACTGAAAATTGGGATTTAAGGCTCAGCTTTCATATTCGTGATGATCTGCGAGAATCATATATTGAAGCAGATACAGATATATAAGATGAATTATAATATATTTCCTTTATATCCTTTGACTTTACTCTGTTTTCATAAATTTTTGTTGTAAAACTAATAACAAACCTTTATTAGGTTTTGGTCAAAAAACTTTATTTATGTTCTTGAAACATGAATCTTCCTATATATGAATGATTTAAAATTTTTTTTTGTGCGTATGCCAAAACAATGAATGTGCTCTTTTATTTAGGAGCAAATAAGTACTTAATTTTATTAAATAAATAATAATTTTGGTTTTTTACATATGTCAATGTCCACAAGTTTGCAAAAGAAAAATATCATAAAACTAGAATCCTTAATTTTTACACACATTCAAAGTTATATTAGCAAGAAGCTCAATTGCATGAATGTGTAAAAATTTGGTTTTTACTGTATGCCAAAACAACGAATGTGTTTTTAAAGACGATTGGAGGCAAGTAGGTCTACCAAATTTTTTTTCGATTGTCAAAGAAATAAATGCCGAACTTTCTGCAAAAAAATTTCTTTAAAAGTTTTATATCCCAAATTCCGAGAAGCATTCAAACCTTTAAACTCGTTTATCAAAAAATGCTAAAAAAGCACATTCATGTTTTTGGCATACATGGGACGATATATATACAAATTATCAGACATTTCCTGCGCTGAATAAATATATAATTTTGATTATGTCACTATTATATTAAAGTCACAAAATAGTAAAAGATAAGAAGAAAATGCATGTGTTTATATAAGAAAATCAATCATCAGCTGCTTATGCTGTGCCTGCTGCTTTCTTTGTTTTTGTTTCGTTGTTTTTGCTTGTATTGGTTTTGTTTTGTACGAACTTGGTTCTCTACTCCACGGTATTGGCAGCATTGGTTCTCTACTCCACGTTAAGAGGGTGATCCGATTAGATTTAACTCTTATGAAAAAAATTACTTGCATCATATTTCGTTCTCTACTCCACGGCGTTGGCAGCATTGGTTCTCTACTCCACGTTAAGAGGGTAATCCGATTTTTTTTTTTTATTTTTGCTTATTTATTTACATGGTTGTATGGTTGTAAACATACAAGATCATTGAGCTCCATTGCTCAAAGAAGAGCTTTGAAGGAGCAAGCAATTTAGATTTAACTCTTATGAAAAACTAGTAAGGTATATCTTCGACTTAGTTAAAATACCCCCACGGGCTATTTACAATGGTACAAAATCTTAAATTACAGCTCTTTTTATATGAGATTTCAAAAATTTTTATCATTTTGATGAAGTCTAAAATACATTCATATTGTTTTCCTGCCAAGTAAAGACAAGCCTTTTTATAAAGTTTCCAATTAGGGGTTGTATGGGAGGTGGGCGTGTTCTTTAGTGGTTGATGCCAATTTTTCTAACACGCCTCAATTTTGATATAATACACAAATACCTTATTTCAAGTCTGTAGCTTTAATATTAGCCTATTTATAGAGCTTCCAATATTATTGGTTGTATGGGAGATGGGCGTGTTCATCGGTTGATGAAGCCCATTTTTCTAACACATCATAATTTTACTATAAAAAGAATAAATATCTAATTTAACTTTTGAAGCTTCAACAGAAGCCTATTTATATAGTTTTCAATTTTAGGGTTGTATGGGAGGTGGGCGTGATCGTTGGTTTATGACGGCCATTTTTCGAACACGCTTTAGTTTTGATATGAAATGAACAAATACTTAATTTTATTTATGTAGCTTTGACACAAGCCTTTTTATATAGTTTTCAATTTTTGGGTTGTATAGCAGGTGGGCGTGTTAGTGGGTGTATAACGCCCATTTTTCTAACACACCTCAGTTTTAATATAGATTGCACACGTACCGAATTTAAGTTTTGTAGCTTTAATATTTGCTTTTTTATGGAGTTTCAATATTGGGGTTGTGTGTAGGGGTTGGGTAGGCGTGGTTTTCATCTGATTTAGCCCATTCTCGAACTTGATCTTAGTTTTTTAGTAAAAAGCTTAAATATCGAATTTCAGCACGATAGCTTCAAAATTACGGCTGTAATCGTGTCCACAGACAGACAGACGGACAAACAGACAGACGGACAGACGGACAGACAGACGGACATGGCTAAATCAACTCAGGTGGTGATGCTGAGCAAGAATATATACACTTCTCTATACCTACCACGCCTCCTTATGGGCGTTACACACGTCGTGACAAAATTAATATACCCATTACGCAGTACGCGTGGGGGTATAAAAATTACTTGCATCATATTTCGTTTTGTGCTATTACCCAATAGTTTGGCTATATGCTCGGCTGACGTGATGTATGGATCTAACGATCGTTGGTTATTGCGTCTAGCAGAAAGTTGCAGAACTAAATATGTGAAATGAACAATCTATTGTTAATTTAAGAAATGAACCAGGTTTCGTTTTGGATAAATTGTTGTTTTTGTTTTCAATGCAACTTAATTTTGATGATCAACCATAAACATCCCACTCCTCATTTTAGTGTAGCTATACATCGGACAGAGACGAAAGGCCTTTCCACTCGTGGAAAGGCAATTTGCTCAGCTTGAGGTATAACCACCACCCGATTTCTTGAAAATCGGGGCATTCACTTTATTTAAAATTAAATTGAAGAAATATTAAGTGTAGCTTGCAAACTATACATCGGACAGAAACGGCGAGGACAAAGAGACAAGAGACAAAGCAGAAATGGTTACTATTTAAACGGAATTTTACGTCTGCACTTACGATATTATCGAAACTGTTTCTTTTTTAAATGAGCTTTCAAGTCAAGGTCTTCTCCAACTGAACTATCACTTGAATAAGAATAACCGTTTGCTCGATATGGTATTTTTTGATGAAAGCAACATTGCTTCAGTGTCAAGGTCCGAACCTCTGCTCACTCCCGAAGATACTCACCTTCCAGCCATTGAAATTAGTCTTAATTTTCCTAAACCATCTATACAGAATCGTGCTAGTCAACTATTCATGGAATTCAATTTTAACCCTAGAACCCATACATAAAAGTGCCTGTATTTTTTGTGGGAAGATTTTTAAAAACATGAATTTCACATGTCACTATAACTGATTTTTGTACTTGATTTTTTGTTACTCTGTTTTAAAATGAACTCATAAAAAATAAAAATATATAAATTTGTATCATTTGTTTCTTAATTAAACGAAATACCGCTTTTAAGCTAGTGGGGTGTAGAGGAACCACAAATAGGTTAGCGTAATACAAAACAAGGTATGGTTTCAGGGGTTAAAAGCTAACGTTGTTATGTTAAAAAATAGTTTGTACAATATAAATTGGTCATCTATACTGCATCTAAATACAAAAGTTTTATCTGCACAGAATCTGGATGCTGCGGTCGGTGCGTTTAATACAACGCTCATCGACTGCTTCATTAGATCTATTCCGCAAAGAAAACGTCTATAATTTCAGGCCCTGTGTGGTATACCAATGAATTAAGAAAATTGAGAAACTTGAAATCTAAATATTATTAAAAATATCAAAGAACACATAGCTTGATTGATTTCGGCCGTTATACTTCGACTAAATAAAGTTACCAGCTATTGTGCAAGCATAACAGAAAACTTATTGCTGTTATGCAAAGAGAAATTGTTAATAAAGGAACCTTTGACTTGCTGTTGTTGTTGACTTGCGTTGTCATTACAAAATTATGCACTTTTTGATGCGTCATTAAAATAGGTTCACAGTTAATATCTTCAGTTTTTGTCACAGTTCCCTTAAAATAAGTACTAATTAATATTTATAAAAGTGGTTTGAAAAATTTTCATGGAAAAAACATGAAAATTTGTACTTATTCAGCGGTACGAGCTGCAGATAAGTGAGCAATTATTCGATAAGCCTCCAACTCTTGCCTGTCGGCGACATAAATCAGGTTTTAAGCTGCGGAAAACACCAGTTTTTCAGTAATTAACAAGACATAAGATTAAGAAAAAACCACAACTTAACTCTGAGCGGCAGAAAAATTGGTTGAATTTTTATAAGAATCACATCATTTGGAAGAGATAATGGCAGCAGGCTGTTTTTTGCCTGACGAAAAGAAGTTAAATTTGGATGGACCAGCTGACTATAACTGTTACTTTCATAATTTGCGAAAGAAGAAACGATTTTCAACTCATCACCATAGCCATAGAGGTGTAATTGTTTGGGAGGCTATATTCCCCCATATCATATTTTGAAACTTTTGAGTTGAAGTTTCCAACTTGCAGAATGACAGGAAACTTCTATAAAGCGATACTAGAATACGATTTCCCAAGGTTTCAAAATATGTTTGGACCCTTGCAAAGGATTTACCAACATAACAACGCTCCTATTCATGCGGCACGTACCGTTACAAGCTTGATTAGTGAACAAAATATTCAGCTAATATCAGGGACTGCATAATCTCTCGATTCAAAATGTCTCCTAAACATGATTGAACATGTTTTAGGTTGGTTATTTCGGAATGTGTATGAATCCGGTAGACAGTTTGAAGACCAAAAGTCACGAATTTCTTCCTTTAAAGTGGCTTGGAGTGAAATTTCCTTGAACTGCCTGGAACAACTTTATGATTCAATTCCAAACCGGATTTTTCAAGCTATATTAAGTAAAAGCTATATTAAGCTATATTAAGTTTCTAAGCTTTTTGAGAGAATAACACAGTGCAACACCAAAAAAAATAACCATATACGGACACCACTACGTGATCCGCTCTCTTAATTTTTGTTCCTTATGACAAGAGCTACAACTTTGCCTCTGAGAGTAAATCGAAATTCTGAATGGTTTACAAGATATGAGCCTGAGAAAATGATCACATTTTTACGAAAATGATACCGAGGCCCCAAATCTTTGGGGGCCCATAAAACAAAAAGTGCATGACTTTGGGGAAAATTGGGAGACACGGGTCTTTTTTTTTAGTCTTTTATCACGTAGTGGTGTCCGTATATGGTTATTTTGCCGTGACTTAAAAAATTACACACAGTGTAATTAAAGAAAAATTATATTTTCTTTTAAAGCGCATTATAATTCCAAACCAGCATGGTTTTGTTATTGGCCGGTCTACGGTTAAAAATCTTGCCCTATTTACAGAGTACTGTATATCGTCTTTTGAATGTGGCAGTCAAGTAGACGTCATATATACAGATTTTTTAAGGAGTTTGATAAAGTATCTCACAAAATATTGATAAAACAAGGTTTAAGCTAAGCTTCGTCGCGACCGGACGTGTTTTCAAATCGCTCTGCTAAAACTCTGGAAAATCTCTAGTTTTCGTGCATAAAACAAATAAAATAATATATTATTGAAACTTTAATTAAAGCGTGTCAACACTTTTAAAAATCTTTAAATCAAATCCAGCAATATTGGATATATGTTTAATTTTTTTTTTTTGTAACACTAAAATGTATTAAACTAAAACTCTAATGCTCTCTTATGTAAACATAAACAAAAAAAGAAAACAAAATCTCAAACAAATACATAACACAGAAACAAACAAACAAAACTTATTTCCCGAGGAACGACGATCTTGTCACCTATGATTTGAAGCCGCGCATTCTACTCTACTGAACGTTGCAAACACAACAAAACTAAAAATAAATAACATAAAATAAATCACCGAAAACCTCGCTTTTTCAACACAACAAAACTAAAAATAAATAACACAACAATACTAAAAATAAATAACATAAAATAAATCATCGAAAGCCTCGCTTCTGTTTGCTAGCTGAAACAAGACTGCATAATAAGATCAGCACCACAGCTACTGTGGTACCTCTATGTATTGTGCGCTGTTTGCTTTCTCTCCCACTGTTCTGCTGCTAACATACTCTTCTGCTGTTTTTCTCTTGAGTCTGTTTTGTTTAGATGTCTCCCTCCCCAATGCAAACGCGACAACAGCGTGACCAGCTTGCTCCCCGTGGTACAGCCAAAGCAGAGGGTACGCCGAAATCTGGTAGCGGCATCGCAGATTCGATCGCCACTCAACTCAGTGCGCTAGAAAATCGACTCAAAGCAAGCACGAGAGAAGAATTGAGGCTCTCGGAGGAACGTCTACGACAGCATACAGACGCAATTTTCAACTCCCTCTCAACTAAACTTGCCAACTACATTGGTAAGTTTGAGACAGAAGTTGCAGCTATCGACGCCAAATACACTGAGTGTGATAAAAGAATACTCACGCTCGAAAACGAACTGAGTGCCCTCACCACTCGGTGCGATGAGCTATCCACTCTGTTAGAAGAAACTAAGACCAGTGTTAAAATAACCACACCAACAACAACAACATCAGCAGTACTCTTGTAGATCACAGCTCGGACGCTGTTTTGTTTGGACTGCCGTCTTCTCACGGAGAAAATCTCAAGAGTATTTTCAATCTCATTTGCCGGTCCATCGATTTTCACTCACCACAGATAAAAGATATCTTCCGAGTAAAGGCTAAGCCTGATGTTAGTAGCCCACTGGTAATAATAAAGTTTTATACCACCTTCGATCGTAATCGTGTTCTAAAGGCCTTTGGGGACTACCGCAGGCGCTCGAAACATGCAGTTAACCTTCGAAATGCTGGACTCGACTCGAACAATAATGTTTTTCTACATGAAAGCCTTCCCGTTGAGATGCGTAAGATTCTCCAAGCTGCGATTGCCTACAAGCGGAGAAACAACATATTCAACGCTTTTTCGCTACGAGGCTCCATCTACATCAGATTGCAGAGAGAGGGTGACAAAATTAAAATTAACAGCATCAATGAACTGGATAGCTTTGCAAATGAAGACGTCGTTGCAGAAGAACCTGAACAATGAACATGCTCTGTATTTTTCATGTATGGTATTCATCTGCAACTCATCTATTTTCTATCTTTTCCTTTTTCTTTTCCTTTTAAACTTTCTCTCTTTCCCATTCTACCTTTTTCTATTCTCTAGTTTTCCTTTCATAATATTGAATGTCTGTCGTGCTCCTGTTCGTTTAGTTATCTATGTTTGCATCGAATAACGCAGCCTCTAGTGCTAACGAAAACCAAAAAACCATGATTGAGATACTGTGCAAGCAACGCTCAGGTTTGAAAATCGTGCACTTTAACGCACGAAGTCTTAATGATTTTAAGTTGGACTGTGTTAAATTTGTCTTCGAAAAGTCTTCTGTCGATATAATCTGTGTATCAGAAACTTGGTTTCATAGGGATGTAAACGACTCCCTTCTGAACATCAAAAATTTTAATCTTTTTCGAAATGACAGAGTTAATAAAAAAGGCGGCGGCGTTGCTATATACACAAAAAATATTTAAATGTTAAAGTGCTTGGCTCATCAAGCGATTCTGATGTTGAATATTTAAATGTTGAAATCCTTAACAACAGAACTAAAGTTTTTCTGTCATGCGTCTATAACCCTAACCGTAACTGCAGTCTCGAACCTCTACTAAAAGAAGTTTCGGATTATGCCATAGATTTTCAACATTTTGTCTTGTGTGGTGACTTCAACGTGAATATTCTTGCTAATGACAATAACTGCACAAACTTAATCAGCGGTCTAGCTCAAGTAGGTCTCAATATAGTAAATCAAACTTCTCCAACTCGATTTGCCAACAATGCTTGTCCAAGTTTACTCGATTTATTTATAGTTTCTGATTTATCATCAGTACTGCTTTTTGACCAATTATCATTTCTTTCAGATCATGATCTTATTTTTTGTTCATTGGACATTGATCTCTCTACTACTGTCACTGATACAACTTTTTCTTTTCGCAACTTTAAGTCTATCAATTATGCATCACTGTTTTTTGACTTGTCCCTAATTAACTGGACGGACTGTTGGTTCTTAAGCTCGGTTGATGAAAAGTTAAATTTTTTCATTAGCAAAATATCTGAACTTTTTGAAAATCACGTTCCTCTCTGTACTCGCCGAGTCACCAATGCATCTTGTCCCTGGTTCACGAATTCTGTCAAACTTGCTTTAAAAAAGAGAAGTAAAACATACAGCAGGTGGAAGCGCAATCCATCTTTATCGAGCTGGGAGGCTTTCAAACTTGCTAGGAATTAAGCTACCACAACAGTGAGATCGTCCAAAAAAAGGTTCTATCTGTCTAAGCTAAGTCCCTCATTATCAACTAAACAGCTTTGGAATAATTTAAAAGGTATGGGAATTTCTAACAAAAAACACGAATCCTGCGAAATTGATCCCAATCTTCTCAACGATTACTTCATTTCGACCTCGCTTTCAGATGAATCTTCTGAACCGATTAATATTAATTCATCTACCCCTGATTTTCACTGTCAGTTTAATTTTACCGCGGTTTGTGAATTGGATGTCGCACGTTGTGTAGCAAAAGTTAGGTCGAATGCTTCTGGTGATGATGGAATCTCCATTAAGTTTGTTAAAATCATTCTGCCATATGTTATCAGTCCGCTTGTACACATAATCAACCATAGCTTTACAACCTCGTGTTACCCTGAAAAATGGAAGGCAGCAACTATCATACCGATTGCTAAAAAATCTAATGCAAGCGAACCGTCTGATTTCAGGCCCATAAGTTTGTTGTCCTCAATATCAAAAGTTTGTGAGTCCCTAATGGCACAGCAGATCTCCAACTACATCAATTCATTCGGTCTAATGTCAAATCTACAATCTGGTTTTCGCTCAGGGCATAGCTGTTCTACTGCTATTGTCAAAATATTAGATGATATCAGAATACCCTTTGATAATGGACATGTGACGTTACTCTGCCTTCTAGACTTTTCTAAAGCGTTCGACACCGTGAATCATAATATTCTGTGTAATAAGCTCAAGATGAACTTCGGTTTTTCTGACACTTCAGTTCGTTTTTTGAAAAGTTATTTAGGAGGTAGGAAACAGCGGGTTAAAGTTGGTAACAACTTCTCTACATACAAAAGCATAACCGATGGAGTTCCCCAAAGTTCAGTACTTGGTCCTTTACTTTTTACAATGTTCATCAATGACATCTTTAGCAAGTGCAATAACGTCACAATGCATGCATATGCTGATGATCTTCAACTATATTTGTCAAGGCCTGTTGGGCTAATCGATGATCTTTGTGTTAGATTAAATGAAGATTTGAATATTATAGCAGACTGGGCTAAAGATAATAAACTAAAACTAAATCCCAAAAAATCATACGTCTTACCGTTCTCCAAAAATTCCCTCTCTTATATCGATCTTCCCTCGATTTTTCTCAACGAAACCAAACTGAAATCAGTTGCTAAGGCTTCCAATCTAGGTTTTTATATCAATTCTTCGCTGTCAAGCGAAGACCATATTAACTCAAGCGTGAGTAAAATCTACTACGTGTTGAGAAATTTGAAATTGACTGCTGACTATGTACCTGTAGAAATCAGACGAAAACTAGTCCTACAATTGGTAATGCCGATTATCACGTACTCCGAAGTAGTTTATAGCAATCTGGATTTACAGTCATCTCACAAGTTACTAGTTGCCTTTAATAATGCTGCCCGGTATGTCTATGGCCTAAAAAAGTTTGATCATGTTTCAGAATTCCGCACTAAATTACTTGGTCGTTGCCTCTTCCGACATCTTGAGGCGCGTAATTGTCTTTTCTTGCATAAGGTTATATACACGCGGTCTCCACTTTACCTCTTTGAAAAACTTAAGTTCTGTAGGTCCAGCAGAAACATGAACCTCTTGATCCCGAGCTACTTTTACAAAAACTCCAGCAGGTTGTTTTTCGTTAGTACAATTAGATTGTGGAATTCTTTGCCTAATCGCATTAAGGTTGTGTCCAACCAAAGAGCCTTCAGACGTTTGATTTTTAACTACTTTTCATAACTTTATTCTATTTTCATACTCTCTCTACTATCTATCTATCTATTTATCTACTAAAATATTTCTAAGTTGCAGTTATTCTTACCGCATCCTTTTTAGCTCTATCATTCTAAATTTCTTATCAAATTGTTGAACATAACCACCAAGAATTTAATTTATTAATTCTTCCTTATAAATTTTAAAATGTTAATATTTTTAATTACTTGCTATTTAATTCAATTTTAATCCTAATCAACTTATTAATCTTAATCTTAATCTTAATTTACAATTTTAATTTATTTAAATATTTGAGTTATGTTGTTATTAATGTTCATTTGCGGCACTCAAAAGAAAACTTTTTCTTATATGCCAACATATATGCTCAATAAAATACAGTTAAAAAAAAAAAAAAAAAAATAAAAAAAAAAAAAACTTTTAAATATTGGGTTCCATTCTAGTTTTTTAAAATGGATAGAATCATATCTGAGTAATAGACTTTGTTATGTTTGTTTTAACAATATTAGCTCATACTTTTTTATAGCTACTTCTGGTGTTCCGCAGGTAGTATCCTGGGTCCCCTGCTTTTCATTTTATTTATAAATGATATCTCTTACTGCTTCAAAAAATCAAGTTTCTTACTGTATGCGGATGATCTTAAAATATTCTCGAGAATACTCAATCTCTCAGATATTTATAACCTTCAAGCTGAGTTAAATAATTTATTATCCTGGAGTGCAACGAATAAACTTCCGTTAAACATTTCGAAATGCTTTCATGCTACTTTTGCAAAATCTAGAAATATAGTTGTTTCAACTTATCACCTGAATAACTGTCAATTAAAAACTGTTGGTGAAATTCTGGACTTGGGTGTAATTTTTGACTCAAAATTCACTTTCATTTCACACATAAATTACATAATACCGAAAGCATATTCCCTACTTGCCTTTTTTCGCCGTAATACTTCTGAATTTTCAGATCCGTTTACTCAAAAACTACTTTATACTACATTTATACGCTCCAAATTAGAATATGCATCGTTTATGTGGAACCCGTTTTATTCCATACATTCTGCTCGACTTGAAAAAGTACAAAAGAAGTTCCTAAAGTTCTCACATAGATCTTTAAACTTTTTTGATCCGCTTCCTTCTTATAACTCGCGATGTTTGCTTATACGTCTCCAATCTCTCGAGACTAGAAGAAGAATTCGTTCTTTGATGATTTTGTTTGACATTATTTCAGGTGTAATTGATTGTCGAACTCTACTAGGACACATTAATTTCTTTTTTCCCTCTCGTCAATTACGTCAACATAATATCTTTGTTATTCCATTTCATAGTAGTAATTATGCATTGAATGAGCCATTATCAAGAACTATGAATGATTTTAATTCACTTTCCAGAATACTTAATTTTGATTTTTCTATTTCTAGACATTGCTTTAAGGCTTTGCTGAATGAAACATTTATATTTTAGTACTTAATCTCTTTCGCCTCAAACACCTTTTTCGCTGGAGCTTCCTCATCCATACGAAAGACATGACCCAGCAAACGTAGTCGCTGAATTGTTATACGCTGGACTATGTCAATGTCGTTGTAGAGCTCGCACAGTTCGTGGTTCATTCGAATGCGATAGTCGTCGCCAACTCGAACAGGACCAACGATTTTGCGAAGAACTTTCCTCTCAAACACCCCAAGAGCGGTTGCATCTGCTTGCGATACCACCCATGCCTCAGCGCCATAGAGAAGCACAGGTATGATGAGCGTCTTGTAGAGTGTTAGTTTTGTCGATCGAGAGAGGGCTCTGGAACCTAATTGCTTACTTAGCCCGTAGTAGCACCTATTAGCAATTGTTGTTCTTTGCTTTATCTCCAGGCTGACATTGTTGTTGTTGTTTACGGCGATGCCAAGGTATCTAAACTCCTTGACAACTTCAAAGTTATATTTGCCTGCTGTAACCTGGGAGCCTAGACGCCGCACTTCCCTATTTGCAGACAGCATATACTTTGTTTTGCCCTCGTTCACCGTCAAACTCACTTTGGCTGATTCCTTTTCGATAGCGGCGAAAGCAGCGGTTACATCTCTCTTGGTTCTGCCGATGATATCGATATCATCAGCATACGCAAGGAGCTGGACACCTTTGTAGAAAATGGTACCATTTCGATGTACACCTGCCTTTCGTAGGATCCCCTCCTTGATGATATTGAAGAGATGGCATGATAGCGGGTCGCCTTGTCTGAAACCTCGTTCGGTATTAAAGGTTTCGGAGAGGTAATTTCCTACCTTGACGGAGCTGCATGTATTGCTCAACGTCATCTTGCAGAGCCTTATCAACTTTGCAGGTATACCGAACTCAGACATTGTTGCGTACAGGCAATCCCGAATCGGGCTATCGAACACAGCTTTGTAATCAACAAAGAGATGATGGGTGTCGATTTGGTTTTCGTGGGTTTTCTCCAGGATTTGGCGTAGTGTAAAAATCTGGTCTATGGTGGACTTGCCAGGACGAAAGCCACACTGATAAGGTCCAATCAGTGTTTTGGTATGCGGCTTCAATCTTTCACACAATACGCTCGAAAGAACCTTGTATGCGATGGAAATAAGACTGATACCTCGGTAGTTGGCGCAGATTGTCGGGTCTCCTTTCTTAAGTATAGGACAAAGCACACTGAGATTCCAATCGTCGGGCATGCTTTCCGCTAGCCATATTTTGCTGATGAGTTGATGCATGCACCTCATCAATTCACCGCCGCCGGTTTTAAACAATTCAGCTGCCAGGCCGTCAGCACCTGCAGCTTTGTTGTTTTTGAGTCGCTGGATAGCAACTTTAACCTCGTCATGGCTAGGTGGTGGAATTTCCACTCCATCATCGTCGATTGGTGGTGTCAGACTGCATTCTTCAAGGGCGGAATTGTTGGTATCGTCGCTTGCAAGCAGATTGGATAGTTTTTGGATATCGGGGTGTTGGAATCTGGTGCTTCCAACTACCATGTTTCGCGCCGCGGCGAAGTCGATCAGTCTTAGACCTTTATTCGAAATGGTCTCGTGGAGACTGAACTGACCGACAGTGGAGTCAAAGATGCCTTCTTTTCCGACCTTCGCGTTAAAATCGCCGAGAACTATATTTACGTCGTGGGCCAGGCAGCGATCATACACGTCCTCTAGGCTCGCGTAGAAGGTGTCCTTGACAGCATCGTCCTTTTCCTCCGTCGGGGCATGTGCGCAAATTAGGATGATGTAGAAGAATTTCGCCTTGACGCGGATTGTCGCCAGCCTTTCGTTCACAGGTGTGAACCGGGAAACAAGTTGGCGTAGTTTCCGACTTACGACGAATCCGCATCTAAATTTGCGCTTCTCCGCATGGCAGCTGTAGTAGATATCGCAGTCTGCTCTCTTAGAGCAGCCTTGTCCTTTCCATCGCATCTCCTGGATGGTGGTGATGTCAGCCTTTATTTTTTCGAGGGCTTCCGCCAGTTGGACAGTGGCACCTTCCCTATAAAGGGTCCGGACATTCCAGGTGCATATCCGTAAATCGTTATCCGTTTTTCGTTTGGGGTGGTCGTCAACGTAGTGGGGGGTTCATATCCGAGGCTGATTTTGTTTTCATTGGGAATTTTTAATGTGGTTGGGACCCAAACCCTACGCACATTCCATTTTTAAGGTCTTGAAGAGACCCCTCAAGTTTATAGTTTAGAGGAGACCTCGCCGCTCAAATTAGCCGCCAAAGTTAATCGGGTAATGTTTTTTGACGTTTCCAGGAGACACCACGCGGAGGTTTTGAGTCGACTTGAGACGGTTTCGACATGGATAATGCTGGCCTCGCCAAGTTGAGGCAATCAGACACTTTGCCATGTGAAGATCGCCCCCTTGTCTCAGCACTAATCTATCTTACGAAAAACTTCCATTCGTTGTGAAATACTTTTTGGAAGCAAAGACAAAATCTGCAATCAATCGATCTGCAAACAAACACCGGATGGGTGTGTGTTTATTTAAAATACGATCAAGCTGAGACTTGAAGAGTTTCAGCTTGATGTTTACAAAATGTTACAATGTCATCGGAATTGCCATGGGTAAAGCTTGAATGGAAGCTTCAATCACACTTGCAATTACCGATGTTTCGGAATATATAACTCGCCCCCCCTTAAGATTCGAGTCTCTTCGAATTCCTTTTACATTTATAGGGGTTTTCTTGCGAAAAATAAAAAATATTACAGCGGTAAGTATAAATAATATTATAATAACTATAAAAAACGTATAAGAAACTTTTTTGTGGTTGTTAACGCGTACATTCCTCCAAGAAGCAGTGCTGAGGTCTATGCAAACCTTGGGGATTGCATAGAATACATTATAAATTTACTTGACGTTAATGACGACATTTTATTGTTGGGTGATTTCAATCTGCCTGACTTAAAATGGCATTCTTCTGACGATGATACGCACATACATATTTATGTGCATCTAATTCGAAGACCCGCCAAGAACATATATTTGTTGATAATATATGTTCTGACTTACAACAAGTGAGTTGTATTTATAATAGTCTTAATCGACTTCTTGACCTGGTCTTACCTACAGACAGTAACAATGTCATTGCTAAGAGGGCCTATCATGCTCTTACTACTGTTGACGAATACCATCCACCATTGAGCATCTGGTACAAATCTGACAGAGAAAATAAAGTAAATTCGAGTTCAATAGATAAAGTTTATTAATTCAATTTTAAAAAAGCTGACTTAAGCAAGATTAACGTTATTTTAGATTACATAAATGGAAATAATCTTGATGATTCCATTAATTTTTTTTTATATGGAGCTTTTTGCTATGTTTTCTCAATCAGTACCATACAGCCTCAAATTGAAAAATTCTGCGTATCCCTGGTATACAAAGGATTTGAAAACTCTTCGCAACAACAGGAATAGGGCTGGAAGAAATATGTCTATAGCTTAGACTCAAATGACCTAGAAACTTACAAACGTTTGTTTCTGGAATTTGAAAATATCTCAGCAGCATTATAAAATAAATATTTAGATAACATTAAGCTGAGGATATTGTCTGATCCAAAGAAATTTTGGGGATTCATAAACACAAAGCAGAAATCTGATGGATTTCCCTCTTCATTCAAAACCATTGATGGATTTAGTGACGATCCCGTTATTATTTGTGGCTTATTCGCTAATCTTTTCAAAGAATCATTTTGTTCTGATTCTTTTAATCCTGATGAAGATTATTTTGAATACATGAATTCTGGACCCAAAGTTTCTTTGGAACCTTTATCCTTTACTGGACCCGATGGAATTCCTGCCGCAGTGTTAATTCAATGCGGTTTAATTTTGTGTCAACCACTATCTTTGCTTTTCAATAAATCAATCAACGAAAGTTATTTTCCAATTTTTTGGAAAAATTCGTACATAAGTCCAATTTATAAAAAGGGTTGCAGGAATGATGTTATTAACTACAGGCCCATTGCTAAGCTTTCATCGATTCCAAAACTTTTTGAGCGTATCGTGTATGATCGGGTAAAAATTCACTGCGGAGAAGTCATAACAACTCGTCAGCATGGTTTTGTTAATGGTAGATCCACTGTGTCTAATCTTCTCGATTTTACATCTTTTTGCCTAAAAAACATTGAGTTAGGTAACCAGGTCGACTGCATTTATACTGACTTCAGTAAAGCATTTGATAAATTACCTCACAATTTGATTCTATTTAAACTTAAATCAATGCGATTTCCTCAATATTTTGTTAGCTGGATTCAATCGTATTTGACAGAACGATCTTATCAAATAAGATTTCGAGGGGTTTTTTCGTCGGCATTTGTTGCGCAATCAGGTGTTTCTCAAGGTAGTCACCAAGGCCCACTTCTGTTTATTTTAGCAATTAATGATGTTACCCACATTATTAAACATTCTCAATTGCTAATTTATGCAGATGACATGAAAATATACAGAACAATAAATGCTAAAGATAATTCCGACCTACTCCAGACCGATCTGAAATCCTTTGAAGTTTGGTATTCTAAAAATAATATGTTTCTAAATCCAGAGAAATGCCAAACTATGACCTTTTCGCGAAAAAGGAACGAGTTAATATTTGATTACAGTATAAAAGACACTGCTTTAAGTCGTGTACATGTTGTCAAAGACCTTGGTATATGCATGGATTCATATTGTAATAATAATAATAATATAATATATATATATATATAATAATAATATAATAATATATAATAATAATATATAATAATATAATAAAAACCCATGGAACAGGTTGTTTGAAGCTGTTTAGAGACCTTAAACTCTCGAACGGATTGACCGATCTTAAAATTTCTTTTACTGTACTGTTCTACGCTTCCTAACGAAGGTTGTTTTCTTAGGAAGTTTTTTCAAATTCCATTTAGTTTAAAAGTTAATTGAAAATAATATTTCCGTGAGTTTTGTTTTTGTTATTCGCTGAAATAGTTTTCTTCTAACATGCTTGTGTATGTATGTATCAGTCAATGAAAAAACCGAACGACATGAAACGACAGCAAAAATCTTACGGCGAATGTTTTTCGCTGCAACAGCTATTTATCAATAAATAGTAAAATAGTAAAAAATAAGAGTACGAATTTTATTTATGAAAGAAAATAGTCTGAAAATTAAACACAAAACATGAAATCTGTTTATATTTGCATATATAGGTGAACCCTGTTAAATAAAATAAATTTGCAGTTTTAATTCTTATTTAAGGCTTATTTTCTTTCATAAACAACATTTGTTGTTGTTTGACAGACATTTGTAATTCCATAAATTGCAGCTCAGCGCTGCTAATAATTTACTGCTAAGGAATCTTGCACATGTTAATCAAGTTTTGTTCTTTACTGTTACAACTACAAAACATTAAACAATATTAAGTGGGCAAGGAACAATGAGCGCGTAATTGTCGCAGAGTATTTGAAAAGAAATTTACTATTATTTTGTTTTCATCAGCAATCCATAAAATATTTTTAATAATAAATTTCTTAAATGATTCTTAAACTTATTTAATAGCAGATTTATTTCGTTTGCAATCGAACGCAGGCAAGCACGTCAATTCTTCCCTTTTACCCGCTGCTTTTTTGAAGATCTTAAAAATGTGAAAAAAGCAAGTGTCATACCAGCTTTAGCATAGGAGAAAATAATAGAAAATTTTTCGTTTTTCAACGAAACGAAATTTGATTTGATAAATTTTTAAAGTTATTTAAAAAACGAAATAATTTTGATAATTTATTTTTCTGCCTCAACGAAACAGAAAAAATTCTGTTGATTTCGTTGTGCATGTCTGATCGAAAGATAAAAGCATCTTTTTTTATCACGGAAAATTTGTCTGTTGCGTATTTTCTCAAGAAATTTTAAACACAACTTCAAAAATCAACGAACGTTCGTTTCAACCGTTCATTATACCCCCACGCGTACTGCGTAAGGGGTATATTAATTTTGTCACGACGTGTGTAACACCCAAAAGGAGGCGTGGTAGGTATGGAAAAGTATATATATTCTTGCTCAGCATCACCACCTGAGTTGATTTAGCCATGTCCGTCTGTCTGTCCGTCTGTCCGTCTGTCTGTCGACACGATTACAGCCGTAATTTTGAAGCTATCGTAATGAAATTCGATATTTAAGCTTTTTTTAAAAAAACTAAGGTCAAGTTCGAGAATGGGCTAAATCGGATGAAAACCACGCCTACCTCCCATACAACCCCAAAATTGAAAACTCTACAAAGAAGCTAATATTAAAGCTACAATACTGAAATTTGGTATATGTGTATTCTATGTCAAAACTGAGATGTCTTAGAAAAATGGGCGTCATCCACCCACTAACACGCCCACCTCCCATACAACCCCAAAATTGAAAAATCTATAAAGAGGCTAATAGTAAAGTTACAAGACGGAAACTCGGTATTTGTGTATTCAATGTCAAAACTGAGGTGTGTTAGAAAAATGGGCATCATCCACTCATTAACACGCCCACCTCCCATACAACCTCAAAATTGAACAATCTATAAAGAGGCTAATATTAAAGTTACAAGATGGAAACTCGGTATTTGTGTATTTAATGTCAAAACTCAGGTGTGTTATAAAAATGGGCTTTCTCCACCCATTAACACGCCCACCTCCCATACAACCCCAAAATTGAAAAATCTATAAAGAGGCTAATATTAAAGTTACAAGACAGAACCTCGGTATTTGTGTATTCTATGTCGAAACTGAGGTATGCTAGAAAAATGGGCGTCATACACAATCTAACACGCCCACCTCCCATAAAACCCCAAAATTTAAAAATTTATAAAAAGGCTTATATTTAAGCTGCAGGAAAACAATTTGATATGTATGTATTTTAGACACATAAAAATAATAAAATCTCTCAAAATCACATACAAAAAGCTCATCAATTTAAGATTCTTCCACTTTTAAGAATCGGCCGTGGGGGTATTTTAACTTCGACCAAGTCGAAGATATACCTTACTAGTTTAAAATTAAGGTTTAAATAGAATGTCCGTTCAGAAAAAAATTACCAGCAGCGCCAGTGATTTTTTTTTTTTGTTGTGCGTGCGTCACACACTGTGTCCGTGTAGTGTATTTGGCGGTCTTAATTCAGGGAGGAGGCGTAGCTTCGTGAAATTTTGCACACATTTATTTTAAATTTTTTAAAAATTTAAATTTTTTTTGTACAAAAATACGCCCACTTTTACGCCCACCTCCCATACAACTTAAATAGAAAATGTGGCCTAACTTCCATGATTTTAAATATATCAACTCAATTTTCACAGAACTTTAATATTATAATTGTAGAATTTGCTCCTGAAAATATGAACTTGATGCGCCCATTTTAACGCCCACCTCCCATACAACTGATATTTTAAAAAAGGCCATATCTTCTGTAAATTTGTAACTAGAATGGTTATTTTTCGCAAAAATGTATATAACATCTATAACATGCCGTTTTAGAAGAAAATCCGTCCACTTTTACGCCCACCCCCCATACAACTCCATTAAAAAAAATTTTACAGTTTCACTCTATTTCATTTATTAACAAGTTTTCCACATCTTCGTGATAATATAATTTTTTAAGCTTCAGTTTCGTTCTCAATGAATTGATATATGGGTCGGAGGATATCAGCAAATGATGCATTACGTCTTGGTTAGTAGTGCAGCGCCCAGTTTTGCGCGAGTGATATAACCTATAATTTCTATAATCTTTGTTCCTCGCTTCCTGCGCTTCTTCTGATAGCATTCCTTTGAAAAATAAACCATATGTTTATTTAAAATGTATGAAATAAATTGTATATTTAACCTACCTATGGGTAGAATGGCCTCAGATACAATTTTGCTACCATGTATCAAAACTTTATGCACTGTGATGGGCATGTAGTACCATCCATACAAATCAATGTACAATTTCGCCGTGTCTAGGCAATATATTTTAAATTTCTCAGGGTCTATTGCCTGACTACAATTTATTGTGGACAATATAATTTTGAACCGATGAATCAGTTGCTCATCCACTCCGGTTAAGTCAGCTGTAATTTGTGGGTTTTCAAAAAATCGTCGAGCTGTATAAAAAAGTTAAGATTTGCCATTGAGAACGAGGTTTCAACAGTACTTGCTAAAATATTTAGTAATGAATTATATTAGCTAACTATTGTTTTATTAGTATCGGTGGTGCAGTGGATGGCACGCTACTCTCCCATTCCAGAGAAAGAATAAATACATAATTAAAGTGATAGACATGAACATATGCAAAACAACAACGAGTAGCATAGAAAGAAATAATGCGCAGTTGTTTTTGCACGCGCAAAATAACGCATAAGCAGGGTTTTTTGCACTGTCATTTTTTGGTTTTTCATTGTTTTTTCGCGGAGGTGCAAAAATGAGCAGGTTTTTTTTTAATAACCTGGTAGCTGAGATTCTCAGCTTTAATTTGCTATATGACTCCATGTGTCGCACTGCTTCGCACACAACTAAAAGTCTACCGGAAAATCATAAATGTTGATTTTTTTGGTTCAAAATATATTGTTAAAAAAATTTTTCTTGTCAAATTTTTTAAAATTTTTTTTTTAATTAACATAATGCTTAATGTCTATTTTAAGAGAAAAAATAATTATAAGGTATATTCGATGTATAGTTTAAAAGTAACAAGCTATTGAATATGACATAGAAAACTATCACATTTGACACTTGTTCACATACATCAACTTTGCGCTGCTCTGGACAGAAAACGAATTGAGATATTTGCATGAAATTTTTCACACATAAACTTTAGATATTTTTTAACAAGCTGTGCAAAAATCATCAAAATCGGAGAGATTGTCCAAATTGATTTATTGCCGCGATGGACACAGTGTGCGTCATCGGTTCGGTTGGCGTTGTTGCTGTTCTACATGTTTTCGTTTTTGCGTTATCGTGGAGAAATGAAAACAATAAGAAATAAGAAAGAAAAGTAAAGAAATCAATCTGCAAGAAACATTCAGATAATTAAGTGCCGGTCGTGAACAAAGTTCCTGAATTTTTAATTCAAACGCTAATTTTGAATAAGTGATTAAAAACGAACGTTCGCTGTTTTTTTTTTTATTGTGTGAAAAAACCGAAATAATCTGATTGGATTTTTATTGCCTTTAATTGTTTTTACACAACATCTTTGGATTTGAGTTTTCACTTATATATTTCTTTTCAGCATATTTCTAAAGCTTTCGGTGTTCAAAAGTAAATAAATTAAATAATTATTTTTTAGATTTAGTAAGAAAAAAATTATAGATGTGTTTGTCTGTCAACTTATGTGAAAACGAGAAATTATGAAATTGTTAAAAATTATTATTTTCGTTTTGAATTATCATATTCATTGCACTAAAAAAATATATGGCAAATTTTTTCCAAAAATTTATCACATGCTCTTAGTAGGTTCCTTTTTCCAAAAATTTATCACATGCTCTTAGTAGGTTCCTTTTCTACTTATAAGAATATCAGTTATTTGTTTTTTTATCGCCATAATTTTGTAAAATATTATGGAGATACCAATTTTTTTATAAAAGCAACAATCTTAAAAATTAAGTCATTTCTAATGAATCATATCTCCATCTTATGTTACCTTATTTTTGTAAATGGTAACATTCCTATCATTAGAAAACTATAGAAAAGCGATTTCAAAAAATTAAATATTTTTGGAATTTTTATGCTAGAGTTGCCAACTTTCTGAAGAACTTTAATTTGGTTTTATCTCAAAAAGTGAATTTTAGTTTTTTTTTTGTTATTTTAAACTGTTTGCCGTTTTAGAGGTTTATATATAGTACTGTTTGTTTTATATATATTAATGACCTCACACGTGACTTTGGAACATAAAAATGGAAGAAAACTAGAATAAATTAAAAAATTTTAATTTTTTCGTTTAAGATACTAGAAAGAGATAATATCTCTTTTTTTACAGATTTAAGAAAAAATTTTTTAAAGCGAGCGACCCAACTAATTTGTATCTTCAACGTACCTATTTATGTGGCCAGCTTAGGTACTTGCTAAGCGATTGCTACGACCTAGTAATAAATAATTTGACAATATTTGTAAAAAAGCGTCTTCAATGCTTGGCTTTATAAAACGCTGGGCCAAAGAATTCAACAGCATGATTACAACCACCACGTTGTATTATGCAATTGTGCGTCCTCACTTGGAGTACGCAAGTCAAGTTTGGTCCGCAAGCTACAATGTGCATGTTGATCGTATTGCTCTAAGGGGCTCTAAGGGGCTTAAGTGGAACTGACATTTTAAACTTTCCTCCTTATGAAGATCGTTTGAAACTGTTGAAAATGCAGTCGTTAAGTGATAGAAGGAAATCTGCTGATATCGTCTAATTACACCAACTTATAACCGGTGTATTTGATTCTCCAGAAATCCTTTCTCTTATTAATTTTAACACTAACCGTAGAAGCAGTAGAAACGCAAACAACTTAATTTATTTACCATTCAGTAGAACGAATCATATGTTAACTGCTCCTTTAAACCGCATGAGTACCTTTGTTAACAACTGTAGCGTTTTTGATGTTAACTTGTCAAAAGGTCAACTCAAAAGTAGACTAAAAGAGAATATGTAATTATAGATCTTTGTATGCATGGTTAGTAGTTATGTCCTGTGTTGTCCCTGAGCCCAATCCAAACTTTGGATGGTAAATTTTTTCCACATTAACTTGTTTTTAGCCACTGGAATCCTTAACATAAAATTTCTTTTATGCTATGGGTCGTGGTTTTAAATGGGTTGTAACCGCTGTAACCGTAACCGCTGCTTTCGCCGCTATCGAAAAGAAATCACCCAAAGTGGGTTTGACGTTGAAAGAGGGCAAAACAAAGTATATGCTGTCTGCAAATATGGAAGTGCGGCGTCTAGGCTCCCATGTTACAGCAGGCAAATATAACTTTGAAGTTTTCAAGGAGTTTAAATACCTTGGCACCGCCGTAAACAGCAACAACAATGTCAGCCTGGAGATAAAGCGAAGAACAACAATTGCTAATAGGTGCTACTACGGGCTAAGTAAGCAATTAGGTTCCAGAGCCCTCTCTCGATCGACAAAACTAACACTCTACAAGACGCTCATCATACCTGTGCTTCTCTATGGCGCTGAGGCATGGGTGGTATCGCAGATGCAACCGATCTTGGGGTGTTCGACAGGAAAGTTCTTCGCAGAATCTTTGGTCCTGTTCGAGTTGGCGATGACTATTGCATTCGAATGAACCACGAACTGTGCGAGCTCTACAACGACATTGACATAGTCCAGCGTATAATAAATCAGCGACTACGTTGGCTGAGTCATGTCTTTCGTATGGATGAGGAAGCTCCAGTGAAAAAGGTGTTTGAAGCGAAAGCCGATGGTCGGCGACGAAGAGGAAGACCATGCCTACGATGGATTGACCAGGCCGATGAAGCCCTTACCGCGCTTGGATACGACGCGCGCGAAGCAGAGATGCCTGGCGAGAGCTAATGAAGTCGGCCGTAACCCGTCAACGGGTTGTCATGGCCACCTAAGTATGTAAGTAATGTGAATACACTTACTTATCACTACGAATTGTCCGTACACTAGCCGATGTTCCAAATATAGGTTCACGAGATGCTGTAGCTATTGACATTGGACCTCTTCTATTCTGGGCATTATTTTCAATATTCTTTAAGTGTTCACTACACAGGACTTCGACCGATTATGCGAGGATTTTCACGATTTGTGTGGATGTCCTTAAGGCAAGAATTTTTTCTATTTCAACACTTGTGAGAGTTTTCCGCGGCCCATTCAATTTCAGCTGACTGTCCGTACTTTTAACTATAAATGCTTAAAATAAAGCGGCGAGATTAATCTAGTAGCCCTTCAACAGAACACATAAAATTGCAAAAATGATATTCATACCATTATTTAAAAGTCTGCCTCAGTTAAGGTATGAGAAACAATTCAAAAGCAAATAAGAAACAAGATCAAAAGGAAATTCAAAGAATATCTAAACAGTGAAAATTTTTGTACCAAATATTTAAGTGAGGTTAATCAGGTGGCCGGCAGTGTATGTCTATCTCGCTCATTATAGCAAATGTTTTTGAAATGGGGTGAGATAAGATAAGATAAGATAAGATCACATGGAACCACGGCTTCAGTAAAGTTATCCTATTGCTACATCCTAATGATCGTATCTTAAAACTGATGACTTTAACTCACACAATGTTTCTTGGAACTATTGCTCTGAAAACCCTTCAATATATTTACCATTGTCTGAAAGTTCATCTGATAATAACTTTTGACATAGAATAACGTCTTACAGCGCGGTTTGTATGGGGTCGTTTTAACAGATTTTTTCAAGGCCATGAAACTTTTTTTGGCGAATACTTTAGGGTATACCTACAGCCTTTAATACTCATCGTTCAAAGATAATAAATATACAAAATATCAGACATATCCTGCGCTGAATAAATATATAATTTTGATTATGTCACTATTATATTAAAGTCACAAAATAGTAAAAGATAAGAAGAAAAATGCATGTGTTTATATGAGAAAATCAATCATCAGCTGCTTATGCTGTGCCTGCTGCTTTCTTTGTTTTTGTTTCGTTGTTTTTGCTTGTATTGGTTTTGTTTTGTACGAACTTGGTTCTCTACTCCACGGTATTGGCAGCATTGGTTCTCTACTCCACGTTAAGAGGGTTAGGTTAGGTTAGGTTAGTCCGGTTGCCTCTCATTGGAGTCTCACATAGACCATATGGTCCTTAGTGGTGCCGGTTTGTGAAATCCTTGAGGGAATTAGTGGAAGTCTTAGGAAGCAAATCTTAGGAGGGATTCTAGGGGAATTTTGGCTGCATCCTTAAGCGACAATAAAGTCGGTGAGCCTAAGTATTTTAGTCTCGATCTAAGTAAGGCGGGGCATGTGCAAAGAAGTTGTTCCAGGGTTTCCTGGGCACCTGGTTCCTTGCACTTCCTGCAGTTGTCATCCATGGTTATACCCAGTTTTTTAGCGTGGACCGCCACCATGCAATGACCTCTGAGAACTCCCACCAGTGTCCTGCTGTCCCTTCGGGTGCGAGCCAGGATAAACGACGTTCGTTTTCCGCATGCTGCATGGCACATGGTTTTTGAGGTCTTGCATGTTGTCGTATCTCTCCATCTGCGACTCACTGCTTGTTTGGCTATGGTTTCGAGGTTTTTGTACAATTCCTGTAGTGGAATAGCTACGTGTTCTGTGAACTCTGATCCCAGCCCGGCACCTTCCTTTGCTAGTTCGTCTGCCATCTCATTTCCTTCAATGCTCCTGTGGCTTGGAACCCAAAAGATACACACTCTCTTTGAAGTGTTCAATGCATCTAGTGCGTCCTTGCTTGCTAGGACATTTCTGGACTTGACGGTATCGGAACGCATGGATTTGAATGCCGCTTGGCTGTCAACAAAGATGTTAATTAAAGAGTGTTGAGTGTTTGTACTAAGAGCTATCTCTGCGGCCTTCCTGATGGCAAAAACCTCCGCCTGGAAGACACTGCAGTGGTCCGGTAATTTGTATGCTTGCCTTATATCGGGCTCTGCGCAATACACTGCCGCACCTACTCCCGTATTCTTTTTGGAGCCATCTGTGAATATGTTGACCGCCCTCTGGGCCTGTTTAATACCTTTGCGCCAGTCGGTTGGTCCTAGAAGTGTGGGTATTTTGGGTTCGAGAGTTGTGCTAGGGATCATGTAGTCTGTGCTATTGATTGCATCCTTGCCAATTCTACAGTGTCCAAAATTTTGTTTGCGGAAGCTGCCAGCTGCCGTAAGCCGCTGTGCCGTTTTACTAGCCGTTAGTTTTGCATATATGTCTAGAGGATCCAGACATAGAATGGTTTCAAGAGCTTTCGTAGGAGTTGACTTCAGCGCACCGGATATGCATAGCGCAGCTTGTCGCTGAGTTTTTTCCAAGTATTTGAGGTATGTTGACTTATTCACCGCCGGCCACCACACAATGATTCCGTAGAGTAGAATTGGACGAACAACCATTGTGTAGATCCACTGCATTAGAGAGGGTGAGAGGCCCCAAGTGCTGCCCAGCATCCCCTTGGATGCATATAGCGCATTGGTAGCCTTCTTAACCCTCTCGTCTACATTGAGTCTCCACGTCAGTTTGCTGTCGAGTACAACTCCCAGGTATTTCGAGTGAGTTTTCGGGATGAGCCGAGTGTTGTTTATTCTTGGTGGAATCCATGGTGGTATCTTGTACTTATTCGTAAAAAATACCAGATCTGTTTTCTTTGCGTTTATACTGAGGCCGACTGAGTTCGCCCATCTAAGTACCTCTTTTAGTGTATGCTCCATTAAAGAGCTTAATGTCGAAATGCATTTTCCCCACTATAATTATGCTTATATCATCCGCATAAGCTGTTATCTTGGGGGCTTTGCCTTCAAAGTTCTTGAGTAGTTCGTTAACAACTAGATTCCAAAGTAAGGGTGAGAGGACTCCTCCTTGGGGTGTTCCCCTGTGCACTTCTCTTACCATGGTTGTGGAACCCCACTCGGCTTGGACTCTTCTACAACTTAGAAGGTTGTCTATCCAGAGGTCGATTGCTGGTGGTGTATCGATCGCGCGTAATCCGTTTAGAATGGCCGTAGTTGACACATTGTTGAATGCACCTGAGATGTCTAGGAAAGCCCCTAGTGCGAATTCTTTGTTGTGGAGCGCTTTCTCTACATGGACTACTAGGTTGTGTAGTGCTGTCTCCACCGATTTTCCTTTCGTATATGCGTGCTGGTTGACTGCAAGCAACGGCCGGTTTGTGCCGTTTCTTATGTGCAGTTCTACTAGCTTCTCGAGTGTTTTGAGTAGAAAAGATGTTAGACTTATTGGCCTGTAGTCCTTTGGATATAGGTGGCTACTACAACCTGATTTTGGTATGAAGACCACCCTAGCTGTCCTCCAGGCTACAGGCACATAGTTAAGTCTGATGCACCCTTGATATATTATCTCAAGCCATTGAACGACTTTCAAAGTGGACGCTTTTAACATGGCTGGAAAAATGCAGTCAGGTCCTGGGGATTTAAATTCTGAGAAAGAGTTTATAGCCCACTGGATTTTGTCTGGTGTTATTAGGTTCTGCGGAGTCTGTGACGGGATTGTCCAGTCTCTCTCTGTGACGTGAGTGTCTGAGATTTCGGTACAGCCTGGTACCGAAATGTGCTTTTAGAAGCGCATCTAGAGATTCCTGACTGTTTTCCGTCCATTCGCCATTGTCCTTCCGGACGTGACTCTGAATGGAGGGCTGTTTTGAGAGCAGCTTCCTGAGCCTTGCTGTGTCTGTAGTTTTCTCAATGCTCGAGCAGAAGTCCTTCCATGAGGATCTTTTTGCTCGCCGGACATTGCTTTTGAAAAGTTTGAGCCTCCATTTGTATTCCCCCCATATTTCCACTTGGTCGGCTAATTTAGCCAAATTGAAGAACTCTTTTAGGTCGCGTCTTTGCTCTGCGAGATCAGGATTCCACCATGGTGGTCTGATTTTCCGCTTTGTTCGCGTGGGTTTACAAGAGGAGTGATAGGCTTTTATGTGTAGGTTTGAGAGAGTCTTTAGGGATCCTTCTATGTCGGATTCTGTGTTAATACGTTTTGGGGAGGGTAATCTGGTCTCAATGATTCTTTTAAATGGATTCCAGTTTGTGTTTCTGGGGTTTCTGAAGATCTTTTGAGCCGGAGTGACGTTAAATTTGATATTAAAACTAAGCACCCTCCAATCTGTTACAAGAGTGTTAGTATTTGACGTTAACGTAAGGTCTAATACGTTAGAGGAGGTGGGACCCACATATGTGGGTTCCTTACCTGTGTTAACTACGTTTAGGTTAGTTTCTAGAATAAAGTTTAGCATGGACTCACCTCGATCATTGATGTCAGGGCTTCCCCACACTGAGTGATGTGCGTTGGCATCTGTGCCGATGACAATCGCTCGTTTGTTGCTGCTGTTTTCGTCGACCAGCCTGCGGAATTCATTTGGCGGTGCATCGGTGTTGTACGCCATGTAGCAGGATGCGACCAGAAACGTCTCATCTGCCTTGCTCTCTAGCGCCACAACTGTGAGATCGTCAGTGCTGTAATGAGACATTAGATAAGTATAGATGCCTTTCCTTGTGAGGATAGCTGTTCTTGTTCTACTTACTGTTGGTGCGTAAAAAGTGTTGTGGTTGGGTGCTTTTAAGCCGGAGACCACATTACCCGAGGCTACCCACGGCTCCTGCACTACTGCCACATCGTAGCCTCCTTCCTCTAAAACGAGAAGGAGTTCTGCGCTTGCTGCTTTGCTTTTGTGCAGATTGATCTGGAGGACCTTCAGCTGCATTATGCTGAAGGATCCTCCACGGGGTCCGCTTGCTTGCTCGGACCACCAGCGTCATCTGCATCGTCGAGACTGAGCTCCTGGGTGGCATCAGTAACCGCTTCGATGCCGAGGTCTTTTTCAACCTCCCCGGTCTCAAGAGTGTTCTTTTTGCTGTCTTTGGGGTGATGTTTTTTGAGACGCAGGTACACACTCCCTACGCCCCACGCCATCTTCCCGTAACGGGGGTACAGAATATCCTCTGCCTCCTTGTTGATCTGTAGGATGTAGTGTTGCCCGCCGCTACTACCAGGTAGCTGCTCAGCAACTTTCAACACCCTCCAGTCAGCTGTCGACACGTCAGGGTTCTGTTTTTGGAGGAGTTTTAGTGCTGATTCTTGTGGCACCACTCTGGGGAACAGCACTTTCGCTTTCGGTAGAGACGGAATGTCCATCCTGTCTACTACTTCCAGCTGAGCGCCATCCCATAGGCCTTGGAGCGTCGGTGCAACTCCTTTTACCCATTCCAGAGTCGGATCATCGTTGCACTTTAGAATCTTGACATCGTTTAACCATCCTGCACCATCGAAGGTGGGCATGGGAGCGTCAGGATGGGTCTCCATTCTCGCGAACATCGACTTCAACGGCATCTACGCGTTTGAGATTGGTTTTGTTGTTGTTGGCAGTAGCAATACAACCGCTTTGGCCTGCTCCAACCATAGAGGAGGTGCGACCACTGGCGACACGCAGTGAAGATTGCTCCTCACCGTGCCCGCCGGTGGTAGCAGTCACGCATTCCACCGACGTTTGGGTTGGCATCTGTTTAGAAAGTTGTCCAAAGAAAATAAAAAAACCGAGAAATTGTTTATAATTAATTCATTTAATTATCACTTATTTTGTAGACTTTAAACTTATACAAATTCCGCGTGTTCAAGCAGCAAAAGAGACTTAGAACTAAAAAAAAAAGAAAAACTGAGTAGAAAAAAGTTACAAAAAAAAACGAAACTTAGAGTAAAGATAATCATAGATAATACAAAGCAGGGCTGCAATGACCTATAATGTTCTGACAATCTTAAACATTTCCACCCACCTCGTCCAGACTCTGCGACGATACCTTAGCCAGAGGACCACCCACCATATGCTGATAGACTACCTGATTGAGGGTCGATCGGAAGCAATGAAATCTTTGAAATTGGGCGCTTCAAAACTGTGTCCTTTGTCTTGATGGTGACAACCCTGGTTTGCCCGTCTTCACCTGGAAATATCTTTACAATTCGACCCAAAGCCCATTGAGTTGGCGGCAAACGTTCATCGCGGAGTAAGACTAGTTGACCAATTGTAATGTTCTTTTGCTGTTGTTGCCACTTAGGTCGGGTGTGCAGCTGGTGTAAATAATCGAGCGACCATCTGCGCCAAAAGTCTTGTTGCATTTGTGTAAGTTGCTTCCATCGGCTCAACAAGTGAGGTTTCAAGTCAAGATTACAAGGCTCTGGAAGTGATGAAAGAGCTCGACCCACGAGAAAATGCCCGGGGGTTAAAGCCGTAAGATCAGTGGGATCATCAGTTAGCGCTGATAACGGTCGTGAGTTCAGGCAGGCCTCTATTTTCTTCAGTACCGTATAATATTCCTCAAACGTCAGCGTGGTTGCACCAACTACTCGTTTCAAGTGATACTTCATACTTTTTACCCCGGCTTCCCAGAGCCCACCAAAGTTAGGGGCAGCTGGAGGAATGAAGTGCCAGAGTACTCCAAGTTTAGAAGCATGTTGTGCAGCTGCGCTCTGTTGAGCGTAGAAAGCTCGTAATTCATCTTGAAGAAAAGTGTTCGCGCCAATAAAGTTCGTTCCGCGATCACTGTAGATGTCTGAGCAGATCCCTCGCACTGAAATGAATCTGCTGAATGCGGCGATGAAGGCTTCTGCTGTCAAGTCGCTTACCAGTTCAAGGTGGATCGCTTTAGTCGGTAGGCAAACAAAGAGTGCGACGTATCCTTTATAGCTGCGGTGACCACGACCCTTGGAGGTGCGGACGTTAAAGGGCCCAGCATAGTCGACACCGGTGTGCATGAACGGCAACGATGGATTACAGCGTTCAGGTGGCAAGCTTCCCATGATTTGTGTTAGCGGCGCACATGATTGACGAAAGCATGGGATGCAGCTTCGAATTATTCTTTTTACCACAGTTCGGCCGTTGATAATCCACCATCTTCTGCGAAGGAACTGCAAAGTTGCTTGTGTTCCTCCATGTAGTGTTCGTTGGTGTGCGTCTTTAATGAGTAATGCAGTCAAAAAATTAGTTTTTGGTAGTATTATAGGGTAGCATTCGCTGAAAGGAATGAGTGCGTTGTTCAATCTCCCACCGAGACGCAGGATTCCTTCAGCATCTAACGTCGGATTCAGTTTAATAAGTTGGCTACTTACAGGAAGTGGTTGGTTACGTTGACGGCAATGAATTTCTTGCTGGAAGACATCGTGTTGAACTCGCTCTACCCAGAAGATCAATGCTGCGTGTCGCTCAGACCATGAGCAGAACGACTCAGTCGCATGTGGATTTTTACGGACGGCATTGATAAACCGCTTACACCAAGCTGTAGTGGCGAGAAGTTTCTCGAGTGTGGAGTAGCGCTCCAATATAAACGATGGCGCAGCTTCAGCTTGAGCTAAGCAAGCTTGAATTTTTTTCAGTTCGGGCAGCTCGTCAGGAATTTGTGGCTTATGTTTTGGCCAATGTGATTCAGCTAGCTTCAACCAGGATGGACCGGACCACCACAGCGGGTGGTCAATCAGCTCACTTGTTGTTATGCCACGGCTGGCACAATCCGCCGGGTTGAACTTTGTTGACACATACTTCCAAAGCCAAGCGGACGAAATATCTTGTATCTGCATAACTCGGTTAGCTACAAATTCTTTAAGCTTGCCAGGACTTGTTCGAATCCAATACAGTGTTGTTATGGAGTCCGACCAGAGGTAAGTTTTGGTCTGTTGCACATCAAAATGAAACGCGTTGTGTACTCTTTGAGCGAGCTTGGCTGCGAGAAGAGCAGCACACAACTCAAGTCGCGGTATGGTGACGCGCTTCAAGGGAGCAACCTTCGTTTTTGCCGTGAGCAAATGAATGGTTATATTGTGCGATGAAATGACTTTTAGATATGCAACTGCTGCATAAGCGTGGGTAGACGCATCAGCAAAGACATGAACCTCATACGATGAAATATACGGTGACATGTGTATCCAGCGCGGAATTTTGACCATAGCAAGGTTCTTCAAGTCGTTGCGGAACTCGATCCAGTCTATTTGAAGCTCGGTTGTAAGCACATCATCCCAGTTTAGACCCGTAAGCCATAAGCGTTGAAAGAAGATTTTGCCTCGAATAACAACCGGAGCGAGGAATCCAAGGGGATCAAAAAGTTTAGACACGTCGGATAGCAGCTGTCGTTTTGTAAAAACATTGATTGTATAGTCAAGGCTGATTCTGTAGCTAAACTCGTCTCTCTGAGTATACCAAATCATGCCAAGAGCAGTCGTCCTTTCATCGAATCGTACTTCTAGCTTTTCCGTAGGGTTCTCCTCGTTCGGTGCGATGGCCTCCAAAAACGACGAAGAGTTTGAATTCCACTTTCGTAAAATGAATCCACCTGCTTGCAGTAGTGCCTTGAGCTGCTTAGCGTCCTTGGTTGCAGCAGCTAGGTCATCAGCACCAGACAACACATCATCGACATAAAAGTGATTTAAAAGGGTTTCTGATGCGGCTGGATAGCGCTCTTTTTCATCGCAGGCAAGCGTTCGAAGGACGTTGATTGCAAGGTAAGGCGCGCAGTTCGTGCCATAGGTGACGGTTAAGAGACGAAAAGATTTTGGTGCATCACGTGGACTGGTACGCCATAAAATTCTTTGGAGATCAGCATCTCTCTTATCGATCCAGATCTGGCGGTACATTTTTTCGATATCACCAGTGAAAGCTATTTGATATCGACGCCAGTTAAGAACGATTCTTGCTAGGTCGTTTTGCATTTTCGGACCAATATGCAAACAATCATTGAGCGACACGCCTGATTCGCTCTTTTGAGAGGCGTTAAAAACCACTCTCAATTTAGTGGTTGAGCTTGATTCTTTTATCACGCCATGGTGTGGTAAATAGCAGACATCGTTCGTAGTCGCATGATTTTGAATTTGCTCCATATGGCCAAGCATCAGGTACTCGTCCGTGAACTTGTTGTAGTTTTGCTGCATGGCTGTATCGCGAAGAAGTCGGCGTTCCGTGCATTTCAAGAGGTTCATGGATGCATGATAGGTTGAGCCAAGTTGTGTCAAGTCGGCGCCTTCCTTCACAGGCAATCTTACAACGTAGCGGCCGTTTTCTAAACGCCTGGTAGTTTTGTCGAAGAATTCTTGACAAGCTCGTTCATCCTTTGTGAGTGCTGGGCTTAAATTGACATCTTCCAACTCCCAAAATCTACGAAGCGATTCATCTAGGTCAGCGATGGTGAAGTTGCAATTGTATGCTTGTTTGGTTGCTGCGAGCTTGTGCTTAGAAGCGAGACCACCGAACACAACCCAGCCCAGCTGAGTATTTTGAGCAATGGTGTTGTTAATTTTACTACGTTTTATATCATTCTTAAGCATCACGGCATAGTCTGCAGCACTCAAGATGAGGTCAATACCTCCTGGTACATTTAGACTGGGATCTGCCAAGTCCAGCTCTTGAAAGTCGATAAGTTGACTAGTTGGTACTCTGAATGTTGGAGTAAGATTACCAACACGAGGAAGAACTAATGCAACGCATGTGGCTTCAAATGATGCTGACTTAAGAGATTTGATCGTGAACTCAACAATACCTCGCGCGAGAGCGATTTGACTACCACTGGCTCCATTCACTGGCACATGAGCAGGTACTCGTGTTAAATGTAATTGTTTCGTAGCAAATTCGCTTATAAATGATGCCTCAGCTCCGCTATCGAGTAAAGCCCTGAGCGTAAGTTTGTGTCCACTTTTGGAGATTATAGACACTAAAGCTGTACCAAGCAACACCGGTGACAGCTCAAGAATTGACTGTGTTGATGAGGTTTTGGAAATCGTAGCGTTATTTGCAGTAACGTTTGGTGGATTGCCACTCGTGGGCGTTGATGGATCAATGCTTCCATTTGGGCTGAAATATGCATGCAACATGGAATGATGCATTTTGTTGCAATGCTGACAGCGTCGATTCGACGAACATGCTGACTGTTGATGTCCATATCTCAAACAGTTGAGACACATGTTGCTGTTTTCGATGAACTTGAAGCGCTCCTGAGGAGACTTGCTTCTGAAATCTTCGCAAAACATGATGATGTGTTTGCCGGCACAACCAGGACAGCGTCCAGGGGCAGCATGATAGTTTTTTACACCATGGTGGTGTTTATTTTTTGATGAAAATGTATCTTTGAAGACAGGCTTCGAATCCAGAGAGCTCTGGAAAATTTCTAGAGATTGAGTACGATTCTCTAAAAACCTTTTAAGTTGATCGAAAGTCGGGAGTTCTTCACCAGAAGTAAGGGAAAGCTCCCAAGCTTTTCGTGTGGTTGGATCCAGTTTGTGGACGATAGTGAAGACTAATCAGTCATCCCAATGCTCAACAGGACGCTTCAGTTGTTCTAGAGCGCGAACAGCTGAGATGACGGTATCAAGCAACTTTCGTAAAATAGATGCGCTCTCCTTTTGAGCGGATGGTAGTTGCGTAATTTCAGCCAAGTGCGCGTTAATGATGACGCGCTTATTCTCGTACTTGCTTCTAAGCAACTCCCAAGCAACGGAAAAGTTTCCATCAGTCATGGTCAGATTCTCGAGTGCGTGCGATGCTGCACCTGTAAGGCTGTCTTTCAGATACTGCAACCGCTGAATGTTTGCGAGTGATGTGTTTTTCACGACCACCGACGTGAAGAGATCCTTGAATGAATACCAGTTCAAAAAGGATCCGTCGAATGGAGGAATCTTTAGACGAGGTAGACTCTGAGCGGGACTATGGTTAATGAGAAAAGATGACTGTTGTAGCGTGTCATCCGCTGAGCTCGCAGCTGGTGCGACCAATTCATCGAATAATTCATGAAGGTCACCCATGGCCTCAGCATACGTACATTCAACGATATCATATTCGACTAAATGAACTTCAGCAGATTTTTCCTTGAAATCAGGTTCTGAACTTACTTCGTTGAATAGTGTCACATACTTTGACCAATACTGCTCAAGAAGTAGCTTGCGTGCAGTAAAAAAACCTTTGGTCTGTTTTGCTTTCGCAGTCTTGCGCGTATTTGCGGCAAATTTTGTGATAGTAGCTTCACTTACCTTCAACTGCTTTAACTTGTTCATATTTGATTTTATTGGAAATTATGCAGATCAAAATACCTTTTTTGTCCAAGTATTGTTAGTATTGTAATTTCACAGTTCGAAACAAACAACGCAAATATTCGTTTAAATTTATTTTGTGTGAAGAATGTCGAACTCAACGCAAATTATGAAATGTAAACAAATTAACACATTTTATTTAATGTAAACAAAGTAAATGTCAACTGCACGTACGTCTTACACTTTATTTTGTGCTCTGTTTTTTTTATGTTGGAAAGAGATAAATATAGCGACGTGTTGGACTATTATTTGACACTGAGACTCGACGTTGCTGCGAAGCGCTTAAGGTAACTGCGCTGCCCGTAGCCACTTACGAAAAGGGGTTACGCAAGTTTGAGGTTAGGACTTTCGCGACACAAGGAACACTTGTCTTACTATGTCAATGTAAATGTTTAGCTCTTAAAGAACTTTGAGCACACGCACTGAGATTATTCCGTCGAATAGATCGAACCCGCACGTAGAACATGAACTGAAACACGTTGTGGAAATAGATTCCTTGATTTTAACCTTTTGTCGCAACTGGTGGAGGTAGACTCCCTTTGTCGCGGCACACGGAATAGGGTTTAGTTTTTTAACTCGCGTTAGGAAGCAGGTTCACTTGAATCTAGTGTTTGGAAGTAGATTCCTATTGTGACTTAATCCAAAGGGAGCAGGTCCCCGCAAGGGATGCCAATGTTTAGAAAGTTGTCCAAAGAAAATAAAAAAACCGAGAAATTGTTTATAATTAATTCATTTAATTATCACTTATTTTGTAGACTTTAAACTTATACAAATTCCGCGTGTTCAAGCAGCAAAAGAGACTTAGAACTAAAAAAAAAAGAAAAACTGAGTAGAAAAAAGTTACAAAAAAAAACGAAACTTAGAGTAAAGATAATCATAGATAATACAAAGCAGGGCTGCAATGACCTATAATGTTCTGACAATCTTAAACAGCATCCCAACCCGAGTTGATTCCCTTTCCGACCACATTAGAATCAATTATTTTCTGGGTGATTCGGTTCCCATAGCGTTTTATACCTGCCGCCAGGGTGATCGTTAAGAGGGTGATCCGATTAGATTTAACTCTTATGAAAAAAATTACTTGCATCATATTTCGTTTTGTGCTATAACCCAATAGCAATCTGTTCGGCTGACATGATACAGAACTTGGTTCTCTACTCCACGGCGTTGGCAGCATTGGTTCTCTACTCCACGTTAAGAGGGTAATCCGATTTTTTTTTTTTATTTTTGTTTATTTATTTACATGGTTGTATGGTTGTAAACATACAAGATCATTGAGCTCCATTGCTCAAAGAAGAGCTTTGAAGGAGCAAGCAATTTAGATTTAACTCTTATGAAAAACTAGTAAGGTATATCTTCGACTTGGCCGAAGTTAAAATACCCCCACGGGCTATTTACAATGGTACAAAATCTTAAATTTCAGCTCTTTTTATATGAGATTTCAAAAATTTTTATTATTTTGATGAAGTCTAAAATACATTCATATCATATTGTTATCCTGCCAAGTAAAGACAAGCCTTTTTATAAAGTTTTCAATTAGGGGTTGTATGGGAGGTGGGCGTGTTCTTTAGTGGTTGACGCCAGTTTTTCTAACACGCCTCAATTTTGATATAATACAGAAATACCTTATTTCAAGTCTGTAGCTTTAATATTAGTCTATTTATAGAGCTTCCAATATTATTGGTTTTATGGGAGATGGGCGTGTTCATCGGTTGATGAAGCCCATTTTTCTAACACATCATAATTTTACTATAAAAAGAATAAATATCTAATTTAACTTTTGAAGCTTCAACAGAAGCCTATTTATATAGTTCTCAATTTTAGGGTTGTATGGGAGGTGGGCGTGTTCGTTGGTTTATGACGGCCATTTTTCGAACACTCTTTAGTTTTGATATGAAATGAACAAATACTTAATTTAATTTATATAGCTTTGACACAAGCCTCTTTATATAGTTTTCAATTTTGGGGTTGTATGGCAGGTGGGCGTGTTAGTGGGTGGATAACGCCCATTTTTCTAACACACCTCAGTTTTAACATAGATTGCACACGTACCGAATTTAAGTTTTGTATCTTAAATACTTTCTTCTTTATGGAGTTTCAATATGGGGGTTGTGTGTAGGGGGGGTTGTGTGTAGGGGTTGGGTAGGCGTGGTTTTCATCTGATTTAGCCCATTCTCGAACTTGATCTTAGTTTTTTAGTAAAAAGCTTAAATATCGAATTTCAGCACGATAGCTTCAAAATTACGGCTGTAATCGTGTCCACAGACAGACAGACGGACAGACAGACAGATAGACGGACAGACAGACGGACATGGCTAAATCAACTCAGGTGGTGATGCTGAGCAAGAATATATATACTTTCCTATACCTACCACGCCTCCTTATGGGCGTTACACACGTCGTGACAAAATTAATATACCTCTTTCGCAGTACGCGTGGGGGTATAAAAATTAGGTAAAGCGAAATTTTAAATGAAGTAACCGTAAATTTTCTGTTGTTGTTTAAGCTTTAGCATAACAAAATTATTTTGAGGCGAAATATTTCCACATCAGCCTTATTTGCGCACATGCCCCAACGGAGGAAAAGGACGATGCTGTCAAGGACACCTTCTACTTGAGCCTAGAGGACGTGTATGATCGCTGCCCGGCCCATGACGTGAAATTAGTTCTCGGCAATATTAACGCGAAGGTCGGAAAAGAAGGCATCTTTGGCTCCACTGTCGGTCAGTTCAGTCTCCACGAGACCACTTCGAATAACGGTCTAAGACTGATCGACTTCGCCGCGGCGCGAAACATGGTAGTTAGTAGCACCAGATTCCAACACCCCGATATCCAAAAGGCAACCTGGCTGTCCCCGGATCAAAAAACGCGAAACCAAATTGATCATGTTGTGATCGACGGAAGGCACGCTTCAAGTGTACTGGATGTGCGCACATTTTGGGGGTCAATATTGACTCCGACCATTATCTTGTTGCAGCCAAGATCCGCATGCGATTGTGCAATGCGAAGAATGTACGCACAGGTGTGCAACGAAAGCTTGATGTTGATAAGCTGCTTTTACAACGGACCGCCGAGGCCTACTCCGCTCAACTCTCGGTTAAGCTCAACCAACCTTACTCTTGCCTCGACGACGCTGGTGGACTTTGGGCGCATATATCCCACTCCATGCGCACTGCTGCTAAATACGCCGCATATAAAAAGACGCTGCAGTCAGCTGCAACGCGAGCCTTGCACGAAAACTATCGCGATAAGAGGAAGGAAGAGAGATGCTTTTTCAGACGAAAAAAAAGAGAGAAGGAAAAGCGTGAGCGAGAAAAAATTGAGGTGCACCAGGGCAAGAAGGATGCTCGACAATTCTACCAGCAGGTTAAGCATCTAACCCAAGGTTTCAAGCCCGGAGCATTCACTCGTAGTGATGAGTATGGTGACCTGGTTACAGATACGCAGTGCGCATTGAAATTATGGAGACAGCATTTTTCCAATCTTCCTGCAGGCGACGATACCAACAATTCCGCCCTTGGAGAATGCAGTCTGACACCACCAATCGACGATGATGGAGTGGAAATTCCACCACCTAGCCATGACGAGGTTAAAGTTGCTATCCAGCGACTCAAAAACAACACAGCCGCAGGTGCTGACGGCCTGGCTGCTGAATTGTTTGAAACCGGCGGCGGTGAATTGATAAGGTGCATGCATCAACTCATCAGCAAAATATGGCTAGCGGAAAGCATGCCCGACGATTGGAATTTCAGTATGCTTTGTCCTATACTTAAGAAAGGAGACCCGACAATCTGCGCCAACTGCCAAGGTATCAGTCTTATTTCCATCGCATATAAGGTTCTTTCGAGCGTATTGTGTGAAAGATTGAAGCCGCATACCAAAACACTGATTGGACCTTATCAGTGTGGCTTTCGTCCTGGCAAGTCCACCATAAACCAGACTACACTACGCAAATCCTGGAGAAAACCCACGAAAATCAAATCGACACCCATCATCTCTTTGTTGATTACAAAGCTGTATCGATATGACGCAACAATGTCTGAGTTCGGTATACCTGCAAAGTTGATAAGGCTCTGCAAGATGACGTTGAGCAATACATGCAGCTCCGTCAAGGTAGGAAATGACCTCTCCGAAACCTTTAATACCGAACGAGGTTTCAGACAAGGCGACCCGCTATCATGCGATCTCTTCAATTTCATCATGGAGGGGACCTACGAAAGGCAGGTGTTCATCGATATGGTACCATTTTCTACAAAGGTGTCCAGCTCCTTGCGTATGCTGATGATATCGATATTATCGGCAGACCCAAGAGAGATGTAACTGCTGCTTTCGCCGCTATCGAAAAGGAATCAGCCAAAGTGGGTTTGACGGTGAACGAGGGCAAAACAAAGTATATGCTGTCTGCAAATAGGGAAGTGCGGCGTCTAGGCTCCCATGTTACAGCAGGCAAATATAACTTTGAAGTTGTCAAGTAGTTTTAATACCTTGGCATCGCCATAAACAGCAACAACAATGTCAGCCTGGAGATAAAGCGAAGAACAACAATTGCTAATAGGTGCTACTACGGGCTAAGTAAGCAATTAGGTTCCAGAGCCCTCTCTCGATCGACAAAACTAACACTCTACAAGACGCTCATCATACCTGTGCTTCTCTATGGCGCTGAGGCATGGGTGGTATCGCAAGCAGATGCAACCGCTCTTGGGGTGTTTGAGAGGAAAGTTCTTCGCAAAATCGTTGGTCCTGTTCGAGTTGGCGACGACTATCGCATTCGAATGAACCACGAACTGTGCGAGCTCTATAACGAAATTGACATAGTCCAGCGTATAACAATTCAGCGACAACGTTGGCTGGGTCATGTCTTTCGTATGGGTGAGGAAGCTCCAGCGAAAAAGGTGTTTGAGGCGAAAGAGATTAAGTACTAAAATATAAATGTTTCATTCAGCAAAGCCTTAAAGCAATGTCTAGAAATAGAAAAATCAACATTAAGTATTCTGGAAAGTGAATTAAAATCATTCATAGTTCTTGATAATGGCTCATTCAATGCATAATTACTACTATGAAATGGAATAACAAAGATATTATGTTGACGTAATTGACGAGAGGGAAAAAATAAATTAATGTGTCCTAGTAGAGTTGGACAATCAATTACACCTGAAATAATGTCAAACAAAATCATCAAAGAACGAATTCTTCTTCTAGTCTCGAGAGATTGGAGACGTATAAGCAAACATCGCGAGTTATAAGAAGGAAGCGGATCAAAAAAGTTTAATGATCTAAGTGAGAACTTTAGGAACTTCTTTTGTACTTTTTCAAGTCGAGCAGAATGTATGGAATAAAACGGGTTCCAGATAAACGATGCATATTCTAATTTGGAGCGTATAAATGTAGTATAAAGTAGTTTTTGAGTAAACGGATCTGAAAATTCAGAAGTATTACGGCGAAAAAAGGCAAGTAGGGAATATGCTTTCGGTATTATGTAATTTATGTGTGAAATGAAAGTGAATTTTGAGTCAAAAATTACACCCAAGTCCAGAATTTCACCAACAGTTTTTAATTGACAGTTGTTCAGATGATAAGTGGAAACAACTATATTTATAGATTTAGCAAAAGTAGCATGAAAGCATTTCGAAATATTTAACGAAAGTTTATTCGTTGCACTCCGGGATAATAAATTATTTAACTCAGCTTGAAGGTTATAAATATCTGAGAGATTAAGTATTCTCGAGAATATTTTAAGGTCATCCGCATACAGTAAGAAACTTGATTTTTTGAAGCAGTAAGAGATATCATTTATAAATAAAATGAAAAGCAGGGGACCCAGGATACTACCTGCGGAACACCAGAAGTAGCTATAAAAAAGTATGAGCTAATATTGTTAAAACAAACATAACAAAGTCTATTACTCAGATATGATTCTATCCATTTTAAAAAACTAGAATGGAACCCAATAGTTAAAAGTTTATTTATCAATATTTTGTGAGATACTTTATCAAACTCCTTAAAAAATCTGTATATATGACGTCTACTTGACTGCCACATTCAAAAGACGATATACAGTACTCTGTAAATAGGGCAAGATTTGTAACCGTAGACCGGCCAGTAACAAAACCATGCTGGTTTGGAATTATAATGCGCTTTAATAGAAAATATAATTTTTCTTTAATTATTCTCTCAAAAAGCTTAGAAACTTAATATAGCTTAACATAGCTTTTACTTAATATAGCTTGAAAAATACGGTTTGGAATTGAATCATAAAGTTGTTCCAGGCAGTTCAAGGAAATTTCACTCCAAGCCACTTTAAAGGAAGAATTTCGTGACTTTTGGTCTTCAAACTGTCTACCGGATTCATACACATTCCGAAATAACCAACCCAAAACATGTTCAATCATGTTTAGGAGACATTTTGAATCGAGAGATTATGCAGTCCCTGATATTAGCTGAATATTTTGTTCACTAATCAAGCTTGTAACGGTACGTGCCGCATGAAGAGGAGCATTGTTATGTTGGTAAATCCTTTGCAAGGGCATTCCATCGTGACGTACATGACATTTGTACGACTTTTGCTACGTTTCAAAGGAGCTTGCTAAAAATTTAAGTAATTATTCATTATTATTTTGCATTATTATTATTATTTTGCATGGGAGACAAGGGGGCGATCTTCACATGGCAACGTGTCTGATTGCCTCTACTTGGCGAGGCCAGCATTATCCATGTCGAAATCGTCTCAAGCCGACTCAAAACCTCCGGGTGGTGTCTCCTGGAAACGTCAAAAACTATCACCCGATAAACTTTGGCGGCTAATTTGAGCGGCGAGGTCTCCTCTAGACTATAAACTTGAGGGGTCCCTTTAAGACCTTAAAAATGGAATGTGCGTAGGGTTTGGGTCCCAACCACATTATAACTTCCCAATGAAAACAAAACCAGCCTCGGATATGAACCCCCACTACGTTGACGACCACCGCAAACGAAAACCGGATAATGATTTACGGATATGCACCTGGAATGTCCGGACCCTTTATAGGGAAGGTGCCACTGTCCAACTGGCGGAAGCCCTCGAAAAAATAAAGGCTGACTTCACCGCCATCCAGGAGATGCGATGGAAAGGACAAGGCTGCTCTAAGAGAGCAGACTGCGATATCTACTACAGCTGCCATGCGGAGAAGCGCGAATTTGGATGCGGATTCGTTGTAAGTCGGAAACTACGCCATCTTGTTTCCCGGTTCACACCTGTGAACGAAAGGCTGGCGACAATCCGCGTCAAGGCGAAATTCTTCTACATCATCCTAATTTGCGCACATGCCCCAACGGAGGAAAAGGACGATGCTGTCAAGGACACCTTCTACGCGAGCCTAGAGGACGTGTATGATCGCTGCCCGGCCCACGACGTAAAAATAGTTCTCGGCGATTTTAACGCGAAGGTCGGAAAAGAAGGCATCTTTGGCTCCACTGTCGGTCAGTTCCGTCTCCACGAGACCACTTCGAATAACGGTCTAAGACTGATCGACTTCGCCGCGGCGCGAAACATGGTAGTTAGTAGCACCAGATTCCAACACCCCGATATCCAAAAGGCAACCTGGCTGTCCCCGGATCAAAAAACGCGAAACCAAATTGATCATGTTGTGATCGACGGAAGGCACGCTTCAAGTATACTGGATGTGCGCACATTTTGGGGGGTCAATATTGACTCCGACCATTATCTTGTTGCAGCCAAGATCCGCATGCGATTGTGCAATGCGAAGAATGTACGCACAGGTGTGCAACGAAAGCTTGATGTCGATTAGCTGCTATCACAACGGACCGCCGAGGCCTACTCCGCTCAACTCTCGGTTAAGCTCAACCAACCTTACTCTTGCCTCGACGACGCTGGCGGACTTTGGGCGCATATATCCCACTCCATGCGCACTGCTGCTGAAGAAGTCATTGGTTTTCGGCGCCCGCAACCTCGCAACCAATAATATGACCAGGAGTGTCGCGACGCGACAGCAGCAAAATACGCCGCATATAAAAAGACGCTGCAGTCAGCTGCAACGCGAGCCATGCACGAAAACTATCACGATAAGAGGAAGGAAGAGAGATGCCTTTTCGAGCAAGAAGGATGCTCGAAAATTCTACCAGCAGGTTAAGCGTCTAAACCAAGGTTTCAAGCCCGGAGCATCCACTTGTAGAGATGAGAATGGTGATATGGTTACAGATACGCAGTGCGCATTGAAATTATGAAGACAGCATTTTTCCAATCTGCTTGCAGGCGACGATACCAACAATTCCGCCATTGGAGAATGCAGTCTGACACCACCAATCGACGATTATGGAGTGGAAATTCCACCACCTAGCCATGACGAGGTTAAAGTTGCTATCCAGCGACTCAAAAACAACAAAGCCGCAGGTGCTGATGGCCTGGCTGCTGAATTGTTTAAAACCGGCGGCGGTGAATTGATAAGGTGCATGCATCAACTCATCAGCAAAATATGGCTAGCGGAAAGCATGCCCGACGATTGGAATTTCAGTATGCTTTGTCCTATACTTAAGAAAGGAGACCCGACAATCTGCGCCAACTGCCAAGGTATCAGTCTTATTTCCATCGCATATAAGGTTCTTTCGAGCGTATTGTGTGAAAGATTGAAGCCGCATACCAAAACACTGATTGGACCTTATCAGTGTGGCTTTCGTCCTGGCAAATCCACCATAAACCAGATTTCTACACTACGCCAAATCCTGGAGAAAACCCACGAAAACCAAATCGACACCCATCATCTCTTTGTTGATTACAAAGCTGCGTTCGATAGCCCGATTCGGGATTGCCTGTACGCAACAATGTCTGAGTTCGGTATACCTGCAAAGTTGATAAGGCTCTGCAAGATGACGTTGAGCAATACATGCAGCTCCGTCAAGGTAGGAAATGACCTCTCCGAAACCTTTAATACCGAACGAGGTTTCAGACAAGGCGACCCGCTATCATGCGATCTCTTCAATATCATCATGGAGGGGATCCTACGAAAGGCAGGTGTACATCGATATGGTACCATTTTCTACAAAAGTGTCCAGCTCCTTGCGTATGCTGATGATATCGATATCATCGGCAGAACCAAGAGAGATGTAACCGCTGCTTTCGCCGCTATCGAAAAGGAATCAGCCAAAGTGGGTTTGACGGTGAACGAGGGCAAAACAAAGTATATGCTGTCTGCAAATAGGGAAGTGTGGCGTCTAGGCTCCCATGTTACAGCAGGCAAATATAACTTTGAAGTTGTCAAGGAGTTTAAATATTTTGGCACCGCCGTAAACAGCAACAACAATGTCAGCCTGGAGATAAAGCGAAGAACAACAATTGCTAATAGGTGCTACTACGGGCTAAGTAAGCAATTAGGTTCCAGAGCCCTCTCTCGATCGACAAAACTAACACTCTACAAGACGCTCATCATACCTGTGCTTCTCTATGGTGCTGAGGCATGGGTGGTATCGCAAGCAGATGCAACCGCTCTTGGGGTGTTTGAGAGGAAAGTTCTTCGCAAAATCGTTGGTCCTGTTCGAGTTGGCGACGACTATCGCATTCGAATGAACCACGAACTGTACGAGCTCTACGACGACATTGACATAGTCCAGTGTATAACAATTCAGTGACTACGTTGGCTGGGTCATGTCTATCGTATGGATGAAGAAGCTCCAGCGAAAAAAGGTGTTTGAGGCGAAAGCCGAGGGTCGACGACGAAGAGGAAGACTACGATGCACAGTGTGTTATTTTCAATTCTAGCGTGCCAAAAGTCATATCTCAAAAAGTATTATAGCTAGAGACATGATATTTTGCACACAGCTTAATAAGGCCAAAAAATCAAAATGGGCGTAATCGGTTAACTGGCACGCCTACCTCCCATACAATTGGAAAAATAATCTGAAAAGGAAAATTAATCAGAAATTGTTATAATTGCTACAGTATTTTTATTCTCTATCAGAATCAGAATATTCGTTAGAAAACTCAGGAGCTTTCAATAGATCCACAACTTGTGGTGTTAAATTAGATTTTTTGTGTTTTGGTGGTTACCGCAAAGAATTTATTACAGGATCAGAAGAAATTAACAGCATGTGTAACAAGTCTTCGTTCGTGTTAAATCTGGAGGATTTTCGCGTGAAAAACTCTCTGAAGCACCTGTTATCCTTGTTTCTAACTTCCTGAGCTTCTTCAGAAAGCTGGCCTATTGGCAGTATACACGAACTTATTATCCGTTCACCATGATAAAGAACCTTTAATATTAAATAAATATAAGGTAATGAGAAATATAAAAGTAAAAACCGTTATCTTGTGAACGGTTACCGGCATGTAGTACCATGAATAGTTCTCCAAATATAGCTTTCCTGTGGCAGCGGCATATTTCCCAAAAGCCTGAGAGTCTATTGGAAACCCACAGTCTAAACTTTCTAAAATAATATGAAATCTTTGTATCAACTCCAAGCTTATACCAGTTATTTCTGAAGATTTCTCAGCATTCCTAAAGAATTTTCTTGCAGTGTTTCCATCGTTGCTATTACCACTTTTATGTTTTGGCATGTCTATTAAAAGTCCCATTTCGCTTCTAAGCCTTTGCTGAATATAAAGTTTTTTTCACGGACCTTGCTTTCATTATCAGCGCCTTTGGCTTGCCATTCCTTTACATCCAGCTTATAGGCAATATGGAGTAAGCATTCCATAAACCTAAGCCAGGCATGCAATGGCGAAATCCCAAAAGAGAGCATTTCCTCATCCACTATTTTCTGTGCAAGGGCCTTCTCATCGTTCATGGTTTTAGGTGTTGCTCGACAAATAAAGCAAGTTTGTGATGACATGTTGGAGGATATTGCATTGCAAACTTTTCCATCGATCATACATAAAATAAAAGAAGCCTTTACCTTTATTTGAAGCAGGCCAATTAACACGATAGTGGGAGTGAGAACAGCTATTTGGTTTTTTATATGCTCAACTTCTCTTAAAGTCATTTCTTGTGTTTCCTTTGTGAAATTGAACTTTATCGGGCGGCAATACCTTACGGATGACGGTGCTGGATTTTGCCAAAACACAAAATTTTTATTCACAGAAGAATACATTTTTATTGGTACCATTGATATAGAAAAAAGACTATCGTCCAACCCATCTCCATCCGAATATTTTTGCTTATACTGATTTTGCTCGGCACCATCACATCCCCATTTTATTATGATATTTATATCATTATCACAAATATCCGACCTGGACAAAAAAACTTCTTCTTGAGCAATGCAAAGCCTTCTGACAGTATGGTCAACTAATGACTGCAGATCAATTTCAGCAAAACTCTCACACACTTTACTATTGGGGGGGTAACATAACAGTTTTGCCTGCTTATTTTGGTTATATGAAGGATATAATTTGGAACTAAAAGGCTTTGTGTGATTTCTTATTGATTCATACTGATGAGTTGAAAGATCAAGGTCAATAATCAAAGCTAAAGCTTGGTCAGATGATAAACTTTTTAAACTATTGTTCGATTCTCTCATTTTTTTTATGGCAGATCCTCTCTGAGGTGAAGCATTAAAAAGCTCATTAACAAGTGTCGCAGAGTGTCTTTTTCCTGATGAACGCAATGTCATTTCCGTTGCCATAAGCAACTGTTGTTCACTTGTTGATTCTGATAATTCTTTTGCTTTCCTTTTCTTTGATCTTAAAGCTAATTTTCAAAATCCTTATTAGGCCTTCCCATGCAACTATTATTTAGTAAACTAGATGCAGCTGTAGCTGCAGTAGCAGCAGCTGCAGCAGCTCTTGATGATGTTGGCAATTGTTTATAAACATGCTGAGATAAATTAATATCTTTAGCAAGCCATTCAGCGTTTTGTAAAATAAACTGTTCTGAATGTCTTTCAGTCTTTTTATATTTATTATACATATAATTTAAAAGAGATCTCAAATAGAGCTTAAGCTTCTTTATGTCAACAACATCGAGATGGCTAGATTTTATTTTTTCACACACAAATGTTAAAACAGCCTTGAACCTTTCATTTTGTTCAACTGCAATCCAAATATCAAATATTTCCTTACGTGTAATTTTTAGGCTCATTTAACACTGTTTTGCAGTTTTCTTTACTTAAAGTTGTGTTGTTTATCTATACAAATTAGGATTTTTACACACTACCACTATATAGTTTTAAAACCAAAAACTTACTTTTAAATGATATTTTGTTATTAAATCGTTTTATTGAAAGCTGCGAAATATACGTTTAACTTCACTTTTTTAGTTAGAGTAGAGTTGTTTATCTAAATAAATTAATATATTAACACACACGCTAGTAAACAGTTTTTTTAGTTTTTAATTAAACTTACTTTTAAATAAGATTTGTCTAATTAATTGTAATGTTCTTTAATACCAAGTTTTATTATCACTTCACTTCACTTCACTTCACTTAATCAGTAACTATTTATAATTGATCTCTCTATTGAACAGTTAACTTAAAAGAAGGAATTCCCAATCGATTTACTATTTTAAGTTTGGGTTTCTTAACTTAACTTAATTGGTTAACTTACCAATAACCAAATTAATGTTGGACATTTTTTTTAAGTATCCGGCTTTTGACATCAAATTCTATGCAAAAATTGTCATAAAGCTGGATAGTAAATAAAATGTCCAACATTGAATTGGTTATTGGTAAGGCTGTTATTGTTTGTAAAAAAATATTTTTTAATATACCTACACAAACAAAAATTATGTTTATATTAATATATTGGGAAACCCTGATCAACAACTGTTAGCACCCTACAATAAAATTATAAAAATTAAGTTCTTGAGAAAGATATATTTTAGAAAAATACTCTTTCTTATACTTTTGTCTTGTTCGTAATATATTCATATTCATTATTTCAAAATGTTACTATAAAATCTTAAAATATGTTTTTATTTATATTTTACATATTTGCGGTGCATTTTTAGTGTTAAAAAGCTTATATATATATATATATACGCTTTTTAAGAAATTTTAAATTGTTCATCAAATATGTTTCTAATGGTAATGATAAACTTTTATCATACATGAAAATGAATAAAAAGCATATAAAATAAACTTTAACTTTAGATCTAAAGTTTTTAATAAGTCATACATCAGCTTCTCGGAGCTCAGCTTCTCGGAGGTCATATAGACCGACTGTAATAATTTATGTTTGCTTGTTTGTTTACATTAGTTTTTTCCTTACCATATGTACGTTTTGTTGTTGTTTAAGATTTTTGAACAATCAAATTATCCACAGATAAATAATGTTATATCTTAAAAAGTATAGTAAGTAAGAGAAAAGTAGATTTATACCATAAAATCGGTAAAAAAATAAAGTTCATGCAAATGAATACTAAAAAATTTTATCCAACTTGTTAACTTTACGATATCTAATATTACTCCAAAAAATAAACTCGATACTATTTCATTAACACAATTTTTCTTTAATGTGTTGTAATTTTTCTTACCATTTTATATGAATTTTAGCATTTTTGGAGTCATTTTTAAATGAAGATTTTTTCCATTTCCGCACCTTTCCGTACGAGGTTTTTTCATAAATGTTTAGTAAAAATATATATATTTCTTGTAGTTATAATCATCGCGTTGGATATCGTTGGATTCTGTTTTTTTTTTCTTACTGAAAATCGCATTTTAAAAATTTTTTGAAAAAAAAAATCATTATTTTTCTTTAATTTTTATAATATTTTTTTAAAATTTTTTTTTCTTTATAGACTAAGTAATAAATAAACAATAAATTTAATATTTTTATAAAAAAAAAATGAATGCAAAATCTTTGTTAGGTCCTGAGATATCTTTGTTGGAAGTATGCAAACAAAAATTGCACTAATTAAAATTTTTATTTGTTAGTTAAAAGTTCCAACTTTGACGAATTTTAAAAAAATATACAAACATTATTTTGGATTTTGGTAAATGTTTTCTTATTTCTTGGATATATTTCTGTTTCTTGAAATTCTTTTTTTTATCAAATTCAGATTTCAATTTTTGGGACTTTTGGCACGCTAGAATTGAAAATACCGCACTGTGGGGCGTGGCACTTGAACAAAAGTACTTTTTTCAATTAAAATTCATACTAGGGTGCTGAAATTCGGTGAAGGTGTGGGTAGAATTATTACAAATCACGATTAAGAAAGTTGGTGGGACACACATGGGGGCGTGTCACTATTAGAAAAACTCTGTAAGTTGGTTTATATTGTTTCAAGGATAGCTATTTGGTACATTGATACATTTTTCAAAATATCTCTAAAACTGCTAAAAATTGAGATAAAAAATATATATTTTTATTAAAAAGTTTTCTATAAAGTTTTTAAAAAGCGTTTCCCACCATATAAAAAACAATTTTGAAAATTTAAGAGAGGATAAAAAGTTACAGTCTCAAAATATGTTAAAATTTTAATATTTTTCAGCTTTGAAGGGACATATTTCGCAAACTAAAAAAGATAATTCAACTTTGGGTTCACAAATTGAAATAACTTATATTTTAATTATAAAAAATTTAAATACGATCGAAATCCGTCCCCGCCTTTAAAAGATATAGTGCAATTATTGAAAAAAGGAAAAATTTTCAGATTTTTGCCTATAACTCCTAAGTTCGAACTGATGATGAAAAACGAATACCATTTTTAAAATCTGCGTTTATAATTCATCTAGAATTGATAACACTTTATTCTGCAACTTTTGTTGTTTTTCCATATTGTCCTTACGCAAAAACTTCCATTAACTGTGTGACGTACGCGACAAACAACTAACTGTTAATTTTAAATACATTAAAAATGAAAAAGTCTGGAGATTCAGTAGTTTGACAATTGTTGACACTTTGTCTGTTTAGTAGAGATGTGAAAAAATTCCACCTTCACTGTTACTCTAGTGATGATAATATATATCTTTTAAGCGTGACGTACACGACATTAATTTGCCAATTATAATGTTATCGATTTTATTCAAATGAAACAATTCCTTGGAGAAATGAAGGTTGTGATAGTAACAACACGATATGCGGTATTGAATAAAATCAATAACATAACAATTAGTTACATATATCAAAAGAAAACTTGAGAAAAACTTTGAGTAAATTCTTAGCATTGATCTCTTTGACGATATTATAAGTATATATATATATATTTATCATTGCAGTGATGAGCCAGATTAAAGATATTGTACCATAAGGGACTTAACTCATGTAGGTTCACTGCCCTGTTGTTAAGAATTAGAAATTTTGCTTTTTTTGTTTTTGCTAAAATATACCGCTTTTCGTGGAATGCCCCTGCAAGGGTCCAAACATATTTTGAAACATTGGGAAATCTTATTATAGTATCGCTTTATAGAAGTTTCCTGCCATTCTGCAAGTTGGAAACTTCAACTCAAAAGTTTCAAAATATGATATGGGGGAATATAGCCTCCCAAACAATTACACCTCTATGGCTATGGTGATGAGTTCAAAATCGTTTCTTCTTTCGCAAATTATGAAAGTAACAGTTATAGTCAGCTCGTCCATCCAAATTTAACTTCTTTTCGTCAGGGAAAACAGCCTGCTGCCATTATCTCTTCCAAATGATGTGATTCTTATAAAAATTCAATCAATTTTTCTGCCGCTCAGAGTTAAGTTGTGGTTTTTTCTTAATCTTATGTCTTGTTAATTACTGAAAAACTGGTGTTTTCCGCAGCTTAAAACCTGATTTATGTCGCCGACAGGCAAGAGTTGGAGGCTTATCGAATAATTGCTCACTTATCTGCAGCTCGTACCGCTGAATAAGTACAAATTTTCATGTTTTTTCCAGAGTCGGTTTAATTTCTTGAAAATTTGCATACTACGTTTTGACTTGAGTGCTTAGGTTTTGTTTCTTATACTTCTCAATGTTAACTTTTTTCTTCGTATTTTAAGCTTTTTCGCATCCCATTTTGCCACAATATATTCTAACCACTTTTATAAATATTAATTAGTACTTATTTTAAGGGAACTGTGACAAAAACTGAAGATATTAACTGTGAACCTATTTTAATGACGCATCAAAAAGTGCATAATTTTGTAATGACAACGCAAGTCAACAACAACAGCAAGTCAAAGGTTCCTTTATTAACAATTTCTCTTTGCATAACTTTTCACAACAAAACACTTAAGAAAATACAACAGCAAAAAGTTTTCTGTTATGCTTGCATAATAGCTGGTAACTTTATTCAGTCGAAGTATAACGGCCGAAATCAATCAAGCTATGTGTTCTTTGATATTTTTAATAATATTTAGATTTCAAGTTTCTCAATTTTCTTAATTCATTGGTATACCACACAGGGCCTGAAATTATAGACGTTTTCTTTGCGGAATAGATCTAATGAAGCAGTCGATGAGCGTTGTATTAAACGCACCGACCGCAGCATCCAGATTCTGTGCAGATAAAACTTTTGTATTTAGATGCAGTATAGATGACCAATTTATATTGTACAAACTATTTTTTAACATAACATAGTTAGCTTTTAACCCCTGAAACCATACCTTGTTTTGTATTACGTTAACCTATTTGTGGTTCCTCTACACCCCACTAGCTTAAAAGCGGTATTTCGTTTAATTAAGAAACAAATGATACAAATTTATATATTTTTATTTATTATGAGTTCATTTTAAAACAGAGTAACAAAAAATCAAGTACAAAAATCAGTTATAGTGACATGTGAAATTCATGTTTTTAAAAATCTTCCCACAAAAAATACAGGCACTTTTATGTATGGGTTCTAGGGTTAAAATTGAATTCCATGAATAGTTGACTAGCACGATTCTGTATAGATGGTTTAGGAAAATTAAGACTAATTTCAATGGCTGGATGGTGAGAATCTTCGGGAGTGAGCAGAGGTTCGGACCTTGACACTGAAGCAATGTTGCTTTCATCAAAAAATACCATATCGAGCAAACGGTTATTCTTATTCAAGTGATAGTTCAGTTGGAGAAGGCCTTGACTTGAAAGCTCATTTAAAAAAGAAACAGTTTCGATAATATCGTAAGTGCAGACGTAAAATTCCGTTTAAATAGTAACCATTTCTGCTTTGTCTCTTGTCTCTTTGTCCTCGCCGTCTCTGTCCGATGTATAGTTTGCAAGCTACACTTAATATTTCTTCAATTTAATTTTAAATAAAGTGAATGCCCCGATTTTCAAGAAATCGGGTGGTGGTTATACCTCAAGCTGAGCAAATTGCCTTTCCACGAGTGGAAAGGCCTTTCGTCTCTGTCCGATGTATAGCTACACTAAAATGAGGAGTGGGATGTTTATGGTTGATCATCAAAATTAAGTTGCATTGAAAACAAAAACAACAATTTATCCAAAACGAAACCTGGTTCATTTCTTAAATTAACAATAGATTGTTCATTTCACATATTTAGTTCTGCAACTTTCTGCTAGACGCAATAACCAACGATCGTTAGATCCATACATCACGTCAGCCGAGCATATAGCCAAACTATTGGGTAATAGCACAAAACGAAATATGATGCAAGTAATTTTTATACCCCCACGCGTACTGCGTAATGGGTATATTAATTTTGTCACGACGTGTGTAACGCCCATAAGGAGGCGTGGTAGGTATAGAGAAGTGTATATATTCTTGCTCAGCATCACCACCTGAGTTGATTTAGCCATGTCCGTCTGTCTGTCCGTCTGTCCGTCTGTCTGTTTGACCGTCTGTCTGTCTGTGGACACGATTACAGCCGTAATTTTGAAGCTATCGTGCTGAAATTCGATATTTAAGCTTTTTACTAAAAAACTAAGATCAAGTTCGAGAATGGGCTAAATCAGATGAAAACCACGCCTACCCAACCCCTACACACAACTCCAATATTGAAACTCCATAAAGAAGTAAATATTTAAGCTACAAAACTTAAATTCGGTACGTGTGTAATCTATATTAAAACTGAGGTGTGTTAGAAAAATGGGCGTTATACACCCACTAACACGCCCACCTGCCATACAACCCCAAAATTGAAAACTATATAAAGAGGCTTGTGTCAAAGCTACATAAATAAAATTAAGTATTTGTTCATTTCATATCAAAACTAAAGCGTGTTCGAAAAATGGCCGTCATAAACCAACGATCACGCCCACCTCCCATACAACCCTAAAATTGAAAACTTTATAAATAGGCTTCTGTTGAAGCTTCAAAAGTTAAATTAGATATTTATTCTTTTTATAGTAAAATTATGATGTGTTGGCAAAATGGGCTTCATTAACCGATGAACACGCCCATCTCCCATACAACCAATAATATTGGAAGCTCTATAAATAGGCTAATATTAAAGCTACAGACTTGAAATAAGGTATTTCTGTATTATATCAAAATTGAGGCGTGTTAAAAAAATTGGCATCAACCACTAAAGAACACGCCCACCTCCCATACAACCCCTAATTGAAAACTTTATAAACAGGCTTGTCTTTACTTGGCAGGAAAACAATATGATATGAATGTATTTTAGACTTCATCAAAATAATAAAAATTTTTGAAATCTCATATAAAAAGAGCTGAAATTTAAGATTTTGTACCATTGTAAATAGCCCGTGGGGGTATTTTAACTAAGTCGAAGATATACCTTACTAGTTTTTCATAAGAGTTAAATCTAAATTGCTTGCTCCTTCAAAGCTCTTCTTTGAGCAATGGAGCTCAATGATCTTGTATGTTTACAACCATACAACCATGTAAATAAATAAGCAAAAATAAAAAAAAAAAATCGGATTACCCTCTTAACGTGGAGTAGAGAACCAATGCTGCCAACGTTGTGGAGTAGAGAACCAAGTTCTGTATCATGTCAGCCGAACAGATTGCTATTGGGTAATAGCACAAAACGAAATATGATGCAAGTAATTTTTTTCATAAGAGTTAAATCTAATCGGATCACCCTCTTAACGTGGAGTAGAGAACCAATGCTGCCAATACCGTGGAGTAGAGAACCAAGTTCGTACAAAACAAAACCAATACAAGCAAAAACAACAAAACAAAAACAAAGAAAGCAGCAGGCACAGCATAAGCAGCTGATGATTGATTTTCTTATATAAACACATGCATTTTTCTTCTTATCTTTTACTATTTTGTGACTTTAATATAATAGTGACATAATCAAAATTATATATTTATTCAGCGCAGGATATGTCTGATATTTTGTATATATATTATCTTTGAACGATGAGTATTAAAGGCTGTAGGTATACCCTAAAGTATTCGCCAAAAAAAGTTTCATGGCCTTGAAAAAATCTGTTAAAACGACCCCATACAAACCGCGCTGTAAGACGTTATTCTATGTCAAAAGTTATTATCAGATGAACTTTCAGACAATGGTAAATATATTGAAGGGTTTTCAGAGCAATAGTTCCAAGAAACATTGTGTGAGTTAAAGTCATCAGTTTTAAGATACGATCATTAGGATGTAGCAATAGGATAACTTTACTGAAGCCATGGTTCCATGTGATCTTATCTTATCTTATCTCACCCCATTTCAAAAACATTTGCTATAATGAGCGAGATGGACATACACTGCCGGCCACCTGATTAACCTCACTTAAATATTTGGTACGAAAATTTTCACTGTTTAGATATTCTTTGAATTTCTTTTTGATCTTGTTTCTTATTTGCTTTTGAATTGTTTCTCATACCTTAACTGAGGCAGACTTTTAAATAATGGTATGAATATCATTTTTGCTATTTTATGTGTTCTGTAGAAGGGCTACTAGATTAATCTCGCCGCTTTATTTTAAGCATTTATAGTTAAGAGTACGGACAGTCAGCTGAAATTTCAAGTGTTTTATAATTTGTTTGAATAGTATTTGCAACATTTATTGCTTTATCGCTACTTTCTGGGAATGGGCCGCGGAAAACTCTCACAAGTGTTGAAAAAGGAAAAATTCTTGCCTTAAGGACAACCACACAAATCGTGAAAATCCTCGCATAATCGGTCGAAGTCCTGTGTAGTGAACACTTAAAGAATATTGAAAATAATGCCCAGAATAGAAGAGGTCCCATGTCAATAGCTACAGCATCTCGTGAACCTATATTTGGAACATCGGCTAGTGTACGGACAATTCGTAGTGATAAGTAAGTGTATTCACATTACTTACTTACTTAGGTGGCCATGACAACACGTTGACGGGTTACGGCCGACTTCATTAGCTCTCGCCAGGCGTCTCTGCTTCGCGCGCGTCGTACCCAAGCGCGGTAAGGGCTTCCTCGGCCTGGTCAATCCATCGTAGGCATGGTCTTCCTCTTCGTCGTCGACCCTCGGCTTTCGCTTCAAACACCTTTTTCACTGGAGCTTCTTCATCCATGACATGGGGACATCAAAGACGTAACACTATGTGATAATTGTAAAGTAATAATTGCCTCAAAAAGTTTGGGCAAAGCACTTAATTTCGCAATTCATGATAGTTACTGTTGATGTCCATTTGCAAGAATAAATCATCATTTTCATTCTTAAAAGACAGGAATAGTTTGACGTCGTCAGCATACATCAAGATGTTAGAATGCTTTATGATAGATGGCAAATCATTTATATAAAGTCGAAACAAAAGTGGCCCAAGATGACTTCCTTGGGGTACTCCAGATATAACAGGAAATTCGTATGATTTCACGATTAAAAATAGAAAACATTGTGTTCTATTACTTAGATACGATTTGATCCATCTTACCATTTTTGTGGGAAATCCAATCAAAGATAATTTTACAATCAAGAGCTTGTAATTTACAACGTCAAAAGCTTTGCTAAGGTCCGTGTAGATAACATCAGTCTGTAAACCTTTTCTGAAATTTTCTATTGTGTTATACTATGTTCACACTTTGGCCGAAAAGCCGGTTTTCGGACAATTATGGCTTTTCAGCTGAAAAGCTACATAATATTCAGCTTTTCGCCATAGAAGAACTGTCAAATGAAAAGCTGCTTTTCGTTGGCTTTTCAGCGAAAAGCAATGAAAAGTTAGAAAACAACCCTGATTCTGAAGTCTATTCGTTGAAGTTGAGTAAAAATCTATTACAAAAATACAAGTTGTCATTGCTGTTTGACGTTTCGTGTGCCTGTTTTTATTTACATATTTATTTACATATTGGAATCTCAATTTAATCATTGTGGGATCGAGCGAGACGGGATAAACCCTGTCGACTGAGAGAGCGTCAGAATTTGATGCATGCGCTCGCTGTCGTGAGAGGGCAGTTAATAAAAGGACGCACGACGTAAAAGACGCATAAAGACGCGTAAAGACGAATTTAAACATTTTATTAATTTTAAACAACATTTAACAATTTAACAACATTCAACAACATTTAATTAAACTTTACAAATAAAATTTCATAAAACAACAATTAAATATAAAAAAAACAACTAAATTCTTTTATTTAACCCTTCGATGCGTGAACAGGTCCCTAGGGATCTATTGCGTTTTCAAACGCAATTTACTCCTATTTCGGCCAGGACAACACCCCCCAAAGTTACCATGTATTCCAAGAGAATTTTGTGGAGAATCGTTTAAAAAAAAATCAAGGCAATCCGACCAATGGTTTAGGTGATACACCCATTTAAATCAAATACATGCGCGGATGCGTGAACAGGTCCCTAGGGAGCTTGTCCTGAAAATGCAATAAAACACTTATAAATGCATTTGTTCTTCGCTTTATTATAATTTTTTTATTGTTTCAACATATCACAGATGTGTTCTGTGAATTTTTGGTAATTTTTGGATAATTGTTATTGTGTCCTTGAAAGCATAATAATGTGGTAGTTTATTTTTGTACTGTTTATATTACGTCCTTCCTTGAAAACATAATAAAGTTGTAGTTTATTTTGGTAATTGCTTTTCATTGGAAAAATAATAAACCAGTTCTTAAAATTTCTACCTATACTTCATTAATCTGTTTTATGTACAAAGAGCAGATGTGCATAGTGTAGGTAACCTAAAGGCCAGGTAGACGTATGAAAGAGTATATAAGAGGTTCTTATTTCGTCAGCCAAATCATTCTAAGTTCAGACAGTGAGCAGTAAAGGGTGATATATAAAGTGAAAATAAAAGTAAGAAAATTGAAATGGCAGACCAATATACAAATATTGAAGTTGCTGAAATGGTTGTACGCCGTAGTACAAGATACCAGGAAATGAGTGTAAATGAAAGACGTGCAGTTGATGACAGATTTGCTAATTTTATGCAAGAAGAGCTGAGCGGTGACGAAGCCTATGATGCTTTTGGCAATACAGCTGAGAATGATGACGATTCCATATATGAACCAGGTTTTCATGGTGATGATTCGGATGCAGAAACTCAACAACATATCGAAGTCAATGAAGAAAGTGATGACAGCGATGTTGACGACGAAGAAAACAATGCACAGCAAACAAATGACAATTACTACTATGGTAAAGATGGCACACAATGGTGTTAAACAGCACCCCCTACTTCTCGCATTCGAGCTCATAATGTGGTTGACTTCACAAGAAGGAGACCAGGGCCAAACGGAGCGGTACATGATCCCTTCACTATATTCCGCTCCATCATCAGTGAAGACATAGTGTACATAATATTATGCGAAACTAATAGGAAAGCCAGGGAAGTTACAGCTGCATGGAATTTGGCAAATCCAACGAAGATGAAGGAATGGAATACCATCACACTAAAGGATTTTGATGCATTTTTGGCTATTATTCTACATGCTGGACTCACCAAATCAAATACCGAACCTGCTAGAGAGTTATGGGGCCCAACACATAACCCAATATACAAAGCTGCTTTGTCCTACGATCGCTTTATGTGCATCAAACAATTCATCAGATTCGACAATGCAAATACACGACAGCAGCGACTAATCACCAGCAAAACTGCGGCAATTGATGATATTTGGGAAATGTTGCAGTCAAACTTAGCAGCAGCTTACACTCCGCATGAGTCATTGACAGTTGATGAGCAGTTATTCCCCTACAGAGGCCGTACCCGCTTCACACAGTACATTCCTTCTAAGCCTGCCAAGTATGGAATAAAAGTATGGTGGTTGTGTGACTCCAAATCATACTATCCCGTCAAAGGTATGATCTATTCTGGTAAATTGCCAAACCAGGATCGTGAAGTAAATCAGGGCCAAAATGTTGTACTTACGCTTATGGAGAGATAAATGGATACTGGCCGCACAGTTTATGCAAACAACTTCTTCACAACGTTGGATTTGGCACGTGTTTTGATGAAGAGGAAAACGGGCTACGTTGGAACAGTTCGCGCAAATAAGAGGTTCGTACCGCAGGAGTTCCAGAAAAATCGCCAGCGTCCTGTCCTCACCACATTGTTCGGCTTCAACGATGGCGATATAGCACTATCTTCATATGTGCCAAAACGAAACAAAGCTGTTCTTTTTATGTCTACTCAACATTATACTTGCGCTGTCGACGAGGCCAGTGCAAAGCGGAAACCCTACAGCATTCTGGACTACAATGCTAATAAATCTGGCGTAGATGTGATGGATCAAATGCTGGGCAATTACTCGTGCAAACGCTCTACACAACGCTGGCCATTAGCAATGTTTTACAATATGGTAGACGTTGCTGCACTTGCTGCATTCACCATATACAACGAAATGCAGCCTGACCAACGAAGTGATCGACGACGGGCGTTTCTCCAGCTCCTCACCAGGCAGTTGGCAATGCCAAACATTGAGAATCGGGCCCTAAACAACCAAATCACGAAGCATCCAAGGATACGTAATGCGATGGAGACATTTGATGTCAGGGTAAGAAAAAACTGCTCCAATTTCACAACCAGACTACTAATTTTGTTTTTTTTTATTTTTTTTTAACTTTTCAGATAAGACCAAGACCGGTAGAAGTCAATTCACCAGCATTTGCGCCAAGGACGAACAGGCCGTCATGCCGCCTATGCCGTTCTGAGTACGGACGGCAGCGGAAAACGAGGGCCTACTGCTTCAATTGCGACAATGCTGTTTGCGGAGAGCATTCTACAGTCCTCCACCGTTGTCATACTTGCGAACAGGCCACGATGGACCAACAGCAGCAACAACAACAATAGAAAATAAGATGTTTTATATGTAAATTTTATTCACCATGTAAAAAAAAAAAAAAAAAAAAAAAAAAATCTAAATATACAGTTTTGTTTTTTAGACAATAATAAACATAAAAAAAAAAATTAAAAAATTTTTGCGATTTTTTTTCATAGTAAAATACTTAAAAATAAAAAAAGGTCCCTGGGGACCTGTTCACGCATTGAAGGGTAAAAAAATGTTCACGCATCGAAGGGTTAAAAAGGAAAACTCTACAAATTTGGGGGCTCAACCAATATAAATTAAAACAAGATAAATTAAAACAGATTAAAAGTGACTTAAAGAAGCCCAGTGAAGTGATTTGTGTTAAGTAAAAATAATTGGTGTTTTAGAATAGAATGTGATTTTACGCGCAACTGTACAAAGTAAAGCAAATGCAATAAAAATTTACATATACGTTCACACACATGCATTCACATTTCTTATTAGACCGACGCGCAACGGTTAAATTCAAAATGGCAAATCTGCAAGTGTTCGAAGCAGTGAAAAAAAACTTTAAGCAAGCCAAGAGGGAAAGCATTGTTGCTCTCCATAAATTTGTCTTCGAAATTGAAGGAGACAGAAATAACAGAAAGCGGTTAAGGGAGTTTGCAGGTTTCGAATTTAACGCGGCTGACGACGCATATAATCAAAAAGAGGAGTACGTAAATACACATTTGACGGCGGGCGATCTCGTAGCAATAAGCAACATTTTAAACTTAAGCTACAAAGTTGAAGATTTAAAAACTGCACATTTTTCGAAATTTAATGAAGGGGAATTTGCTGCAAGCAAATGAAGACGAAGCAGGAAATAATAATGACGAAGAGGACAACGAAAGTGGCATAAGTGATTTTGAAGGTTTTGAGCAGACGAACGAACAAAACAAAGAACAACGTAGTGTAAACAAAAAACAAAGCAAACAAAGCAAGGCACGAAGAAGACAGTGATTGTTTTGTATCTTTCGACGGCAATGAAGTTTTTCGTGATCCTGTAACAAATAGTCATAGCCAAGCGCCAAGATTCGCGTTAAATTTTCGTGATATTGAAGATTCGGTTCGGTCATTTTACGGAAGCGGCAAAATGTCGATTGAACAGTGGTTAAGTGAATTCGCAGAAACAGCGGCGGTAATGTATTGGGACGATTTTCAAAAATTAGTTTTCGCTAAGAAATCTTTGAAAGGCTTAGCAAGGCTGTGTATACATGGAAAGAGGTGTAACACATGGATTAAGTTGAAAAGTGTTTTGCTCGAAGAGTTTCAACAAGAAATAAATAGTGCTCAAATTCATAAGATGCTTATAGATTGCAAAATTAAAAAAGACCAAAGTGCGCAAGAATATTTTTTAAATATGAAAGGCATCGCAGCGCGCGGAAATGTAGACAATAATTCATTAATTCAATATGTGATCGACGGAATTAAAGATTTCAGTTTGAATAAAACAATTTTATACGGTGCGGCAAATATTAAAGATTTTAAAGAAAAGCGCTAAAGTGCTATGAGAAAATTAAAGAAAGTTTTAAACAAACAAGTGATTTAAAAAATATTGATAAAAAGAACGTGATAAGCAGAAATGAGCAAAAAGAAATAATGTGTTATAATTGCGGCGGTAAAGGACACAAATCTAGCGAGTGCAAAAATAAAGAAAAAGGAACAAAATGTTTCGAGTGCAACGGGTATGGGCACATTGCAAAAAACTGTTCGGCGAATAAAAACAAAAGCTTTGTTCCAAACACCAAATGTTTAAAACAAATTAATTTTATGAACAAGAACGTAGCAATTGATAATAAAAAATTTGTAGCTTTACTAGATACGGGAAGCAAATTTAATATTATGTCTGACAGAGTTCTTAAATCGTTAACTAAAACAGAATAAAACGAATCGAGTGTATGCCTAATCGGTTTTGGCGAAAATAAAATTGAAAACTGTATCAAACCAATTGGTCGGGTTCAAAAATTAATGGAAATAGACGGTGAGACTTTCAATTTATTTTTTCATGTTGTGCCGGGAAAGTGTATGGAAGAAGATATCGTAATTGGCGAAGACATTTGTTACCAATCTGAGATTACAATTAATCCAACCGGTGTTTATATAAAGCGAGTTAAAGAAATAAAAGAAGATGATTTACAAAGAATAATGAAAATTGATTTCATATCAGAAAATGATCACTTCAACATTGATGAAGCTACAAGTGAACATGCTAAAGACAGAGTGATTAAAATATTGCAAAACTATAAACCAGACAAAATAAAGTCAGCAAATGTTGAAATGTCTTTAGTTTTATCAGACGAAACTCCTATATGTGCGCGACCACGTCGGTTACCAATCATGGAACGACATATCGTTGATGAACAAATTGAACAGTGGCTTAGTGACGGTATAATTGAAGTGTCTGTAAGCGAATTCAGTAGCCCAGTGGTCTTGGTAAAAAAACGCGACGGGTCTCCAAGATTGTGTATTGACTTTAGAAAAATAAATAAAGTTATCCTAAAAGATCGATTTCCTTTGGCTCTAATCGAAGACCAATTAGATCGTTTGCAAAATGTGAAAATATTTAGTACAATCGACTTAAAGAACGGCTTTTTTCACGTTGATGTCTCAGAAGGGAGTCGCAAATACACTTCATTTGTAACACATAATGGGCAGTTCCATTTTCATAAGTTACCATTTGGCTTATCGAATTCACCGGCTGTTTTCCAAAGGTATATAAACGCAATTTTTCGTAATTTAACTCGACGAGGTATAGCTTTACCATATGTGGATGACGTCATTATACCAGCGAACAGTGAAGAACAAGCAGATTTGCTCTGACTATGGATTGCAGATAAATTTTAAGAAAAGTCATTTCCTTAAACGAAAGGTAGAGTTTCGCGGACACGTTATTTGCGGTGGCCAGGCCAGCCTCACCAGCCTCGGCAAAAGTTGAAGCTTTGCTAAAATATCCAATGCCGCAAAATATTAAGCAGTTTGAAAGTTTCCTTGGCTTGGCCAGTTACTTTAGAAAATTCATCCCTAATTTCTCACTAATCGCAAAGCCATTGATCGATTTAAAAAAGCAAAATCGAAAATTCATAATTTCTGATGAACATATGGCTGCATTCGACGTTCTTAAGAAAATGTTAAGCGATAAACCCGTTTTAAATATTTTCAACCAGCATTATGAGACTGAAGTACATACGGACGCATCCATGGAAGGATGTGGAGCCGTCTTATTACAGAAATCACCCGACGATGATCAGCTTCACCCAGAATATTTTATGAGCAAGAAGACTACAGACGCCGAAAGGAAATATTCCAGTTACGAACTCGAAATATTAGCAGTGATAGAAATTCTAAAAAAATTTAGGGTATATCTTTTGGGCTTACATTTTAAATTAATCACGGACTGTAACGCATTTACAAAGACGCTAGAGAAAAGGGACTTGTGCACCAGAGTAGCTAGATGGGTATTGTTTCTGGAAGAGTACACTCTCAAAAAAAAATTGTTAATTCTAACAAGAAAACGACAATAATATTGGTTAAAATAGCATTAACAATAGCAATTGTTGAATTCTGGTTAGAAGTAACAATCGAAATTGTACAATTTTCGTAATCACATTTTGATGGCAGACTTGTCATTTATGAATGTAAAAATGTCAAAACATAATGTCAAAAATGTTTAAACGTCAAAAATGAAGTGTCAAAAATCAAATGTCAAAAATCAAACGTCAAAAATTAAACGTCAAAAATTTAATGTCAAAAATTAAACGTCAAAATTTAAACGTCAAAAAATTTAAATTTTTCTGTAAAAAAAGTCTTGCATTTAAAATAGGAATTTTATTTTATTTTATTATTAATAAAATAAAAATAATAATATAAATAAAATAAATTTTATTATTTTATTATTAAACTTGGCTGGTTGAAAGCAGTTTTCGCTTCAGTCTTTCGTTGCTTTCGTCTAACTCTTCTGTGGACAAACCTGTTGGACAATCTGCTTTAATAAATTAAATTTTCTTATAAAAATAAGACGCAACCTTAATATTCAAAATCAAGATCTTCATCCAATTTCTCTTCATCCCTATTTTAAGAAAATATCTGCACGGAAAAGTCTTGATATTGCGTCAAAGAGTGACGTCTGTAAAATCTCCAAAGAATCGTTTGGATTCAGAATCATGGGTTAACATCAAAGCACCGAACATGAAATATGAATAGACACCATAAAATATTTCAGCTTAATGATATAAAATATAGTCATTATATTTACCTTTATTTCGTTAATTATATGTTCCTTTTGCAAACACCATCATACAATTTTTATATTTTGCTGAATTGAAGTTTAAAAAAAAAAACAAAAAAATTTCAAGTTTGTTTTTTTTTTTAATTGAAGTTTAAATTTTTTCAACAAACAATTGAATTGTTGAATTCAACAATAAAGAAAAACAACAATAAATTTAACAATATTACAATAAGAATTGTCAATCTTTGAAAAAAAAAAATTAAAACTCAAAATCAAAGGAAAATTTGATCATGGAAATTGTTGAATTTATTAACAATTGAAATTGTTAAATTTTAACAATAATTTTGGGAGAGTGTATGATTACGTCGTTGAACATAGATCTGGAACTCAGATGAAGCACGTAGATGCCTTAAGTCGCTATCTAATCATGATGATCAAAGAAGATGGACTCCTAATTAATATAAAGCAAGCACAGATGCAAGACGTCGAACTGAAGACAATTAAAACTGTTCTCGAAAAAAAATCAACGTACAACGGGTATTACTGCAAAGGAGACATCTTGTACAGACAAGTAGACGGGAACGAACTCCTCGTGATTCCTAAAGGTATGCAACGAGAAATCATACGACAAGTGCACGAAAAGGGTCATTTCGCGATAAAGAAGACAAGAGAGCTAATTTGTATAGATTATTATATTCCGAAGCTAGACGAGAAAATTCAAAAACATATTGCAAATTGCGTTCATTTAGTCATCAGCAACCGTAAAATGGGAAAGCAGGAAGGAGAGCTGAACTCAATCAGTAAAGGAGATGTCCCACTCCAAACATACCATATTGATTTTCTAGGACCGCTAGAATCAACTAGTAAGCAGTACAAACATATTTTCGCAGTTATCGACGCTTTCACCAAATTTTGTTGGCTTTACCCCACAAAATCGACGACAGCTAGGGAGGCCATAAGCAAGTTGCAGGTTCAAGGCGCTGTATTTGGAAACCCATCACAAATCGTTTCAGACAGGGGTTCTGCATTCACATCCGAAGATTTCCAGAAATATTGCGATGACGAGAACATTAAACTACATAAAATAACGACTGGTCTGCCCCGTGCTAACAGACAGGTCGAGAGACTCAACAGTATTATTGTTAGCGTACTGTCAAAACTGAGTATCAACGATGCGACAAAATGGTATCAACATGTAGCGAAGGTTCAACAAATTATAAATTCTACCTTCAGCCGCAGTACTCGCTGGACGCCTTTTGAATTACTTGTAGGCGTAAAAATGAACACAAAAAATGACTTAAACGTTAAAACCCTGATCGAAGAAGAAATTGCAGCTAAGTTTGACGGACAGCGAGACGAAAAAAGGCAGCAAGCCAAGCAACACATCCTGAACATCCAAGCTGAAAACCAACGAACATTTAATCTTACGTAAAAAGCCAAATCGCTACAAGATAGGTGATCTTGTCGCAATCAAGAGAACGCAGTTTGGAGGTGGGCTAAAGTTAAAAGCCAAATTCTTGGGGCCCTATCAGATCAGCAAAGTCAAGCCATGTAACACATATGATGTTGTCAAAGTTGGATACGATGAAGGACCGAAGCGTACCACAACCTGTGCTGAGTACATGAAGCCGTGGCCCAAATATCTCGAATCAGATGATGAGGTGGAAGTATTCGGGTCGAACACTCATCAGGATGGCCGAATTGTGGGTGTGAGCGAGACGGGATAAACCCTGTCGACTGAGAGAGCGTCAGAGTTTGATGCATGCGCTCGCTGTCGTGAGAGGGCAGTTAATAAAAGGACGCACGACGTAAAAGACGCATAAGGACGCGTAAAGACGAATTTAAACATTTTATTAATTTTAAACAACATTTAACAATTTAACAACATTCAACAACATTTAATTAAACTTTACAAATAAAATTTCATTAAACAACAATTAAATATAAAAAAACAACTAAATTATTTTATTGAAAAAGGAAAACTCTACATCATCTTGTTGAAATTGACAAGAAAAATGCAAAGTGTGTGAGAAAAATATGTGGAAGTGGCCAGAAATTCAGCTTCATGCAACAATCGCAAGAGAATGCAGTAATAAGAAACATATGACTATATGTCAAATGAAAAGTAACTTTCCCAGTGTGAACACCTGATTCTGAAAAGCAGCTTTTCGGCCTAAAGCATAGTACTCTGTTCGGCTTCACGTGAAATTCCACTCAAATCTCCATACAAAAAATGACAGCTGTGAAACAATCGTGAATTTTTCACAACTTTTTCATCAAAGCTGTACTATGCTTCGCTGCGGAAAATCTATTACAATGTTCAGCAACATGCATCTAGCAACATTATTTTCACGGCAATTTAATTGAACCGACCATTTATTTTGCCGTGAAAAGTGGCAGTTGTCATTTAATTTAAGAAAAAGTGCAAGCAAAAGAACAGTTTGTAATTGAAATTATTTTTTTTTACTATTTCTAAAGTTTTGCAATAAATAATTGCAGTTGTTGGAAATTGTAAATACGAATGCACCTTCCCGCGGTGTTGGCGGTCGCAAAACTTCACAGCTTGCAAACAGCCATAAACTAATGACTTGTTCTGCCCCACAACAAAGGACATGCATACTTGTATTAATATTTATTTTGTATTTATATAATCACATATATGAAAATTAAAGAACTTAAATAATTTTCTGCTTTTCCTCTAATAAATTGTGGCTGTTTATTTACATTTTGTCGAAGCTAATCATCAGCTGTTCGTTCGCAACAAAATATCTGTCAAAATTTTCACGCAACAAATAAATGGCTGTTGCCGGTGAAATTTCACGCAATCGAGCATAATACTAGGCTTAAGTGTGAACATAGTATTAGATGTAAATTCAAGGAGGTTAGTGACCGTAGATTTTCCCGAGAGGAATCCATGTTGACATGGGGACTTCAAAGACTTAACACTAAGTGATAATTGTAAAGTAATAATTGCCTCAAAAAGTTTGGGTAAAGCACTTAATTTCGCAATTCATGATAGTTATTGTTGATGTCAATTTGTAAAAATAAACCATCATAATTGGAATTAAAGATCTATTACCAGATTAATGCAATGGGATAATGATTGAGGACTGCCAGGCAGTCGGAAAATAGCAAGCCTTTAAAGAATAGGTAAAAAGCAAAGTGATTGGAGTTACTAATTCTTCACAGCAATATTTCAAAATGCAAGATGGAATGTTTTCGGGACCACTTTTATACGAATTTTTAAGATCTTTGAGATAAGATAAAACTGTATTGTTGTCAACTATTGGGAGGCAAATATCCCCAGAATGAACATTAAAAGGATAGCTACCATTATCAAAAGATGACGATGATTAAGTCAACTTAAAGAAGTCAGCAAAAAGGTTACAAATGCTCATCAATCATTATCAGATTCCACATTTTTATATTTTATAAAAGTAGGATAGGAATCAATCTTACGTTTTGTATTTACTAAGCTCCAGAATGATTTTGCATCAGATTTAATGTTTAATTTTACTTTTTTTAGGTATACACTACGTTTCAGCAGAATAGGTTCGCTGTTTCAATGATATACAAAAGATTTTTTCTTCTAAAATAAGCATTGCAGAAAACTTTTTGTTGTTATTTTCTCTTCAGTGTTTTATTATAAACTAGTAAGGTATATCTTCGACTTGGCCGAAGTTAAAATACCCCCACGGCCGATTCGTAATGGTACAATATTTTAAATTGTGGCTCTTTTTGTATGAGATTTAAAGAAATTTTACTATTTTTTGTTGACGACTAAAATATATTCATATCAAATTGTTTTCCTGCAAAGTAAATACAGGCCTCTTCATAAAGTTTTCGATTTGTGGTTGAATGGGAGGTGGGCGTGTTTTGGAGTTGTTGACGCCAGTTTTTCTAAGACGCCTCAGTTTTGATATAATATACACAAATACCCACTTTCAGTTCAGTAGCTTATATATTAGCCTATTTATACAATTTTCACTCTTATGGGTTGTATGGAAGGTGGGTGTGTTCGTAGGCGGATGACGTCCACTTTTCTTCCATAATTTGGGCTTGATATAAAATACACACGTATCAAATTTTGTTCCTGTAGCTTAAAGATAAGCTTTTTTTATAGAATTTTAAATTGTGGGATTATATGGGAGGTTGACGTGTTAATGGGTGGATGACGCCCATTTTTCTAACACGTCTTAATTTTGATATTAAATGAATAAATATCTAATTTTACTTTTTTAGCTTTGACAGAAGCCTATTTATATAGTTTTCAACTTTAGGATTGTATGGGAGGTGGGCGTGTTCGTTGGTTTATGACGGCCATTTTTCGAACACGCTTTAGTTTTGATATGAAATGAACAAATACTTAATTTTATTTATTTAGCTTTGACACAAGCCTCTTTATATAATTTTCAATTTTGGTTTTGTATGGCAGGTGGGCGTATTAGTCGGTGGATAACGCCCATTTTTATAACACACCTCAGTTTTAACATAGATTACACACGTACCGAATTTAAGTTTTGTAGCTTAAATATTTGCTTCTTTATGGAGTTTTCAATATTGGGGTTGTATGTAGGGGTTGGGTAGGTGCGGTTTTCATCCGGTTAAGCCCATTCTCGAACTTGATCTTAGTTTTTTAGAAAAAGCTTAAATATCGAATTTCAGCACGATAGCTTCAAAATTACGGCTGTAATCGTGTCCACAGACAGACAGACGGACAGACAGACAGATAGACGGACAGACAGACGGACATGACTAAATCAACTCAGGTGGTGATGCTAAGCAAGAATAAATATACTTTCCTATACCTACCACGCCTCCTTATGGGTGTTACACACGTCGTGACAAAATTAATAAACCCCTTACGCAGTACGCGTGTGGGTATAAAAATTAGGCAAAGCGAAATTTTAAATGAAGTAACCGTTAATTTTCTGTTGTTGTTTAAGCTTTAGCATAACAAAATGATTTTGAGGCGAAATATTTCCACATCAGCCTTATTTGCGCACATGCCCCCACGGAGGAAAAGGACGATGCTGTCAAGGACACCTTCTACGCGAGCCTAGAGGACGTGTATGATCGCTGCCCGGCCCATGACGTGAAATTAGTTCTCGGTAATTTTAACGCGAAGGTCGGAAAAGAAGGCATCTTTGGCTCCACTGTCGGTCAGTTCAGTCTCCACGAGACCACTTCGAATGACGGTCTAAGACTAATCGACTTCGCCGCGGCGCGAAACATGGTAGTTAGTAGCACCAGATTCCAACACCTCGATATCCAAAAGGCAACCTGGCTGTCCCTGGATCAAAAGTCGCGAAACCAAATTGATCATGTTGTGATCGACGGAAGGCACGCTTCAAGTGTACTGAATGTGCGCACATTTCGGGGGTCAATATTGACTCCGACCATTATCTTGTTGGAGCCAAGATCCGCATGCGAATGTGCAATGCGAAGAATGTACGCACAGGTGTGCAACGAAAGCTTGATGTCGATAAGCTGCTATCACAACGGACCGCCGAGGCCTACTCCGCTCAACTCTCGGTTAAGCTCAACCAACCTTACTCTTGCCTCGACGACGCTGGTGGACTTTGGGCGCATATATCCCACTCCATGCGCACTGCTGCTGAAGAAGTCATTGGTTTTCGGCGCCCGCAACCTCGCAACCAATGGTTTGACCAGGAGTGGCGCGACGCGACAGCAGCAAAATACGCCGCATATAAAAAGACGCTGCAGTCAGCTGCAACGCGAGCCTTGCACGAAAACTATCGCGATAAGAGGAAGGAAGAGAGATGCCTTTTCAGACAAAAAAAGAGAGCAGGAAAAGCGTGGGCGAGAAAAAATTGAGGTGTACCAGGGCAAGAAGGATGCTGAAAATTCTGCCAGCAGGTTAAGCGTCTAACCCAAGGTTTCAAGCCCGGAGCATCCACTCGTAGAGATGAGAATGGTGATCTGGTTACAGATACACAGTGCGCATTGAAATTATAGAGACAGCATTTTTCCAATCTGCTTGCAGGCGACGATACCAACAATTCCGCCCTTGAAGAATGCAGTCTGACACCACCAATCGACAATGATGGAGTGGAAATTCCACCACCTAGCCATGACGAGGTTAAAGTTGCTATCCAGCGACTCAAAAACAACAAAGCTGCAGGTGCTGACGGCCTGGCAGCTGAATTGTTTAAAACCGGCGGCGGTGAATTGATGAGGTGCATGCATCAACTCATCAGCAAAATATGGCTAGCGGAAAGCATGCCCGACGATTGGAATCTCAGTGTGCTTTGTCCTATACTTAAGAAAGGAGATCCGACAATCTGCGCCAACTACCAAGGTATCAGTCTTATTTCCATCGCATATAAGGTTCTTTCGAGCGTATTGTGTGAAAGATTGAAGCCGCATACCAAAACACTGATTGGACCTTATCAGTGTGGCTTTCGTCCTGGCAAGTCCACCATAAACCAGATTTTTACACTACGCAAATCCTGGAGAAAACCCACGAAAAACAAATCGACACCCATCATCTCTTTGTTGATTACAAAGCTGTGTTCGAGAGCCCGGTTCGGGATTGCCTGTACGCAACAATGTCTGAATTCGGTTTGCCTGCAAAGTTGATAAGGCTCTGCAAGATGACGTTGAGCAATACATGCAGCTCCGTCAAGGTAGGAAATGACCTCTCCGAAACCTTTAATACCGAACGAGGTTTCAACAAGGCGACCCGCTATCATGCGATCTCTTCAATTTCATTATGGAGGGGATCCTACGAAAGGCAGGTGTATATCGATATGGTACCATTTTCTACAAAGGTGTCCAGCTCCTTGCGTATGCTGATGATATCGATATTATCGGCAGAACCAAGACAGATGTAACCGCTGCTTTCGCCGCTATCGAAAGGAATCAGCCAAAGTGGGTTTGACGGTGAACGAGGGCAAAACAAAGTATATGCTGTCTGCAAATAGGGAAGTGCGGCGTCTAGGCTCCCATGTTACAGCAGGCTGTAGTGGCACAGCACAACAAGCTTACGGTATAATTGAAATTCGGCACAATTTAAAGAATTGCAATTGATAAACTAATTTTCGTTTTGTTTATTTTCTTTCATTCATAACGGCACTGGGTCAAACGATTTGTATTACATAGCGACTGACGCAAACAATGTTACTGCATTGACTTTGCAAGCTCAGCATAATTATTATTAGAACTAGTGTGAATGAAAGAAATGAAAAGAACTCTTTAACAAAAAGATGTTGCACAATAGATCAATCTATTGGTGAACTAAAGTTTTATTACTTACATTGGAAAACATGGGAGGAGTTTTGGAAGCAGCAGCAAAATAAAATACTGGTATTTTTGATTTATATAGCAGAGAATAATTTTAATAAAGTTAGTTAATTATTGGTTAAACAAAAAGAAACTCTTTTTTTTTATTTTCAAAGTACGGCGTAAAGCCATTTTTAGATTTTGCCATATAGATCGGCACCTTAGGAACATAAATATTGATTCATTCTAAACACCTCTTCATGGCGATCCTGCGACCTGCGATCCTGCGACCTGTGATCCTGTGACCTGCGATCCTGAGACCTGCGATCCTGCGACCTGCGATCCTGTGACCTACGATACTGCGACCTGCTATCCTGCCACCTTCAAGACCAAATTTAAAACGTAGTGAGCAAAGAGCAAGTCATACAAAAATTACAGGCAGCATTAAAAGAAAAAAGCAAATTTTAATCATATTGAAAATTAAATAAGACAAATCAATAAAGAAATAAAATGAAATTCCAGTACAAGGAGGAACATCCTTTCGAGAAGAGACGCGCTGAAGGCGATAAAATTCGCAGAAAATATCCAGATCGAGTGCCTGTTATTGTAGAGAAGGCAACAAAAGCACGCATCGGTGACTTGGACAAAAAGAAGTATCTCGTGCCATCAGATTTAACTGTTGGTCAATTTTATTTCTTGATTCGCAAGCGCATTCACTTGCGTCCCGAAGACGCTCTCTTTTTCTTCGTTAACAATGTAATTCCACCAACTTCTGCTACAATGGGTTCACTTGACCAGGAACATCATGAGGAAGACTATTTCCTGTACATTGCCTACTCGGATGAGAATGTTTATGGCTAGAACTAAGCATTTAATTTATAACTGAACTAACGAAAAATAAAAATTGCGTGGGCGAATTTAAGAAAACCATAAAATATAATAATTGAGCTGTTTAAAAGGAAGCGAGCGCAGCAAAATGCAGCAAAAAAAAAATTTAAAAGTGCACATCATACAAATGCAAAAAAAAAAAAAATATAAAATATTTGACAAAAACAAATTCGTATCTTGTATTCTACTTTAGAAATAAATATTAGTTCTAGATATTTTAATCGTAACTAAATATAAATATTATAGTTTCATATACATACAACTTTGCTAATTTTAGTTTACTTTATGATTTGTCCTTTTTGTAGTGAATTGATTTGATGAGTTAAATTGATTTGAACAATTTCAGAATTATTGATAAATTGCTATTGTTTGAATAGATAACTGGAAAATATCAAACAAATTTTTGTCGTTCTATTTTTTTTTTCTCACAGAAACTTACTAAAATTGTATTAATTTAATTTATAAAAATGAGTTATATACATGTGCATAAATTATAATGACCATTTTAAAATATTAAAAATAAACCAATAATCGAAAAGGAATTGTTAGCCATACACTGGGGCACACATTTCTTCAAACCATATCTTTTTGGTAGAAAGTTTATAGTGGTCACTGACCATAGACCTTTGGTATCGTTATTTTCTCACAGAAACCCATCGTCAAAAATGACAAGAATTCGAGTAGACCTGTCAGATTATGATTTCGAAATTGTATACAAACAAGGTAAAATAAACACAAACGCATTGTCTAGAATAAAATATGATAGAAATTTTAAAAAAATATGATTCCTACAAGTAGAGAGAAAGAGATTTGATGTGTGATGTAAGAAAAAACGATAATGCGAGTATAATGAAGAATATGGGTACCCACCAAGAGCGCATTGAAGGCAATGACTTATCTTATAAGGGGACTTATCACCTCCACATTTGGGAATGTACATCTTTCAATGACGTTAGGTATTTAAAGAAATTGAAATTTATATTGAAAAAGAATTGTAAGCTCGCCATAAAATTGAACAAAGATATTGTGCACATAACATGTAGTGATGACCCTTCGCGCCTAGGTACGATGTTGGAGAAACTACATTGTTATTTAAATTAATCAGAGATAAAGGAAATAGCCCTTTGTGATCAAGATTATATATTTAAGAATATCGATATGAATGCATTCAAGAAAGAATATAATGAATTAACAATTAATAAATCCTCGCCAATTAAGATAATAATACACAGAGCTCCACGAAATATAAATAGTACTCTTCAACAATACAAATTGATAGATGAATATCATAATACTCGAACAGGCGGATATTTAGGAAACAGGAAAACTATTTTGAAATTAAAACAACGCTACATATGGAAGAACATGAGAAAAATGGTGAAAGAGTATATAAATAACTGCGAAAAGTGTCACAGAAATAAAATACATAGACATATCAAAGAGAGTTTAACAATAACGAATATACCAACAACAAGTTTCGAAACTGTATCTATAGACACAGTAGGTCCATTAAAAATGTCGAATGGAAATCGATATATTTTAACTATCCAATGCGAACTTACCAAATTCACCATAGCACATCCTTTCGCAACAAAAGAAGCTAAGACAATTGCAACCACGCTTGTTGAACAGTTCATACTTAAATACGGATGTTTTAAGACCCTTAAATCTGATTGCGGTACAGAATTTAAAAATGAATTGATGGCAAACATATGTAAATTGCTAGACACGCGACAAATTTTTTCGACTCCATACCACCATCAGACTATTGGAGCTCTAGAAAGAAATCATAGGGTTCTGAACGAATATTTATTATCTTTTGCAGATGACCAAGAATGGGATAAATGGGTCCCTTATTACACATTTGCGTATAATACTACGCCTCACGTAGATACATCATATTCACCGTATGAACAAATATTTGGTAAACTATCATCACTTCCGAGTGATATCACAAATGAACATGACAAAATTTATAATTTAGAAGATTACACTAATGAATTAAAACTTAGGTTAAAAACATCCATCAATAGGGCTAGAGATATGATTAAAACAGTTAAACATAAAAGAAAAATAGAGTATGATAGAAATAAGAATGAAGCAAAATTAGAAATAGGTGATTTAGTTTTCGTAGGTTTAGAAAATAAAAGGAAATTACAGAGTCCCTATCACGGACCATATAAGATAATTGATAGATTAGGTGTAAATTCACTAGTAGAAATAAATGGTAAACATAAATTATTGCACAACAATATTTTAAAGAAATACATAAATAGCACTTTATAAATTAGTGAACATTGACAATTATATTTCAATAGTGAACATTGAAATTCGGCACAATTTAAAGAATTGCAATTGATAAACTAATTTTCGTTTTGTTTATTTTCTTTCATTCATAACGGCACTGGGTCAAACGATTTGTATTACATAGCGACTGACGCAAACAATGTTACTGCATTGGCTTTGCAAGCTCAGTATAATTATTATTAGAACTAGTGTGAATGAAAGAAATGAAAAGAACTCTTTAACAAAAAGATGTTGCACAATAGATTAATCTATTGGTTAACTAAAGTTTTATTACTTACATTGGAAAACATGGGAGGAGTTTTGGAAGCAGCAGCAAAATAAAATACTGGTATTTTTGATTTATATAGCTGAGAATAATTTTAATAAAGTTAGTTAATTTTTGGTTAAACAACAAGAAACTTTTTTTTTTTTTTTTCAAAGTACGGCGTAAAGCCATTTTTAGATTTTGCCATATAGATCGGCACCTTAGGGACATAAATATTGATTCATTCTAAACACCTCTTCAAATATAACTTTGAAGTTGTCAAGGAGTTTAAATAACTTGGCATCGCCGTAAACAGCAACAACAATGTTAGCCTCGAGATAAAGCGAAGAACAACAATTGCTAATAGGTGCTACTACGGGCTAAGTAAGCAATTAGGTTCCAGAGCCCTCTCTCGATCGACAAAACTAACATTCTACAAGACGCTCATCATGCCTGTGCTTCAATATGGCGCTGAGGCATGGGTGGTATCGCAGATGCAGCCGATCTTGGGGTGTTCGACAGGAAAGTTCTTCGCAAAATCTTTGGTCCTGTTCGAGTTGGCGACGACTATTGCATTCGAATGAACCACGAACTGTGCGAGCTCTACAACGACATTGACATAGTCCAGCGTATAATAAATCAGCGACTACGTTGGCTGGGTCATGTCTTTCGTATGGATGAAGAAGCTCCAGTGAAAAAGGTGTTTTAAGCGAAAGCCGAGGGTCGACGACGAAGAGGAAGACCATGCCTTTGATGGATTGTCCAGGCCGAGGAAGCCCTTACCGCGCTTGGATACGACGCGCGCGAAGCAGAGACGCCTGGCGAGAGCTAATGAAGTCGGCCGTAACCCGTCAACGGGTTGTCATGGCCCCCTAAGTAAGTAACTAATGTAAATACACTTATCACTACGAATTGTCCGTACACTAGCCGATGTTCCAAATATAGGTTCACGAGATGCTGTAGCTATTGACATGGGACCTCTTCTATTCTGGGCATTATTTTCAATATTCTTTAAGTGTTCACTACACAGGACTTCGACCGATTATGCGAGGATTTTCACGATTTGTGTGGATGTCCTTAAGGCAAGAATTTGTCCTATTTCAACACTTGTGAGAGTTTTCCGCGGCCCATTTCAAGAAAGTAGCGATAAAGCAATAAATGTTGCAAATACTATTCAAACAAATTATAAAACACTTGAAATTTCAGCTGACTGTCCGTACTTTTAACTATAAATGCTTTAAATAAAGCGGCGAGATTAATCTAGTAGCCCTTCTACAGAACACATAAAATAGCAAAAATGATATTCATGCCATGATTTAAAAGTCTGCCTCAGTTAAGGTATGAGAAACAATTCAAAAGCAAATAAGAAACAAGATCAAAAGGAAATTCAAAGAATATCTAAACAGTGAAAATTTTTGTACCAAATATTTAAGTGAGGTTAATCAGGTGGCCGGCAGTGTATGTCCATCTCGCTCATTATAGCAAATGTTTTTGAAATGGGGTGAGATAAGATAAGTTAAGATCACATGGAACCACGGCTTCAGTAAAGTTATCCTATTGCTACATCCTAATGATCGTATCTTAATAACTGATGACTTAAACTCACACAATGTTTCTTGGAACTATTGCTCTGAAAACCCTTCAATATATTTACCATTGTCTGAAAGTTCATCTGATAATTACTTTTGACATAGAATAACGTCTTACAGCGCGGTTTGTATGGGGTCGTTTTAACAGATTTTTTCAAGGCCATGAAACTTTTTTGGCGAATACTTTAGGGTATACCTACAGCCTTTAATACTCATCGTTCAAAGATAATATATATTCAAAATATCAGACATATCCTGCGCTGAATAAATATATAATTTTGGATTATGTCACTATTATTTTAAAGTCACAAAATAGTAAAAGATAAGAAGAAAAATGCATGTGTTTAAATAAGAAAATCAATCATCAGCTGCTTATGCTGTGCCTGCTGCTTTCTTTGTTTTTGTTTCGTTGTTTTTGCTTGTATTGGTTTTGTTTTGTACGAACTTGGTTCTCTACTCCACGGTATTGGCAACATTGGTTCTCTACTCCACGTTAAGAGGGTGATCCGATTAGATTTAACTCTTATGAAAAAAATTACTTGCATCATATTTCGTTTTGTGCTATTACCCAATAGATGGCGCTATCTGTTCGGCTGACATGATACAGAACTTGGTTCTCTACTCCACGGCGTTGGCAGCATTGGTTCTCTACTCCACGTTAAGAGGGTGATCCGATTTTTTTTTTTTTATTTTTGATCATTGAGCTCCATTGCTCAAAGAAGAGCTTTGAAGGAGCAAGCAATTTAGATTTAACTCTTATGAAAAAAAATGACTTGCATCATATTTCGTTTTGTACTATTACCCAATAAATAGCGCTATATGCTCTGCTGACATGATGTATGCATCTAACGATTGTTGGTTTTTGCGTCTAGCAGAAAGTTGCACAATTAAATATGTGAAATGAACAATCTATTGTTAATTTAAGAAATGAACCAGGTTTCGTTTTGGATAAATTGTTGTTTTTGTTTTCAATGCAACTTAATTTGGATGATCAACCATAAACATCCCACTCCTCATTTTAGTGTAGCTATACATCGGACAGAGACGAAAGGCCTTTCCACCCGTGGAAAGGCCATTTGCTCAGCTTGAGGTATAGCCACCACCCGATTTCTTGAAAATCGGGGCATTCACTTTATTTAAAATTAAATTGAAGTAATATTAAGTGTAGCTTGCAAACTATACATCGGACAGAGACGGCGAGGACGAGGCAAAAAGTACATTCGCTTAGCCTTCTTTTCAACTAAGTCAATGAACTCAACCTGTCAAACTTAACAAAATGATTGAAAGAATTTGACATTTTGCTTGTTTCTTTTGCTTGCTCTATTTATCATGCTTACTTTGAAATTTTTCTGTGTTTTGGTCTCGATAAGAAGTCCTTCACTTGAGTGTTATTAAATTATTTATTAATTTTCGGAAGATAAATAAAAAATATGTGCAAAATACACAAAACAATCGGTCTAAAGAGACAAAGCAGAAACGGTTACTATTTAAACGGAATTTTACGTCTGCACTTACCATATTATCGAAACTGTTTATTTTTTAAATGAGCTTTCAAGTCAAGGTCTTCTCCAACTGAACTATCACTTGAATAAGAATAACCGTTTGCTCGATATGGTATTTTTTGATGAAAGCAACATTGCTTCAGTGTCAAGGTCCGAACCTCTGCTCACTCCCGAAGATTCTCACCATCCAGCCATTGAAATAAGTCTTAATTTTCCTAAACCATCTATACAGACTCGTGCTAGTCAACTATTCATGGAATTCAATTTTAACCCTAGAACCCATACATAAAAGTGCCTGTATTTTTTGTGGGAAGATTTTTAAAAACATGAATTTCACATGTCACTATAACTGATTTTTGTACTTGATTTTTGGTTACTCTGTTTTAAAATGAACTCATCTAATATATAAAATCAAATGTTTGTCTGTCTGTCTGTCTGTCTGCCTTAGCACACTCGAAAAAATTAAAGTTGGGAGCCGGCCACTGGCTCCTTGTCCTCTTCTGGAAATAAGCAAAACTTCAAGAGTTAAAATTAAATAATTTTATTACCATTAAATACAGGTGACAAAACAAGAGTGCCTGCAAGTTCTTATTTTAGCTACCAGCTAAACTATTTGATAATTTGTCTTAACCTAATTCGCTGACGATGCGCTTCCCACAGGTTGAATCGCCGACGTCGCTTCAGCGACGTTCTCATGCTGAGGTAACCGCGGCTGCGAGGATCGTGTTACACCTGCATGCGCGTGGCTGGCTGATATCGCAAATTAGGCTGTCTGGCGCACGTTTACTGCCCCCCTCTAAAAATCTGCGTCCCGCAGATTCGTCTGTTTATATTTTGAGTGGGTGACTTCTTGATCTGGTTTTTTGGTTTGGCTAGGTTGATCTGGATTTGAGGTTTGGCCGAGACTGGGAAAATGAATTCTTGTAGTAAGTTTTCTCCAAATAACATAGCAGACAGCTGCAAGAATTGACAAGAGGACTCCATCAGCGATAAGGGATGAGTGAAAATTTCGTCCAAGCTTCTGGAGATGGTGGATATTCGCTATACTGAGCCCGTGAATGTAGTCTAAGTTCAGCTTGAGACCGTTGCTCGTTAGATTTACAAGTGCGGGTGGTAATGCTTGTAACATACTGGCTGATCTGCTGGTAAAGGACTGATTTCCTATAGAAATGGTTCCGTTATTTAACAAAATGACATATGTTCCATTGAGGTCCCTCGAATCACGTTCGCTTTGAACTTTCCCTTGAAAGTTAGTAAGGAAAAGTGTGGTTTCGTCAATCAGCTCGATTATTTTGTTATTGTTTGGTTCAAAATGACATCTTGCATCACCGCCTCTCAATAGTCTTGCCAAGCATCCGTCTTCAGAGAGTTTATTTAAAGATTTTGTAGAGCAGATTGATGTGTTGCTTATGGAAGGACAATCTTCTTTCAGGCCAAATATTTCCTGTTGGTTTATTAGGATTTTTTTGTAACTTAGTTCAACGTGTTGCCCATTTAGTATAGCTGCTCGCGTTATTAACATGCGATAGCTTTCCCATTTTACCTTAGGCATTGACAGCACATACAAGAGCATTGTTCCATTAGAGTAGACCGATGCTGACCCATATTCAATAGCTTCGATGACATTTTGGTATGGTAATGAGGCCTCTTCAATAATTAATCGGTTGATTTCTTCTCGATCCAGTAGATTCGTGTTGACGATACCAGTTTTCACCATTTGGCAGGCCCGCACTACTTCCGATACCTGTTCCTTCAGGATTAGTACCTTACTTATATCCAGCAGCTCCAGATTTTCTTCGCTTACATTTTTACTAATAGCATTTATGTGAGCCATCATTTCGTTAGCCTTCCCAATTGCCTCACGAGTGGAGTTGAAGATTTTTTCGTTCACCAGATATTGTTGGTTATTATTGGTAATGATCTCATTCTGACTGCTTAAGATGTTGTCCCAGTCTATGGCGTCTGGTGAGCCAGCTAACCATTTCCACGCAGAGCCTATCCAATTAATTGAGCGTGCCCTTCTAGTTTTTGTAGTCTGCAATTCGTCAAGACGCAACCCAGTTTGTTTAGATGGAATAGTAGGACTGATCTGATAGCTTCGTTTTTCACCTCATAATTCGCTGGCTTAGTTAATTTCATCAAGTAGTCGTTGAAGTAGTCGAGGTCAATCATGTGAATAAGGTTGAAGTGTCCGTTAACGATCCAGCCACGCCCATGCTCAATTGCCACCAAGGGAGAATTGTAGCTGAAGATGTTGAAGCCGGAAACTCCGGATACTAAGAGAAATCCATCTTACAACAGTTAAAAGATAAAGATTTATATTGAACTTCATACCATTATTAAATTATATTTTGTTTTAGTCCTATTTAAGGAGTATTTTTGACATATTCACAGGCTTTTCTTGGTCTATTGTTTGCAATATAAGCTTGGTTTTTTTATTATTGAGTTTAATCGGCAGATTGAAATTTTTCCAATTAAGATTAAGGTTTTGTCCTTTATGAAACCTGTGAATTTGTCCAAATATTTCAATTCTTAAAATAAATAGTTAGGTAAGTTAAGATAACCTAAGATTTACATATAAATGCTTTATTTCTAAAAACTTTTATTGAAGCGTGTTAATATTTTGTGCTTTCAATTTAATATTTGTAACATTTTGTGCTTTCATATTTTTAATATAGTATTTTGTGCTTTCAATTGAATATTTGTAATATTTTGTGCTTTAAATTTAATATTTGTAACATTTTGTGCTTTCAATTTAATATTTGTAATATTTTGTGCTTTTATATTTTTAATACAGCATTTTGTGCTTTTATTAAATTGTTTGTAATATTTTGTGCTTCATTGTGCTCAAATTTATTACCCTTGTGCCTTTTTAATTTTTTTGGTTGTGATTTAAAGACTTCCCCTTTTTCTAGCATATTTTGTGCCATATTACTTTTCTTTTGAGTGCCAGAGCTTTTTATTTGTATTTTATGAATTTTCCTACCTGTGTCTGTCTCAACTGTTACCCTATTATTTTTCCGGATTTTTTCTTTTTTATAGAGAGCTTTTTGCTTTCCTTTGATTTGTTTGTCCCTAACGAATACAACTTCACCTTGTTGAAACTGTCTTTCCCTTTTCCTTTTCTCATTAAGTCGGAGGTTTCTTGTTTCTAATATGTTCCCTAATCTCTTTGTGAACCCTAACACGAAAATCGCTCAGTTGTTGGTAGTTTATCCTTTGCGTTCGGTTAAAGAAAATGTCGCTGGGTTTCCTTTTCGTTACTGAGTGTATCGTGTTGTTATAACGATCAACAGCGATATATAGTAGTTGCTTTGGACGAGTTTCTCTAATTTCTTTGCGAATACAACGATATATTTCGATAAGAGTTGAATGGAATTTTTCGACCTGGCCATTCACCTCACTCCTTTGTACAGGAGTTTGATATAGTTCTATACCCTAATATAATTTGAGACTAACGGACTCATGAACCCTCTCTCATTATCCGTTACTATAATTTTTGGTGTTGTAAAGTAATGAATGACTTTTGCTAGTTTGGACCGGATTGAAGTAGATGATTTATTTTTAATGTGGAACAGTTTCGCAAATTTGGAAAACTTGTCTATGCAAGATAGGAATTTGTGACCCTGAATTTCAAATATGTCGATGTGGATTATTTCAGCGGGATAACTGGGAACTGGTGTGTCCTTAAGCGGTGGAACTGGTGGATGTCTGTCGTATTTGTTCAGTAAACAAACCTCACATGCTGCAGTGATCCTCTTAATGCGGCTTGCCATCTTAGTAAAATAGTATTTTTCAAGGATTTGCTCCTTATTTTCACGCGGATTTCGATGAGCTCTTCTGTGTTCGTTATCGATAATTTCGTGAATTCTTTCTTCTATGCTCACGTCTTCTACCACTCTTTGAGTTATTCGGATTTTGTAGAGTAAAAAATGTTCGAAATAAATGTCCTGAAGTAGCTGTATTCGGTTTTCTGGAATTTTGATTCCATTGATGACTGAAGGGTTAAGGCGCGGTAATCACCTGCCTCGCTAGCTGTTTCAGTTGTTGAACCGTCGTCGGGAACCGGAGAAGCTGTTATATGGTTTATCTGACACTGCAATCTTGATAGAGCGTCTGCCACAGAATTTGATTTACCGGGTGTGTAAATCAATTCGTGGTTATACTCTTCGATTCTGGCTTTCCATCTCTTCAATTTTGCGTTGTAGTTTCTGCTTCCTAACGCAAATGTGAGAGGCTGATGGTCAGTAAAAATGTTCACCTTCTTTGCACCATATAAATAAGATCTCAAGTTGTCCAAAGCCCAGACTATGGCTAACATTTCCTTCTCATTCGTGGCGTAGTTCTCTTCAGTCTTGCTCAATGATCGTGATATAAAAGCGATGGATCGATCTTTGCCAGGCTCACCTTGAGACAAAACTCCTCCAATGGCGTAGTTCGATGCGCCTGTAGTTAAATTAAAAGTTTTTTCGAAATCAGGAAATGCAAGGATATCCGATGAAATCAACAATTTTTTTAGGTCATCAAATGCCTTTAAACCATCTTTGTCTAATTTAATTCGTATATTTCTCGACTGATTGGCCTTCACCTGTGCATTTTCACCTCTGGTGAGGTTTGTTAAAGGTTTTGCGACCTTAGCGTAGTCACAAATAAATCTACGGTAGTATGAGGTCATCCCTAAAAAACTTTTCAATTCTTTCAACGTTTGTGGTGGTGGAATAACTTCAATTGCCCTAACCTTTGAAGAATATCCAAGAAATTCTACCTCTGTCCTCATAAACTTAGTTTTTCCATATTAACGCGTAGGTTAGATTCAGATAGTCTTCTGAACACAGTGTCGACATTCCTCAGATGTTCTTTCATATCCTTACCAAAGACGATTATATCGTCGATGTACACATAGCAAATTTTTCCTATGTACTCCTTCAGTACATCGTCAATCATCCTCTGGAATATGGCGGGAGCATTTTTCAACCCGAACGGAAGTCTCATAAATTCATAATTCCCATTCAGAGTTGAGAATGAATGGGAATGAGGTTTTTGGTACATCCGATTCCTTCATCGAGATCTGGTGGAACAGTTTCGCAAATTTGGAAAACTTGTCTATGCAATTATTCTACATGCTGGACTCACCAAATCAAATACCGAACCTGCTAGAGAGTTATGGGGCCCAACACATAACCCAATATACAAAGCTGCTTTGTCCTACGTTCGCTTTATGTGCATCACATCTACGCCAGATTTATTAGCATTGTAGTCCAGAATGCTATAGGGTTTCCGCTTTGCACTGGCCTCGTCGACAGCGCAAGTATAATGTTGAGTAGACATAAGAAGAACAGCTTTGTTTCGTTTTGGCACATATGAAGATAGTGCTATATCGCCATCGTTGAAGTGGACCAAATGCTGGGCAATTACTCGTGCAAACGCTCTACACAACGCTGACCATTAGCAATGTTTTACAGTATGGTAGACATTGCTGCACTTGCTGCATTCACCATATACAACGAAATGCAGCCTGACCAACGAAGTGATCGACGACGGGCGTTTCTCCAGCTCCTCACCAGGCAGTTGGCAATGCCAAACATTGAGAATCGGGCCCTAAACAACCAAATCACGAAGCATCCAAGGATACGTAATGCGATGGAGACATTTGATGTCAGGGTAAGAAAAAACTGCTCCAATTTCACAACCAGACTACTAATTTTGTTTTTTTTATTTTTTTTTAACTTTTCAGATAAGACCAAGACCGGTAGAAGTCAATTCACCAGCATTTGCGCCAAGGACGAACAGGCCGTCATGCCGCCTATGCCATTCTGAGTACGGACGGCAGCGGAAAACGAGGGCCTACTGCTTCAATTGCGACAATGCTGTTTGCGGAGAGCATTCTACAGTCCTCCACCGCTGTCATACTTGCGAACAGGCCACGATGGACCAACAGCAGCAACAACAACAATAGAAAATAAGATGTTTTATATGTAAATTTTATTCACTTTCATATGACCCATGTAAAAAAAAAAAAAAAAAAAAAAAAATCTAAATATACTGTAATAGGTTTGGATTTTGTGTTCCTGAAAATGCCAAAGATAAGGCTTAAAGTTTTGATGGCCAATTTTGCCGTACTGTTTGAAGAAAATAAAAGAACTAGATGTTTTGAGTCAAGTTTTCATTCTCCTCTTTATTTCAAACATCTTCAATATTTATAATAAAAATACCAGTATTAATTCTATTTAGATATTCTTAAACTCCTCCCCATTATTCTATTCTCATATTGTTTCTTAGTTCAATTATGTTCTTAATAATTGTTCTTCTCTCACTTGCTCTTTCGATTCCTCAGCTTGGAATTTTTGCTGCGCTTGCACTTGTGCAGCTAATAGGGTTAGCGAACACCAGTGAGCGCATTTCCTAACAATTGGCTGTGACGCAAAAACACAGTGACCTAATGACACTCGATAAGCGTTGGCACACGATCGAAAGAATGAATGAAAGAAAAACAAAGAAAATATATTTTTGTTACCAAATATGTAACGTACCGTAAGCTGGCTGTGCTATGACACTACACCCTTACCCTTAAGAGAAAAATTATTTCTTGAAATGATTTTTAAAGAATGGAGGATTTTAAGAATATTTTACATATTTATAAAGCTTAAATTATTTTTCTATATTTATAGTTTATTTAAATTACATGTTTGAATTATGTGTATATATGTATATGCAAAATTTTTGTTTTTCTATATAATTCTATTTGGTTTTAATATATTTAAATAAATGTCTTTAGCGTGTATAAGTTTATAATATAATAATATTGATTTAGTGAAATATATGGATATATCATTGATAAGTTTATTTTTATGTTTATCTAATTATCTATTCTTCTTATGTATTCTTATATTTTGTAAACATTTTTTTTTTTTTTTTTTTTTTTTTTTTTTTTTAAGTCAGTTTTTGTATTTCTTTAATAAGTTGTTGTGGAGTTCTTTTGGTTTGCCGTTTATTTCTACAACCGAGTTTACTCCTTTTCTATCAATAATTCTAAATGGTCCTTCATATGGGCTCTGTAGTTTTTTCTTATTTTCTACTCTTACAAAAACTAAATCTCCTATTTCTAATGATTGAGTCCTCATATTTTTATCGTAATCTATTTTTCTCTTATCCTTAACTTTGTTTATTATTTCTTTAGCTTTACTTATTGATGTTCTTAATCTTAGTTTCAATTCATTAGCGTAATTATCTAAGTCATAAATTTTGTTTGTTTGTTTAAGTGTATCACTTGGTAGTGACGGTAATTTTCCAAAGACTAGCTCAAACGGAGAATAGTCTGTGTCAACGTGGGGTGTCGTATTGTATGCAAAAGTGTAATAGGGTATCCATTTGTCCCATTCATAATCGTCTGTGAAGGAAAGTATGTATTGATTTAGAACTCTATGGTTTCTTTCAAGAGCACCGATTGTTTGGTGATGATAAGGTGTTGAAAAAATTTGACGAGTGTCTAGTAATTTACAAACACTTGACATTAGCTCGTTTGTAAATTCTGTCCCACGATCGGACATAAGTGTTTTGAAACAACCGTACTTGAGTATTAATTGTTCGACAAGGGTTGATGCGACTGTCTTGGCGTCTTTGGTTGCAATTGGGTGAGCGACTACAAATTTTGTTAGCTCACATTGCATCGTTAAAACATATCTATATCCGTTTGATATTCTTAAAGGACCTACAGTGTCAATTGATATTTTCTCAAAACTTGTCGCTGGTGTGTTTGTCAATACTAAACCTTCTTTAATGTGTTGTGTGGTCTTGTTTTTGTTGCATTTTTCACAGCTATTTATAAATTCTTTAATCATTTTTCTCATCCCTTTCCAAATATATCTTTGTTTTAGTTTTGAAATCGTTTTTCTAATTCCCATATGTCCTGATGTGCTTGAGTTGTGGAATTCTTCAATTAGTTTGTATTGTTTGAGCATGCTGTTTATTTGTATTGGAGCTTTATATATTAGTATTCGTATTGGCGAGGCTTTATTATCTTTCAATGCATTGTATTTCTCTTTAAACATATTTATATCGATATTTTTAAATATAAAATCTTTATCACAAAGGGCTAGCTCCTTTATTTGTGATTTTCTTAATAAACGATGTAGCTTCTCCAACATCTCACCTAGGCGCGAAGGGTCATCGCTACACGTTATGCGCAATTTATTATTATACATATTTATGGCAAGCTTGCTATTATTCTCAATGTTGAATTTCAATTTCACCAATTTCCTTACGTCATTAAAAGATGTGCATTCCCATATATAGAGTTGGCCAGACTCATTAGGACATGTGTCTTTTAATATATCACTTCCTTGGAGGTGTTGATTCAGGTGGTGGGTACCATTTTCAATGTTATTTTCACTCGCATTGTTCTTAAATTCTTTGCTCCTTTCTTCTTTGTTAATTTGTTTTGCTTTGCTCCTTGTGACTACTAATACTTCTTCTTTCTCTTTATTTGTGGGAATTAAACTTTTGAGTATATTGCTATCGACTTTTATACGAGATAGCGCATCAGCATTTGTATTAATCTTGCCTTGTTTGTAGACAATTTCAAAATCGTAATCAGATAAGTCCAGTCTGATTCTCGTCATTTTAGATGATGGATTCTTGTGGGAAAACAACGAAACTAAGGGTCTATGGTCAGTGACTACTATAAACTTTCTTCCGTAAAGGTAAGGCTTAAAAAAATTTATACTCCAATGTATAGCTAATAGTTCTTTCTCAATGATCGGTTTGTTTATGTCATGTTTTTGCAACGACTTGCTGGCGTACGATATTGGAAGATCGTGTCCAATTTCGCCTTGCGAAAGTACTGCTCCTAATGCAAAGTCAGATGCGTCAGTAGTTAAGATAAATGGTTTCTCAAAATTTGGGTATTGCAGAACTGGTGGGTTAAGTAGTTTTTGTTTTAAAGTGTTGAATGCTTTTTCGCATTCTTGTGACCAGATGAAAGGCGTCCCTTTCTTCAATAAAGAGTTTAAACACTTTGCCAATGCTGCAAAATCGGGAATGAACCGTCTGTAATAATTGCAGAAAGCCACAAATCTTCTCACATCATCTGTATTTGCTGGTGTAGGGTAGTTTAAAACCGCCTGATTTTTTGCTGGGTCTGTCTTAATTCCTTTGTCTGTTATTAAATGACCAAGATAAACCACTTCTGATCTTAGGAATTGACATTTGCTCGCATTCAATTTTAAGTTGTATTTTTGTAACCGCTCAAATACTTTTATCAAGTTTTGGTTGTGATGTTTCAAAGAACATCCAAAAACTATTATATCATCTACATAGAGGAAAGCTTCTGAATTTAAACCACTTAAAGCTATTGTGAGCATTCTTTGGAAACTGTTTGAAGAAATTTTAAGTCCGAAAGGTAAACGTTTAAAATGGTAGTGACCATCTTGTGTAGAAAATGCAGTTAGTGGTCGTGAATTTTTGTCTAATGGTATTTGATGGAAAGAGCTTGTCATATCCAAGGTTGAAAAGTACTTGGCTCGTCCTAGCATGTCTAGGATGTCTTCCAGTCTTGTTAATGGAAATTTGTCATTAACCATCTTTTCGTTGAGTTTTCTAAAATCAACTACCAAGCGCCATTTCTTATTGTCATCATTACTTTTCTTTGGCACTAATAACAATGGTGCGTTATATGGGCTTATTGAAGGTTCAATTATGTCGTTCTCTATTAGCTTCTTTACTTGTTTGTCTATCTCGTCATATTGAGTGTGAGGTAGTCTATAATTTTTTATGTATACTGGTGTTGTGTCTGATAGATTCAGTTTTTGCGTATAAAAATTATTTGTTGTAAGAACTTCTCCCTCAAGGTGGAAAATTGATTGATGTTTCTTAAATATGTCTTTTAATTCAGTTTCTGTGTTGTGGTCTAATTTCAGTTCAGTCATCAGTTTCTTGAATCGTTGTTCATTCATTTCTGTACTCTGTTTGTTGTAAGTTCTCATAACTGTATATTCGGTCAAATTCTTTAGTTTCGGTTTTATTTCGTTTAATATAACCTCTTTATCGTTTATATTTATAACTCTTATGTGACAAATGCCTTTAGAAGGTACTAGACAGTTTGCCAAAAATACACCTTTTTCGAGCTCTTGATTAAAAACTACGCTGTCTTCTGCAATGTTTAAGTTTATTGGAAAAATAATTTCTGACCTAGGAGGTATTCTATAATTTGTCTGTTTCGGAAGTTTTGTTACTATGGGTACTATATAATCGGTGTTACTGATTGCAATTGTTATTGTGAATGTTTCGTAGTCTATTTTGCATGTATATTTTATAAAAAAGTCTCTACCTAAAATTCCATCCGTAGAAATGGGAAAATCGTCACTCACTACATGAAAATTATTTTTGGAACGGTGCTCTCCGAGGCACAATGTTATTTCCGTAACTCCTAAAGAGTCTACCTCATTTTGAGTTATGCCTGATAATCTACATTTATTGTCAGGATCAATTTCAAAATTTGTGTTCGTTTTGCATATCGAAATATCTGCACCCGTGTCTAATAGGAATGTCAAGGCACGCTTTGTTTGCGCACATTTAAGTGTGATGAAATTGGTGAGATTCTCTGATATAATGCAAATTTTGTTTGCTTTTACATTTGGCCTTCCGGAGGCTCTTGATTTTTGTCCTCCGGGCCTTCCATGTTTCCCTGATAGTTAACTGTTCGTACATAATGTCTGTTTCCATCTTGACTCGAGCGTCTGTTTATATTATTGTTGTACCTGCCTCTATTTCTATTATTGCCATAGTTGTTTCTATTGTTGTTCCCACGTTGAAAATTTCTGTTGCTATTGTTATTGTGGTTGTTGTTTCGTTGGTTCATGTTGTTCATGGGTCTGTTGTTCCTGAAATTGTTATTATTTCTGTATGTATTTTGATAGTTATTTCTGCTAAAGTTGTTATGATGCTGATAATTTTGGTTTCTGTTTGTGCTTGCATTGTAGTTTAAGATCCGCGGACCGTTGTTTTGGTTATCACGTTCCACTTCTTGTGCGATATTTACTGCTGTATTTAAATCTTTGGGTTGGGCTGCAAAAAGTGTTGGTTTGATGGTGTCATCTAACCCGTTTTTGAATATGGTCAAGGCATATTTTTCGTTCATTGTTTCTATGACTGTTTTCTGTTCGTTGGTTGCATTATTACCTAAATCGTTTATTTGTAGTTTGTTCAGTTCTGACATCAAATTTAAAATTTTGTCTTTAAAATTGTTTACCGTTTTGTTCTTCTGTGTGGTTGAGGACAGTTGTGTATGTATTTGAGCTATTGTTACGTTGCTCTTATATCTTTCTTGTAGTCTTGTTTTAAATTCTACGAATGTCGATGTGTTTGAGCCTAGCGCTGTTCGAACTACCGCACTAAGTTTTACACTTACTACAAACTCTAATAATGTTTTCTGAGCATTAGCTGTATATGAGTTGTGTAATAATTCTACTATCTTCAAAAATGGTTCTAATTCGCTGTGCTGTCCATTAAAGGTAGGTATGGCTTTAATAGCCGTTTCTATATTAAAAGTTGACATTTCTATATTGTTTCGATTTACAGTCTTCTTTTCTGGTGTATTACTTTGACTTTCAGTGTTGTGGCTATCTGTTAACTCACTTTTTTCTATTAAAAACTGTTCTATTACTCTAGCTATATCTTCGAAATTTTCTAAGTCTAATTTTCTTTTAGGGTTGTCTGACTTATCTATTGAGGTTCTTAGCTCACCTACTTTGTTCCTTATTTCATTAATGTATTTCTTTGTATATTCCCTACCTGGTGCCTTTTTTAATCTCTTTAATATTTCTTTTGCTGCATCTATTTCCATTTATATGTATATCGACGGAACATTTAAAAAGTTTTATTGTTCTTAAAACATTTTTGACACATTAAATTTGGTTCATGCTCTATGAAGCCTGATTTGATTAAATTTTTGTGACAATATTTGCACTTGAAGCATTCACGATGCCATGCTTTGTTTTTGTGTGCCATATATTTAATTTTTCCTATGTCTATGATTTTTTGTTGACAATTTTCACAATATTTGTCAAAAAGTTGACCAAAGCATCCTTGGTAGAAAGAGTTGGTACCAAACCTTATCATTTTCGTATGTAAAAGTTCTTGATATATTTTCGTATTTATTGTGAATATTAAAATATTTTATTAAACAGAGTTGCTGATGTTTCGCAGCATTTGTTTCCTAACATAATTTTTGTAATATCTATTAACTATATATAAAATTGTTGCAATCATAAATATTAAGCTAAGTGCTAGAATAAGATCATTGAATTTGCTGCTTTCACTACTACTGCTGCTGCTGCTGCTGTTGTTGTTGGTGACGACCTCTTGCTTGTTGCTGAACCATCCCATGGCTGCCGTAGTTTAATTTTTCTTTCTGTATTTGGTTTATTAGCTGCCTTTTTTGTGTCGAGTCTTTTATCAAAGGTATTATATTATGTAATTGTGCAATCCTTTGTCTTGCTATTACCCTTCGGCCTCCTCGTGGTCTCTTTGGTTTCTCCTGAGTTGCGGTTTGGAATTTTCTATATTCTTTAAGTTTTTTATTTTGCGCTGCTGTTCTTTCCTTGTATTGTTCAATAGTTATTGCCTTTGGGCCGGCACGGATCGGTGTTGGTGTGTACGTTTGGATAGGTTCAGTTGCAGTGGCAGCAATTTGCGGCACGTATTCCTCTTGGAGTTGCTCTTGAGCGTAACAAGACCACTTTTTGAATATTTTATCAATTTCTTCTTGCTCGTTACAGCTTGACATGCTTCAAAATGCGTAAAATCTCCTGGAATCTTCTGATTGTTATAAAATTGTATCTAGCAAAAATGTCAAGAGCCGCTTCAAAAGCTGGCTTTCTTTCTTGTCTTCGCAGGATCTCAACAGGTCTGGTAGAAGCAACCGATCTGATGTCGGCAGGATCGCCATGTAATAGGTTTGGATTTTGTGTTCCTGAAAATGCCAAAGATAAGGCTTAAAGTTTTGATGGCCAATTTTGCCGTACTGTTTGAAGAAAATAAAAGAACTAGATGTTTTGAGTCAAGTTTTCATTCTCCTCTTTATTTCAAACATCTTCAATATTTATAATAAAAATACCAGTATTAATTCTATTTAGATATTCTTAAACTCCTCCCCATTATTCTATTCTCATATTGTTTCTTAGTTCAATTATGTTCTTAATAATTGTTCTTCTCTCACTTGCTCTTTCGATTCCTCAGCTTGGAATTTTTGCTGCGCTTGCACTTGTGCAGCTAATAGGGTTAGCGAACACCAGTGAGCGCATTTCCTAACAATTGGCTGTGACGCAAAAACACAGTGACCTAATGACACTCGATAAGCGTTGGCACACGATCGAAAGAATGAATGAAAGAAAAACAAAGAAAATATATTTTTGTTACCAAATATGTAACGTACCGTAAGCTGGCTGTGCTATGACACTACAATACAGTTTTGTTCTTTAGACAATAATAAACATAAAAAAAAAATTAAAAAATTTTTGCAATTTTTTTTCATAGTAAAATACTTAAAAATAAAAAACGGTCCCTGGGGACCTGTTCACGCATTGAAGGGTAAAAAAATGTTCACGCATCGAAGGGTTAAAATGTTTTTTGAGGAAAATGGTCTATAAATCACTCACCGTTTATTTTGTTGAGAGTCCGCTCCTAGTCTTCTTGTACACGCTTGTCTTCTTGAATTTTATTAATCGCAACCAATTAATTTGCAACAATCACAAGCAAAGTAGTAATATTTTTTACTATTTTCAATTTTTCTTTACTTTTGAATACTTTATTATTTTTTTAAAAAAAAATTTTTGTGTTTTTTTCTGTTTTTTTTTGCACAATTTTAAGGGACTCTTTCTTATTTGCACACAAATTCAGATTTTTTATTTATTCTTATATATCGCACAATTTTTCGAAAATTTTTTTCGAAATTTTTTTTTTTTTTTTTTTTTGCACAAGTCTTTTAGGATTTTTATTTTTTAGGAAAATGTTATTAATTTTTTTCACAATTTTTTCTTAATTTTTTTGCACAATTTTTTATAGGTTTTTTAGAAAATTTTGCACAGTTTTTTATTTATGATAATTTTTTATGATTTTATTTTCGCACACAACTTTTTGTTTGTTTCTTTGCACAATAATTTCGGTCTTCTTACGCTTTTAAATAATCCTGTAATGAAAAAAAAAAAAAAAAAAACACATAAAAATTAATTCATTTTGTGAATTTCTACCGTGTTCTTATGGGAACGGTGACATGTGCCACAAACACACATCTTCAAATGTGGTCAAGGAAGGGTCATGTGATCCGGTTTAATCGTCTGCAATTAGATTGCAGGCAACCTACTAAGGCATGACTTGCTTCACAACGGAGATTTGGACCATAAGCAATCTTCAGTGTGTTCCCATGTGAACACTGAAAAATATATTGCAGGATCACAAACCCGTTAACCAATTGGCCGAATCGTGGAGGAACACCGGCCTAGGTGTATAGGTGCGCGATGTCCTCCAGCCAATATAAATGTTGCAACTACCCCAGCTGGCCTTTGCAAGTTCCTTTCGTGATCTCTGCTAGTGTTCTTATGTTTACAAGCAGAAAGTGATTGAACTTTTTATTTTATTAAGCTGGAGTGCAGCTAGTTTTTTTATTTTATCGTCAAATTTTTTAGTGTATTTTTAATGTACTCATCAAGGAAACTGATTTGAGATCCTTACCACTGGTGGGGGGAATCTCAAGGTTTTATTGATGTTCCCGTGTCTTCAAAGCTCTTACCTCGGGTGGGGGGAAGCTTTATAGCACGAGTTTTTTTTATTCATCGAGGAAACTAATTAGAGACCCTTACCACTGGTGGGGGGAATCTCTACGTTTTCCTGATGTTACCTGTGTTGCAAAAGCCCTTACCACGGGTGGGGGGAAGTTTTGCAACACAAGCTATTTTTTATTTTATGAAATTTTACCGTAACTTGTTTGTTCACCTATCACAGGGATGTTGCAAAGGTTCAGCTGTTCTAAGGTCACTGTTGCAAAAGGATCCTACATTTAAGGGAGTCTTTTTCCAGGAACCCACATTTGAAGTGGGTCCCTGCTCGGGCGCCAGTTAACGAGTGTGCCTTAGTACACTCGAAAAAATTAAAGTTGGGAGCCGGTCACTGGCTCCTTGTCCTCTTCTAGAAATAAGCAAAACTTCAAGAGTTAAAATTAAATAATTTTATTACCATTAAATACAGGTGACAAGACAAGAGTGCCTGCAAGTTCTTATTTTAGCTACCGGCTAAACTATTTGATAATTTGTCTTAACCTAATTCGCTGACGATGCGCTTCCCACAGGTTGAATCGGCGACGTCGCTTCAGCGATGTTCTCATGCTGAGGTGACCGTGGCTGCGTGGATCGTGTTTCACCTGCATGCGCGTGGCTGGCTGATATCGCAAATTAGGCTGTCTGGCGCACGTTAGCTTATATGAAAAAATTTTCATTTTCAAAAAATTTTTCTGTATAAATGAGAATTTTTTGTGCGAGAAAAATATTTGTCATTATAAGAGACATTGAAATATTTCCATTTCCTAGAAGTGAAGAAATATTTCTTCGAAAATGTGAAAATTTATTCTAATCGAAGAAAATTTTATTTGAAAAGAGAAAATTGCTTTTATCGAAAATAGAGGAATTTTTCACCGGAGGACGATATGTGTTCTTTTTCTGAGTGCGGGTGTCCATTTTCTCAGAAACCAGACGTCAGATCGAGACGTTGAAGATGTCATTTTTTGTTTTAATCATGTCTGGCAGGTACAGTTTTACGGAAATTTGACTAAAAACTTTCGACGGAAGGAGGGGGCAAAACCGCAAAAAACGATAATTTAAAAAATTTTGAAATTGAATTGATAATTTTAAAAAACGTAAAAATGGAAGCAGTTTTGAAAATCGTCCTCTTTCTGTGCTCGAGGCACAACCCCGAGTAACACCGGGTTACATCCGCTAGTAATAAATAAAAAAATATTATTACTAGTTTTTCTATTCCGCAAAGAAAAACGTCTATAATTTCAGGCACTGTGTTGTATACCAATGAATTAAGAAAATTAAGAAATTTTAAATCTAAATATTATTAAAAATATCAAAGAACACATAGCTTGATTGATTTCGGCCGTTATACTTCGACTAAATAAAGTTACCAGCTATTGTGCAAGCATAACAGAAAACTTATTGCTGTTGTATTTTCTTAAGTGTTTTGTTATGAAAAGTTATGCAAAGAGAAATTGTTAATAAAGGAACCGTTGACTTGCTGTTGTTAGAGTATAAGCGTTGTCATTACAAAATTATGCACTTTTTGATGCGTCATTAAAATAGGTTCACAGTTAATATCTTCAGTTTTTGTCACAGTTCCCTTAAAATAAGTACTAATTAATATTTATAAAAGTGGTTAGAATATATTGTGGCAAAATGGGATGCGAAAAAGCTTAAAATACGAAGAAAAAAGTTAACATTGAGATGTACAAGAAACAAAACCTAAGCACTCAAGTCAAAAAGTAGTATGCAAATTTTCAAGAAATTAAACCGACTCTGGAAAAAACATGAAAATTTGTACTTATTCAGCGGTACGAGCTGCAGATAAGTGAGCAATTATTCGATAAGCCTCCAACTCTTGCCTGTCGGCGACATAAATCAGGTTTTAAGCTGCGGAAAACACCAGTTTTTCAGTAATTAACAAGACATAAGATTAAGAAAAAACCACAACTTAACTCTGAGCGGCAGAAAAATTGATTGAATTTTTATAAGAATCACATCATTTGGAAGAGATAATGGCAGCAGGCTGTTTTCCCTGACGAAAAGAAGTTAAATTTGGATGGACGAGCTGACTATAACTGTTACTTTCATAATTTGCGAAAGAAGAAACGATTTTGAACTCATCACCATAGCCATAGAGGTGTAATTGTTTGGGAGGCTATATTCCCCCATATCATATTTTGAAACTTTTGAGTTGAAGTTTCCAACTTGCAGAATGGCAGGAAACTTCTATAAAGCGATACTAGAATAATATTTCCCAAGGTTTCAAAATATGTTTGGACCCTTGCAAAGGATTTACCAACATAACAATGCTCCTATTCATGCGGCACGTATCGTTACAAGCTTGATTAGTGAACAAAATATTCAGCTAATATCAGGGACTGCATAATCTCTCGATTCAAAATGTCTCCTAAACATGATTGAACATGTTTTGGGTTGGTTATTTCGGAATGTGTATGAATCCGGTAGACAGTTTGAAGACCAAAAGACACTAATTTCTTCCTTTAAAGTGGCTTGGAGTGAAATTTCCTTGAACTGCCTGGAACAACTTTATGATTCAATTCCAAACCGGATTTTTCAAGCTATATTAAGTAAAAGGAGTAGCACTCGTTACAAAAATTTATTAAAGTTAACAAAAACATAACATCGGCCTCGACCCTCGGCTTTCGCCTCAAACACCTTTTTCGCTGGAGCTTCCTCATCCATACGAAAGACATGACCCAGCCAACGTAGTCGCTGAATTGTTATACGCTGGACTATGTCAATGTCGTCGTAGAGCTCGTACAGTTCGTGGTTCATTCGAATGCGATAGTCGTCGCCAACTCGAACAGGACCAAAGAGTTTGCGAAGAACTTTCCTCTCGAACACCCCAAGAGCGGTTGCATCTGCTTGCGATACCACCCATGCCTCAGCACCATAGAGAAGCACAGGTATGATGAGCGTCTTGTAGAGTGTTAGTTTTGTCGATCGAGAGAGGGCTCTGGAACCTAATTGCTTACTTAGCCCGTAGTAGCACCTATTAGCCATTGTTGTTCTTCGCTTTATCTCCAGGCTGACATTGTTGTTGCTGTTTATGGCGATGCCAAGGTATTAAAACTACTTGACAACTTCAAAGTTATATTTGCCTGCTGTAACATGGGAGCCTAGACGCCGCACTTCCCTATTTGCAGACAGCATATACTTTGTTTTGCCCTCGTTCACCGTCAAACCCACTTTGGCTGATTCCTTTTCGATAGCGGCGAAAGCAGCAGTTACATCTCTCTTGGGTCTGCCGATAATATCGATATCATCAGCATACGCAAGGAGCTGGACACCTTTGTAGAAAATGGTACCATATCGAATTACACCTGCCTTTCGTAGGTCCCCTCCATGATGAAATCGAAGAGATCGCATGATAGCGGGTCGCCTTGTCTGAAACCTCGTTCGGTATTAAAGGTTTCGGAGAGGTCATTTCCTACCTTGACGGAGCTGCATGTATTGCTCAACGTCATCTTGCAGAGCCTTATCAACTTTGCAGGTATACCGAACTCAGACATTGTTGCGTCATATCGATACAGCTTTGTTATCAACAAAGAGATGATGGGTGTCGATTTGATTTTCGTGGGTTTTCTCCAGGATTTGCGTAGTGTAAAAATCTGGTTTATGGTGGACTTGCCAGGACGAAAGCCACACTGATAAGGTCCAATCAGTGTTTTGGTATGCGGCTTCAATCTTTCACACAATACGCTCGAAAGAACCTTATATGCGATGGAAATAAGACTGATACCTTGGCAGTTGGCGCAGATTGTCGGGTCTCCTTTCTTAAGTATAGGACAAAGCATACTGAGATTCCAATCGTCGGGCATGCTTTCCGCTAGCCATATTTTGCTGATGAGTTGATACATGCACCTTATCAATTCACCGCCGCCGGTTTTAAACAATTCAGCAGCCAGGCCGTCAGCACCTGCGGCTGTGTTGTTTTTGAGTCGCTGGATAGCAACTTTAACCTCGTCATGGCTAGGTGGTGGAATTTCCACTCCATCATCGTCGATTGGTGGTGTCAGACTGCATTCTCCAAGGGCGGAATTGTTGGTATCGTCGCCTGCAGGAAGATTGGAAAAATGCTGTCTCCATAATTTCAATGCGCACTGCGTATCTGTAACCAGGTCACCATACTCATCACTACGAGTGGATGCTCCGGGCTTGAAACCTTGGGTAAGACGCTTAACCTGTTGGTAGAATTTTCGAGCATCCTTCTTGCCCTGGTACACCTCAATTTTTTCTCGCTCACGCTTTTCCTGCTCTCTTTTTTTACGTCTGAAAAGGCATCTCTCTTCCTTCCTCTTATCGCGATAGTTTTCGTGCATGGCTCGCGTTGCAGCTGACTGCAGCGTCTTTTTATATGCGGCGTATTTTGCTGCTGTCGCGTCGCGACACTCCTGGTCATACCATTGGTTGCGAGGTTGCAGGTTTTCATTGGTTTTCAACAAGATAATGGTCGGAGTCAATATTGACCCCCGAAATGTGCGCACATCCGGTACACTTGAAGCGTGCCTTCCGTCGATCACAACATGATCAATTTGGTTTCGCGATTTTTTGATCCGGGGACAGCCAGGTTGCCTTTTGGATATCGAGGTGTTGGAATCTGGTGCTACTAACTACCATGTTTCGCGCCGCGGCGAAGTCGATTAGTCTTAGACCGTTATTCGAAGTGGTCTCGTGGAGACTGAACTGACCGACAGTGGAGCCAAAGATGCCTTCTTTTCCGACCTTCGCGTTAAAATTGCCGAAAACTAATTTCACGTCATGGGCCGGGCAGCGATCATACAAGTCCTCTAGGCTCGCGTAGAAGGTGTCCTTGACAGCATCGTCCTTTTCCTCCGTCGGGGCATGTGCGCAAATTAGGCTGATGTAGAAGAATTTTGCCTCAAAATAATTTTGTTATGTTAAAGCTTAAACAACAACAGAAAATTAACGGTTACTTCATTTAAAATTTCGCTTTACCTAATTTTTATACCCACACGCGTACTGCGTAAGGGGTATATTCATTTTGTCACGACGTATGTAACACCCATAAGGAGGCGTGGTAGGTATAGGAAAGTATATGTATTCTTGCTTAGCATCACCACCTGAGTTGATTTAGCCATGTCCGTCTGTCTGTCCGTCTATCTGTCTGTCTGTCCGTCTGTCTGTCTGTGGACACGATTACAGCCGTAATTTTGAAGATATCGTGCTGAAATTCGATATTTAAGCTTATTCTAAAAAACTAAGATCAAGTTCGAGAATGGGCGAAACTGGATGAAAACCGCGCCTACCCAACCCCTACATACAACCCCAATATTGAAAACTCCATAAAGAAGCAAATATTAAAGCTACAAAACTTAAATTCGGTACGTGTGTAATCTATGTTAAAACTGAGGTGTGTTATAAAAATGGGCGTTATCCACCCACTAATACGCCCACCTGCCATACCAAACCAAAATTGAAAATTATATAAAGAGGCTTGTGTCAAAGCTACATAAATAAAATTAAGTATTTGTTAATTTCATATCAAAACTAAAGCGTGTTCGAAAAATGGCCGTCATAAACCAACGAGCACGCCCACCTCCCATACAACCCTAAAGTTGAAAACTATATAAATAGGCTTCTGTCAAAGCTAAAAAAGTAAAATTAGATATTTATTCATTTAATATCCAAATTAAGACGTGATAGAAAAATGGGCGTCATCCACCCATTAACACGCCCACCTCCCATATAACCCCACAATTTAAAATTCTATAAAAAAAGCTTCTCTTTAAGCTACAGGAACAAAATTTGATACGTTTGTATTTTATATCAAGCCCAAATTATGGAAGAAAAGTGGACGTCATCCGCCTACGAACACACCCACCTTCCATACAACCCATAAGAGTGAAAACTGTATAAATAGGCTAATATTTAAGCTACTGAACTGAAAGTGGGTATTTGTGTATATTATATCAAAACTGAGGCGTCTTAGAAAAACTGGCGTCAACAACTCAAGAACACGCCCACCTCCCATTCAACCACAAATCGAAAACTTTATAAAGAGGCCTGTATTTACTTTGCAGGAAAACAATTTGATATGAATATATTTTAGACGTCAACAAAATAGTAAAATTTTTTTAAATCTCATACAAAAAGAGCTTCAATTTAAAATTTTGTACCATTACGAATCGGCCGTGGGGGTATTTTAACTTCGGCCAAGTCGAAGATATACCTTACTTGTTTATAATAAAACACTGAAGAGAAAATAACAACAAAAAGTTTTCTGCAATGCTTATTTTGGGAGAAAAAATCTTTTGTATATCATTGAAACAGCGAACCTATTCTGCTGAAACGTAGTGTATACCTAACAAAAGTAAAAAAGTAAAATTAAACATTAAGTCTGATGCAAAATCATGCTGGAGCTTTGTAAATACAAAACGTAAGATTGATTCCTATCCTACTTTTATAAAATACAAAAATGTGGAATCTGATAATGATTGTTGAGCATTTGTAACCTTTTTGATGACTTCTTCAAGTTGACTTAATCATTGTCATCTTTTGATAATGGTAGCTATCCTTTTAATGTTCATTCTGGGGATATTTGCCTCCCAATAGTTGACAACAATACAGTTTTATCTTATCTCAAAGATCTTAAAAATTCGTATAAAAGTGGTCCCGACAACATTCCATCTTGCATTTTGAAATATTGCTGTGAAGAATTAGTAACTCCAATCACTTTGCTTTTTACCTATTCTTTAAAGGCTTGCTATTTTCCGACTGCCTGGCAGTCCTCAATCATTATCCCATTGCATTAATCTGGTAATAGATCTGTAATTCCAATTATGATGGTTTATTCTTGCAAATTGACATCAACAATAACTATCATGAATTGCGAAATTAAGTGCTTTACCCAAACTTTTTGAGGCAATTATTACTTTACAATTATCACATAGTGTTAAGTCTTTGATGTCCCCATGTCAACATGGATTCCTCTCGGGAAAATCTACGGTCACTAACCTCCTTGAATTTACATCTAATACTATGTTCACACTTAAGCCTAGTACTATGCTCGATTGCGTGAAATTTCACCGGCAACAGCCATTTATTTGTTGCGTGAAAATTTTGACAGATATTTTGTTGCGAACGAACAGCTGATGATCAGCTTCGACAAAATGTAAATAAACAGCCACAATTTATTAGAGGAAAAGCAGAAAATCATTTAAGTTCTTTAATTTTCATATATGTGATTATATAAATACAAAATAAATATTAATACAAGTATGCATGTCCTTTGTTGTGGGGCAGAACAAGTCATTAGTTTATGGCTGTTTGCAAGCTGCGAAGTTTTGCGACCGCCAACACGGGAAGGTGCATTCGTATTTACAATTTCCAACAACTGCAATTATTAATTGCAAAACTTTAGAAATAGTAAAAAAAATATAATTTCAATTACAAACAGTTCTTTTGCTTGCACTTTTTCTTAAATTAAATGACAACTGCCACTTTTCATGGCAAAATAAATGGTCGGTTCAATTAAATTGCCGTGAAAATAATGTTGCTAGATGCATGTTGCCGAACATTGTAATAGATTTTCCGCAGCGAAGCATAGTACAGCTTTGATGAAAAAGTTGTGAAAAATTCACGTTTGTTTCACAGCTGTCATTTTTTGTATGGAGATTTGAGTGGTATTTCACGTGAAGCCGAACAGAGTACTATGCTTTAGGCCGAAAAGCTGCTTTTCAGCTGAAAAGCAACTTTTCAGAATCAGGTGTTCACACTGGGAAAGTTGCTTTTCATTTGACATATAGTCATATGTTTCTTATTACTGCGTTCTCTTGCGATTGTTGCATGAAGCTGAATTTCTGGCCACTTCCACATATTTTTCTCACACACTTTGCATTTTTCTTGTCAATTTCAACAAGATGATTAAATTGAGATTCCAATATGTAAATAAATATGTAAATAAAAACAGGCACACGAAACGTCAAACAGCAATGACAACTTGTATTTTTGTAATAGATTTTTACTCAACTTCAACGAATAGACTTCAGAATCAGGGTTGTTTTCTAACTTTTCATTGCTTTTCGCTGAAAAGCCAACGAAAAGCAGCTTTTCATTTGACAGTTCTTTTATGGCGGAAAGCTGAATATTATGTAGCTTTTCAGCTGAAAAGCCATAATTGTCCGAAAAGCGGCTTTTCGGCCTAAGTGTGAACATAGTATAACACAATAGAAAATTTCGGAAAGGGTTTACAGACTGATGTTATCTACACGGACTTTAGCAAAGCTTTTGACGTTGTAAATTACAAGCTCTTGATTGTAAAATTATCTTTGATTGGATTTCCCACAAAAATGGTGAGATGGATCAAATCGTATCTAAGTAATAGAACACAATCTGTTCTATTTATACTCGTGAAATCATACGAATTTCCTGTTATATCTGGAGTACCCCAAGGAAGTCATCTTGGGCCACTTTTGTTTCGACTTTATATAAATGATTTGCCATCGATCATAAAGCATTCTAACATCTTGATGTATGCTGACGACGTCAAACTATTCCTGTCTTTTAAGAATGATGTTTGAGCAGAACCAGTTGATTATAATATTATTTTTAAATATTCAAGTAAACATTCATTTTAAACTCACATATTATATATTTTATCGATAAATAATAATCACTTTATTATTAGTACTATTTTCTCAAAAGCTATTGAAAGCAAACCATGGTTTACGGTATAAAGCTTAAATTGAATTCACTGTATTAAATACTCTCTCTCTCTTCTCATTTATTGAACTAGTTTCAACTCTCATTAACTTAAATGAAATAAATTGAAGTTCAGTTTCGTTAGTTATTAACGAGCAACCAAATTGAAATGAAGTGTATTTTTTTTTCTACAACATAAATTGGCGACCGTGACAGGACATGATGTCCAAAATTCTAATATCAAATTAATTTATTTTAAACAATTCATTTATCGATGCTTTCTTTGAAATTTGGCTGCTCGTTAATTTATTCTGATAACTTTTGTTGGATAAGCTGACGAAAAGTTTGACCAAATACCGAGCAGACATTCTACGCATGGATAGCCAACTGGATTTAGACTTTAAATGTTAAAGGTCATCGAAACCAGCTACTCGTGGATTTATATCATCATAAGCCATTGGATATGCTGATGTAGGCTGGTTAACTGCCCATCGGTATTTTCGCACTCGTCGCATAGTCAAGTAAAATTGCATCATAGCCGCAACGGAATATTCAGTGCGCAGCTAAAACGGCATTATATTGTTCACATCATTGTACCGCTGTGTGTGCCTCTGCTGCTGGGTAATTGCAGTCGTATCGCGCATAGCTGTCAGCTCATTCTCGTGCTCGGCATCGTCGCTGCGTGCACCTCTGCTGCTGCACACATTGCAGTCATATCTTACCGCTACATTTGCCTAAGCTGCTGATAGAGTTGTAAAAAGAGTTGTAAAAAGCGACGTTCATCGTGCCTAGCTACAAATCATTCGTCGTGCGTGACATAGTCACATCATAATACTGCTCTTCATTGCCTGATTTAAGCTATTAAGGACAAAACAGTCACCAAACGCCACTGCTGTTGTCACTGCAGTAGCTCAATCAATTATAGTATTCAGAACATCGCTTTTTACAACTCTATCGCTGCTGCCGCATACATTTTTTCATCGTTCTTCTAAATGTCCATTGTCGCTATCGCTGCTGCATATTTGCACGCGTAACGCATAGCTGGAGAACACACATCATCGCTATATGTTTCATCGCTTTTGCTAATACCTTTGCTGGCCTCGCTGCTGCTGCATTCATTGCACAATCCAAACACATCGTTGCTGTTAACTTCGACGTTCTACAAACGCAACTTCTCTGCAACGTCTCTGCAACTGCGCGTTAACTTTAAGCTGCACTGCCACAAACGGGAGATTAACAGTAAGCAAATTTTTTAATTATACCAACAAATTTGCTGTATATATGTGCAAGACCGCATTCTTCGCATTGTTGTTGAAATTTCTGCTAACATAGTTCAAAGATTTTTGGTGGTTCGATCTACTGTTATTGCAATACATTTACGCGTTCATACATTACATTAAATTTTAATTTCATATTTCTTAAATTCCCTTGTTGTTAACCGAAAAAATGGTTGATCCTTCGGACGCTGGCGCTACCGCCACTCCTGACCTTTAGCTCTTACAGCTCTCAAGCAGGAACGCACTGCGCTTAAAAGAAGTATCACAACCATTAAAACAAAGGTTGAGAAAGAAGCAGATAAAAGTGATGCAACAATTCTTGAATGCCGCTTGCAAATATTAGAGTCTTATTTCAAACAACTTAGCTACATACAGGGACAAATCGAAAGACTAAATGATAACGATTTGACTAGGACTGATATTGAAGATTTGTATATATCAGCTAAGGCAGTAATTCTGTCGTTTCTCAATAAGAAGCGGCGCACCAGCGTATTAGATACCACTATTCACAATACATCAGCAGGATTTTCTAGCCCCCCTCGACTACCAAACTTGAAACTACCAAAATTCGATGGCAAAGCGATTTATTTCAACGTTTAAAAACTCGTTCATGATGAACCCATACCAACTATCGACAAGATTAATTACCTTTTAAGCTGTCTCTCCGATCAAGCTCTTGCCGTCGTTGAACCGTTTCAAGTAACAGAAGAGAACTATGTAAAAGTTTTAGCTCGTTTAAAAGAACGTTTTGACAACAAGGTTCTCATATTTCGTGACCATATCACTGCTATTTTTAATTTATCTGCTGTAACAAAAGCTGATTCTGTTATGCTGCGCAATATAATAGACACAGTTTCTGCATTTCGTGGTTCATTATTATCACTGGGCTCAGAAGCGGATGTTTTGGACTCAATTCTAATTCACATGGTTTTATCTAAAGTTGATATCGAATCTAGATCCAAATATGATGAAAGGCAGGATTTTGAAAACCTGCCTACTTGGGACGACTGTTATACAATTTTAAGTCGCCGTTGCCAATCGTTGGAAAATAATGTAAAACCTTCAGAAGCTTCTGTCAAACAAAAGGAAAACCAAAGCAAACAAAACAATGGTTTCAAAAGGGCTACATTTATTAATGCTAAGTCGAATTGCTCATATTGCAATAGTCCAAATCATGCGTTGGGTACTTGCTCCACTTTTATATCCCTTTTAGTTGCTCAAAGATTTGATTTCGTAAAGCGCTCATCCCTTTGCATAAACTGTTTGCGTAAAGGTCATTCAGTATCTAAATGCAAGTCCAAATCACGTTGTAAAGTTTATCATCTATCACATCATACACATTTGCATTTTTTCAATTCGCCATCTCAATCTGTGAACGCAGATCTACCTTCGACTTCCGGCGCTGCTCAAAGTCAGGTTTCGCATAGCATTCCAGTTTGATTGATTACTCGTTCATGTCAAAGAACAATTTTACCAATAGCACTTATATTAATCAAAGACAAGTATGGCCTTTTACAGCCTATAAGAGCAATACTTGATTCATGTTCCGAACTAAATTTCATAACAGAAGAAGCTGCCAAGTGTCTAGGATTAAAATTTAAGCACTCAAATCAAGAAGTCTCAGGCATTGCAAACATTCGTACTAATTTGACACATTTCGTTTTTGCTACAATAAAATCGCGTACAACTGAATTCGAGTGGACATCTCGATTTATCGTTACAAAATCTATAGCTGCAATGCAGCCCGGAGAACAAATAAATTTAAAAACATGGCAAGTTACTGATCAAACGCCTCTGGCTGATAATTTCGATAAGCCTCAGCGCATAGATCTACTTATCAGTTCTGAAGTGTTTTTTGAACTCTTACTTGATGGAAACGTATCACTAGGCCCAGGACTGCCACGCTTAGTCAACACAGTTTTCGGATGGGTTGTAGGTGGTAATTTTGAACCAAAAACCAACGCCAATGTAGCGATATGCCATGTAGCGATAAAATCACAAACATCTGGGCTGAACACGATGTTGAAACGATTCTGGGAAATCGAAGAGTTCAGCAAACCAACAAATTCAAAATCAACAGAAGAAGAAGAGGCCGAAAATCACTTTCTTAAAACCATTACTGTAAAGGATGATGGCCGTTTGCAAGTCAGGCTGCCTTTTAAAAGCTCCCGAGCATTCTTGGTGATTCGTTTGAAACTGCTAAACAACGATTTTTGTCTCTTGAGCGCCGTTTGCAACGCGACCAAATTTTAAAGGGCATGTATGCTAATTTTTTGGAGGAGTATGCCTCACTTGGTCATATGTCCCAACTAAACAGAATTGATTTCACTAAGCCGCATTATTTCATACCACATCACTGCGTGGTTAGACCAGAAAGTTTGACTACGAAATTGCGTGTCGTCTTTTACGCTTCAGCACGGACGTCAACATATCTTTCATTGAATGAAATACTTTTAGTGGGTCCAACAACTCAACAAGATCTTATTTTAACACTTCTTTCGTTTCGTTTACATAAAAATGCGCTTACAGCAGACATCTCAAAGATGTATCGGCAGTTTGTAGTTGATGAACGTGATCGAAATTTTCAATTAATTTTATGGCGTAGTGAACCCAACCAAACTTTACAAACTTATGCACTAAACACTATTACTTATGGAATGAGCTCAGCTCCATTTCTCGCAATACGATGTCTTTTCTTTCTGGCTGATAAAAATGAGAATACCTATCCGATTGGATCAGCAGTGTTACGAGAAGACTTTTATGTTGACGATCTGCTGACGGGCGCTGATTCATTAATCGAACTTCAAGAAAAGCAATCACAAGTTGTTAGTATCTTGAATTCCGCCGGCTTGCGTTTAACCAAATGGAACTCCAATCATGCACAACTATTGATAGATTCTGTTGACGAAATTGTCATAAACATCGGTGAAGAGCCATGCACTAAGGCACTAGGTATGACATGGAAACCAAAGATTGACAATTTTTTTTACCGCTACAATTTACCAGATCTCGAAACTGCCACAAAACGCTCAGTGTTATCCGTTGTTGTCAGAATTTATGATGTTCTCGGTCTACTCAGCCCAATCGTGATTCGTTGCAAAATTTTGCTACAAGAAACTTGGATGAAGCATATAGAATGGGATGAGCCCTTTCCATCTGATCTAAACTCGTTATGGCTTCAGATAAAGAAGGATCTAATTCATATTAACAAAATAGAAACACCACGTTATGTTTATTTTTCAAACGTTAATAGCTGCGAAGTACACGGATTCGCAGACGCATCACAACGCGCATACGGCTGTTGTATATATATTCGAGCTGGGCTAAACAATCAAATTAAAACAACTCTTCTAATTGCTAAGTCAAAGGTGGCTCCCATAAAGGCACAGTCATTGCCCAGGCTAGAACTTTGTGCAGCCTTACTTTTAGCACGAACCTGGCAAAAGATACGGCACAAACTTACAACGGAAACTACGAAAACAACCTTTTGGACCGATTCTCAAATCGAATTGCAATGGATTAAGATGCACTCCTCATCGCTGACATGCTTCGTAGCTAATCGTGTTGCAGAAGTACAAGATATCACAGAAGGAATTTCATGGCGACACGTACCAACAAAGTTCAATCCAGCTGACATTGTCTCGCGTGGATGCAGCGCGCTGGAACTATCAAATACAATATGGTTTTCGGGTATTGAATTCCTAGCTAAGGATGAGGCAGAATGGCCTGGAAGCGAAAGAGCATCGTTTTACAAGTTTGTATCTTGAATTCCTTCATCGACAACAACTACATGCAGGGCCAAAGGTACTTATCGGGCTTCTGCGACAAAAAATTTGGGTTGTGAATGCTCGACACCTTGTACGCAAAATAGTGAACAGGTGTGTTCACTGCTATCATAACAAGCCCAAACTCATGCAACAAATCATGGGCGATTTGCCCGCTGACAGGTTAAAGGCAAATAGCACTTTTCTTATATGTGGAGTAGATTTCTGTAGTCCCTTCTTAACCTCCCACGGCATTCGAGGCAAACCACTTTACAAAACTTATTTGGCAGTATTTGTATGCTTCTCCTCAAAGGCAGTTCATATAGAAACAGCTTCAGACTTGTCAACTAATAGTTTTTTATTATGTCTTAAACGTTTTATAGGCCGCAGAGGTGTACCAGAAAAACTATACTGCGACAACGCCACCAATTTTGTTGGTGCCCAATCAAAGCTAAAGGAGTTTCAAGAAGCATTTTTCAACAAAGAGGTGAGGTCGAGTGCAGTCAACTTTAGCATCAGAACAGGCTTCGATTTCATTTTCATACCTCCCCGAGCCCCTTACTCTGGCGGGCTTTGGGAGGCAGCCGTTAAGTCAACAAAAGCACTGCTGCTTAAAAATGTATCTCAGGCAAACTTAACACTCGAAGAGCTCCAGACTGTTGCCATTGGAGTGGAAGCGATATTAAACTCGCGGCCTATTGCTCCAACATCGAACGACCCCGCAGACGGCGAAGGGCTGACACCTGCCCATCTACTCAATGGAAGAGCACTGCTGGCAGCGCCAGATCAGCAGTTTGATTGCAGTTAAACGCCTTACTTAACACGGTGGTAACGTGTTACATTTTTAAAACAACATGTGGCAACGAGACTACTTATGGTTAAATGGCTTAAACCTGAAGCAAACATCGAAGTAGGACAGTTGGTACTCATACATGAAGATAACACACCACCACAACAATGGTTGTTAGGTCGTATAGTTCGAACAATTTGCGGTACAGATGGACGAGTAAGAGTTGTCGATCTGAGGACCAAGAGAGGGTCACTACGACGTTCAATCCACAAACTAGCACCATTACCCTCTGAAAGTGATTGAAAGGTGAACCATTCAACGGGCGGAGTATGTTTGAGCAGAACCAGTTGATTATAATATTATTTTTAAATATTCAAGTTAACATTCATTATAAACTCACATATTATATATTTTATCGATAAATAATAATCACTTTATTATTAGTACTATTTTCTCAAAAGCTATTGAAAGCAAACCATGTTTTACGGTATAAAGCTTAAATTGAATTCACTGCATTAAATACTCTCTCTCTCTTCTCATTTATTGTGCTAGTTTCAACTCTCATTAACTTAAATGAAATAAATTGAAGTTCAGTTTCGTTAGTTATTAACGAGCAACCAAATTGAAATAAAGTGTCTTTTTTTTCTACAACTAATGAATATGATGATTTATTCTTGCAAATTGACATCAACAATAACTTTTTGAGGCAATTATTACTTTACAATTATCACATAGTGTTACGTCTTTGATATCCCCATGTCATGGATGAAGAAGCTCCAGTGAAAAAGGTGTTTGAAGCGAAAGCCGAGGGTCGACGACGAAGAGGAAGACCTTGCCTACGATGGATTGACCAGGCCGAAGAAGCCCTTACCGCGCTTGGTGAAAGAGATTGGAGACGGCGCGCGCGAAGCAGAGACGCCTGGCGAGAGCTAATGAAGTCGGCCGTAACCCGTCAACGGATTGTCATGGCCACCTAAGTAAGTAAGTAATGTGAATACACTTACTTATCACTCTACGAATTGTCCGTACACTAGCCGATGTTCCAAATATAGGTTCACGGGATGCTGTAGCTATTGACATGGGACCTCTTCTATTCTGGGCATTATTTTTAATATTCTTTAATTGCTCACTACACGAGGACTTCGACCGATTATGCGATTTTCACGATTTGTGTGGTTATCCTCCTTAAGGCAAGAATTTTTCCTATTTCAACACTTCTGAGAGTTTTTCGCGGCTCATTTCAAGAAAGTAGCGATAAAGCAATAAATGTTGCAAATACTATTCAAACAGTTTATAAAACACTTGAAATTTCAGCTGACTGTCCGCACTTTGAACTATAAATGCTTAAAATAAAGCGGCGAGATTAATCTAGTGGCCCTTCTACAGAACACATAAAATAGCAAAAATGATATTCATACCATTATTTGAAAGTCTGCCTCAGTTTAGGTATGAGAAGCTCATTATAGATTGAGTGACCGGCAGTGTATGTCCATCTCGCTCATTATAGCAAATGTTTTTGAAATGGGGTAAGATAAAAAAAGATAAGATCACATGGAAGCACGGCTTCAGTAAAGTTATCCTATTGCTACATCCTAATGATCGTATCTTAATAACTGATGACTTAAACTCACACAATGTTTCTTGGAACTATTGCTTTGAAAACCCTTCAATATATTTACCATTGTCTGAAAGTTCATCTGATAATTACTTTTGACATAGAATAACGTCTTACAGCGCGGTTTGTATGGGGTCGTTTTAGCAGATTTTTTCAAGGCCATGAAACTTTTTTTGGCGAATACTTTAGGGTATACCTACAGCCTTTAATACTCATCGTTCAAAGATAATATATATTCAAAAGATCAGACATATCCTGCGCTGAATTAATATATAATTTTGGATTATGTCACTATTATTTTAGTTTAAGTCACAAAATAGTAAAAGATAAGAAGAAAAATGCATGTGTTTATATAAGAAAATCAATCATCAGCTGCTTATGCTGTGCCTGCTGCTTTCTTTGTTTTTGTTTCGTTGTTTTTGCTTGTATTGGTTTTGTTTTGTACGAACTTGGTTCTCTACTCCACGTTAAGAGGGTGATCCGATTAGATTTAACTCTTATGAAAAAAATTACTATATTTCGTTTTGTGCTTTTACCCAATAGATGGCGCTATCTGTTCGGCTGACATGATACAGAACTTGGTTCTCTACTCCACGGCGTTGGCAGCATTGGTTCTCTACTCCACGTTAAGAGGGTGATCCGATTTTTTTTTTTTTATTTTTGTTTATTTATTTACATGGTTGTATGGTTGTAAACATACAAGATCATTGAGCTCCATTGCTCAAAGAAGAGCTTTGAAGGAGCAAGCAATTTAGATTTAACTCTTATGAAAAAAAATGACTTGCATCATATTTCGTTTTGTACTATTACCCAATAGATAGCGCTATATGCTCGGCTGACATGATGTATGCATCTAACGATTGTTGGTTATTGCGTCTAGCAAAAAGTAGCACAATTAAATATGTGAAATGAACAATCTAGTGTTAATTTAAGAAATGAACCAGGTTTCGTTTTGGATAAATTGTTGTTTTTGTTTTCAATGCAACTTAATTTGGATGATCAACCATAAACATCCCAATCCTCATTTTAGTGTAGCTATACATCGGACAGAGACGAAAGGCCTTTCCACCCGTGGAAAGGCCATTTGCTCAGCTTGAGGTATAGCCACCACCCGATTTCTTGAAAATCGGGGCATTCACTTTATTTAAAATTAAATTGAAGTAATATTAAGTGTAGCTTGCAAACTATACATTGGACAGAGACGGCGAGGACGAGGCAAAAAGTACATTCGCTTAGCCTTCTTTTCAACTAAGTCAACGAACTCAACCTGTCAAACTTAACAAAATGATTGAAAGAATTTGACATTTTGCTTGTTTCTTTTGCTTTCTCTATTTATCATGCTTACTTTGAAATTTTTCTGTGTTTTGGTCTCGATAAGAAGTCCTTCACTTGAGTGTTATTAAATAATTTATTAATTTTCGGAAGATAAATAAAAAATATGTGCAAAATACACAAAACAATCGGTCTAAAGAGACAAAGCAGAAACGGTTACTATTTAAACGGAATTTTACGTCTGCACTTACGATATTATCGAAACTGTTTATTTTTTAAATGAGCTTTCAAGTCAAGGTCTTCTCCAACTGAACTATCACTTGAATAAGAATAACCGTTTGCTCGATATGGTATTTTTTGATGAAAGCAACATTGCTTCAGTGTCAAGGTCCGAACCTCTGCTCACTCCCGAAGATTCTCACCATCCAGCCATTGAAATTAGTCTTAATTTTCCTAAACCATCTATACAGAATCGTGCTAGTCAACTATTCATGGAATTCAATTTTAACCCTAGAACCCATACATAAAAGTGTCTGTATTTTTTGTGGGAAGATTTTTAAAAACATGAATTTCACATGTCACTATAACTGATTTTTGTACTTGATTTTTGGTTACTCTGTTTTAAAATGAACTTATCTAATATATAAAATCAAATGTTTGTCTGTCTGTCTGTCTGTTCCGTATAGGCTCACGCACCGTTTATCCGATTGCGCTGAAATTTGGACACCGAGTACCTTTCATAGTGAGAAAGAACATAGGGGTGTAAAAAAGTGGGCGGAAGTATGTGGGCGTGGCACTCTATAATAACTTCTAAATTCAGTACGTGTGTAATCTATGTTAAAACTGAGGTGTGTTATAAAAATGGGCGTTATCCACCCACTAATACGCCCACCTGCCATACCAAACCAAAATTGAAAATTATATAAAGAGGCTTGTGGCAAAGCTACATAAATAAAATTAAGTATTTGTTCATTTCATATCAAAACTAAAGCGTGTTCGAAAAATGGCCGTCATAAACCAACGAACACGCCCACCTCCCATACAACCCTAAAGTTGAAAACTATATAAATAGGCTTCTGTCAAAGCTAAAAAAGTAAAATTAGATATTTATTCATTTAATATCAAAATTAAGACGTGATAGAAAAATGGGCGTCATCCACCCATTAACACGCCCACCTCCCATATAACCCCACAATATAAAATTCTATAAAAAAAGCTTCTCTTTAAGCTACAGGAACAAAATTTGATACGTTTGTATTTTATATCAAGCCCAAATTATGGAAGAAAAGTGGACGTCATCCGCCTACGAACACACCCACCTTCCATACAACCCATAAGAGTGAAAACTGTATAAATAGGCTAATATTTAAGCTACTGAACTGAAAGTGGGTATTTGTGTATATTATATCAAAACTGAGGCGTCTTAGAAAAACTGGCGTCAACAACTCAAGAACACGCCCACCTCCCATTCAACCACAAATCGAAAACTTTATAAAGAGGCCTGTATTTACTTTGCAGGAAAACAATTTGATATGAATATATTTTAGACGTCAACAAAATAGTAAAATTTTTTTAAATCTCATACAAAAAGAGCTACAGTTTAAAATTTTGTACCAATACGAATCGGCCGTGGGGGTATTTTAACTTCGGCCAAGTCAAAGATATACCTTACTAGTTTATAATAAAACACTGAAGAGAAAATAACAACAAAAAGTTTTCTGCAATGCTTATTTTGGGAGAAAAAATCTTTTGTATATCATTGAAACAGCGAACCTATTCTGCTGAAACGTATTGTATACCTAACAAAAGTAAAAAAGTAAAATTAAACATTAAGTCTGATGCAAAATCATGCTGGAGCTTTGTAAATACAAAACGTAAGATTGATTCCTATCCTACTTTTATAAAATACAAAAATGTGGAATCTGATAATGATTGTTGAGCATTTGTAACCTTTTTGATGACTTCTTCAAGTTGACTTAATCATTGTCATCTTTTGATAATGGTAGCTATCCTTTTAATGTTCATTCTGGGGATATTTGCCTCCCAATAGTTGACAACAATACAGTTTTATCTTATCTCAAAGATCTTAAAAATTCGTATAAAAGTGGTCCCGACAACATTCCATCTTGCATTTTGAAATATTGCTGTGAAGAATTAGTAACTCCAATCACTTTGCTTTTTACCTATTCTTTAAAGGCTTGCTATTTTCCGACTGCCTGGAAGTCCTCAATCATTATCCCATTGCATTAATCTGGTAATAGATCTTTAATTCCTATTATGATGGTTTATTCTTGCAAATTGACATCAACAATAACTATCATGAATTGCGAAATTAAGTGCTTTACCCAAACTTTTTGAGGCAATTATTACTTTACAATTATCACATAGTGTTAAGTCTTTGAAGTCCCCATGTCAACATGGATTCCTCTCGGGAAAATCTACGGTCACTAACCTCCTTGAATTTACATCTAATACTATGTTCACACTTAAGCCTAGTACTATGCTCGATTGCGTGAAATTTCACCGGCAACAGCCATTTATTTGTTGCGTGAAAATTTTGACAGATATTTTGTTGCGAACGAACAGCTGATGATCAGCTTCGACAAAATGTAAATAAACAGCCACAATTTATTAGAGGAAAAGCAGAAAATCATTTAAGTTCTTTAATTTTCATATATGTGATTATATAAATACAAAATAAATATTAATACAAGTATGCATGTCCTTTGTTGTGGAGCAGAACAAGTCATTAGTTTATGGCTGTTTGCAAGCTGCGAAGTTTTGCGACCGCCAACACGGGAAGGTGCATTCGTATTTAAAATTTCCAACAACTGCAATTATTAATTGCAAAACTTTAGAAATAGTAAAAAAAATATAATTTCAATTACAACAGTTCTTTTGCTTGCACTTTTTCTTAAATTAAATGACAACTGCCACTTTTCATGGCAAAATAAATGGTCGGTTCAATTAAATTGCCGTGAAAATAATGTTGCTAGATGCATGTTGCCGAACATTGTAATAGATTTTCCGCAGCGAAGCATAGTACAGCTTTGATGAAAAAGTTGTGAAAAATTCACGTTTGTTTCACAGCTGTCATTTTTTGTATGGAGATTTGAGTGGTATTTCACGTGAAGCCGAACAGAGTACTATGCTTTAGGCCGAAAAGCTGCTTTTCAGCTGAAAAGCAACTTTTCAGAATCAGGTGTTCACACTGGGAAAGTTGCTTTTCATTTGACATATAGTCATATGTTTCTTATTACTGCGTTCTCTTGCGATTGTTGCATGAAGCTGAATTTCTGGCCACTTCCACATATTTTTCTCACACACTTTGCATTTTTCTTGTCAATTTCAACAAGATGATTAAATTGAGATTCCAATATGTAAATAAATATGTAAATAAAAACAGGCACACGAAACGTCAAACAGCAATGACAACTTGTATTTTTGTAATAGATTTTTACTCAACTTCAACGAATAGACTTCAGAATCAGGGTTGTTTTCTAACTTTTCATTGCTTTTCGCTGAAAAGCCAACGAAAAGCAGCTTTTCATTTGACAGTTCTTTTATGGCGGAAAGCTGAATATTATGTAGCTTTTCAGCTGAAAAGCCATAATTGTCCGAAAAGCGGCTTTTCGGCCTAAGTGTGAACATAGTATAACACAATAGAAAATTTCGGAAAGGGTTTACAGACTGATGTTATCTACACGGACTTTAGCAAAGCTTTTGACGTTGTAAATTACAAGCTCTTGATTGTAAAATTATCTTTGATTGGATTTCCCACAAAAATGGTGAGATGGATCAAATCGTATCTAAGTAATAGAACACAATCTGTTCTATTTATACTCGTGAAATCATACGAATTTCCTGTTATATCTGGAGTACCCCAAGGAAGTCATCTTGGGCCACTTTTGTTTCGACTTTATATAAATGATTTGCCATCGATCATAAAGCATTCTAACATCTTGATGTATGCTGACGACGTCAAACTATTCCTGTCTTTTAAGAATGATGTTTGAGCAGAACCAGTTGATTATAATATTATTTTTAAATATTCAAGTAAACATTCATTTTAAACTCACATATTATATATTTTATCGATAAATAATAATCACTTTATTATTAGTACTATTTTCTCAAAAGCTATTGAAAGCAAACCATGTTTTACGGTATAAAGCTTAAATTGAATTCACTGTATTAAATACTCTCTCTCTCTTCTCATTTATTGAACTAGTTTCAACTCTCATTAACTTAAATGAAATAAATTGAAGTTCAGTTTCGTTAGTTATTAACGAGCAACCAAATTGAAATGAAGTGTATTTTTTTTTCTACAACATAAATTGGCGACCGTGACAGGACATGATGTCCAAAATTCTAATATCAATTTAATTTATTTTAAACAATTCATTTATCGATGCTTTCTTTGAAATTTGGCTGCTCGTTAATTTATTCTGATAACTTTTGTTGGATAAGCTGACGAAAAGTTTGACCAAATACCGAGCAGACATTCTACGCATGGATAGCCAACTGGATTTAGACTTTAAATGTTAAAGGTCATCGAAACCAGCTACTCGAGGATTTATATCATCATTCGCCATTGGATATGCTGATGCAAGCTAGTTAACTGCCCATCGGTATTTTCGCACTCGTCGCATAGTCAAGTAAAATTGCATCATAGCCGCAACGGAATATTCAGTGCGCAGCTAAAACGCCATTATATTGTTCACATCATTGTACCGCTGTGTGTGCCTCTGCTGCTGGGTAATTGCAGTCGTATCGCGCATAGCTGTCAGCTCATTCTCGTGCTCGGCATCGTCGCTGCGTGCACCTCTGCTGCTGCACACATTGCAGTCATATCTTACCGCTACATTTGCCTAAGCTGCTGGCACAGTGCAGTTACATCGTTCCAAGCTGTGAATTCATTGTCGTGCACAGCATCCTTACATCGTTGCATTACTACGTGCGCCTCTGCTGTTGCGCACATTGCAGTCATATCTTACTAGCTGTGAACTCATCGTCACACAGCATTTTAACAACATCGTTGCACCGCTGCATGCGCCTAAGCTGCTGGCACAGTGCAGTTACATCGATTCAAGCTGTAAATTCATCGTCGTGCACACCATCTTTACATCGTTTCATCGCTGCGTGCGCCTCTGCTGCTGCGCACATTGCAACCACAATGTTCCTAGCAGCGAACTTGTCGTCGCGCATAACATCACCACAGCGTGCACCTCTTTTCGACGTTCATCGTGTCCAGCCGCTTTGGCGCATGAAAGGTATGCGGCAGCAGCGAAAGAGTTGTAAAAAGCGACGTTCATCGTGCCTAGCTACAAATCATTCGTCGTGCGTGACATAGTCACATCATAATACTGCTCTTCATTGCCTGATTTAAGCTATTAAGGACAAAACAGTCACCAAACGCTACTACTGTTGTCACTGCAGTAGCTCAATCAATTATAGTATTCAGAACATCGCTTTTTACAACTCTATCGCTGCTGCCGCATACATTTTTTCATCGTTCTTTCTAAATGTCCATTGTCGCTATCGCTGCTGCATATTTGCACGCGTAACGCATAGCTGGAGAACACACATCATCGCTATATGTTTCATCGCTTTTGCTAACACCTTTGCTGGCCTCGCTGCTGCTGCATTCATTGCACAATCCAAACACATCGTTGCTGTTAACTTCGACGTTCTACAAACGCAACTTCTCTGCAACATCTCTGCAACTGCGCGTTAACTTTAAGCTGCGCTGCCACAAACGGGAGATTAACAGTAAGCAAATTTTTTAATTATACCAACAAATTTGCTGTATATATGTGCAAGACCGCATTCTTCGCATTGTTGTTGAAATTTCTGCTAACATAGTTCAAAGATTTTTGGTGGTTCGATCTACTGTTATAGCAATACATTTACGCGTTCATACATTACATTAAATTTTAATTTCATATTTCTTAAATTCCCTTGCTGTTAACCGAAAAAATGGTTGATCCTTCGGACGCTGGCGCTACCGCCACTCCTGACCTTTAGCTCTTACAGCTCTCAAGCAGCAACGCACTGCGCTTAAAAGAAGTATCACAACCATGAAAACAAAGGTTGAGAAAGAAGCAGATAAAAGTGATGCAACAATTTTTGAATGCCGCTTGCAAATATTAGAGTCTTATTTCAAACAACTTAGCTACATACAGGGACAAATCGAAAGACTAAATGATAACGATTTGACTAGGACTGATATTGAAGATTTGTATATATCAGCTAAGGCAGTAATTCTGTCGTTTCTCAATAAGAAGCGGCGCACCAGCGTATTAGATACCACTATTCACAATACATCAGCAGGATTTTCTAGCCCCCCTCGACTACCAAACTTGAAACTACCAAAATTCGATGGCAAAGCGATTTATTTCAACGTTTAAAAACTCGTTCATGATGAACCCATACCAACTATCGACAAGATTAATTACCTTTTAAGCTGTCTCTCCGATCAAGCTCTTGCCGTCGTTGAACCGTTTCAAGTAACAGAAGAGAACTATGTAAAAGTTTTAGCTCGTTTAAAAGAACGTTTTGACAACAAGGTTCTCATATTTCGTGACCATATCACTGCTATTTTTAATTTATCTGCTGTAACAAAAGCTGATTCTGTTATGCTGCGCAATATAATAGACACAGTTTCTGCATTGCGTGGTTCATTATTATCACTGGGCTCAGAAGCGGATGTTTTGGACTCAATTCTAATTCACATGGTTTTATCTAAAGTTGATATCGAATCTAGATCCAAATATGATGAAAGGCAGGATTTTGAAAACCTGCCTACTTGGGACGACTGTTATACAATTTTAAGTCGCCGTTGCCAATCGTTGGAAAATAATGTAAAACCTTCAGAAGCTTCTGTCAAACAAAAGGAAAACCAAAGCAAACAAAACAATGGTTTCAAAAGGGCTACATTTATTAATGCTAAGTCGAATTGCTCATATTGCAATAGTCCAAATCATGCGTTGGGTACTTGCTCCACTTTTATATCCCTTTTAGTTGCTCAAAGATTTGATTTCGTAAAGCGCTCATCCCTTTGCATAAACTGTTTGCGTAAAGGTCATTCAGTATCTAAATGCAAGTCCAAATCACGTTGTAAAGTTTATCATCTATCACATCATACACATTTGCATTTTTTCAATTCGCCATCTCAATCTGTGAACGCAGATCTACCTTCGACTTCCGGCGCTGCTCAAAGTCAGGTTTCGCATAGCATTCCAGTTTGATTGATTACTCGTTCATGTCAAAGAACAATTTTACCAATAGCACTTATATTAATCAAAGACAAGTATGGCCTTTTACAGCCTATAAGAGCAATACTTGATTCATGTTCCGAACTAAATTTCATAACAGAAGAAGCTGCCAAGTGTCTAGGATTAAAATTTAAGCACTCAAATCAAGAAGTCTCAGGCATTGCAAACATTCGTACTAATTTGACACATTTCGTTTTTGCTACAATAAAATCGCGTACAACTGAATTCGAGTGGACATCTCGATTTATCGTTACAAAATCTATAGCTGCAATGCAGCCCGGAGAACAAATAAATTTAAAAACATGGCAAGTTACTGATCAAACGCCTCTGGCTGATAATTTCGATAAGCCTCAGCGCATAGATCTACTTATCAGTTCTGAAGTGTTTTTTGAACTCTTACTTGATGGAAACGTATCACTAGGCCCAGGACTGCCACGCTTAGTCAACACAGTTTTCGGATGGGTTGTAGGTGGTAATTTTGAACCAAAAACCAACGCCAATGTAGCGATATGCCATGTAGCGATAAAATCACAAACATCTGGGCTGAACACGATGTTGAAACGATTCTGGGAAATCGAAGAGTTCAGCAAACCAACAAATTCAAAATCAACAGAAGAAGAAGAGGCCGAAAATCACTTTCTTAAAACCATTACTGTAAAGGATGATGGCCGTTTGCAAGTCAGGCTGCCTTTTAAAAGCTCCCGAGCATTCTTGGTGATTCGTTTGAAACTGCTAAACAACGATTTTTGTCTCTTGAGCGCCGTTTGCAACGCGACCAAATTTTAAAGGGCATGTATGCTAATTTTTTGGAGGAGTATGCCTCACTTGGTCATATGTCCCAACTAAACAGAATTGATTTCACTAAGCCGCATTATTTCATACCACATCACTGCGTGGTTAGACCAGAAAGTTTGACTACGAAATTGCGTGTCGTCTTTTACGCTTCAGCACGGACGTCAACATATCTTTCATTGAATGAAATACTTTTAGTGGGTCCAACAACTCAACAAGATCTTATTTTAACACTTCTTTCGTTTCGTTTACATAAAAATGCGCTTACAGCAGACATCTCAAAGATGTATCGGCAGTTTGTAGTTGATGAACGTGATCGAAATTTTCAATTAATTTTATGGCGTAGTGAACCCAACCAAACTTTACAAACTTATGCACTAAACACTATTACTTATGGAATGAGCTCAGCTCCATTTCTCGCAATACGATGTCTTTTCTTTCTGGCTGATAAAAATGAGAATACCTTTCCGATTGGATCAGCAGTGTTACGAGAAGACTTTTATGTTGACGATCTGCTGACGGGCGCTGATTCATTAATCGAACTTCAAGAAAAGCAATCACAAGTTGTTAGTATCTTGAATTCCGCCGGCTTGCGTTTAACCAAATGGAACTCCAATCATGCACAACTATTGATAGATTCTGTTGACGAAATTGTCATAAACATCGGTGAAGAGCCATGCACTAAGGCACTAGGTATGACATGGAAACCAAAGATTGACAATTTTTTTTACCGCTACAATTTACCAGATCTCGAAACTGCCACAAAACGCTCAGTGTTATCCGTTGTTGCCAGAATTTATGATGTTCTCGGTCTACTCAGCCCAATCGTGATTCGTTGCAAAATCTTGCTACAAGAAACTTGGATGAAGCATATAGAATGGGATGAGCCCTTTCCATCTGATCTAAACTCGTTATGGCTTCAGATAAAGAAGGATCTAATTCATATTAACAAAATAGAAACACCACGTTATGTTTATTTTTCAAACGTTAATAGCTGCGAAGTACACGGATTCGCAGACGCATCACAACGCGCATACGGCTGTTGTATATATATTCGAGCTGGGCTAAACAATCAAATAAAAACAACTCTTCTAATTGCTAAGTCAAAGGTGGCTCCCATAAAGGCACAGTCATTGCCCAGGCTAGAACTTTGTGCAGCCTTACTTTTAGCACGAACCTGGCAAAAGATACGGCACAAACTTACAACGGAAACAACGAAAACAACCTTTTGGACCGATTCTCAAATCGAATTGCAATGGATTAAGATGCACTCCTCATCGCTGACATGCTTCGTAGCTAATCGTGTTGCAGAAGTACAAGATATCACAGAAGGAATTTCATGGCGACACGTACCAACAAAGTTCAATCCAGCTGACATTGTCTCGCGTGGATGCAGCGCGCTGGAACTATCAAATACAATATGGTTTTCGGGTATTGAATTCCTAGCTAAGGATGAGGCAGAATGGCCTGGAAGCGAAAGAGCATCGTTTTACAAGTTTGTATCTTGAATTCCTTCATCGACAACAACTACATGCAGGGCCAAAGGTACTTATCGGGCTTCTGCGACAAAAAATTTGGGTTGTGAATGCTCGACACCTTGTACGCAAAATAGTGAACAGGTGTGTTCACTGCTATCATAACAAGCCCAAACTCATGCAACAAATCATGGGCGATTTGCCCGCTGACAGGTTAAAGGCAAATAGCACTTTTCTTATATGTGGAGTAGATTTCTGTAGTCCCTTCTTAACCTCCCACGGCATTCGAGGCAAACCACTTTACAAAACTTATTTGGCAGTATTTGTATGCTTCTCCTCAAAGGCAGTTCATATAGAAACAGCTTCAGACTTGTCAACTAATAGTTTTTTATTATGTCTTAAACGTTTTATAGGCCGCAGAGGTGTACCAGAAAAACTATACTGCGACAACGCCACCAATTTTGTTGGTGCCCAATCAAAGCTAAAGAATTTCAAGAAGCATTTTTCAACAAAGAGGTGAGGTCGAGTGCAGTCAACTTTAGCATCAGAACAGGCTTCGATTTCATTTTCATACCTCCCCGAGCCCCTTACTCTGGCGGGCTTTGGGAGGCAGCCGTTAAGTCAACAAAAGCACTGCTGCTTAAAAATGTATCTCAGGCAAACTTAACACTCGAAGAGCTCCAGACTGTTGCCATTGGAGTGGAAGCGATATTAAACTCGCGGCCTATTGCTCCAACATCGAACGACCCCGCAGACGGCGAAGGGCTGACACCTGCCCATCTACTCAATGGAAGAGCACTGCTGGCAGCGCCAGATCAGCAGTTTGATTGCAGTTAAACGCCTTACTTAACACGGTGGCAACGTGTTACATTTTTAAAACAACATGTGGCAACGAGACTACTTATGGTTAAATGGCTTAAACCTGAAGCAAACATCGAAGTAGGACAGTTGGTACTCATACATGAAGATAACACACCACCACAACAATGGTTGTTAGGTCGTATAGTTCGAACAATTTGCGGTACAGATGGACGAGTAAGAGTTGTCGATCTGAGGACCAAGAGAGGGTCACTACGACGTTCAATCCACAAACTAGCACCATTACCCTCTGAAAGTGATTGAAACGTGAACCATTCAACGGGCGGAGTATGTTTGAGCAGAACCAGTTGATTATAATATTATTTTTAAATATTCAAGTTAACATTCATTATAAACTCACATATTATATATTTTATCGATAAATAATAATCACTTTATTATTAGTACTATTTTCTCAAAAGCTATTGAAAGCAAACCATGTTTTACGGTATAAAGCTTAAATTGAATTCACTGCATTAAATACTCTCTCTCTCTTCTCATTTATTGTGCTAGTTTCAACTCTCATTAACTTAAATGAAATAAATTGAAGTTCAGTTTCGTTAGTTATTAACGAGCAACCAAATTGAAATAAAGTGTCTTTTTTTTCTACAACTAATGAATATGATGATTTATTCTTGCAAATTGACATCAACAATAACTTTTTGAGGCAATTATTACTTTACAATTATCACATAGTGGTACGTCTTTGATATCCCCATGTCATGGATGAAGAAGCTCCAGTGAAAAAGGTGTTTGAAGCGAAAGCCGAGGGTCGACGACGAAGAGGAAGACCTTGCCTACGATGGATTGACCAGGCCGAAGAAGCCCTTACCGCGCTTGGTGAAAGAGATTGGAGACGGCGCGCGCGAAGCAGAGACGCCTGGCGAGAGCTAATGAAGTCGGCCGTAACCCGTCAACGGATTGTCATGGCCACCTAAGTAAGTAAGTAATGTGAATACACTTACTTATCACTCTACGAATTGTCCGTACACTAGCCGATGTTCCAAATATAGGTTCACGAGATGCTGTAGCTATTGACATGGGACCTCTTCTATTCTGGGCATTATTTTTAATATTCTTTAATTGCTCACTACACGAGGACTTCGACCGATTATGCGATTTTCACGATTTGTGTGGTTATCCTCCTTAAGGCAAGAATTTTTCCTATTTCAACACTTCTGAGAGTTTTTCGCGGCCCATTTCAAGAAAGTAGCGATAAAGCAATAAATGTTGCAAATACTATTCAAACAGTTTATAAAACACTTGAAATTTCAGCTGACTGTCCGCACTTTGAACTATAAATGCTTAAAATAAAGCGGCGAGATTAATCTAGTGGCTCTTCTACAGAACACATAAAATAGCAAAAATGATATTCATACCATTATTTGAAAGTCTGCCTCAGTTTAGGTATGAGAAGCTCATTATAGATTGAGTGACCGGCAGTGTATGTCCATCTCGCTCATTATAGCAAATGTTTTTGAAATGGGGTAAGATAAAAAAAGATAAGATCACATGGAAGCACGGCTTCAGTAAAGTTATCCTATTGCTACATCCTAATGATCGTATCTTAATAACTGATGACTTAAACTCACACAATGTTTCTTGGAACTATTGCTCTGAAAACCCTTCAATATATTTACCATTGTCTGAAAGTTCATCTGATAATTACTTTTGACATAGAATAACGTCTTACAGCGCGGTTTGTATGGGGTCGTTTTAGCAGATTTTTTCAAGGCCATGAAACTTTTTTTGGCGAATACTTTAGGGTATACCTACAGCCTTTAATACTCATCGTTCAAAGATAATATATATTCAAAAGATCAGACATATCCTGCGCTGAATTAATATATAATTTTGGATTATGTCACTATTATTTTAGTTTAAGTCACAAAATAGTAAAAGATAAGAAGAAAAATGCATGTGTTTATATAAGAAAATCAATCATCAGCTGCTTATGCTGTGCCTGCTGCTTTCTTTGTTTTTGTTTCGTTGTTTTTGCTTGTATTGGTTTTGTTTTGTACGAACTTGGTTCTCTACTCCACGTTAAGAGGGTGATCCGATTAGATTTAACTCTTATGAAAAAAATTACTTGTATCATATTTCGTTTTGTGCTTTTACCCAATAGATGGCGCTATCTGTTCGGCTGACATGATACAGAACTTGGTTCTCTACTCCACGGCGTTGGCAGCATTGGTTCTCTACTCCACGTTAAGAGGGTGATCCGATTTTGTTTTTTTTATTTTTGTTTATTTATTTACATGGTTGTATGGTTGTAAACATACAAGATCATTGAGCTCCATTGCTCAAAGAAGAGCTTTGAAGGAGCAAGCAATTTAGATTTAACTCTTATGAAAAAAAATGACTTGCATCATATTTCGTTTTGTACTATTACCCAATAAATAGCGCTATATGCTCTGCTGACATGATGTATGCATCTAACGATTGTTGGTTTTTGCGTCTAGCAGAAAGTTGCACAATTAAATATGTGAAATGAACAATCTATTGTTAATTTAAGAAATGAACCAGGTTTCGTTTTGGATAAATTGTTGTTTTTGTTTTCAATGCAACTTAATTTGGATGATCAACCATAAACATCCCAATCCTCATTTTAGTGTAGCTATACATCGGACAGAGACGAAAGGCCTTTCCACCCGTGGAAAGGCCATTTGCTCAGCTTGAGGTATAGCCACCACCCGATTTCTTGAAAATCGGGGCATTCACTTTATTTAAAATTAAATTGAAGTAATATTAAGTGTAGCTTGCAAACTATACATCGGACAGAGACGGCGAGGACGAGGCAAAAAGGACATTCGCTTAGCCTTCTTTTCAACTAAGTTAACAAACTCAACCTGTCAAACTTAACAAAATGATTGAAAGAATTTGACATTTTGCTTGTTTCTTTTGCTTGCTCTATTTATCATGCTTATTTTTGATTTTTGTACTTGATTTTTGGTTACTCTGTTTTAAACTGAACTTATCTAATATATAAAATCAAATGTTTGTCTGTCTGTCTGTTCCGTATAGGCTCACGCACCGTTTATCCGATTGCGCTGAAATTTGGACACCGAGTACCTTTCATAGTGAGAAAGAACATGGGGGTGTAAAAAAGTGGGTGGAAGCATGTGGGCGTGGCACTCTATAATAACTTCTAAACGCCTAGACCGATTTCAATGAAATTTGGTATGAAGGTTCAACTGCTCCCAAAATAAAACATAAGCCATAAAAAATTCCAAAAACTTACGCAAGAGGGCGCTTTAAGTAGTACATTTTTAAGACTCAATAACTCCTAAACGCCTGGACCTATTTCAATGAAATTTGGTATGAAGGTTCAACTGCAACCAATATAAAGCATAGGTTAAAAAAGTGGCCGGAAGTATGTGGGTGTGGCCCTCTGTAATAACTTCTAAGCGCCTGAACCGATTTCCATGATATTTGGACCGGTTTCAATGAAATTTGGTATGAAGGTTCAACTGCTCCCAAAATAAAACATAAGCCATAAAAAATTCCAAAGGCTTACGCAAGAGGGCGCTTTGAGTAGTACATTTTTAAGACTCAATAACTCCTAAACGCCTGGACCTATTTCATTGAAATTTGGTATGAAGGTTCAACTGCAACCAATATAAAGCATAGGTAAAAAGTGGGCATAAGTATGTTAGCGTGGCAATCTGTAATAACTTCTAAGCGCCTAAACCGATTTCCATGACATTTGGTATGAAGGTTCAACTGCTCCCAAAATAAAACATAGGCAATAAAAAATTCCAAAAACTTCCGCAAGAAGGCGCTTTAAGTAGTGCGTTTTTATTAAGACTTAATAACTCCTAAACTCCTGGACCGATTTCAATGAAATTTAGTATGAATGTTCAACTGTACCAAAGATAAAGAAAAGGTAAAAAATTGGGCGGAATTATGCGGGCGTGGCACTCCATAATAACTCCTAAGCACCTGGACTGATTTCAATTAAATTTGGAACGAAGGTTCGACTGCGCCCAAAATAACATAGGCTATAAAAATTAAGGGGGCGCTTTAAGTAGTGCGTTTTTTAGACTCAAACTCCTAAACGCTAAACGCTTGAACAGATTTCAATGAAATTTTGTATGAACGTTCAAATGCACCCAAGATAAAACATAAAATATAAAAAATTTTGATGAAACTTGGCAAGCATTTGTATCTGTTACTGAGATAGATCCTATGCTTTTAAAAGTTCTTTCGACAAAAAGCGAGGAATGAGCCGAAGGCAAACGAAGTCAAGAACCAAAGACGAACGAAAAAAAAGAAGTTTAACGAATACCAGCAGAAGCTATATAAACATGAAAAAAAATTAACCGAACAGTATCGACCAAAACCGAAGTTGAACGAAAACAATCCAAAAATCGAATGGAATTTATTTGAGATAAAATTGCATATTAAATGCATGCTTAGAAAAACTTTAAACGCATTTTTCTCGAAATGACTTTTCAAACTGCACTCAGAAAATAGTTTCTCGGAATATGATAAAAAAGGCATCATTTTTAGAGAAAATTGGTATTGACCTTGCTCCAGAGAATGCTTTCTCTAAATGCGATCCTAAAATTCTCTAAAAATGATAAAAACCTTCTATGAAAAAGAGAAATATACAAAAATAATTCGATTTTAGAGAAAAAGACTCTTTAGTTTTGAGTAAACATTTGTTTTCTTTGAAGAAAAAAATTCTCATAGTGAATTTTTTATCAAAATATATGAAAAAATTTTCATTTTCAAAAAATTTTTCTGTATAAATGAGAATTTTTTTGTGCGAGAAAAATATTTGTCATTATAAGAGACATTGAAATATTTCCATTTCCTAGAAGTGAAGAAATATTTCTTCGAAAATGTGAAAATTTATTCTAATTGAAGAAAATTTTATTTGAAAAGAGAAAATTGCTTTTATCGAAAATAGAGAAATTTTTCACCGGAGGACGATATGTGTTCTTTTTCTGAGTGCGGGTGTCCATTTGCTCAGAAACCAGACGTCAGATCGAGACGTTGAAGATGTCATTTTTTGCTTTAATCATGTCTGGCAGGTACAGTTTTATGGAAATTTGACTAAAAACTTTCGGCGGAAGGAGGGGGCAAAACCGCAAAAAACGATAATTTAAAAAATTTTAAAATTGAATTGATAATTTTAAAAAACGTAAAAATGGAAGCAGTTTTGAAAATCGTCCTCTTTCTGTGCTCGAGGCACAACCCCGAGTAACACCGGGCTAGATCCGCTAGTAATAAATAAAAAAATATAAATTTGTATCATTTGTTTCTTAATTAAACGAAATACCGCTTTTAAGCTAGTGGGGTGTAGAGGAACCACAAATAGGTTAACGTAATAAAAAACAAGGTATGGTTTCTGGGGTTAAAAACTAACTATGTTATGTTAAAAAATAGTTTGTACAATATAAATTGGTCATCTATACTGCATCTAAATACAAAAGTTTTATCTGCACAGAATCTGGAACGCTCATCGACTGCTTCATTAGATCTATTCCGCAAAGAAAACGTCTATAATTTCAGGCCCTGTGTGGTATACCAATGAATTAAGAAAATTGAGAAACTTGAAATCTAAATATTATTAAAAATATCAAAGAACACATAGCTTCATTGATTTCTGCCGTTATACTTCGACTAAATAAAGTTACCAGCTATTGTGCAAACATAACTGAAAACTTATTCCTGTTGTATTTTCTTAAGTGTTTTGTTATGAAAAGTTATGCAAAGAGAAATTGTTAATAAAGGAACCGTTGACTTGCTGTTGTTAGAGTATAAGCGTTGTCATTACAAAATTATGCACTTTTTGACGCGTCATTAAAATAGGTTCACAGTTAATATCTTCAGTTTTTGTCACAGTTCCCTTAAAATAAGTACTAATTAATATTTATAATAGTGGTTAGAATATATTGTGGCAAAATGGGATGCGAAAAAGCTTAAAATACGAAGAAAAAAGTTAACATTGAGATGTACAAGAAACAAAACCTAAGCACTCAAGTCAAAACGTAGTATGCAAATTTTCAAGAAATCAAACCGACTCTGGAAAAAACATGAAAATTTGTACTTATTCAGCGGTACGAGCTGCAGATAAGTGAGCAATTATTCGATAAGCCTCCAACTCTTGCCTGTCGGCGACATAAATCAGGTATTAAGCTGCGGAAAACACCAGTTTTTCAGTAATTAACAAGACATAAGATTAAGAAAAAACCACAACTTAACTCTGAGCGGCAGAAAAATTGGTTGAATTTTTATAAGAATCACATCATTTGGAAGAGAGAATGGCAGCAGGCAGTTTTCCCTGACGAAAAGAAGTTAAATTTGGATGGAGCTGACTATAACTGTTACTTTCATAATTTGCGAAAGAAGAAACGATTTTCAACTCATCACCATAGCCATAGAGGTGTAATTGTTTGGGAGGCTATATTCCCCCATATCATATTTTGAAACTTTTGAGTTGAAGTTTCCAACTTGCCGAATGGCAGGCAACTTCTATAAAGCGATACTAGAATAAGATTTCCTAAGGTTTCAAAATATGTTTGGACCCTTGCAAAGGATTTACCAACATAACAACGCTCCTATTCATGCGGCACGTACCGTTACAAGCTTGATTAGTGAACAAAATATTCAGCTAATATCAGGGACTGCATAATCTCTCGATTCAAAATGTCTCCTAAACATGATTGAACATGTTTTGGGTTGGTTATTTCGGAATGTGTATGAATCCGCTAGACAGTTTGAAGACCAAAAGTCACTTATTTCTTCCTTTAAAGTGGCTTGGAGTGAAATTTCCTTGAACTGTCTGGAACAACTTTATGATTCAATTCCAAACCGGATTTTTCAAGCTATATTAAGTAAAAGGAGTAGCACTCGTTACAAAAAATTATTAAATTTAACAAAAAAATAAGTTGAGATTCAATATAAAAGTTTTTCATTTCGATTTCTTCAAATGAATGTGATGAACCTATTCTAATGACGCATTAAAAAGTACATAATTTTGTTATACTTACTTACTAAGGTGGCCATGACAACCCGTTGACGGGTTACGGCCGACTTCATCAGCTCTCGCCAGGCGTCTCTGCTTCGCGTGCGCCGTCTCCAATCTCTTTCACCAAGCGCGGTAAGGGCTTCCTCGGCCTGGTCAATCCAACGGAGGCATGGCCTTCCTCTTCGTCGTCGACCCTCGGCTTTCGCCTCAAACACCTTTTTCGCTGGAGCTTCTTCATCCATACGAAAGACATGACCCAGCCAATGTAGTCGCTGAATTGTTATACGCTGGACTATGTCAATGTCGTCGTAGAGCTCGTACAGTTCGTGGTTCATTCGAATGCGATAGTCGTCGCCAACTGGAACAGGACCAAAGAGTTTGCGAAGAACTTTCCTCTCGAACACCCCAAGAGCGGTTGCATCTGCTTGCGATACCACCCATGCCTCAGCGCCATAGAGAAGCACAGATATGATGAGCGTCTTGTAGAGTGTTAGTTTTGTCGATCGAAAGAGGGCTCTGGAACCTAATTGCTTACATAGCCCGTAGTAGCACCTATTAGCAATTGTTGTTCTTCGCTTTATCTCGAGGCTAACATTGTTGTTGCTGTTTACGGCGATGCCAAGTTATTTAAACTCCTTGACAACTTCAAAGTTATATTTGCCTGCTGTAACATGGGAGCCTAGACGCCGCACTTCATGCAATAACAATAGAGTTCAGCTACTACAGCTTTTTCGCACATTCTCAGCATTAATCTATTTGAAGCCACAATCCAAATCTCATTGAAATATTTCAATGTCATGAATTCCAGCGGCTCAAAACAGGTTAATGTGGGAAAAATTTACCCACCATAAAATGGATTGGGCTCAGGGACAACACAGAACATAACAACTAACCATGCATACACAAATACAGATCTAATTACACAATAGCTTTCAATCTACTTTTGAGTTGACCTTTTGACAAACTAACATCAAAAAATGTACAGTTGTTAACAAAGGCACTCATGCGGTTCAAGGGAGCAGTAGCCATGTAATTTGTTCTACTAAATGGTAGATAAATTAAGTTGTTAGCATTTCTACTACTTCTACGGTTAGAGTTAAAGTTTATAAGAGAAAGTAATTCCGGACAATCGAACACACCGGTTATGAGTTGGTGTAAATAGACGATATCCGCAGACTTCCTTCGTTCACTTAAAGATTGCATTTTTAAAAGTTTTAAACGATCCTCGTAAGGAGGAAGGTTCAAAAAATCAATCCCACCTAAGCCCCTAAGAGCAAACCGAACAAAACGTTTTTGGATTCTCTCTATACGTTCAACGTGCACACTATAACTTGGGGACCAAACTTGACTTGCGTACTCCAAGTGATGGCGCACTATTGCATAATACAACGTAGTAGTTGTAATCATGCTATTGAATTCTTTGGCCCAGCGTTTTATAAATCCAAGCATTGAAGATGCTTTTTTACAAATGTAATCAATATGATTGTTGAACGACAGCTTAGAATCCATGCATATACCAAGGTCTTTGACGGCGTCAACACGACTTAAAGCAGTATCTTTAATATTGTAGTCAAAAATTAAATTATTCCTTCTGCGCGAAAAGGTCATAGTTTGGCATTTAACAGGATTTAGAAACATATTATTTTTAAAGCACCAAACTTCAAAAGATTTCAGGTCAGCTTGGAGTAGGTTGGAGTCGTCTTTAGCATTTATTGTTCTGTATATTTTCATATCATCTGCATAAATTAACAGGTGAGAGTGCTTAATAATGTGGGTAACATCATTAATAGCTAAAATAAACAGAAGTGGACCTAAGTGACTGCCTTGAGGAACACCTGATTCCGCAACAAATGCAGGAGACAGAACCCCTCGGAATCGTATTTGATAAGATCGTTCTGTCAAATACGTTTTAATCCAGCTAACAAAATATTGTGGAAATCCCAATAACTTGAGTTTAAATAAAATTAAATTATGTGGTAATTTATCAAACGCTTTACTAAAGTCAGTGTAAATGCAGTCGACCTGGTTACCTGATTCAATTGTATTAAGGCAGAAAGATGTAAAATCGAGAAGGTTGGATACAGTGGATCTGCCATTAACAAAACCATGCTGACGAGTTGTTATGACTTCTCCACAGTACCTCTTAACCCGATCATACACCACTCTCTCAAAAAGTTTTGGAATCGATGATAGTTTAGCAATGGGCCTGTAATTAGTAACATCATTCCTGCAACCCTTTTTATAAATGGGGCTTATAAATGATTTTTTCCAAAATTGAGGAAAAAGGCTTTCATTTATAGATTTATTAAACAACAAAGACAGTGGTTGACACAGAAAAGAACCACATTGTTTTAACACAACGGCAGGAATTCCATCAGGTCCGCACTTCCCTATTTGCAGACAGCATATACTTTGTTTTGCCCTCGTTCACCGTCAAACCCACTTTGGCTGATTCCTTTTCGATAGCGGCGAAAGCAGCGGTTACATCTCTCTTGGTTCTGCCGATGATATCGATATCATCAGCATACGCAAGGAGCTGGACACCTTTGTAGAAAATGGTACCATTTCGATGTACACCTGCCTTTCGTAGGATCCCCTCCATGATGATATTGAAGAGATCGCATGATAGCGGGTCGCCTTGTCTGAAACCTCGTTCGGTATTAAAGGTTTCGGAGAGGTCATTTCCTACCTTGACGGAGCTGCATGTATTGCTCAACGTCATCTTGCAGAGCCTTATCAACTTTGCAGGTATACCGAACTCAGACATTGTTGCGTACAGGCAATCCCGAATCGGGCTATCGAACACAGCTTTGTAATCAACAAAGTGATGATGGGTGTTGATTTGGTTTTCGAGGGTTTTCTCCAGGATTTGGCGTAGTGTAAAAATCTGGTCTATGGTGGACTTGCCACGACGAAAGCCACACTGATAAGGTCCAATCATAGTTTTTGTATGCGGCTTCAATCTTTCACACAATACGCTCGAAAGAACCTTGTATGCGATGGAAATAAGACTGATACCTCGGTAGTTGGCGCAGATTGTCGGGTCTCCTTTCTTAAGTATAGGACAAAGCAAGTATAGGACAAAGCACTGAGATTCCAATCGTCGGGCATGCTTTCCGCTAGCCATATTTTGCTGATGAGTTGATGCATGCACCTCATCAATTCACCGCCGCCGGTTTTAAACAATTCAGCAGCCAGGCCGTCAGCACCTGCGGCTTTGTTGTTTTTGAGTTGCTGGATAGCAACTTTAACCTCGTCATGGCTAGGTGGTGGAATTTCGACTCCATCATTGTCGATTGGTGGTGTCAGACTGCATTCTCCAAGGGCGGAATTGTAGGTATCGTCGCCTGCAAGCAGATTGGAAAAATGCTGTCTCCATAATTTCAATGCGCACTGCGTATCTGTAACCAGATCACCATTCTTATCTCTACGAGTGAATGCTCCGGGCTTGAAACCTTGGGTTAGGCGCTTAACCTGCTGGTAGAATTTTCGAGCATCCTTCTTGCCCTGGTACACCTCAATTTTTTCTCGCTCACGCTTTTCCTGCTCTCTTTTTTTGCGTCTGAAAAGGCATCTCTCTTCCTTCCTCTTATCGCGATAGTTTTCGTGCATGAATCGCGTTGCAGCTGACTGCAGCGTCTTTTTATATGCGGCGTATTTTGCTGCTGTCGCGTCGCGACACTCCTGGTCATACCATAGGTTGCGGGCGCCGAAAACCAATGACTTCTTCAGCAGCAGTGCGCATGGAGTGGGATATATGCGCCCAAAGTCCACCAGCGTCGTCGAGGCAAGAGTAAGGTTGGTTGAGCTTAACCGAGAGTTGAGCGGAGTAGGCCTCGGCGGTCCATTGTGATAGCAGCTTATCGACACCAAGCTTTCGTTGCACACCTGTGCGTACATTCTTCGCATTGCACAATCGCATGCGGATCTTTGCTGCAACAAGATAATGATCGGAGTCAATATTGGCCCCCCGAAATGTGCGCACATCCGGTACACTTGAAGCGTGCCTTCCGTCGATCACAACATGATCAATTTGGTTTCACGTTTTTGATCCGGGGACAGCCAGGGTGCCTTTTGGGTATCGAGGTGTTGGAATCTGGTGCTACTAACTACCATGTGTCGCGCCGCAGCGAAGTCGATTAGTCTTAGACCGTTATTCGAAGTGGTCTCGTGGAGACTGAACTGACCGACAGTGGAGCCAAAGATGCCTTCTTTTCCGACCTTCGCGTTAAAATTGCCGAGAACTAATTTCACGTCATGGGCCGGGCAGCGATCATACACGTCCTCTAGGCTCGCTTAGAAGGTGTCCTTGACAGCATCGTCCTTTTCCTCCGTCGGGGCATGTGCGCAAATAAGGCTGATGTGGAAATATTTCGCCTCAAAATAATTTTGTTATAAAAAAGCTTAAACAACAACAGAAAATTAACGGTTACTTCATTTAAAATTTCGCTTTACCTAATTTTTATACCCACACGCGTACTGCGTAAGGGGTATATTAATTTTGTCACGACGTGTGTAACACCCATCAGGGGGCGTGGTAGGTATAGGAAAGTATATTTATTCTTGCTCAGCATCACCACCTGAGTTGCTTTAGCCAAGTCCGTCTGTCTGTCCGTCTATCTGTCTATCTGTCCGTCTGTCTGTCTGTGGACACGATTACAGCCGTAATTTTGAAGATATCGATCAAGTTCGAGAATGGGCTAAACCGGATGAAAACCGCGCCTACCCAACCCCTACATACAACCCCAATACTGAAAACTCCATAAAGAAGTAAATATTTAAGCTACAAAACTTAAATTCGGTACGTGTGTAATCTATGTTAAAACTGAGGTGTGTTATAAAAATGGGCGTTATCCACCCACTAATACGCCCACATGCCATACCAAACCAAAATTGAAAATAATATAAAGAGGCTTGTGTCAAAGCTACATAAATAAAATTAAGTATTTGTTTATTTCATATCAAAACTAAAGCGTGTTCGAAAAATGGCCGTCATAAACCAACGAACACGCCCACCTCCCATACAACCCTAAAGTTGAAAACTATATAAATAGGCTTCTGTCAAAGCTAAAAAAGTAAAATTAGATATTTATTCATTTAATATCAAAATTACGACGTGTTAGAAAAATGGGCGTCATCCACCCATTAACACGCCCACCTCCCATATAACCCCAAAATTTAAAATTCTATAAAAAAAGCTTCTCTTTAAGCTACAGGAACAAAATTTGATACGTTCGTATTTTATATCAAGCCCAAATTATGGAAGAAAAGTGGACGTCATCCGCCTACGAACACACCCACCTTCCATACAACCCATAAGAGTGAAAAATGTATAAATAGGCTAATATTTAAGCTACTGAACTGAAAGTGGGTTTTTGTGTATTCTTGCAAATTGACATCAACAATCTTTTCATAGCTGATGCAGAATAAATCTTATGAATCTTAATATGAAAAAATGTAAGCACATGACCTTCTCGCGAAAACCATTCTTAGGGTGTGTGCTAATTGGGTACTTTTACAACGAGGTGAGAAGTGTTGAAAATATTTACACTGTGGGGAAAATAACTTACGTTTTTGTTGTGCCAATTGGGAATTTACAAATTTTGACATATAATATTAAAAATTTTGCTTATAAGCAATATTTCATTTATTTAATGAAAATTAATAATAATACCAATAAGATTTAAAAACAATTGACAATTAATGACAATCTCACTTTTCAAAAATCTTTTTAAAATTCAAATGAATAATATTTTTTTTCTTATTTGTTGTTGTCAAAAATTATACTAGCCCCTAGGGCTACTACAAATTTTGAAAGGTAAAATTCACCAAAATTTCCGTCGACAGTAGGAAAAGTAGCCAATTAGCACACACCCTTAAAGTGTTATTTCAAAATTTGTGACTGCACATTAGAATCCTTAGATAGTTTTCATGATATTGGCGGCGTTACCATGGATCCTAAATACGATTTCACATTCATATAAATAAAATAATAAATAGAGCAAATAGTACCTTAGGATTTATTTAACATTGGGCAAAAGATTTTAATGATCCTTTTATAACGAAAACTTTATTCACTTCTCTAGTTCGGCCTATCTTAGAATATGCTTCAATTGTATAATTGTTCAGAAAAAATTTCGTTTGGTCTGCCTGAACTACCTTTATTCCAATATTAACTTTAATCTACCACCTTATGAATATCGCCTACAGCTATTAAGTCTTCCTACTTTGAAAAATAGGAGAGTTATGCTTAATGTTAGTTGGATTGTTAAGCTTTTACATGGATATGTAGACAGATCATATTTATTTAGTAAAATTTACTTTAATATTCCACTTTGCCCTAGAAGATCTTTTGATCAACTTTTTATGAATTCTTGTAGAACTAATTACTTGCAAAATGAACCATTAAGAGCGCTTGCGGAGACTTTTATTCTGTTTCAAATGTTAAATCTTCAAATGAATCCATGTACTCAATTAAACATAAAATAATAGATTATCTGCAGTACCGGCAGTGAACAAAAAGTATTATATATATAGTAGGCCGGGTCGATTTGTGGGGAGGCAAAAAAATTGCCCATTGCTCTGTGAAAATCGTATTCTAGGGATCAAAATAAGAAACTTTGCCGAAGGAAACATACCTCTAAAACGAATTCTGATGTCCCCCAATTTGGGTCGAACTTTTGGCTAGGGGCAAATTTTGAAAAATCCCACTTTGACCCATTTAGAGTGCTCCAATCGAGTCCAAATGTATGTCCACTAACTTTGGAGGCCCGACCCACCCATGCCACACCCCCTGGAACCCCCTGTGGGGTTCCCCATACAAAAATTTCAAAAAATCACCATTTTTGGCCTTTACATGAAAAAATCAGCGAAATGGCTATGTTTTTTCTTTATTTTTATTTATTTATTTATAATAATATTTATTATTTATTTATAATAATATCTATTTTTTCCCTTTTGAAATTTATTTGGTCAGAACATATGTAAATGAAAAAATTAATTTTAGTTAGTTATAGAAAAGAAACTAAAAAAATTATTGTTTGAAGTCTTTTTTACTTTCAAGTCTGGGCAATTTCGCACGGCTCTCTAATGTCGTCGCCATAACAGCCTCTACATTTTCCGGTATAACCCGTTTGGAAACGCTAGCTAGCAATTGAACATGTCGTTCTGTTCCTTGTATGTGTGATGGAATTTTTGGATCATTAAACGGTGGATCATCTTGATTTAAATAATCTTTCAATGTATTGTACGGAATGCTTCGCGTGAATGGTGGTTCAAAAACGTTATTTATGTCATTCATATTGATCATTTTCGTGTAATTTGTGCAATAAAACTTTGTATCTGGTTTTTTATAAGCTCTAAGTTGCGTTGGGTCGTCAACATCTGTTCGATAGCGTAGAATTATGTTGATAGCACAGTCGCGCTTTTCTTTGCTATCATCAAACAACATTGATAACAAGATATTTTCCGAATGCGCATAATATGAATTATCTGTAATTACTTGATTGACAATTTTGCGTAAACGAGGTTCTAGAAATCGTGACCAACTGACGAAGTTGAAAAATAATGCACTGCCGCACACGACAGAGCTGTAATACTTGATTTTGAAGTTCATTGGCACATAACATTTAATTATAAATTCAACCAGAATTCTTAAATTTGCATCTGGATTTTCCGTTGTCACATATAATCGTAATAATCTAGCGGCCTTGGTGAGCCACCGAGAATGCACAATTTTCCCTGGTTTGATGTTAGCCAGATCCACCGAAACCACGCTGCTAGAAATTGCATGGGCCATATCGTATAAGTCTTCGAATCGGTGGAAAATTCAATTTTTTTCTGGAGCGGGGGCATATTTTGCAACTCAATTTTCTAGAAGCCGTCTACACCTGAAAATGTATAATAATAAAATAATTAAAAATGGTTGACAATTATAATAAATGAGTGATAGCAATAACTTACCGGAAGAGTTTCACAAGTTTCAATTTGACGGCTCAGTTTTCCGGTTGCCGATCTTGGTCCAGTGCTTGTTGATTTATCCAAAGCTTCAAACAAATGCCGAAACGGAAGTTCGTTGAAGTGTAGAAGGCAAACGAACCAATGCAATGGTCTTTTTAACAGCAATTCGAATCGTCGTATAATTCCACCGTGTGGGCCAGTGTTTGTTGGCTCACCGTCAGTGCATATTCCAATTAATGCATCCAGTGACATATTTTTATCGTTGAAAAAATCATTTAATTTGGTTGTTTTGTATTCAGCGGTTTCATGTTCCAGTCTTACGTAACCAATCAATTCAGAATTGGGTTCTCTCAAAATAACAAGATGAGGTTCTTTTACCATCCTAGTATGATACTTCTCATCAACTTTAGCTGTCGTTAAAGTATCATCTTTTCTGCCATCGAATGAAAACGCTAACAAATTGGTGTGATCTAACCGTTTGCGAACCACTTCTTGTCTGCATTTCTCTTTTTCTCTGCGAACTTTCGATTTATCCATGATGAGAGGTTTGCCATGCTTATCTTTCATTTTAAAATCTTGGAAAAGAGCGGTTCCCAATGCCGATGCTACTCTATCAGGCACACCAAATCTGTCACATACCAAGGCAAAGATAAAACAATCGTATCTCTCTGTGTAATGTGAACTTGTGCTTTTATCCATATCTTCTTGAACCGGTGGCGGTGCGTATGTTGAATCATCGGGATCTTGGTATGTTGGCATTGATGACATAGAAGATTGCTCCTTGCTCTTCAGTTTCCATCACAACTGCATCCATTGTTAGTCTTCTCTGATTATGTTGATCGTGCATGAACTCTTTGAGGAGTTCGGCAACCCAGCCACATGCATATGGAGCTGCCTTCAAATCGCATTTACCTGTTCCAATGTAAAAAATTGTTTCCAGAGATTTTACATACTCTGTAAATTGTTGGGTTTTGTTTCTTTTCTTGACTTGATCTTGATACTTATCAAGCAATGTATTCAATTTATTAAATACACTTTTTTTCAGCATTATTTCCATACCAAGTTTTTCCCAAATTCCATTCAACTTATCTTGTACTTGAATAGTAAATGATTTATGGGAAAACTTTTTTGGAGTTTTTGGAGTTTACTCATTTAGAATCGATTTGCATGAAAAGATATTATATAAGGGGGTAAGTCAAATTTTCAACTATTTTTCGTTGAATTTTCAACTTTTTTTCGTTACGGTTGAAATTTCAACTTTTTTTGCGTTACGCTTGAATTTACAACTTTGATTCTATGACTCTATGGCCAATCGAATGCAATGGAATTATCTAAGGTCACAGGCAGATCATTGGCACTTTAATGGATTCCATGGAGAATTTGGACCAAAGCGGATGATTCTAGGGCCATTCGGATGCAATGGCATTATCTGAGGGCACAGGCTGGTCATTGGCACTTTAATGGATTCCATGGATTCCATGGAGGTGACAGGGGAGTCATTGGAACTTTTAGTCATTGGTTGAAGCAACATTTGGACCAAAATGGATGATTCTATGGCCAATCGGGTGCAATGGGATTATCTGAGGTCACAGGTGGGTCATTGGAACTTTTATGGGTTCCATGGAACATTTGGACCAAAATGGATGATTCCATGGCCAATCGGGTGCAATGGGGTTATCTCAGGTCATAGGCGGGTCATTGGCACTTTTATGGGTTCTATGGAACATGTGGACCAAAATGGATGAATCTATGGCCTATCTGATGCAATGGGATAATCTTACGTCATAGGCGGGTCATTAGAAATTTTATGGGTTCCATGGAACATTTTGACCAAAAAAGATGATTCTATGACCAATCGGATGCAATGAGATTATCCGAGGTCACAGGCGGGTCATTGGAACTTTTATGGGTTCCATGGATCATATGGACCAAAATAGATGATTCTATGGCCAATCGGATGCAATGGGATTATCTGACGTCATAGGCGGGTCATTAGAACTTTTATGGGTTCCGTGGAACATTTGGACCAAAAAAGATGATTCTATGGCCAATCGGATGCAATGGGATTATCTGAGGTCACAGGCGGGTCATTGGAACTTTTATGGGTTCCATGGATCATATGGACCAAAATAGATGATTCTATGGCCAATCGGATGCAATGGGATTATCTGAGGTCTCAAGCGGGTCATTGGAACTTTAATGGGTTCCATGGAACATTTGGACCAAAATAGATGATTCTATGGCCAATCGGATGTAATGGGATTATCTGACGTCATAGGCGGGGCATTGGAAAATTTTTGGGTTCCATGGAACATTTTGACCAAAATGGATGATTCTATGACCAATCGGATGCAATGAGATTATCCGAGATCACAGGAAGGTCATTGCAACTTTTAAAGGTTCCATGGAACATTTGGACCAAAATGGATGATTCTGTGTCCAATCGGATGCAATGGGATTATCTGAGGTCACAGGCGGGTCATTGGAACTTTGATGGGTTCCATGGAACATTTGGAACAAAATGGATGATTCTATGGCCAATAGGATGCAATGGGATTATCTGACGTCATAGGCGGGTCATTGAAAAATTTTTGGGTTCCATGGAACATTTTGACCAAAATGGATGATTCTATGGCCAATCAGATCCAATGGGATTATTTGAGGTCACAGGAAGGTCATTGCAACTTTTAATGGTTCCATGGAACATTTTGACAAAAATGGATGATTCTGTGTCCAATCGGATGCATTGGGATTATCTGAGGTCACATACGGGTCATTGGAACTTTGATGGGTTCCATGGAACATTTGGACCAAAATGGATGATTCTATGGCCAATCGGATGCAATGGCATTATCTGAGGTCACAGGAAGGTCATTGCAACTTTTAACGGTTCCATGGAAAATTTTGACCAAAATGGATGATTCTGTGGCCAATCGGATGCAATGGGATTATCTGAGGTCACAGGCGGGTCTTTGGAACTTTGATGGGTTCCATAGAACATATGGACTAGAATGGATGATTCTATGGCCAATCGGATGCAATGGGATTATCTGAGGTCACAAGCGGGTCATTGGAACTCTTAATGGTTCCATGGAACATTTGGACCAAAATGGATGCTTCTGTGGCCAATGGGATTATCTGAAGTCATGGGCGGATCATTGGAACTTTTAATGGTTCCATGGAACATTTGGACCAAAATGGGTTATTCTATGGCCAATCGGATGCAATGGGATTATCTGAGGTCACAAGCGAGTCATTGGAACTATTATGGGTTCCATGGAACATTTGTACCAAAATGGATGATTCTATGGCCAATCGGATGCAATGGGACTATCTGAGGTCTCAAGCGGGTCATTGGAACTTTAATGGGTTCCATGGAACATTTGGACCAAAATGGATGATTCTATGGCCAATCGGATGAAATGGGATTATCTGAGGTCATAGGCGGGTCATTGGAACTTTTATGGGTTCCATGGAACATTTTGACCAAAATGGATGATTCTATGGCCAATCGGATGCAATGGGATTATCTGAGGTCTCAAGCGGGTCATTGGAACTTAAATGGGTTCCATGGAACATTTGGATCAAAATAGATGATTCTATGGCCAATCGGATGTAATGGGATTATCTGAGGTCATAGGCGGGTCATTGGAAAATTTTTGGGTTCTATGGAACATTTTGACCAAAATGGATGATTCTATGACCAATCGGATGCAATGAGATTATCTGACGTCACAGGAAGGTCATTGCAACTTTTAAAGGTTCCATGGAACATTTGGACCAAAATGGATGATTCTGTGTCCAATCGGATGCAATGGGATTATCTGAGGTCACAGGCGGTTCATTGGAACTTTGATGGGTTCCATGGAACATTTGGACCAAAATGGATGATTCTATGGCCAATAGGATGCAATGGGATTATCTGACGTCATAGGCGGGTCATTGAAAAATTTTTGGGTTCCATGGAACATTTTGACCAAAATGGATGATTCTATGGCCAATCAGATCCAATGGGATTATTTGAGGTCACAGGAATGTCATTGCAACTTTTAATGATCCATGGAACTTTTGGACCAAAATGGTTGATTCTGTGTCCACTCGAATGCAATGGGATTCTCTGAGGTCACAGGCGGGTCATTGGAAATTTGATGGGTTCCATGGAACATTTGGACCAAAATGGATGATTCTATGGCCAATCGGATGCAATGTCATTATCTGAGGTCACAGGAAGGTCATTGCAACTTTTAACGGTTCCATGGAAAATTTTGACCAAAATGGATGATTCTGTGGCCAATCGGATGCAATGGGTTTATCTGAGGTCACAGGCGTGTCATTGGATTTTTGATGGGTTCCATGGAACATTTGGACCAAAATGGATGATTCTTTGGCCAATCGGATGAAATGGGATTATCTGAGGTCATAGGCGGGTCATTGGAACTTTTATGGGTTCCATGGAACATTTTGACCAAAATGGATGATTCTATGGCCAATCGGATGCAATGGGATTATCTGAGGTCACAAACGGGTCATTGGAACTTTTATAGGTTCCATGGAACATTTTTAACAAAATGGATGATTCTGTGGCCAATCGGATGCAATGGGTTTATCTGAGGTCAAAGGCGTGTCATTGGATTTTTGATGGGTTCCATGGAACATTTGGACCAAAATGGATGACTCTATGACCAATCGGATGCAGTGGGATTATATGTGGTCACAGGCGGGTCATTGCATTTTTTATGGGTTCCATGGATCATTTGGATCAAAATGGATGATTCTTTGGCCAATCGGATGAAATGGGATTATCTGAGGTCATAGGCGGGTCATTGGAACTTTTATGGGTTCCATGGAACATTTTGACCAAAATGGATGATTCTATGGCCAATCGGATGCAATGGGATTATCTGAGGTCACAAACGGGTCATTGGAACTTTTATAGGTTCCATGGAACATTTTGAACAAAATGGATGATTCTGTGACCAATCGGATGCAATGGGTTTATCTGAGGTCAAAGGCGTGTCATTGGATTTTTGATGGGTTCCATGGAACATTTGGACCAAAATGGATGATTCTATGGCCATTCGGATGCATTGGGATTATCTGAGGTCATAGGCGGGTCATTGAAACTTTTATGGGTTCCATGGATTATTTTGACCAAAATGGATGATTCTATGGCCAATCGGATGCAATGGGATTATATGAGGTCAAAGGCGGGTCATTGGAACTTTTATGGGTTCCATGGAACATTTTGACCAAAATGGATGATTCTATGGCCAATCGGATGCAATGGGATTATCTAAGGTCACATACGGGTCATTGGAACTTTTATAGGTTCCATGGAACATTTGGACCAAAATGGATGATTCTGTGGCCAATCGGATGCAATGGGTTTATCTGAGGTCACAGGCGTGTCATTGGATTTTGATGGGTTCCAAGGAACATTTTGACCAAAATGGATGATTCTATGACCAATCGGATGAAATGGGATTATATGAGGTCACAGGCGGGTCATTGCAACTTCTAATGGCTCCATGGAACATTTGGACCAAAATGGGTGATTCTATGGCCACTCGGATGCAATGGGATTATCTGAGGTCACAGGAAGGTCATTGGAATTTTGATGGGTTCCATGGAACATTTGGACCAAAATGGATGATTCTATGGCCAATCGGATGCAATGGGATTATCTGAGGTCACAGGCGGGGCATTGGTACTTTTATGGGTTCCATGGAACATTTGGACCAAAATGGATGCTTCTATGTCCAATGGGATTATCTGAGGTCATGTGCGGGTCATTGGAACTTTAAATAGTTCTGTAACGACTCCCCGTTTACCGGGGTCTATAGCTGGGATAGGCAAAGTGGCTATCCAAGGTCGTTTCCAAATATTTATTTGGTGAACACTAAATCATGACGCAGTGATTTCAATCGTCGTTACAATGTTTATTCTTTTTTAAGGAAAATGTAACTAACAATAATTTATATAACTTAAAATACAATTATATATGATTTATATAATTATTAAATGAAAATTAAATGGATTATAGCAAGATACATTATTTTATATAATACAAATTTATTTTATATCACCAAAATCCTTGGCACGCTGCGTTCTACGAGCTGGAATCTTGATTGGCGATATAGCTGGTCTGTCGGTGGCTTTGGCTTTTATTAATGATTAACTTTGACAAATGGTTATATTATAGTTTTATTATGTGATAGTAGAACGGGGTAAAGACCTCACAAGTTCTAACTCTGCTGCCTCTTATTTGATTCTTTATTAGTTTATAAATTGATTATTTAATGTTAGATTGATTTGGTAAGTTTGAGTTACGATGTAGTAGTGGGGTTAAGACCGCGCAAACTACTCATCTGTATATTTATGCTTAGTGATGCTGTTTCTACGAGCTTGTTTATTCAAGCATTAGTTTATGATGTAGTAGCGGGGTTAAGACTTCACAAACTACCCATCGTTGGTTTATATTACTCTGATTTAATTTAAGTGATGTTTTATTTTAATTTATAATGTAGTAACGGGGTAAAGACCTCACAATTACTCATCGTTGGTTTATGTTAATCTGATTTAATTTTAAGTGATTGTTTTATTTTAGTTTATAATGTAGTAACGGGGTAAAGACCTCACAATTACTCACTTGTAGTTTTATTAAATGTACTTTATATATATTTTAATCATTTTAGGTTTATATTTAAGATGTAACAACGGGGTAAAGACCACACAAGTTGTTCATCGTCAGTTTATATCAATTTAATTAATTTATTGTTTAAATATTTATATTGCCCGTAAGCCACCAAACACTATTTACTTGCTTTAATAATCCTGGTTGGTTCCTTGGTGCTTCCGTCGCTGCTGTTGATATGCTCGGTATCTGTCGGCTGAGACGTTGACGTGCTGCCGCAGGATTTCGTGGTGGCGCTAGTCACTTACGCCGGCTGCTATCCGAGAAACTAGTGGCTGCTCTACTCACAGCGATCGTGTTTACACCCTGTGGTCCTAACACGATCTTCCCCAGGTTGCTGCGACGCTGACTCTGTATGGCCTGAATATCCTAGCTGACGTTGGTTGTGCTGTTGGCGCTGCTGGGTGCGAGACTTATGCGCGACGCGGACTTCACGATGCTGACGTCTGTACTATCAACGACTATTATCTTGACGTTTTATGACTTCACGACTTTGGTTAATTAGCAATTAAGAACCTTCCGCTTCGGTTGACTAAGAACCTTTCACTTCGGTGGGTTGGAGACTAAGAACCTTCCGCTTCGGTTGATTAGAAACTAAGAACCTCGTTTTGAGTGAGGTGAGCCCTTATAAAGACTTCTATTGAGTGGCGTCTGACTGGAATGAGTGAAGTGATTTTCTCTCTCATCTTCCACTGTCCACCGGTTCTGACGTACTTTCACTCAATCGAACGTGGTGGTGTTGTCAAGCCATCGTATGGTGGTTCCGTTAAATGGCGTGATGGCATCCCATGTGTACATCACCTGATTCTCCCGTTGTTGTCTGTCGCATGTTTGCTTGTCGTTGTTGTTGCGAAATAACTTGACTAGCGTGCTGGCCCTGTAGCCCTCTCGCACGCTAGTGTTGGTATGCCGCTCTTGAGTAACATGAAACGAAAGAAAAAGTGTGAGTATACTACCTACTTGAGTGACTCTCATTCTACAAGAGAGGCACACATTGTCGCCATAACCAATGTTCCTAAGGGGCCCTCATCAAAACAAACACTAAATACTAAAATTAAATAAAGTTCATTTTATTTAATTTTCTTTGTTAAGAACTTTATTTCTTAACTTTTACTTAAATTAAAGCTTAAACTAAGTTTTCTTGTGCCTTAAGGTGCTCAGCACCGATAGCACAAGGGTCAGGCTGGTGTATTGGACTGGATCGACAGTGGCTGTAAGAGAAAGAAATAAGCATGTGGGGCAAAATTTATGCATAAATTTTGGTCCTTACATCTCCCCCTTACTCCGCGGGGCGTTCGAAAACGGATTCGGTGCCGCGCCTGTCGATTACGACCTTGAATTGGCGCTGTCCAATAGTGATGCTCGTGCGGATCCGCTGGCCTGGTTTCCACTGTGCGAGCCTCGTGTCAATGAATGACCGCAACTGCTGGTAAGTATTGGCTTGCGGTTCAGGCTGCTTGGTTGTTGTGGCGGCCGGGAAGCTCGAGTCTGTGATGGATTGATAGTCCTCCTGACTACCGTGGACCACTGGCGGCTGTGACGCGATCAATTCACCCAGTTCGACTGGTTCGTCGTCGATGCTGCTGGGGCTGAGATCCGTCAAATCGTTGCTGCTGACTTGTGGGTGGTGGCCGGTGTGGACGTTTTCCGGCTTGGTGTTGGTGCCGTCTGAATGCATGACGTGGATGCGTTTGGGTGCGCACGCGTCGCTATCGTATGTGGGCGATATGGCGACCTTGGCGCGCTTGGTGGCGTTGATGATTCGGTGTTGCCTTGGCGCTGTGGACGGGCTGGCGCTACTTGAAGGGCGAACCGATCCTTCGCCATGTGTGCAGCTCGTTGGCGTGACTATGCCGATGCGGCTGTATGTTAGCTGACTACTGCCGCGGTTGGGCGGTTGTATGACGCTGCTGCTGGTATCGACGGGATTGTTGCTATCGTATAGTGGCGATCTGGCAATTCCCGTCTGTTTTGCAGTGCATTTGGTTCCATGTGACCTTGGCGCCACGTACTGGCTGGCGCCGCTGGAAGGTCGGAACTGCACTCGGCCAGGTGGGCGGATGAATGGCGTAACTGCGCCGATGTGACTGGGTACTCTCATGATACTGCCACGGTTGGGCGCTGGTGTGACGCTACTGCCTCTGGTTGCAATTTTACGATTATTGCCCGGTAGTGGGCTGTTCGTGCTGGTACGAAGCGGTACACAGCTGTGTTGAGTTCGGCTTGGTGCTGTGCGTTCGGTAGCACTGCTCGAACCCTGGGCCCGAGGATTGGTACTTGGTTGTGGTTGGGCGATGCACATGCTCGTGCCGTCGCGTGTTGGCATCCTGATGATGCTGGTGCTGCTGACTGGTTCCTGTGGTTGCTGGGAAGGTGGCCTTGAGACCACGCTGTCATCGATGAGGTGTTGATTGGCTTCTGTAGGCCGCGATGGAAAAATGTTAGACGGAGCGGCTTGGTGCGTGTGGACGATGGTTGGGCGGATGGGTCGCCTGATGACACTGGGGCGACTCGGTGTGCTGTGGGAGCTACTCTGGCTCGATACCGTGATGACGCTACTCGGCTGAGGCGAGTTCTTCACGTCGGCGTCGGTCGAGCTGTCGCTGGTTGAGCTACCGCTGGTTGAGCTACTGCTGTCGTCCGATGAGCTGCTGGACAGACTATCCCTTTGCAGTCTTCGTGACGTTTGGCGGACCTTCCTCGCTGTGGTTGTCGACTCGTCTGTGTTTGCGGGGCGAGTTAACACGCTGGCTTGGCGCCTCGGCAAGTAGAGTCTGGGTAGCCTGGCTCTGGACGGTCCATCAACCATGCTCTGTATGAGTGCTGCGAGTTCGTGCCGCTTGTGGGTGGCGTCCTCCGGAGGGAACCATCCTCTACCTCCGGCCTCTCGAAGGTCTTGACTGGGACGTTGTAGAAAGATGTCGACGAAATGGAGCAGAAAAGCCCCACAGTCGCTGCTGTTAGTCTGCTGTGGTACTGGCACCTCGTAGTAGGGCAGAGTCTCGTTGTCCCAAGACATCTCTGCGGCGTCTGGATAGACTTTCTGCCATTTACTTTGCAGATAGCTGCGCAGGATGGGAGCCACGTGTGCTCTCGACTCGCTGGCTAGTGAATCTAGCAGCCAGATGACTCCACGCTGGGGTGCTGGACTGGGCCGACGTCTCAAACAAATGATGGCTACATACCAGTGAAAAGCTTCATTTATTGGCACAATGATGAATGCCTTGTGAGTTAGCTCTACCCGCCTGGTCCATCGACGCACTCGCTCGTAGCGTTCTACTGGGGTAGCATGTGGTCCGTCACGAGTGAGCTGCTCGTAGAAGTGCGTGCTGAAAATGTGCGTATCCGCCTGTAGACTAGGAGGATGTTGCCGTATCAGCCACGCGAGATAAAAGTCAAGTAGGGTGTCATTCAAGAAGAGACCATACTCGATGCGCTCGTAATCGCTGCTGTAGATGGTGATGCTACCCGGGCCTGGTGGATAGCTAGTTACAACCCATGGCTGTTTCGGCTTCTCCAGCTGCTGGGTTGGTGCTTGTATTGGAGCTCGCGTCTTCGCTGGCGCTGACGTTGACGTCGCTGCTGACGTCGTGGTTGGCCATGGTGGTGGTATTCCAACGATGTTCACGTTGCGAAGACCGACCTCGATTGGTACTTCATCGCTCTTAACTTCCATTTTAAATTCACAATTCTAAAATCTTTAAATTCAAATTCGGTTTGTCGCTAAATTTACTCTTTGCTATATGCACTTAGAAATCGACTGCACTTGTTGCTAAAATTTACCGACTGTTGCATTTGAATTTGTTGTGCTGCCACTCTTCGGTTTTCCTCATATGATTTCTAGCGTTGCCACCTGTGATGTAGGGTTAGATGTTAAGGTACGTTTCACACTTCATCATACATGTGTGACGTAATGGGCTATGGTATATGTTGGTTTATTTTACTATGGAGCAGAGGTTTTCTGCAGGGTTGCTGTATGTGGTTCGCCAAGTGGTGTATCCTCATGTTGGGCTGTTGTACTTGCAGTTGTTGACGACAGATGCGGCTGCGGCGTGCAGTTGTTGACGGCAGATGCGGCTGCGGCGTGCAGTTGTTGACAGCAGATGCGGCTGCGGCGTGCAGTTGTTGACAGCAGATGCTGCTGCGACGTGCAGTTGTTGACGGCAGATGCGGCTGCGACTCCTCTGCAGTTGTTGACGGCAGTTGCTGCTGCGAATCCACAGTTGTTAACGCAGATGCTGCTGCGACCTATCCACTATTTATCGACGTTGGATCCGTCGTAGAACTTCTTCAGTTCACTGATGTGGGCCTTACGGATGCGAGTCTCACCATTTTTCTTGACTTGGACGATGACTGGTGAGGCGTATCCGACGATTTTGTATGGGCCTTCAAACTTCGGGGCTAGCTTCGCTGCAAAATTATTGATGGCGCTGGATAGTGGGTGTTGTTTAACTAAGACCAGTTCTCCAATCTCAGGCCTCCAATCACGGCGACGAAAATTGTAATGTCGCGCTTGGTCTTGGGTTGCTTGGCTGAGCTTGTGACGCACAATCTTGAAGATTTCTTGAAGCTGCTCCGCTTTGGCTGCCGGCGCTCCCGTCTCTTGGCCGGTGCCTGTCGTGTGTTCGTCATAAATTGCACCTGGTAACCGTGGCTCACGGCCCTGCACCAGGAAAGCGGGGCTGTAGCCGGTCACTTCGGACTTGCTGGTATTGAGTGCCAGAGTAAGTTCAGGTAGGTACTCATCCCAGGTCCGATGTTGGTCTTGGCTGTATTGAGCGATCATTGTTTTCAATGTTTTATTGACACGCTCGGTGGGGTTCTCCTGCGGCGTATATGGCGCGGTAAATTGCTGTTTGGTACCTATGTCCTGCAAGAATTTACGGAACGCTCGCCCAGTAAATTGTGAACCGTTGTCTGTGATGAGAGTTTTGGGAACTCCAAAGCGAGCCAGGATGCGCTCTCGGAAACTTTTGCGCAAACTCTCGCTGGTCGCTTTCCGTAGTGGTATAGCTTCTGTCCACTTACTAAATTTGTCAAAGAAGACAAGAATCATCGTGTTCCCATGTTTTGATCGTGGTAGGGGTCCAACGAAGTCGGCGCAGACGACTGACCACGGTTCGTCTGCAATGCGTGACAGCATTTTTCCAGCTGGTGCCTGTTGACTCACCTTGTACCGCTGGCATATCTCGCAACGCCTGACGTACCTGCTGATGTCACGGAAGAGTCCGGGCCAATAATAACGACTGGCGACTCGTGCTATCGTTTTCCGTACACCGAGGTGGCCTGCACTGGGTTGGTCATGGTTCTCCTTCATGACTCTGTCACGCAGGTGGGACGGGACACACAGCTTCCACGGAGCTGAGTCCTCGTTGCCGATCTGGTTGGGTATATGTCTATATAGGTGTCCATCTTCTTCGATGTAATCCGCAAATTTCTCTGGGTTCTCTCGTACCTCTGCCTTCCTTCTCTCCAGCCATGGGCATCGCTGGATATCCTCTGCTGTTGTTGAGGTTTTGTACAGTTTTTCCAGGGGTTGTCGTGATAGCGCATCCGCCACCACGTTCAGCTTACCTTTCCGGTACTGTATTTCGAAGTTATATTGCTGCAACTCTAGGGCCCATCGCGCTACGCGTCCGGACGGACTCTCTATGGAGTTCAGCCATTTTAGAGAAAGGTGGTCTGTGATTACCGTAAATTTGTATCCTTCCAGATAACATCGCATCTTCCTTATGCCCCATACTATAGCCAGGCACTCCTTCTCAGTGGGGCTATAGTTCTTCTCTGCTTGGATGAGGTGTCGGCTGGCGTATGCTATCACTCGTTCGACGCCATCGACATCCTGTGTCAATACGGCCCCTAAGCCGTAGTCGCTCGCATCGGTCTGCAACACAAATGTTTTGTTGAAGTCGGGGCACGCCAGAACTGGTGCTTCCGTCAGCTTCTGCTTCAGAGCTTCGAATGCCTGCTGCTGTTCTGGTCCCCATCGCCAATGCTTACCTTTTTTCAGTAGAAGAGTCATCGGGTGCACAATAGTGGCAAAATCAGGTACAAAGCGCCGATACCAGGAAGCCACGCCTAAGTATCGTCGCAATTCTTTAAGACTCGTAGGTGGTGCAAGCATCTTGATCGCCGCTATCTTATCAGGATCTGTATGGATGCCGCTTTCACTCACCACGTGTCCCAGGTATTTCGTTTCGGACCGGAAAAATTCGCATTTTTCAATGTTTAACTTCAAGTTCGCCGCTCGCAATCGCTGGAAAACCTCTTTTAAGTTATTCAGGTGTTCCTTCTTTGTACTGCCAGTCACGACGATGTCGTCCAGGTAGGCGAACGCGTATGGTTCTAGTTCTGGCCCGATTACCTTGTCTAGCGCTCTTTGGAACGTCGCTGGTGCTGAATGAAGGCCAAAAGGCATAACTCGCCACTGAAATAGTCCTCTTCCAGGCACCGTAAACGCTGTATACTGCTTGCTGGACTCGTCCATGGGTATTTGCCAGTAGCCATTCTTAAGGTCCAGGCTACTTATGTATTTGGCATTACGCAGGCGGTCCAAGATGTAGTGAATACGAGGTAGCGGGTAGGCATCAGGTGCAGACTTGGCGTTGAGCTGTCGATAGTCGACGCAGAGTCTCCATGTGCCGGCTTTCTTCCTTACCAACACGATGGGTGCACTATGCGGACTATGAGAAGGTTCTATGCAGCCTTTCGCGATAAGTTCGTCGACTTCCTTATTTATAATATCCTGCATTGCTGGGTTTCTGGGGAAGTAACGTTGCTTTAGCGGACGATCGTCTAGCATAAAGATCTTGTGCCTGGTGATGTTGGCAGGTCCTTGAAGTCTTTCGAATTTCTTGAGTTCTTCCTGGAGAAATTGGTCTACCTCTTCCGTAGATATCTCTGCTTCTGTGCGTAGGGATGTACATGCTGGGCTTACCGTATGTGTCTTAGCTTTTTGATCCAGTTGAAGAGTATGTCCGCCGCAACTCAGGCTAGCTCCAACTTTGATGAGAAAGTCCAATCCTAGCAGGAGGTCATCAGATACTTCTGGGAGGATCAACAACGTCAGTGTACACTGACACGAACCCATTTGGACCTCGGCTGTTACTGTCTCAGTGACGACTTTCAGCGATCCGTCGGCCATTCGTACGTTGATTCTTGTGGATCTTCCTCCTGGCAATCTCAATTTCTTGGCTAGTCTCTGACTTATAAAGCTGCGCGTAGCTCCTGTGTCAACTGTGGCTGTAGTTTGCACATCTTCAACGCTGACTGTTGCGAAGATGTGTTGGTGATCATGATCTAAGACTTGTTTGGTGTTAGAGGCGTGTGTGACTGGAGTCCGTCCTCGCCTCTTGATGGAACGGATCCTTGCGCGTTTCCCGGATGTGATACGCATCACTCGTAGGTTCTCTTACCTCGCTGGCCACATCGCCAGCAGAATGTCACGTGGTTGTTTGTGCAAGCCGTCCTTTCATGCCCTTCCTGACCACACCGTCGGCAGGCTGATCTCACATTGACCTTGTCTTCTCCAGGTGGTGTAAGCATTCGACTTTCATCTAATTGTCGGTGTAAAGGTGTCCGTACTGGTGACTCGCTTTCTCCTCTGATGCTTTCATAATCCTCAGCCATGGAGATGAGTTCGTCCAGCGTCTCGAAATCCTTTCTTCTGATGTAAAGCTGGTAGTCGAGGTGGCTATTTCTAAAGAGCCTTTCTAGCTTTTGCGCCTCTGTGAAGTTAGCATGACGCATCATGTCTAGAATATCGAGGCAGTAGTCCTTAAACCTCTCGTTATACTGCTGCACTCGACCTCGAATTTGGTCCTCAAGCCGGTCAAAGTAACGTGTTGGTAGAAAGAAGGTTAAGAAGCTTACCTTAAAGCTTTTCCAACTGTTCCACTGTAAATCTTGGTTGCGCCACCAAATCAGGGCGCGGTCTCGGAGCAACTCTGGCATCGTTCTTGGCAGTCTATCCTTATCTATATAATAGACGTTCGCCAGCTCCTCGACTCGCTCGATGAAACCTAGTGGGTCATGGCCTCCATCATATCTCACGGACCATCTCCGCACTTGGTCGACGACGCTTCCATACCTCGTGGTGTCATCTCGTCTGGTAATTGTATTGGGTACCGGAAATCCTTGCACTTGATTCCCACACTCTTGTGTTTCTGGCACCTGGGGTAACAGCAGTGTACGGGGCGACACAGGTCTCTTTTCTGTGTGTTTGGTCTCAAGTTCTTGTAGACGATGCTCCCATTTCATCTCGTTCTCTGGATCGGTGGTAAAAATCACGAATCGTTTGCGCAACTCCTCCACTGTGCCATTCTCTTCAAAGCCGAATTCTTTGGCATATGAGACGAGATCATCCTTTCGCAGGGCGTGAATCCACGTAGTCTTCACCATGTTCGAGCTAGATCCAAAATTGCTCACAACAGGGCGCGACAACGAATTCTCTAAACGTAGCAAAATCTTGCTGTCCGCGAGGACTTCCTGTGGTCCTGACAACCGATTTTATTTCTAACCCCCTTGGGCCCCAGTCGATCACCAAAGCCTCCTATGAGGTTACCTTTTGACTGACTCGAAAAGCCCACCTCTGAAAGCTAGAAAAACAAGTTACACTTTCTTACCTTGTGCTACCTTTGCTTAGAAATGTCCTGTAAAAGAATGTTTGGTTAAGTTATTGAAAATTTTAATTACCGCGACGTTTCGAGGCGAAAATTTTTGTTACTTTGTTTTGTGTCAAATCTGGTAAATATTAAGTATATAAATTATTAAGGGGACTCTTAGGACTTTGGTTATAACGACAATGGCGTCTGACCTAAGCGATAACGATCGATTGAAATTGATTTAGTGTCCCTGCTCGGGCGCCATTGTAACGACTCCCCGTTTACCGGGGTCTATAGCTGGGATAGGCAAAGTGGCTATCCAAGGTCGTTTCCAAATATTTATTTGGTGAACACTAAATCATGACGCAGTGATTTCAATCGTCGTTACAATGTTTATTCTTTTTTAAGGAAAATGTAACTAACAATAATTTATATAACTTAAAATACAATTATATATGATTTATATAATTATTAAATGAAAATTAAATGGATTATAGCAAGATACATTATTTTATATAATACAAATTTATTTTATATCACCAAAATCCTTGGCACGCTGCGTTCTACGAGCTGGAATCTTGATTGGCGATATAGCTGGTCTGTCGGTGGCTTTGGCTTTTATTAATGATTAACTTTGACAAATGGTTATATTATAGTTTTATTATGTGATAGTAGAACGGGGTAAAGACCTCACAAGTTCTAACTCTGCTGCCTCTTATTTGATTCTTTATTAGTTTATAAATTGATTATTTAATGTTAGATTGATTTGGTAAGTTTGAGTTACGATGTAGTAGTGGGGTTAAGACCGCGCAAACTACTCATCTGTATATTTATGCTTAGTGATGCTGTTTCTACGAGCTTGTTTATTCAAGCATTAGTTTATGATGTAGTAGCGGGGTTAAGACTTCACAAACTACCCATCGTTGGTTTATATTACTCTGATTTAATTTAAGTGATGTTTTATTTTAATTTATAATGTAGTAACGGGGTAAAGACCTCACAATTACTCATCGTTGGTTTATGTTAATCTGATTTAATTTTAAGTGATTGTTTTATTTTAGTTTATAATGTAGTAACGGGGTAAAGACCTCACAATTACTCACTTGTAGTTTTATTAAATGTACTTTATATATATTTTAATCATTTTAGGTTTATATTTAAGATGTAACAACGGGGTAAAGACCACACAAGTTGTTCATCGTCAGTTTATATCAATTTAATTAATTTATTGTTTAAATATTTATATTGCCCGTAAGCCACCAAACACTATTTACTTGCTTTAATAATCCTGGTTGGTTCCTTGGTGCTTCCGTCGCTGCTGTTGATATGCTCGGTATCTGTCGGCTGAGACGTTGACGTGCTGCCGCAGGATTTCGTGGTGGCGCTAGTCACTTACGCCGGCTGCTATCCGAGAAACTAGTGGCTGCTCTACTCACAGCGATCGTGTTTACACCCTGTGGTCCTAACACGATCTTCCCCAGGTTGCTGCGACGCTGACTCTGTATGGCCTGAATATCCTAGCTGACGTTGGTTGTGCTGTTGGCGCTGCTGGGTGCGAGACTTATGCGCGACGCGGACTTCACGATGCTGACGTCTGTACTATCAACGACTATTATCTTGACGTTTTATGACTTCACGACTTTGGTTAATTAGCAATTAAGAACCTTCCGCTTCGGTTGACTAAGAACCTTTCACTTCGGTGGGTTGGAGACTAAGAACCTTCCGCTTCGGTTGATTAGAAACTAAGAACCTCGTTTTGAGTGAGGTGAGCCCTTATAAAGACTACTATTGAGTGGCGTCTGACTGGAATGAGTGAAGTGATTTTCTCTCTCATCTTCCACTGTCAACCGGTTCTGACGTACTTTCACTCAATCGAACGTGGTGGTGTTGTCAAGCCATCGTATGGTGGTTCCGTTAAATGGCGTGATGGCATCCCATGTGTACATCACCTGATTCTCCCGTTGTTGTCTGTCGCATGTTTGCTTGTCGTTGTTGTTGCGAAATAACTTGACTAGCGTGCTGGCCCTGTAGCCCTCTCGCACGCTAGTGTTGGTATGCCGCTCATGAGTAACATGAAACGAAAGAAAAAGTGTGAGTATACTACCTACTTGAGTGACTCTCATTCTACAAGAGAGGCACACATTGTCGCCATAACCAATGTTCCTAAGGGGCCCTCATCAAAACAAACACTAAATACTAAAATTAAATAAAGTTCATTTTATTTAATTTTCTTTGTTAAGAACTTTATTTCTTAACTTTTACTTAAATTAAAGCTTAAACTAAGTTTTCTTGTGCCTTAAGGTGCTCAGCACCGATAGCACAAGGGTCAGGCTGGTGTATTGGACTGGATCGACAGTGGCTGTAAGAGAAAGAAATAAGCATGTGGGGCAAAATTTATGCATAAATTTTGGTCCTTATAGTTCCATGGAACATTTGGACCAAAATGGGTTATTTTATGGCCAATAAGATGCAATGGGATTATCTCAGGTCACAGGAAGGTCATTGGAATTTTTAATGGTTCCATGGAACATTTGGACCAAAATGGATGATTCTATGGCCAATCGGATGCAATGGGATTATCTGAGGTCACAGGCGGGTCATTGGAACTTCGATGGGTTCCATGGAACATTTGGACCAAAATGGGTTATTCTATGGCCAATCGGATGCAATGGGATTATCTGAGGTCACAGGAAGGTCATTGGAACTTTTAATGGTTCCATGGAACATTGGGACCAAAATGGAGGATTCTATCGCCAATCGGATACAATGGGATTATCTGAGGTCACAGGAAGGTCATTGGAACTTTTAATGGTTCCATGGAACATTTTGACCAAAATGGGTTATTCTATGGCCAATCGGATACAATGGGATTATCTGAGGTCACAGGCGGGTCATTGGAACTTTGATGGGTTCCATGGAACATTTGGACCAAAATGGATGCTTCCATGGCCAATGGGATTATCTGAGGTCATGGGCGGGTCATTGGAACTTTTAATGGTTCCATGGAACATTTGTACCAAAATGGGTTATTCTTTGGCCAATCGGATGCAATGGGATTATCTGAGGTCACAAGCGGGTCATTGGAACTTTGATGGGTTCCATGGAACATTTGGATCAAAATGGATGATTCTATGGCCAATCGGATTCAATGGGATTATCTGAGGTCACAGGTGGGTCATTGGTACTTTTATGGGTTCCATGGAACGTTTGGATCAAATTGGATGATTCTATGGCCAATCGGATGCAATTGGATTATTTGAGGTCACAGGAAAGTCATTGCAACTTTTAATGGCTCCATGGAACATTTGGACCAAAATGGATGATTCTGTGGCCAACCAGATGCAATGAAATGATTTGAGGTCACAGGCGGGTCATTGCAACTTTTATGGGTTCCATGGAACATTTTGACCAAAATGGATGATTCTATGGCCATTCTGATGCAATAGGATTATCTGAGGTCACAAGCGAGTTATTGGAACTATATATGGTTCCATGGAACATTTGGACCAAAATTATGATTCTTTGGCCAATCGGATGCAATGGGATTATCTGAGGTCACAGGAAGGTCATTGGAACTTTTAATGGTTCCATGGAACATTTGGACCAAAATGGGTTATTCTATGGCCAATCGCTTGCAATGGGATTGCAATGTGTGTGAGGTCATAGGCGGGTCATTGCAACTTTTATGGGTTCCATGGAACATTTTGACCAAATGGATGATTCTATGGCCATTCTGATGCAATAGGATTATCTAATCACAAGCGAGTCATTGGAACTATAATGGGTTTCATGGAACATTTGGACCAAAATGGATGATTCTTTGGCCAATCGGATGCAATGGGGTTATCTGAGGTCACAGGAAGGTCATTGGAACTTTGATGGGTACCATGGATTATTTGGACCGAAATAGATGATTCTATAGCCAATCGGATGCAATGGGATTATCTGAGGTCACAGGAAGGTCATTGGAACTTTTAATGGTTCCATGGAACATTTGGATCAAAATGGGTTATTCTATGGCCAATCAGTTGCAATGGGATTATCTGAGGTCATGGGCGGGTCATTGGAACTTTTATGGGTTCCATGGAACATTTGGACCAAAATGGACGATTCCATGGCCAATCGGATGCAATGGGGGTATCTGAGGTCATAAGCGGGTCATTGGAACTTTAAATGGTTCCATGGAATATTTGGACCAAAATGGGTTATTCTATGGCCAATCGGATGCAATGGGATAATCTGAGGTCACAAACGGGTCATTGGAACTTTTATGGGATCCATGGAACATTTTGACCAAAATTTATGCTTCTATGGCCAATGGGATTTTCTGAGGTCACTGGCGGGTCATTGGAACTTTCAATGGTTCCATGGAACATTTGGACCAAAATGGGTTATCCTATGGCGAATCGGATGCAATGGGATTATCTGAGGTCATAGGCGGGTCATTGGAACTCTTAATGGTTCCATGGATTATTTGGACCAAAATGGGTTATTCTATGACCAATCGGATGCAATGGGATTATCTTAGGTCACAGCCGGGTCATTGGAACTTTTATGGGTTCCATGGAACATTTTGACCAAAAAGGATGATTCTATGGCCAATCGGATGCAATGGGATTATCTGAGGTCACAGGCGGGTCATTGGTACTTTTATGGGTTCCATGGAACTTTTGGATCAAAATGGATAATCCTATGGCCAATCGGATGCAATGGGATTATCTGAGGTCATAGGCGGGTCATTGGAGCTTTTAATGGTTCCATGGAACAATTGGACCAAAATGGGTCATTCTATGACCAATCGGATTCAATGTGATTATCTGAGGTCACAGGCGGGTCATTGGAACTTTTATGGGTTCCATGGAACATTTTGACCGATGATTCTATGGCCAATCGAATGCAATGGGTTTATCTGAGGTCACAGGCGGGTCATTGGTTCTTTTATGGGTTCCATGGAACATTTTGACGAAATGATTTTGGATGATTCTTTGGCCAATCGGATGCAATGGGATTATCTGAGGTCACTGGAAGGTCATTGGAACTTTTAATGGTTCCATAGAACATTTAGACCAAAATGGATGATTCTATGGCAAATCGGATGCAATGGGATTATCTGAGGTCATAGGAAGGTCATTGGAACTTTTAATGGTTCCATGGAACATTTGGACCAAAATGGGTTATTCTATGGCCAATCGGATGCAATGGGATTATCTGAGGTCACAGGCGGGTCATTGGAACTTTGATGGATTCCATGGAACATTTGGATCAAAATGGATGATTCTATGGCCAATCGGATTCAATGGGATTATCTGAGGTCACAGGCGGGTCATTGGAACTTTTTGGGTTCCATGGAACATTTTGACCAAAATGGATGCTTCTATGGCCAATGGGATTATCTGAGTTCATGGGCGGGTCATTGGAACTTTTAATGGTTCCATGGAACATTTGGACCAAAATGGATGATTCTATGGCCTATCGGATGCAATGGGATTATCTGAGGTCACAGGAAGGTCATTGGAACTTTTAATGGTTCCATGGAACATTTGGACCAAAATGGGTTATTCTATGACCAATCGGATGCAATGGGATTATCTTAGGTCACAGCCGGGTCATTGGAACTTTTATGGGTTCCATGGAACATTTTGACCAAAAAGGATGATTCTATGGCCAATCGGATGCAATGGGATTATCTGAGGTCACAGGCGGGTCATTGGTACTTTTATGGGTTCCATGGAACTTTTGGATCAAAATGGATAATCCTATGGCCAATCGGATGCAATGGGATTATCTGAGGTCATAGGCGGGTCATTGGAGCTTTTAATGGTTCCATGGAACAATTGGACCAAAATGGGTCATTCTATGACCAATCGGATTCAATGTGATTATCTGAGGTCACAGGCGGGTCATTGGAACTTTTATGGGTTCCATGGAACATTTTGACCGATGATTCTATGGCCAATCGAATGCAATGGGATTATCTGAGGTCACAGGCGGGTCATTGGTTCTTTTATGGGTTCCATGGAACATTTTGACGAAATGATTTTGGATGATTCTTTGGCCAATCGGATGCAATGGGATTATCTGAGGTCACTGGAAGGTCATTGGAACTTTTAATGGTTCCATAGAACATTTAGACCAAAATGGATGATTCTATGGCAAATCGGATGCAATGGGATTATCTGAGGTCATAGGAAGGTCATTGGAACTTTTAATGGTTCCATGGAACATTTGGACCAAAATGGGTTATTCTATGGCCATTCTGATGCAATAGGATTATCTGAGGTCACAAGCGATTCATTGGAACTATAATGGGTTCCATGGAACATTTGGACCAAAATGGGTTATTCTATGGCCAATCGGATGCAATGGGATTATCTGAGGTCATTGGAACTTTTATGGGTTCCATGGAACATTTGGACCAAAATGGATGATTCCATGGCCAATTGGGTGCAATGGGGTTATCTGAGGTCATAAGCGGGTCACTGGAACTTTTATGGGTTCCATGGAACATTTGGACCAAAATGGATGATTCTATGGCCATTCTGATGCAATAGGATTATCTGAGGTCACAAGCGAGTCATTGGAACTATAATGGGTTCCATGGAACATTTGGACCAAAATGGATTATTCTATGGCCAATCGGATGCAATGGGATTATCTGAGGTCATAGGCGGGTCATTGGAGCTTTAAATGGTTCCATGGAACATTTGGACCAAAATGGATGATTCTATGACCAATCGGATGCAATGGGATTATCTGAGGTCGCAGGCGGGTCATTGGAACTTTTATGGGTTCCATGGAACATTTTGACCAAAATGGATGATTCTATGGCCAATCGGATGCAATGGGATTATCTGAGGTCATAGGCGGGTCATTGGAACTTTTATGGGTTCCATGGAACATTTTGACCAAAATGGATGATTCTATGGCCAATCGGTTGCAATGGGATTATCTGAGGTCACATACGGGTCATTGGAACTTTTATAGGTTCCATGGAACATTTGGACCAAAATGGATGATTCTGTGGCCAATCGGATGCAATAGGTTTATCTGAGGTCACAGGCGTGTCATTGGATTTTTGATGGGTTCCATGGAACATTTTGACCAAAATGGATGATTCTATGACCAATCGGATGCAATGGGATTAAATGAGGTCACAGGCGGGTCATTGCAACTTTTAATGGCTCCATGGAACATTTGGACCAAAATGGGTGATTCTATGGCCAATCGGCTGCAATGGGATTATCTGAGGTCACAGGAAGGTCATTGGAACTTTGATGGGTTCCATGGAACATTTGGACCAAAATGGATGATTGTATGGCCAATCGGATGCAATGGGATTACCTGAGGTCACAGGCGGGGCATTGGTACTTTTATGGGTTCCATGGAACATTTGGACCAAAATGGATGCTTCTATGGCCAATGGGTGTATCTGAGGTCATGTGCGGGTCATTGGAACTTTAAATGGTTCCATGGAACATTTGGATCAAAATGGGTTATTTTATGGCCAATCAGATGCAATGGGATTATCTCAGGTCACAGGAAGGTCATTGGAATTTTTAATGGTTCCATGGAACTTTTGGACCAAAATGGATGATTCTATGGCCAATCGGATAAAATGGGATTATCTGAGGTCACAGGCGGGTCATTGGAACTTCGATGGGTTCCATGGAACATTTGGACCAAAATGGATGATTCTATGGCCAATCGGATAGAATGGAATTATCTGAGGTCACAAGCGGGACATTGGAACTTTTATGGGTTCCATGGAACATTTTGACCAAATGATTTTGGTTGATTCTATGGGCAATCGGATGCAATGGGATTATCTGAGGTCACTGGAAGGTCATTGGAACTTTTAATGGTTCCATGGAACATTTGGACCAAAATGGATGATTCTATGGCCTATCGGATGCAATGGGATTATCTGAGGTCACAGGAAGGTCATTGGAACTTTTAATGGTTCCATGGAACATTTGGACCAAAATGGGTTATTCTATGGACAATCGGATGGAATGGGATTATCTGAGGTCAGAGGCGGGTCATTGGAACTTTGATGGGTTCCATGGAACATTTGGTTCAAAATGGATGATTCTTTGGCCAATCGGATTCAATGGGATTATCTGAGGTCACAGGCGGGTCATTGGAACTTTTATGGGTTCCATGGAACATTTTGACCAAAATGGATGCTTCTATGGCCAATGGGATTATCTGAGGTCATGGGCGGGTCATTGGAAATTGTAATGGTTCCATGGAACATTTGGACCAAAATGGGTTATTCTATGGCCAATCGGTTGCAATGGGATTTTCTGAGGTCACAGGAAGGTCATTGGAACTATAATGGTTCCATGGAACATTTGGACCAAAATGGGTTATTCTATGGCCAATCGGATGCAATGGGATTATCTGAGGTCACAGGCGGGTCATTGGAACTTTGATGGGTTCCATGGAACATTTGGACCAAAATGGATGATTCTATGGCCAATCGGATGCAATGGGATGATCTAAGGACACAGGCGGGTCATTGGTACTTTTATGGGTTCCATGAACCATTTGGACCAAAATGGATTATTCTATGGCCAATCGGATGCAATGGGATTATCTGAGGTAACAGGAAGGTCATTGGAACTTTTAATGGTTCCATGGAACATTTGGGCCAAAATGGATGATTTTATGGCCAATCGGATGCAATGGGATTATCTGAGGTCACATACGGGTCATTGGAACTTTTAATGGTTCCATGGAACATTTGGACCAAAATGGGTTATTCTATGGCCAATCGGTTGCAATGGGATTATCTGAGGTCATGGGCGGGTCATTGGAACCTTTATGGGTTCCACGGAACATTTTGACCAAAATGGATGATTCTATGGCCAATCGGATGCAATGGGATTATCTGAGGTCACATACGGGTCATTGGAACTTTTATAGGTTCCATGGAACATTTTGACCAAAATGGATGATTCTGTGGCCAATCGGATGCAATGGGTTTATCTGAGGTTACAGGCGGGTCATTAGATTTTTGATGGGTTCCATGGAACATTTGGACCAAAATGGATGATTCTATGGCCAATCGGATTCAATGGGATTATCTGAGGTCACAGGCAGGTCATTGGAACTTTTATGGGTTCCATGGAACATTTGGATCAAAATGGATGATTCTATGGCCAATCGGATGCTATTGGATTATTTGAGGTCACAGGAAGTTCATTGCAATTTTAATGGCTCCATGGAACATTTGGACCAAAATGGATGATTCTGTGGCCAACCAGATGCAATGAAATGATCTGAGGTCACAGGCGGGTCATTGGAACTTTTATGGGTTCCATGGAACATTTTGACCAAAATGGATGATTCTATGGCCATTCTGATGCAATAGGATTATCTGAATCACAAGCGAGTCATTGGAACTATAATGGGTTCCATGGAACATTTGGACCAAAATGGATGATTCTTTGGCCAATCGGATGCAATGGGATTATCTGAGGTCACAGGAAGGTCATTGGAACCTTGATGGGTTCCATGGAACATTTGGACCAAAACGGATGATTCTATGGCCAATCGGATGCAATGGGATTATCTGAGGTCATAGGCGGGTCATTGGAACTTTTATGGGTTCCATGGAACATTTTGACCAAAATGGATGATTCTATGGCCAATCGGATGCAATGGGATTATCTGAGGTCACATACGGGTCATTGGAACTTTTATAGGTTCCATGGAACATTTGGACCAAAATGGATGATTCTGTGGCCAATCGGATGCAATGGGTTTATCTGAGGTCACAGGCGTGTCATTGGATTTTTGATGGGTTCCATGGAACATTTTGATCAAAATGGATGATTCTGTGGCCAATCGGATTCAATGGGATTATATGAGGTCACAGGCGGGTCATTGCAACTTTTAATGGCTCAATGGAACATTTGGACCAAAATGGGTTATTCTATGGCCAATCGGATGCAATGGGATTATCTGAGGTCACAGGAAGGTCATTGGAACTTTGATGGGTTCCATGGAACATTTGGACCAAAATGGATGATTCTATGGCCAATCGGATGCAATGGGATTACCTGAGGTCACAGGCATTGGTACTTTTATGGGTTCCATGGAACATTTGGACCAAAATGGATGATTCTTTGGCCAATCGGATGCAATGGGATTATCTGAGGTCACAGGAAGGTCATTGGAACTTTGATGGGTTCCATGGAACATTTGGACCAAAACGGATGAATCTATGGCCAATCGGATGCAATGGGATGATGTTAGGACACAGGCGGGTCATTGGAACTTTAAATGGTTCCATGGAACATTTGGATCAAAATGGGTTATTTTATGGCCAATCAGATGCAATGGGATTATCTCAGGTCACAGGAAGGTCATTGGAATTTTTAATGGTTCCATGGACCTTTTGGACCAAAATGGATGATTCTATGGCCAATCGGATGCAATGGGATTATCTGAGGTCACAGGCGGGTCATTGGAACTTCGATGGGTTCCATGGAACATTTTGACCAAAATGGATGATTCTATGGCCAATTGGATGCAATGGGATTATCTGAGGTCACAGGAAGGTCATTGGAACTTTTAATGGTTCCATGGAACATTTGGACCAAAATGGGTTATTCTATGGTCAATCGGTTGCAATGGCATTATCTGAGGTCACAGGCGGGTCATTGGAACTTTTATGGGTTCCATGGAACATTTTGACCAAAATGGATGATTCCATGGCCAGTCGGGTGCAATGGGGTTATCTGAGGTCATGGGCAGGTCATTGGAACTTTGATGGGTTCCATGGAACATTTGGACCAAAATGGGTTATTCTATGGCCAATCGGATGCAATGGGATTATCTGAGGTCACAGGCGGGTCATTGGAACTTTTATGGGTTCCATGGAACATTTGGATCAAAATGGATGATTCCATGGCCAGTCGGGTGCAATGGGGTTATCTGAGGTCATGGGCAGGTCAATGGAATTTTGATGGGTTCCATGGAACATTTGGACCAAAATGGGTTATTCTATGGCCAATCGGATGCAATGGGATTATGTGAGGTCACAGGCGTATCATTGGAACTTTTATGGGTTCCATGGAACATTTTGACCAATATGGATGCTTCTATGGCCAATGGGATTATCTGAGGTCATGGGCGTGTCATTGGAACTTGTAATGGTTCCATGGAACATTTGGAACCAAATGGGTTATTCTATGGCCAATCGGATGCAATCCATGAAACATTTGGACCAAAATGGGTTATTCTATGGCCAATCGGATGCAATGGGATTATCTGAGGTCACAGGCAGGTCATTGGTACTTTTATGGGTTCCATGGAACATTTGGATCAAAATGGATGATTCTATGGCCAATCGGATGCTATTGGATTATTTGAGGTCACAGGAAGGTCATTGCAACTTTTAATGGCTCCATGGAACATTTGGACCAAAATGGATGATTCTGTGGCCAACCAGATGCAATGAAATGATCTGAGGTCACAGGAAGGTCATTGGAACTTTTAATGGTTCCATGGAACATTTGGACCAAAATGGATTATTCTATGGCCATTCTGATGCAATAGGATTATCTGAATCACAAGCGAGTCATTGGAACTTTAATGGGTTCCATAGAACATTTGGACCAAAATGGATGATTCTTTGGCCAATCGGATGCAATGGGATTATCTGAGGTCACAGGCGGGTCATTGGAAGTTTTATGGGTTCCATGGAACATTATTACCAAAATGGATGATTCTATGGCCAATCGGATGCAATGGGATTATCTGAGGTCACAGGAAGGTCATTGCAACTTTAAATGGCTCCATGGAACATTTGGACCAAAATGGATGTTTCTGTGGCCAACCAGATGCAATGAAATGATCTGAGTTCACAGGCGGGTCATTGGATTTTTATGGGTTCCATGGAACATTTTGCCAAAATGGATGATTCTATGGCCATTCTGATGCAATAGGATTATCTGAGGTCACAAGCGAGTCATTGGAACTATAATGGGTTCCATGGAACATTTGGACCAAAATGGATGATTCTTTGGCCAATCGGATGCAAGGGGATTATCTGAGGTCACAGGAAGGTCATTGGAACTTTGATGGGTTCCATGGAACATTTGGACCAAAACGGATGATTCTATGGCCAATCGGATGCAATGGGATTATCTGAGGTCATAGGCGGGTCATTGGAACTTTTATGGGTTCCATGGAACATTTTGCCAAAATGGATGATTCTATGGCCATTCTGATGCAATAGGATTATCTGAGGTCACAAGCGAGTCATTGGAACTATAATGGGTTCCATGGAACATTTGGACCAAAATGGATGATTCCTTGGCCAATCGGATGCAATGGGATAATCTGAGGTCACAGGAAGGTCATTGGAACTTTGATGGGTTCCATGGAACATTTGGACCAAAACGGATGATTCTATGGCCAATCGGATGCAATGGGATTATCTGAGGTCACATACGGGTCATTAGAACTTTTATAGGTTCCATGGAACAATTGGACCAAAATGCATGATTCTGTGGCCAATCGGATGCAATGGGTTTATCTGAGGTCACAGGCGTGTCATTGGATTTTTGATGGGTTCCATGGAACATTTTGACCAAAATGGATGATTCTATGACCAATCGGATGCAATGGGATTATATGAGGTCACAGGCGGGTCATTGCAACTTTTAATGGCTCCATGGAACATTTGGAACAAAATGGGTGATTCTATGGCCAATCGGATGCAATGGGATTATCTGAGGTCACAGGAAGGTCATTGGAACTTTGATGAGTTCCATGGAACTTTTGGACCAAAATGGATGATTCTATGGCCAATCGGATGGAATGAGATTATCTGAGGTCACAGGCGGGTCATTGGAATTTCGATGGGTTCCATGGAACATTTGGACCAAAATGGGTTATTCTATGGCCATTCTGATGCAATAGGATTATCTGAGGTCACACGCGAGTTATTGGAACTATAATGGGTTCCATGGAACATTTGGACCAAAATGGATGATTCTGTGGCCAACCAGATGCACTGAAATGATTTGAGGTCACAGGCGGGTCATTGCAACTTTCATGGGTTCCATGGAACATTTTGACCAAAATGGATGATTCTATGGCCATTCTGATGCAATAGGATTATCTGAATCACAAGCGAGTCATTGGAACTATAATGGGTTCCATGGAACATTTGGACCAAAATGGATGATTTTTGGTCAATCGGATGCAATGGGATTATCTGAGGTCACAGGAAGGTCATTGGAACTTTGATGGGTTCCATGGAACATTTGGACCAAAATGGATGATTCTATGGCCAATTGGATGCAATGGGATTATCTGAGGTCACAGGAAGGTCATTGGAACTCTTAATGGTTCCATTGAACATTTGGATCAAAATAGGTTATTCTATGGCCAATCGGTTGCAATGGGATTATCTGAGGTCATGGGCGGGTCATTGGAACTTTTATGGGTTCCATGGAACATTTGGACCAAAATGGACGATTCCATGGTTAATCGGGTGCAATGGGGTTATCTGAGGTCATAAGCGGGTCATTGGAACTTTTAATGGTTCCATGGAACATTTGGACCAAAATGGGTTATTCTATGGCCAATCGGATGCAATGGGATTTTCTGAGGTCACAGGCGGGTCATTGGAACTTTTATGGGTTCCATGAAATATTTTGAACAAAATGGATGCTTCTATGGCCAATGGGATTTTCTGAGGTCACAGGCGGGTTATTGGAACTATTAATGGTTCCATGGAACATTTGGACCAAAATGGGTTATTCTATGGCGAATCGGATGCAATGGGATTATCTGAGGTCATAGGCGGGTCATTGGAACTCTTAATGGTTCCATGGAATATTTGGACCAAAATGGGTTATTCTATGACCAATCGGATGCAATGGGATTATCTGAGGTCACAGGCGTGTCATTGGATTTTTGATGGGTTCCATGGAACATTTTGACTAAAACGGATGATTCTATGGCCAATCGGATGCAATGGTATTATCTGAGGTCACAGGCGGGTCATTGCAACTTTTATGGGTTCCATGGAACATTTGGATCAAAATGGATAATTCTATGGCCAATCGGATGCAATGGGATTATCTGAGGTCACAGGCGGGTCATTGGAACTTTTATAGGTTCCATGGAACATTATTACCAAAATGGATGATTCTATGGCCAATCGGATGTAGTGGGATTCTCTGAGGTCACAGGAAGGTCATTGCAACTTTTAATGGCTCCATGGAACATATGGACCAAAATGGATGTTTCTGTGGCCAACCAGATGCAATGAAATGATCTGAGTTCACAGGCGGGTCATTGGATTTTTTATGAGTTCCATGGAACATTTTGACCAAAATGGATGATTCTATGGCCATTCTGATGCAATAAGATTATCTGAGGTCACAAGCGAGTCATTGGAACTATAATTGGTTTCATGGAACATTTGGACCAAAATGGGTTATTCTATGGCCAATCGGATGCAATGGGATTATCTGAGGTCATAGGCGGGTCATTGGAGCTTTTAATGGTTCCATGGAACATTTGGACCAAAATGGGTTATTCTATGATCAATCGGATGCAATGGGATTATCTGAGGTCACAGGGGGGTCATTGGAACTTTTATGGGTTCCATGGAAGATTTTGACCAAAATGGATGATTCTATGGGCAATCGAATGCAATGGGATTATCTGAGGTCACAGGCGGGTCATTGGTACTTTTATGGGTTCCATGGAACATTTGTATCAAAATGGATGATTCTATGGCCAATCGGATAGAATGGAATTATCTGAGGTCACAGGCGGGTCATTGGAACTTTTATGGGTTCCATGGAACATTTTGACCAAATGATTTTGGATAATTCTATGGCCAATCGGATGCAATGGGATTATCTGAGGTCACTGGAAGGTCATTGGAACTTTTAATGGTTCCAAGGAACATTTGGACCAAAATGGATGATTCTATGGCCAATTGGATGCAATGGGATTATCTGAGGTCACAGGAAGGTCATTGGAACTTTTAATGGTTCCATGGAATATTTGAACCAAAATGGGTTATTCTATGGCCAATCGGATGCAATGGGATTATCTGAGGTCACAGGCGGGTCATTGGAACTTTGATGGGTTCCATGGAACATTTGGATCAAAATGGATGATTCTATGGCCAATCGGATTCAATGGGATTATCTGAGGTCACAGGCGTATCATTGGCACTTTTATGGGTTCCATGGAACATTTTGACCAAAATGGATGCTTCCATGGCCAATGGGATTATCTGAGGTCATGGGCGGGTCATTGGATTTTTTAATGGTTCCATGGAACATTTGGACCAAAATGGGTTATTCTATGGCCAATCGGATGCAATGGGATTATCTGAGGTCATAGGCGGGTCATTGGAACTCTTAATGGTTCCATGGATTATTTGGACCAAAATGGGTTATTCTATGACCAATCGGATGCAATGGGATTATCTGAGGTCACAGGCGGGTCATTGGAACTTTGATGGGTTCCATGGAATATTTGGATCAAAATGGATGATTCTATGGCCAATCGGATTCAATGGGATTATCTGAGGTCACAGGCAGGTCATTGGTACTTTTATGGGTTCCATGGAACATTTGGATCAAAATGGATGATTCTATGGCCAATCGGATGCTATTGGATTATTTGAGGGCACAGGAAGATCATTGCAACTTTTAATGGCTCCATGGAACATTTGGACCAAAATGGATGATTCTATGGCCAATCGGATGCTATTGGATTATTTGAGGGCACAGGAAGATCATTGCAACTTTTAATGGCTCCATGGAACATTTGGACCAAAATGGATGATTCTGTGGCCAACCAGATGCAATGAAATGATCTGAGGTCACAGGCGGGTCATTGCAACTTTTATGGGTTCCATGGAACATTTGGACCAAAATGGGTTATTCTATGGCCAATCGGATGCAATGGGATTATCTGAGGTCATAGGCGGGTCATTGGAACTCTTAATGGTTCCATGGATTATTTGGACCAAAATGGGTTATTCTATGACCAATCGGATGCAATGGGATTATCTGAGGTCACAGGCGGGTCATTGCAACTTTTATGGGTTCCATGGAACATTTGGATCAAAATGGATGATTCTATGGCCAATCGGATGCTATTGGATTATTTGAGGGCACAGGAAGATCATTGCAACTTTTAATGGCTCCATGGAACATTTGGACCAAAATGGATGATTCTGTGGCCAACCAGATGCAATGAAATGATCTGAGGTCACAGGCGGGTCATTGCAACTTTTATGGGTTCCATGGAACATTTGGACCAAAATGGATGATTCTATGGCCAATCGGATGCAATGGGATGATCTAAGGACACAGGCGGGTCATTGGTACTTTTATGGGTTCCATGAACCATTTGGATCAAAATGGATGATTCTATGGCCAATCGGATTCAATGGGATTATCTGAGGTCACAGGCGTATCATTGGCACTTTTATGGGTTCCATGGAACATTTTGACCAAAATGGATGCTTCCATGGCCAATGGGATTATCTGAGGTCATGGGCGGGTCATTGGATTTTTTAATGGTTCCATGGAACATTTGGACCAAAATGGGTTATTCTATGGCCAATCGGATGCAATGGGATTATCTGAGGTCATAGGCGGGTCATTGGAACTCTTAATGGTTCCATGGATTATTTGGACCAAAATGGGTTATTCTATGACCAATCGGATGCAATGGGATTATCTGAGGTCACAGGCGGGTCATTGGTACTTTTATGGGTTCCATGGAACATTTGGACCAAAATGGATTATTCTATGGCCATTCGGATGCAATGGGATTATCTGAGGTCACAGGAAGGTCATTGGAACTTTTAATAGTTCCATGGAACATTTGTGCCAAAATGGATGATTCTATGGCCAATCGGATGCAATGGGATTATCTGAGGTCACATACGAGTCATTGGGACTTTTAATGGTTCCATGGAACATTTGGACCAAAATGGGTTATTCTATGGCCAATCGGTTGCAATGGGATTATCTGAGGTCATGGGCGGGTCATTGGAACTTTTATGGGTTCCATGAAACATTTGGACCAAAATGGATGATTCCATGGCCAATCGGGTGCAATGGGGTTATCTGAGGTCATAAGCGGGTCATTGGAACTTTTAATGGTTCCATGGAACATTTGGACCAAAATGGGTTATTCTATGGCCAATCGGATGCAATGGGATTATCTGAGGTCACAGGCGGGCCATTGGAACTTTTATGGGTTCCATGAAACATTGTGACCAAAATGGATGCTTGTATGGCCAATGGGATGCAATGGGATGATCTTAGGACACAGGCGGGTCATTAGTAATTTTATGGGTTCCATGGAACATTTGGACCAAAATGGGTTATTCTATGGCCAATCGGATGCAATGGGATTATCTGAGGTCATGGGCGGGTCATTGGAACTTTTATGGGTTCCATGGAACATTTGGACCCAAATGGATGATTCCATGGCCAATAGGGTGCAATGGGGTTATCTGAGGTCATAAGCGGGTCATTAGAACTTTTAATGGTTCCATGGAACATTTGGACCAAAATGGGTTATTCTATGGCCAATCGGATGCAATGGGATTATCTGAGGTCACAGGCGGGTCATTGGAACTTCGATGGGTTCCATGGAACATTTGGACCAAAATGGATGATTCTATGGCCAATTGGATGCAATGGGATTATCTGAGGTCACAGGAAGGTCATTGGAACTTTTAATGGTTCCATTGAACATTTGGATCAAAATAGGTTATTCTATGGCCAATCGGTTGCAATGGGATTATCTGAGGTCATGGGCGGGTCATTGGAACTTTTATAGGTTCCATGGAACATTTGGACCAAAATGGACGATTCCATGGTTAATCGGGTGCAATGGGGTTATCTGAGGTCATAAGCGGGTCATTGGAACTTTTAATGGTTCCATGGAACATTTGGACCAAAATGGGTTATTCTATGGCCAATCGGATGCAATGGGATTATCTGAGGTCATTGGAAGGTCATTGGAACTTTTAATGGTTCCATGGAACATTTGGACCAAAATGGATGATTCTATGGCCAATTGGATGCAATGGGATTATCTGAGGTCACAGGAAGGTCATTGGAACTTTTATGGGTTCCATGGAACATTTGGACCAAAATGGACGATTCCATGGTTAATCGGGTGCAATGGGGTTATCTGAGGTCATAAGCGGGTCATTGGAACTTTTAATGGTTCCATGGAACATTTGGACCAAAATGGGTTATTCTATGGCCAATCGGATGCAATGGGATTTTCTGAGGTCACAGGCGGGTCATTGGAACTTTTATGGGTTCCATGAAATATTTTGAACAAAATGGATGCTTCTATGGCCAATGGGATTTTCTGAGGTCACAGGCGGGTTATTGGAACTATTAATGGTTCCATGGAACATTTGGACCAAAATGGGTTATTCTATGGCGAATCGGATGCAATGGGATTATCTGAGGTCATAGGCGGGTCATTGGAACTCTTAATGGTTCCATGGAATATTTGGACCAAAATGGGTTATTCTATGACCAATCGGATGCAATGGGATTATCTGAGGTCACAGGCGTGTCATTGGATTTTTTATGGGTTCCATGGAACATTTTGACTAAAACGGATGATTCTATGGCCAATCGGATGCAATGGTATTATCTGAGGTCACAGGCGGGTCATTGCAACTTTTATGGGTTCCATGGAACATTTGGATCAAAATGGATAATTCTATGGCCAATCGGATGCAATGGGATTATCTGAGGTCACAGGCGGGTCATTGGAACTTTTATAGGTTCCATGGAACATTATTACCAAAATGGATGATTCTATGGCCAATCGGATGCAGTGGGATTCTCTGAGGTAACAGGAAGGTCATTGCAACTTTTAATGGCTCCATGGAACATATGGACCAAAATGGATGTTTCTGTGGCCAACCAGATGCAATGAAATGATCTAAGTTCACAGGCGGGTCATTGGATTTTTTATGAGTTCCATGGAACATTTTGACCAAAATGGATGATTCTATGGCCATTCTGATGCAATAAGATTATCTGAGGTCACAAGCGAGTCATTGGAACTATAATTGGTTTCATGGAACATTTGGACCAAAATGGGTTATTCTATGGCCAATCGGATGCAATGGGATTATCTGAGGTCATAGGCGGGTCATTGGAGCTTTTAATGGTTCCATGGAACATTTGGACCAAAATGGGTTATTCTATGATCAATCGGATGCAATGGGATTATCTGAGGTCACAGGCGGGTCATTGGAACTTTTATGGGTTCCATGGAAGATTTTGACCAACACGGATGATTCTATGGGCAATCGAATGCAATGGGATTATCTGAGGTCACAGGCGGGTCATTGGTACTTTTATGGGTTCCATGGAACATTTGTATCAAAATGGATGATTCTATGGCCAATCGGATAGAATGGAATTATCTGAGGTCACAGGCGGGTCATTGGAACTTTTATGGGTTCCATGGAACATTTTGACCAAATGATTTTGGATAATTCTATGGCCAATCGGATGCAATGGGATTATCTGAGGTCACTGGAAGGTCATTGGAACTTTTAATGGTTCCATGGAACATTTGGACCAAAATGGATGATTCTATGGCCAATCGCATGCAATGGGATTATCTGAGGTCACAGGAAGGTCATTGGAACTTTTAATGGTTCCATGGAACATTTGGACCAAAATGGGTTATTCTATGGCCAATCGGATGCAATGGGATTATCTGAGGTCACAGGCGGGTCATTGGAACTTTGATGGGTTCCATGGAACATTTGGATCAAAATGGATGATTCTATGGCCAATCGGATTCAATGGGATTATCTGAGGTCACAGGCGTATCATTGGCACTTTTATGGGTTCCATGGAACATTTTGACCAAAATGGATGCTTCCATGGCCAATGGGATTATCTGAGGTCATGGGCGGGTCATTGGATTTTTTAATGGTTCCATGGAAGATTTTGACCAAAATGGGTTATTCTATGGCCAATCGGATGCAATGGGATTATCTGAGGTCATAGGCGGGTCATTGGAACTCTTAATGGTTCCATGGAACATTTGGACCAAAATGGGTTATTCTATGGTCGATCGGATACAATGGGATTATCTGAGGTCACAGGCGGGTCATTGGAACTTTTATGGGTTCCATGGAACATTTGGATCAAAATGGATGATTCTATGGCCAATCGGATTCAATGGGATTATCTGAGGTCACAGGCAGGTCATTGGTACTTTTATGGGTTCCATGGAACATTTGGATCAAAATGGATGATTCTATGGCCAATCGGATGCTATTGGATTATTTGAGGGCACAGGAAGATCATTGCAACTTTTAATGGCTCCATGGAACATTTGGACCAAAATGGATGATTCTGTGGCCAACCAGATGCAATGAAATGATCTGAGGTCACAGGCGGGTCATTGCAACTTTTATGGGTTCCATGGCACATTTTGACCAAAATGGATGATTCTATGGCCATTCTGATGCAATAGGATTATCTGAATCACAAGCGAGTCATTGGAACTATAATGGGTTCCATGGAACATTTGGACCAAAATGGATGATTCTTTGGCCAATCGGATGCAATGGGATTATCTGAGGTCACAGGAAGGTCATTGGAACTTTGATGGGTTCCATGGAACATTTTGATCAAAATGGATGATTCTATGGCCAATCGGATGCAATGGGATGATCTTAGGACACAGGCGGGTCATTGGTACTTTTATGGGTTCCATGGAACATTTGGACCAAAATGGATTATTCTATGGCCAATCGGATGCAATGGGATTATCTGAGGTCACAGGAAGGTCATTGGAACTTTTAATAGTTCCATGGAACATTTGTGCCAAAATGGATGATTCTATGGCCAATCGGATGCAATGGGATTATCTGAGGTCACATACGAGTCATTGGAACTTTTAATGGTTCCATGGAACATTTGGACCAAAATGGGTTATTCTATGGCCAATCGGTTGCAATGGGATTATCTGAGGTCATGGGCGGGTCATTGGAACTTTTATGGGTTCCATGAAACATTTGGACCAAAATGGATGATTCCATGGCCAATCGGGTGCAATGGGGTTATCTGAGGTCATAAGCGGGTCATTGGAACTTTTAATGGTTCCATGGAACATTTGGACCAAAATGGGTTATTCTATGGCCAATCGGATGCAATGGGATTATCTGAGGTCACAGGCGGGCCATTGGAACTTTTATGGGTTCCATGAAACATTGTGACCAAAATGGATGCTTGTATGGCCAATGGGATGCAATGGGATGATCTTAGGACACAGGCGAGTCATTGGTAATTTTATGGGTTCCATGGAACATTTGGACCAAAATGGGTTATTCTATGGCCAATCGGTTGCAATGGGATTATCTGAGGTCATGGGCGAGTCATTGGAACTTTTATGGGTTCCATGGAACATTTGGACCCAAATGGATGATTCCATGGCCAATAGGGTGCAATGGGGTTATCTGAGGTCATAAGCGGGTCATTGGAACTTTTAATGGTTCCATGGAACATTTGGACCAAAATGGGTTATTCTATGGCCAATCGGATGCAATGGGATTATCTGAGGTCACAGGCGGGTCATTGGAACTTCGATGGGTTCCATGGAACATTTTGACCAAAATGGATGCTTGTATGGCCAATGGGATTTTCTGAGGTCATGAGCGGGTCATTGGAACTTTGATGGGTTCCATGGAACATTTGGACCAAAATGGGTTATTTTATGGCCAATCGGATGCAATGGGATTATCTGAGGTCACAGGCGGGTCATTGCAACTTTTATGGGTTCCATGGAACATTTTGACAAAAATGGATGATTCTGTGGCCAATCGGATGAAATGGGATTATCTAAGGTCACAGGCGGGTCATTGGTTTTTTTATGGGTTCCATGGAACATTTGGATCAAAATGAATGATTCTATGGCCAATCGGATAGAATGGAATTATCTAAGGTCACAGGCGGGTCATTGGAACTTTTATGGGTTCCATGGAACATTTTTAACAAAATGATGATTCTATGGCCAATCGGATGCAATGGGATTATCTGAGGTCACAGGAAGGTCATTGCAACTTTTAATGGCTCCATGGAACATTTGGACCAAAATGGATGTTTCTGTGGCAAACCAGATGCAATGAAATGATCTGAGGTCACAGGCGGGTCATTGGATTTTTTATGGGTTCCATGGAACATTTTGCCAAAATGGATGATTCTATGGCCATTCTGATGCAATAGGATTATCTGAGGTCACAAGCGAGTCATTGGAACTATAATGGGTTCCATGGAAATTTGGACCAAAATGGGTTATTCTATGGCCAATCGGATGCAATGGGATTATCTGAGGTCATAGGCGGGTCATTGGAGCTTTAAATGGTTCCATGGAACATTTGGACCAAAATGGGTTATTCTATGACCAATCGGATGCAATGGGATTATCTGAGGTCACAGGCGGGTCATTGGAACTTTTATGGGTTCCATGGAACATTTTGACCAAAATGGATGATTCTATGGCCAATCGGATGCAATGGGATTATCTGAGGTCACAGGCGGGTCATTGGTACTTTAATGGGTTCCATGGAACATTTGGATCAAAATGGATGATTCTATGGCCAATCGGATAGAATGGAATTATCTGAGGTCACAGGCGGGTCATTGGAACTTTTATGGGTTCCATGGAACATTTTGACCAAAATGGATGATTCTATGGGCAATCGGATGCAATGGGATTATCTGAGGTCACTGGAAGTCATTGGAACTTTTAATGGTTCCATGGAACATTTGGACCAAAATGGATGATTCTATGGCCAATCGGATGCAATGGGATTATCTGAGGTCACAGGAAGGTCATTGGAACTTTTAATGGTTCCATGGAACATTTGGACCAAAATGGGTTATTCTATGGCCAATCGGATGCAATGGGATTATCTGAGGTCACAGGCGGGTCATTGGAACTTTGATGGGTTCCATGGAACATTTGGATCAAAATGGATGATTCTATGGCCAATCGGATGCAATGGGATTATCTGAGGTCACAGGCGGGTCATTGGAACTTTTATGGGTTCCATGGAACATTTTGACCAAAATGGATGACTCTATGGCCAATCGGATTCAATGGAATTATCTGAGGTCATGGGCGGGTCATTGGAACTTTTATGGGTTCCATGGAACATTTTGACCAAAATGGATGCTTCTATGGCCAATGGGATTATCTGAGGTCATGGGCGGGTCATTGGAACTTGTAATGGTTCCATGGAACATTTGGACCAAAATGGGTTATTCGATGGCCAATCGGTTGCAATGGGATTATATGAGGTCACAGGAAGGTCATTGGAACTTTTAATGGTTCCATGGAACATTTGTACCAAAATGAGTAATTCTATGGCCAATCGGATGCAATGGGATTATCTGAGGTCACAGGCGGGTAATTGGAACTTTGATGGGTTTCATGGAACATTTGGATCAAAATGGATGATTCTATGGCCAATCGGATTCAATGGGATTATCTGAGGTCACAGGCAGGTCATTGGTACTTTTATGGGTTCCATGGAACATTTGGATCAAAATGGATGATTCTATGGCCAATCGGATGCTATTGGATTATTTGAGGTCACAGGAAGGTCATTGCAACTTTTAATGGCTCCATGGAACATTTGGACCAAAATGGATGATTCTGTGGCCAACCAGATGCAATGAAATGATCTGAGGTCACAGGCGGGTCATTGCAACTTGTATGGGTTCCATGGAACATTTTGACAAAAATGGATGATTCTATGGCCAATCGGATGCAATAGGATTATCTGAATCACAAGCGAGTCATTGGAACTATAATGGGTTCCATGGAACAGTTGGACCAAAATGGATGATTCTTTGGCCAATCGGATGCAATGTGATTATCTGAGGTCACAGGAAGGTCATTGGAACTTTTAATGGTTCCATGGAACATTTGGACCAAAATGGATGATTCTATGGCCAATCGGATGCAATGGGATGATCTTAGGACACAGGCGGGTCATTGGTAATTTTATGGGTTCCATGGAACATTTGGACCAAAATGGGTAATTCTATGGCCAATCGGTTGCAATGGCACTATCTGAGGTCATGGGCGGGTCATTGGAACTTTTATGGCTTCCATGGAACATTTGGACCCAAATGAATGATTCCATGGCCAAAAGGGTGCAATGGGGTTATCTGAGGTCATAAGCAGGTCATTGGAACTTTTAATGGTTCCATGGAACATTTGGACCAAAATGGGTTATTCTATGGCCAATCGGATGCAATGGGATTATCTGAGGTCACATTAAGGTCATTGCAACTTTTAATGGCTCCATGGAACATTTGGACCAAAATGGATGATTCTGTGGCCAACCAGATGCAATGAAATGATCTGAGGTCGCAGGCGGGTCATTGCAACTTTTATGGGTTCCATGGAACATTTTGACCAAAATGGATGATTCTATGGCCAATCGGATGCAATGGTATTACCTGAGGTCATAGGCGGGTCATTGGAGCTTTAAATGGTTCCATGGAACATTTGGACCAAAATGGGTTATTCTATGACCAATCGGATGCAATGGTATTATCTGAGGTCATAGGCGGGTCATTGGAGCTTTAAATGGTTCCATGGCACATTTGGACCAAAATGGGTTATTCTATGACCAATCGGATGCAATGGGATTATATGAGGTCACAGGCGGGTCATTGGAACTTTTATGGGTTCCATGGAACATTTTGACCAAAATGGATGATTCTATGGCCAATCGGATGCAATGGGATTATCTGAGGTCACAGGCGGGTCATTGGTACTTTTATAGGTTCCATGGAACATTTGGATCAAAATGGATGATTCTATGGCCAATCGGATAGAATCGAATTATCTGAGGTCACAGGCGGGTCATTGGTACTTTTATGGGTTCCATGGAACCTTTTGACCAAATGAATTTGGATGATTCTATGGGCAATCGGATGCAATGGGATTATCTGAGGTCATTGGAAGGTCATTGGAACTTTAAATGGTTCCATGGAACATTTGGACCAAAATGGATGATTCTATGGCCAATCGGATGCAATGGGATTATCTGAGGTCACAGGAAGGTCATTGGAACTTTAAATGGTTTCATGGAACATTTGGACCAAAATGGGTTATTCTATGGGCAATCGGTTGCAATGGGATTATCTGAGGTCACAGGAAGGTCATTGGAACTTTAAGTGGTTCCATGGAACATTTGGACCAAATTGGGTTATTCTTTGGCCAATCGGATACAATGGGATTATCTGAGGTCACAGGCGGGTCATTAGAACTTTTATGGGTTCCATGGAACATTTTGACCAAAATGGATGATTCTATGGCCAATCGGATTCAATGGGATTATCTGAGGTCATGGGCGGGTCATTGGAACTTTTATGGGTTCCATGGAACATTTTGACCAAAATGGATGCTTCCATGGCCAATGGGATTATCTGAGGTCATGGGCGGGTCATTGGATTTTTTAATGGTTCCATGGAACATTTGGACCAAAATGGGTTATTCTATGGTCGATCGGATACAATGGGATTATCTGAGGTCATAGGCGGGTCATTGGAACTCTTAATGGTTCCATGGAACATTTGGACCAAAATGGGTTATTCTATGGTCGATCGGATACAATGGGATTATCTGAGGTCACAGGCGGGTCATTGGAACTTTGATGGGTTCCATGGAACATTTGGATCAAAATGGATGATTCTATGGCCAATCGGATTCAATGGGATTATCTGAGGTCACAGGCAGGTCATTGGTACTTTTATGGGTTCCATGGAACATTTGGATCAAAATGGATGATTCTATGGCCAATCGGATGCTATTGGATTATTTGAGGGCACAGGAAGATCATTGCAACTTTTAATGGCTCCATGGAACATTTGGACCAAAATGGATGATTCTGTGGCCAACCAGATGCAATGAAATGATCTGAGGTCACAGGCGGGTCATTGCAACTTTTATGGGTTCCATGGAACATTTTGACCAAAATGGATGATTCTATGGCCATTCTGATGCAATAGGATTATCTGAATCACAAGCGAGTCATTGGAACTATAATGGGTTCCATGGAACATTTGGACCAAAATGGATGATTCTTTGGCCAATCGGATGCAATGGGATTATCTGAGGTCACAGGAAGGTCATTGGAACTTTGATGGGTTCCATGGAACATTTTGATCAAAATGGATGATTCTATGGCCAATCGGATGCAATGGGATGATCTTAGAACACAGGCGGGTCATTGGTCCTTTTATGGCTTCCATGGAACATTTGGACCAAAATGGATTATTCTATGGCCAATCGGATGCAATGGGATTATCTGAGGTCACAGGAAGGTCATTGAAACTTTTAATAGTTCCATGGAACATTTGTGCCAAAATGGATGATTCTATGGCCAATCGGATGCAATGGGATTATCTGAGGTCACATACGAGTCATTGGAACTTTTAATGGTTCCATGGAACATTTGGACCAAAATGGGTTATTCTATGGCCAATCGGTTGCAATGGAATTATCTGAGGTCATGGGCGGGTCATTGGAACTTATATGGGTTCCATGAAACATTTGGACCAAAATGGATGATTCCATGGCCAATCGGGTGCAATGGGGTCATTGGAACTTTTATGGGTTCCATGAAACATTGTGACCAAAATGGATGCTTGTATGGCCAATGGGATTTTCTGAGGTCATGAGCGGGTCACTGGAACTTTTAATGGTTCCATGGAACATTTGGACCAAAATGGGTTATTCTATGGCCAATCGGATGCAATGGGATTATCTGAGGTCACAGGCGGGTCATTGGAACTTTTATGGGTTCCATGGAACATTTTGACCAAAATGGATGCTTGTATGGCCAATCGGATGCAATGGGATGATCTTAGGACACAGGCGGGTCATTGGTAATTTTATGGGTTCCATGGAACATTTGGACCAAAATGGGTTATTCTATGGCCAATCGGTTGCAATGGGATTATCTGAGGTCATGGGCGGGTCATTGGAACTTTTAATGGTTCCATGGAACATTTGGACCAAAATGGGTTATTCTATGGCCAATCGGATGCAATGGGATTATCTGAGGTCACAGGCGGGTCATTGGAACTTTTATGGGTTCCATGGAACATTTTGACCAAAATGGATGCTTGTATGGCAATGGGATTTTCTGAGGTCATGAGCGGGTCATTGGAACTTTGATGGGTTCCATGGAACATTTGGACCAAAATGGGTTATTTTATGGCCAATCGGATGCAATGGGATTATCTGAGGTCACAGGCGGGTCATTGCAACTTTTATGGGTTCCATGGAACATTTTGACAAAAATGGATGATTCTGTGGCCAATCGGATGCAATGGGATTATCTGAGGTCACAGGCGGGTCATTGCAACTTTTATGGGTTCCATGGAACATTTTGACAAAAATGGATGATTCTGTGGCCAATCGGATGAAATGGGATTATCTAAGGTCACAGGCGGGTCATTGGTTTTTTTATGGGTTCCATGGAACATTTGGATCAAAATGAATGATTCTATGGCCAATCGGATGCAATGGGATTATCTGAGGTCACAGGAAGGTCATTGCAACTTTTAATGGCTCCATGGAACATTTGGACCAAAATGGATGTTTCTGTGGCCAACCAGATGCAATGAAATGATCTGAGGTCACAGGCGGGTCATTGGATTTTTTATGGGTTCCATGCAACATTTTGCCAAAATGGATGATTCTTTGGCCATTCTGATGCAATAGGATTATCTGAGGTCACAAGCGAGTCATTGGAACTATAATGGGTTCCATGGAAATTTGGACCAAAATGGGTTATTCTATGGCCAATCGGTATGGAACTTTTAATGGTTCCATGGAACATTTGGACCAAAATTGGTTATTCTATGGCCAATCGGATGCAATGGGATTATCTGAGGTCACAGGCGGGTCATTGGAACTTTGATGGGTTCCATGGAACATTTGGATCAAAATGGATGATTCTATGGCCAATCGGATGCAATGGGATTATCTGAGGTCACAGGCGGGTCATTGGAACTTTTATGGGTTCCATGGAACATTTTGACCAAAATGGATGATTCTATGACCAATCGGATTCAATGGAATTATCTGAGGTCATGGGCGGGTCATTGGAACTTTTATGGGTTCCATGGAACATTTTGACCAAAATGGATGCTTCTTTGGCCAATGGGATTATCTGAGGTCATGGGCGGGTCATTGGAACTTGTAATGGTTCCATGGAACATTTGGACCAAAATGGGTTATTCGATGGCCAATCGGTTGCAATGGGATTATCTGAGGTCACAGGAAGGTCATTGGAACTTTTAATGGTTCCATGGAACATTTGTACCAAAATGGGTAATTCTATGGCCAATCGGATGCAATGGGATTATCTGAGGTCACAGGCGGGTCATTAGAACTTTGATGGGTTCCATGGAACATTTGGATCAAAATGGATGATTTTATGGTCAATCGGATTCAATGGGATTATCTGAGGTCACAGGAAGGTCATTGGTACTTTTATGGGTTCCATGGAACATTTGGATCAAAATGGATGATTCTATGGCCAATCGGATGCTATTGGATTATTTGAGGTCACAGGAAGGTCATTGCAACTTTTAATGGCTCCATGGAACATTTGGACCAAAATGGATGATTCTGTGGCCAACCAGATGCAATGAAATGATCTTAGGTCACAGGCGGGTCATTGCAACTTGTATGGGTTCCATGGAACATTTTGACAAAAATGGATGATTCTATGGCCAATCGGATGCAATAGGATTATCTGAATCACAAGCGAGTCATTGGAACTATAATGGGTTCCATGGAACAGTTGGACCAAAATGGATGATTCTTTGGCCAATCGGATGAAATGTGATTATCTGAGGTCACAGGAAGGTCATTGGAACTTTTAATGGTTCCATGGAACATTTGGACCAAAATGGATGATTCTATGGCCAATCGGATGCAATGGGATGATCTTAGGACACAGGCGGGTCATTGGTAATTTTATGGGTTCCATGGAACATTTGGACCAAAATGGGTTATTCTATGGCCAATCGGTTGCAATGGGATTATCTGAGGTCATGGGCGGGTCATTGGAACTTTTATGGGTTCCATGGAACATTTGGACCCAAATGGATGATTCCATGGCCAATAGGGTGCAATGGGGTTATCTGAGGTCATAAGCAGGTCATTGGAACTTTTAATGGTTCCATGGAACATTTGGACCAAAATGGGTTATTCTATGGCCAATCGGATGCAATGGGATTATCTGAGGTCACAGGAAGGTCATTGCAACTTTTAATGGCTCCATGGAACATTTGGACCAAAATGGATGATTCTGTGGCCAACCAGATGCAATGAAATGATCTGAGGTCACAGGCGGGTCATTGCAACTTTTATGGGTTCCATGGAACATTTTGACCAAAATGGATGATTCTATGGCCATTCTGATGCAATAGGATTATCTGAGGTCAAAAGCGAGTCATTGGAACTATAATGGGTTCCATGGAACATTTGGACCAAAATGGGTTATTCTATGGCCAATCGGATGCAATGGTATTATCTGAGGTCATAGGCGGGTCATTGGAGCTTTATATGGTTCCATGGAACATTTAGACCAAAATGGGTTATTCTATGACCAATCGGATGCAATGGGATTATCTGAGGTCACAGGCGGGTCATTGGAACTTTTATGGGTTCCATGGAACATTTTGACCAAAATGGATGCTTGTATGGCCAATGGGATTAACTGAGGTCATGGGCGGGTCATTGGAACTTGTAATGGTTCCATGGAACATTTGGACCAAAATGAATAACCTATGGCCAATCGGTTGCAATGGGATTATCTGAGGTCACAGGAAGGTCATTGGAACTTTTAATGGTTCCATGGAACATTTGGACCAAAATGGATGATTCTATGGCCAATCGGATGCAATGGGATTATCTGAGGTCACAGGCGGGTCATTGGAACTTTTATGGGTTCCATGGAACATTTTGACCAAAATGGATGCTTCTATGGCCAATGGGATTATCTGAGGTCATGGGCGGGTCATTGGAACTTGTAATGGTTCCATGGAACATTTGGACCAAAATGAATAACCTATGGCCAATCGGTTGCAATGGGATTATCTGAGGTCACAGGAAGGTCATTGGAACTTGTAATGGTTCCATGGAACATTTGGACCCAAATGGATGATTCCATGGCCAATAGGGTGCAATGGGGTTATCTGAGGTCATAAGCGGGTCATTGGAACTTTTAATGGTTCCATGGAACATTTGGACCAAAATGGGTTATTCTATGGCCAATCGGATGCAATGGGATTATCTGAGGTCACAGGAAGGTCATTGCAACTTTTAATGGCTCCATGGAACATTTGGACCAAAATGGATGATTCTGTGGCCAACCAGATGCAATGAAATGATCTGAGGTCACAGGCGGGTCATTGCAACTTTTATGGGTTCCATGGAACATTTTGACCAAAATGGATGATTCTATGGCCATTCTGATGCAATAGGATTATCTGAGGTCAAAAGCGAGTCATTGGAACTATAATGGGTTCCATGGAACATTTGGATCAAAATGGATGATTCTATGGCCAATCGGATAGAATCCAATTATCTGAGGTCACAGGCGGGTCATTGGTACTTTTATGGGTTCCATGGAACCTTTTGACCAAATGATTTTGGATGATTCTATGGGCAATCGGATGCAATGGGATTATCTGAGGTCATTGGAAGGTCATTGGAACTTTAAATGGTTCCATGGAACATTTGGACCAAAATGGATGATTCTATGGCCAATCGGATGCAATGGGATTATCTGAGGTCACAGGAAGGTCATTGGAACTTTAAATGGTTCCATGGAACATTTGGACCAAAATGGGTTATTCTATGGCCAATCGGTTGCAATGGGATTATCTGAGGTCACAGGAAGGTCATTGGAACTTTAAGTGGTTCCATGGAACATTTGGACCAAATTGGGTTATTCTTTGGCCAATCGGATGCAATGGGATTATCTGAGGTCACAGGCGGGTCATTAGAACTTTTATGGGTTCCATGGAACATTTTGACCAAAATGGATGATTCTATGGCCAATCGGATTCAATGGGATTATCTGAGGTCATGGGCGGGTCATTGGATCTTTTATGGGTTCCATGGAACATTTGGACCAAAATGGATGCTTCTATGGCCAATGGGATTATCTGAGGTCATGGGCGGGTCATTGGAACTTGTAATGGTTCCATGGATCATTTGGACCGAAATAGATGATTCTATGGCCAATCGGTTGCAATGGCATTATCTGAGGTCATGGGCAGGTCATTGGAACTTTTATGGGTTCCATGGAACATTTTGACCAAAATGGATGCTTCTATGGCCAATGGGATTATCTGAGGTCATGGGCGGGTCATTGGAACTTGTAATGGTTCCATGGAACATTTGGACCAAAATGAATAACCTATGGCCAATCGGTTGCAATGGGATTATCTGAGGTCACAGGAAGGTCATTGGAACTTTTAATGGTTCCATGGAACATTTGGACCAAAATGGATGATTCTATGGCCAATCGGATGCAATGGGATTATCTGAGGTCACAGGAAGGTCATTGCAACTTTTAATGGCTCCATGGAACATTTGGACCAAAATGGGTTATTCTATGGCCAATCGGATGCAATGGTATTATCTGAGGTCATAGGCGGGTCATTGGAACTTTTAATGGTTCCATGGAACATTTGGACCAAAATGGGTTATTCTATGGCCAATCGGATGCAATGGGACTATCTGAGGTCACAGGCGGGTCATTGGAACTTTGATGGGTTCCATGGAACATTTGGATCAAAATGGTTGATTCTATGGCCAGTCGGATTCAATGGGATTATCTGAGGTCACAGGCGGGTCATTGGAACATTTATGGGTTCCATGGAACATTTTGACCAAAATGGATGCTTCTATGGCCAATCGGATTCAATGGGATTATCTGAGGTCATGGGCGGGTCATTGGAACTTTAATGGGTTCCATGGAACATTTTGACCAAAATAGATGCTTCTATGGCCAATGGGATTATCTGAGGTCATGGGCGGGTCATTGGAACTTGTAATGGTTCCATGGAAAATTTGGACCAAAATGGGTTATTCTATGGCCAATCGGTTGCAATGGGATTATCTGAGGTCACAGGAAGGTCATTGGAACTTTTAATGGTGCCATGGAACATTTGGACCAAAATATGTTATTCTATGGCCAATCGGATGCAATGGGATTATCTGAGGTCACAGGAAGGTCATTGCAACTTTTATGGGTTCCATGGAACATTTTGACCAAAATGGATGATTCTATGGCCATTCTGATGCAATAGGATTATCTGAATCACAAGCGAGTCATTGGAACTATAATGGGTTCCATGGAACATTTTGACCAAAATGGATAATTCTTTGGCCAATCGGATGCAATGGGATTATCTGAGGTCACAGGAAGGTCATTGGAACTTTGATGGGTTCCATGGAACATTTTGACCAACACGGATGATTCTATGGCCAATTGGATGCAATGGGATTATCTGAGGTCATAGGCGGGTCATTGGAACTTTTATGGGTTCCATGGAACATTTTGACCAAAATGGATGATTCTATGGCCAATCGGATGCAAAAGAATTATCTGAGGTCACATACGGGTCATTGGAACTTTTATAGGTTCCATGGAACAATTGGACCAAAATGGATGATTCTGTGGCCAATCGGATGCAATGGGTTTATCTGAGGTCACAGGCGTGTCATTGGATTTTTGATGGGTTCCATGGAACATTTTGACCAAAATGGATGATTCTATGGCCAATCGGATGCAATGGGATGATCTTAGGACACAGGCGGGTCATTGGTACTTTTATGGGTTCCATGGAACAAATGGACCAAAATGGATTATTCTATGGCCAATCGGATGCAATGGGATTATCTGAGGTCACAGGAAGGTCATTGGAACTTTTAATGATTCCATGGAACATTTGTGCCAAAATGGATGATTCTATGGCCAATCGGATGCAATGGGATTATCTGAGGTCACATACGGGTCATTGGAACTTTTAATGGTTCCATGGAACATTTGGACCAAAATGGGTTATTCTATGGCCAATCGGATGCAATGGGATTATCTGAGGTCACAGGCGGGTCATTGGAACTTTTATGGGTTCCATGGAACATTTTGACCAAAATGGATGCTTGTATGGCCAATGGGATTAACTGAGGTCATGGGCGGGTCATTGGAACTTTTATGGGTTCCATGGAACATTTGGACAAAAATGGATGATTCCATGGCCAATCGGGTGCAATGGGGTTATCTGAGGTCATAAGCGGGTCATTGGAACTTTTAATGGTTCCATGGAACATTTGGACCAAAATGGGTTATTCTATGGCCAATCGGATGCAATGGGTTTATCTGAGGTCACAGGCGTGTCATTGGATTTTTGATGGGTTCCATGGAACATTTGAATCAAAATGGATGATTCTATGGCCAATCGGATTCAATGGGATTATCTGAGGTCACAGGCAGGTCATTGGTACTTTTATGGGTTCCATGGAACATTTGGATCAAAATGGATGATTCTATGGCCAATCGGATGCTATTGGATTATTTGAGGTCACAGGAAGGTCATTGGAACTTTTAATGGCTCCATGGAACATTTGGACCAAAATGGATGATTCTGTGGCCAATCGGATGCAATGGGATTATCTGAGGTCACAGGAAGGACCAAAATGGATGCTTGTATGGCCAATGGGATTAACTGAGGTCATGGGCGGGTCATTGGAACTTTTATGGGTTCCATGGAACATTTGGACAAAAATGGATGATTCCATGGCCAATCGGGTGCAATGGGGTTATCTGAGGTCATAAGCGGGTCATTGGAACTTTTAATGGTTCCATGGAACATTTGGACCAAAATGGGTTATTCTATGGCCAATCGGATGCAATGGGTTTATCTGAGGTCACAGGCGTGTCATTGGATTTTTGATGGGTTCCATGGAACATTTGAATCAAAATGGATGATTCTATGGCCAATCGGATTCAATGGGATTATCTGAGGTCACAGGCAGGTCATTGGTACTTTTATGGGTTCCATGGAACATTTGGATCAAAATGGATGATTCTATGGCCAATCGGATGCTATTGGATTATTTGAGGTCACAGGAAGGTCATTGGAACTTTTAATGGCTCCATGGAACATTTGGACCAAAATGGATGATTCTGTGGCCAACCAGATGCAATGAAATGATCTGAGGTCACAGGCGGGTCATTGCAACTTTTATGGGTTCCATGGAACATTTTGACCAAAATGGATGATTCTATGGCCATTCTGATGCAATAGGATTATCTGAATCACAAGCGATTCATTGGAACTATAATGGGTTCCATGGAACATTTGGACCAAAATGGATAATTCTTTGGCCAATCGGATGCAATGGGATTATCTGAGGTCACAGGAAGGTCATTGGAACTTTGATGGGTTCCATGGAACATTTTGACCAAAACGGATGATTCTATGGCCAATTGGATGCAATGGGATTATCTGAGGTCATAGGCGGGTCATTGGAACTTTTATGGGTTCCATGGAACATTTTGACCAAAATGGATGATTCTATGGCCAATCGGATGCAATGGGATTATCTGAGGTCACATACGGGTCATTGGAACTTTTAAAGGTTCCATGGAACAATTGGACCAAAATGGATGATTCTTTGGCCAATCGGATGCAATGGGATTATCTGAGGTCACAGGCGTGTCATTGGATTTTTGATGGGTTCCATGGAACATTTTGACCAAAATGGATGATTATGACCAATCGGATTCAATGGGATTATATGAGGTCACAGGCGGGTCATTGGAACTTATAATGGCTCCATGGAACATTTGGACCAAAATGGGAGATTCTATGGTCAATCGGATGCAATGGGATTATCTGAGGTCACAGGAAGGTCATTGGAACTTTGATGAGTTCCATGGAACATTTGGACCAAAATGGATGATTCTATGGCCAATCGGATGCAATGGTATTATCTGAGGTCACAGGCGGGGCATTGGTACTTTTATGGGTTCCATGGAACATTTGGACCAAAATGGATGCTTCTATGGCCAATGGGATTATCTGAGGTCATGTGCGGGTCATTGGAACTTTAAATGGGATTATCTCAGGTCACAGGAAGGTCATTGGAATTTTTAATGGTTCCATGGAACTTTTGGACCAAAATGGATGATTCTATGGCCAATCGGATGGAATGAGATTATCTGAGGTCACAGGCGGGTCATTGGAACTTCGATGGGTTCCATGGAACATTTGGACCAAAGTGGGTTATTCTATGGCCAATCGGATGCAATGGGATTATCTGAGGTCACAGGAAGGTCATTGGAACTTTTATGGATTCCATGGTACATTTGGGCCAAAATGGATAATTCTATGGCCAATGGGATTATCTGAGGTCATGGGCGGGTCAATTGACTTTTAATGGTTCCATGGAACATTTGGACCAAAATGGGTTATTCTATGGCCAATCGGATGCAATGGGGTTATCTGAGGTCACAGGCGGGTCATTGCAACTTTTATGGGTTCCATGGAACATTTTGACCAAAATGGATGATTCTTTGGCCATTCTGATGCAATAGGATTATCTGAGGTCACAAGCGAGTTATTGGAACTATAATGGGTTCCATGGAACATTTGGACCAAAATGGATGATTCTTTTGCAATGGGATTATCTGAGGTCACAGGCAGGTCATTGGTACTTTAATGGGTTCCATGGAACACTTGGATCAAAATGGATGATTCTATGGCCAATCGGATGCTATTGGATTATTTGAGGTCACAGGAAGGTCATTGCAACTTTTAATGGCTCCATGGAACATTTGGACCAAAATGGATGATTCTGTGGCCAACCAGATGCAATGAAATGATCTGAGGTCACAGGCGGGTCATTGCAACTTTTATGGGTTCCATGGAGCATTTTGACCAAAATGTATGATTCTATGGCCATTCTGATGCAATAGGATTATCTGAATCACAAGCGAGTCATTGGAACTATAATGGGTTCCATGGAACATTTGGACCAAAATGGATGATTCTGTGGCCAATCGGATGCAATGGAATTATATGAGGTCACAGGAATGTCATTGGAACTTTGATGGGTTCCATGGAACATTTTGACCAAAATGGATGCTTCTATGGCCAATGGGATTATCTGAGGTCATGGGCGGGTCATTGGAACTTGTAATGGTTCCATGGAACATTTGGACCAAAATGAATAACCTATGGCCAATCGGTTGCAATGGGATTATCTGAGGTCACAGCAAGGTCATTGAAACTTTTAATGGTTCCATGGAACATTTGGGCCAAAATGGGTTATTCTATGGCCAATCGGATGCAATGGTATTATCTGAGGTCACAGGAAGGTCATTGGAACTATAAGTGGTTCCATGGAACATTTGGACCAAATTGGGTTATTCTTTGGCCAATCGGATGCAATGGGATTATCTGAGGTCACAGGCGGGTCATTAGAACTTTTATGGGTTCCATGGAACATTTTGACCAAAATGGATGATTCTATGGCCAATCGGATTCAATGGGATTATCTGAGGTCATGGGCGGGTCATTGGAACTTTTATGGGTTCCATGGAACATTTGGACCAAAATGGATGCTTCTATGGCCAATGGGATTATCTGAGGTCATGGGCGGGTCATTGGAACTTGTAATGGTTCCATGGAACATTTGGACCAAAATGGATGATTCTATGGCCAATCGGATGCAATGGCATTATCTGAGGTCATGGGCAGGTCATTGGAACTTTTATGGGTTCCATGGATTATTTTGACCAAAATGGATGCTTCTTTGGCCAATGGGATTATCTGAGGTCATGGGCGGGTCATTGGAACTTGTAATGGTTCCATGGAACATTTGGACCAAAATGAATAACCTATGGCCAATCGGTTGCAATGGGATTATCTGAGGTCACAGGAAGGTCATTGGAACTTTTAATGGTTCCATGGAACATTTGGACCAAAATGGGTTATTCTATGGCCAATCGGATGCAATGGGACTATCTGAGGTCACAGGCGGGTCATTGGAACTTTGATGGGTTCCATGGAACATTTGGATAAAATGGATGATTCTATGGCCAGTCGGATTCAATGGGATTATCTGAGTTCACAGGCGGGTCATTGGAACTTTTATGGGTTCCATGGAACATTATGACCAAAATGGATGCTTCTTTGGCCAATCGGATTCAATGGGATTATCTGAGGTCATGGGCGGGTCATTGGAACTTTAATGGGTTCCATGGAACATTTTGACCAAAATGGATGCTTCTATGGCCAATGGGATTATCTGAGGTCATGGGCGGGTCATTGGAACTTGTAATGGTTCCATGGCAAATTTGGACCAAAATGGGATATTCTATGGCCAATCGGTTGCAATGGGATTATCTGAGGTCACAGGAAGGTCATTGGAACTTTTAATGGTGCCATGGAACATTTGGACCAAAATATGTTATTCTATGGCCAATCGGATGCAATGGGATTATCTGAGGTCACAGGCGGGTCATTGGAACTTTGATGGGTTCCATGGAACATTTGGATCAAAATGGATGATTCTATGGCCAATCGGATTCAATGGGATTATCTGAGGTCACAGGCAGGTCATTGGTACTTTAATGGGTTCCATGGAACATTTGGATCAAAATGGATGATTCTATGGCCAATCGGATGCAATGGGATTATCTGAGGTCACAGGAAGGTCATTGGAACTTTTAATGATTCCATGGAACATTTGTGCCAAAATGGATGATTCTATGGCCAATCGGATGCAATGGGATTATCTGAGGTCACATACGGGTCATTGGAACTTTTAATGGTTCCATGGAACATTTGGACCAAAATGGGTTATTCTATGGCCAATTGGGTGCAATGGGATTTTCTGAGGTCACAGGCGGGTCATTGGAACTTTTATGGGTTCCATGGAACATTTTGACCAAAATGGATGCTTGGATGGCCAATGGGATTAACTGAGGTCATGGGCGGGTCATTGGAACTTTTATGGTTTTCATGGAACATTTGGACAAAAATGGATGATTCCATGGCCAATCGGGTGCAATGGGGTTATCTGAGGTCATAAGCGGGTCATTGGAACTTTTAATGGTTCCATGGAACATTTGGACCAAAATGGGTTATTCTATGGCCAATCGGATGCAATGGGATTATCTGAATTCAAAGGCGGGTCATTGGATTTTTTATGGGTTCCATGGAACATTTTGACCAAAATGGATGATTCTATGGCTAATCGGATGCAATGGGATTATCTGAGGTCACATACGGGTCATTGGAACTTTTATAGGTTCCATGGAACATTTGGACCAAAATGGATGATTCTGTGGCCAATCGGATGCAATGGGTTTATCTGAGGTCACAGGCGTGTCATTGGATTTTTGATGGGTTCCATGGAACATTTGGATCAAAACGGAGGATTCTATCGGATTCAATGGTATTATCTGAGGTCACAGGCAGGTCATTGGTACCTTTATGGGTTCCATGGAACATTTGGATCAAAATGGATGATTCTATGGCCAATCGGATGCTATTGGACTATTTGAGGTCACAGGAAGGTCATTGGAACTTTTAATGGTTCCATGGAACATTTGGACCAAAATGGATGATTCTGTGGCCAACCAGATGCAATGAAATGATCTGAGGTCACAGGCGGGTCATTGCAACTTTTATGGGTTCCATGGAACATTTTGACCAAAATGGATGATTCTATGGCCATTCTGATGCAATAGGATTATCTGAATCACAAGCGAGTCATTGGAACTATAATGGGTTCCATGGAACATTTGGACCAAAATGGATAATTCTTTGGCCAATCGGATGCAATGGGATTATCTGAGGTCACAGGAAGGTCATTGGAACTTTGATGGGTTCCATGGAACATTTTGACCAAAACGGAAGATTCTATGGCCAATCGGATGCAATGGGATTATCTGAGGTCATAGGCGGGTCATTGGAACTTTTATGGGTTCCATGGAACATTTTGACCAAAATGGATGATTCTATGGCCAATCGGATGCAATAGGATTATCTGAGGTCACATACGGGTCATTGGAACTTTTATAGGTTCCATGGAACAATTGGACCAAAATGGATGATTCTGTGGCCAATCGGATGCAATGGGTTTATCTGAGGTCACAGGCGTGTCATTGGATTTTTGATGGGTTCCATGGAACATTTTGACCAAAATGGATGATTCTATGACCAATCGGATGCAATGGGATTATATGAGGTCACAGGCGGGTCATTGCAACTTTTAATGGCTCCATGGAACATTTGGACCAAAATGGGTGATTCTATGGCCAATCGGATGCAATGGGATTATCTGAGGTCACAGGAAGGTCATTGGAACTTTGATGAGTTCCATGGAACATTTGGACCAAAATGGATGATTCTATGGCCAATCGGATGCAATGGGATTATCTGAGGTCACAGGCGGGGCATTGGTACTTTTATGGGTTCCATGGAACATTTGGACCAAAATGGATGCTTCTATGGCCAATGGGATTATCTGAGGTCATGTGCGGGTCATTGGAACTTTAAATGGGATTATCTGAGGTCACAGGAAGGTCATTGGAATTTTTAATGGTTCCATGGAACATTTGGACCAAAATGGATGATTCTATGGCCAATCGGATGGAATGAGATTATCTGAGGTCACAGGCGGGTCATTGGAACTTCGATGGGTTCCATGGAACATTTGGACCAAAGTGGGTTATTCTATGGCCAATCGGATGCAATGGGATTATCTGAGGTCACAGGAAGGTCATTGGAACTTTTATGGATTCCATGGTACATTTGGGCCAAAATGGATAATTCTATGGCCAATGGGATTATCTGAGGTCATGGGCGGGTCAATTGACTTTAATGGTTCCATGGAACATTTTGACCAAAATGGGTTATTCTATGGCCAATCGGATGCAATGGGGTTATCTGAGGTCACAGGCGGGTCATTGAAACTTTTATGGGTTCCATGGAACATTTTGACCAAAATGGATGATTCTATGGCCATTCTGATGCAATAGGATTATCTGAATCACAAGCGAGTCATTGGAACTATAATGGGTTCCATGGAACATTTGGACCAAAATGGATGATTCTTTTGCAATGGGATTATCTGAGGTCACAGGCAGGTCATTGGTACTTTAATGGGTTCCATGGAACACTTGGATCAAAATGGATGATTCTATGGCCAATCGGATGCTATTGGATTATTTGAGGTCACAGGAAGGTCATTGCAACTTTTAATGGCTCCATGGAACATTTGGACCAAAATGGATGATTCTGTGGCCAACCAGATGCAATGAACTGATCTGAGGTCACAGGCGGGTCATTGCAACTTTTATGGGTTCCATGGAGCATTTTGACCAAAATGGATGATTCTATGGCCATTCTGATGCAATAGGATTATCTGAATCACAAGCGAGTCATTGGAACTATAATGGAATCCATGGAACATTTGGACCAAAATGGATGATTCTTTGGCCAATCGGATGCAATGGAATTATATGAGGTCACAGGAAGGTCATTGGAACTTTGATGGGTTCCATGGAACATTTGGACCAAAATGGATGATTCTATGGCCAATCGGATGCAATGGGATGATCTTAGGTCACAGGCGGGTCATTGGTACTTTAATGGGTTCCATGGAACATTTGGACCAAAACGGATGATTCTATGGCCAATCGGATGCAATGGGACTATCTGAGGTCATAGGCGGTTCATTGGAACTTTTATGGGTTCCATGGAACATTTTGACCAAAATGGATGATTCTATGGCCAATCGAATGCAATGGGATTATCTGAGGTCACATACGGGTCATTGGAACTTTTATAGGTTCCATGGAACAATTGGACCAAAATGGATGATTCTGTGGCCAATCGGATGCAATAGGATTATCTGAGGTCACATACGGGTCATTGGAACTTTTATAGGTTCCATGGAACAATTGGACCAAAATGGATGATTCTGTGGCCAATCGGATGCAATGGGTTTATCTGAGGTCACAGGCGTGTCATTGGATTTTTGATGGGTTCCATGGAACATTTTGACCAAAATGGATGATTCTATGACCAATCGGATGCAATGGGATTATATGAGGTCACAGGCGGGTCATTGCAACTTTTAATGGCTCCATGGAACATTTGGACCAAAATGGGTGATTCTATGGCCAATCGGATGCAATGGGATTATCTGAGGTCACAGGAAGGTCATTGGAACTTTGATGAGTTCCATGGAACATTTGGACCAAAATGGATGATTCTATGGCCAATCGGATGCAATGGGATTATCTGAGGTCACAGGCGGGGCATTGGTACTTTTATGGGTTCCATGGAACATTTGGACCAAAATGGATGCTTCTATGGCCAATGGGATTATCTGAGGTCATGTGCGGGTCATTGGAACTTTAAATGGGATTATCTCAGGTCACAGGAAGGTCATTGGAATTTTTAATGGTTCCATGGAACATTTGGACCAAAATGGATGATTCTATGGCCAATCGGATGGAATGAGATTATCTGAGGTCACAGGCGGGTCATTGGAACTTCGATGGGTTCCATGGAACATTTGGACCAAAGTGGGTTATTCTATGGCCAATCGGATGCAATGGGATTATCTGAGGTCACAGGAAGGTCATTGGAACTTTTATGGATTCCATGGTACATTTGGGCCAAAATGGATAATTCTATGGCCAATGGGATTATCTGAGGTCATGGGCGGGTCAATTGACTTTAATGGTTCCATGGAACATTTTGACCAAAATGGGTTATTCTATGGCCAATCGGATGCAATGGGGTTATCTGAGGTCACAGGCGGGTCATTGCAACTTTTATGGGTTCCATGGAACATTTTGACCAAAATGGATGATTCTTTGGCCATTCTGATGCAATAGGATTATCTGAGGTCACAAGCGAGTTATTGGAACTATAATGGGTTCCATGGAACATTTGGACCAAAATGGATGATTCTGTGGCCAACCAGATGCAAGGAAATGATTTGAGGACACAGGCGGGTCATTGCAACTTTTATGGGTTCCATGGAACATTTTGACCAAAATGGATGATTCTATGGCCATTATGATGCAATAGGATTATCTGAATCACAAGCGAGTCATTGGAACTATAATGGGTTCCATGGAACATTTGGACCAAAATGGATGATTCTTTTGCAATGGGATTATCTGAGGTCACAGGCAGGTCATTGGTACTTTAATGGGTTCCATGGAACACTTGGATCAAAATGGATGATTCTATGGCCAATCGGATGCTATTGGATTATTTGAGGTCACAGGAAGGTCATTGCAACTTTTAATGGCTCCATGGAACATTTGGACCAAAATGGATGATTCTGTGGCCAACCAGATGCAATGAACTGATCTGAGGTCACAGGCGGGTCATTGCAACTTTTATGGGTTCCATGGAGCATTTTGACCAAAATGGATGATTCTATGGCCATTCTGATGCAATAGGATTATCTGAATCACAAGCGAGTCATTGGAACTATAATGGAATCCATGGAACATTTGGACCAAAATGGATGATTCTTTGGCCAATCGGATGCAATGGAATTATATGAGGTCACAGGAAGGTCATTGGAACTTTGATGGGTTCCATGGAACATTTGGACCAAAATGGATGATTCTATGGCCAATCGGATGCAATGGGATGATCTTAGGTCACAGGCGGGTCATTGGTACTTTAATGGGTTCCATGGAACATTTGGACCAAAACGGATGATTCTATGGCCAATCGGATGCAATGGGACTATCTGAGGTCATAGGCGGTTCATTGGAACTTTTATGGGTTCCATGGAACATTTTGACCAAAATGGATGATTCTATGGCCAATCGGATGCAATGGGATTATCTGAGGTCACATACGGGTCATTGGAACTTTTATAGGTTCCATGGAACAATTGGACCAAAATGGATGATTCTGTGGCCAATCGGATGCAATGGGTTTATCTGAGGTCACAGGCGTGTCATTGGATTTTTGATGGGTTCCATGGAACATTTTGACCAAAATGGATGATTCTATGACCAATCGGATGCAATGGAATTATATGAGGTCACATACGGGTCATTGGAACTTTTATAGGTTCCATGGAACAATTGGACCAAAATGGATGATTCTGTGGCCAATCGGATGCAATGGGTTTATCTGAGGTCACAGGCGTGTCATTGCAACTTTTATGGGTTCCATGGAACATTTTGACCAAAATGGATGATTCTATGGCCATTCTGATGCAATAGGATTATCTGAATCACAAGCGAGTCATTGGAACTATAATGAGTTCCATGGAACATTTGGACCAAAATGGATGATTCTTTTGCAATGGGATTATCTGAGGTCACAGGCAGGTCATTGGTACTTTAATGGGTTCCATGGAACACTTGGATCAAAATGGATGATTCTATGGCCAATCGGATGCTATTGGATTATTTGAGGTCACAGGAAGGTCATTGCAACTTTTAATGGCTCCATGGAACATTTGGACCAAAATGGATGATTCTGTGGCCAACCAGATGCAATGAACTGATCTGAGGTCACAGGCGGGTCATTGCAACTTTTATGGGTTCCATGGAGCATTTTGACCAAAATGGATGATTCTATGGCCATTCTGATGCAATAGGATTATCTGAATCACAAGCGAGTCATTGGAACTATAATGGAATCCATGGAACATTTGGACCAAAATAGGTGATTCTATGGCCAATCGGATGCAATGGGATTATCTGAGGTCACAGGAAGGTCATTGGAACTTTGATGAGTTCCATGGAACATTTGGACCAAAATGGATGATTCTATGGCCAATCGGATGCAATGGGATTCTCTGAGGTCACAGGCGGGGCATTGGTACTTTTATGGGTTCCATGGAACAATTGGACCAAAATGGATGATTCTATGGCCAATCGGATGCTATTGGATTATTTGAGGTCACAGGAAGGTCATTGCAACTTTTAATGGCTCCATGGAACATTTGGACCAAAATGGATGATTCTGTGGCCAACCAGATGCAATGAAATGATATGAGGTCACAGGCGGGTCATTGCAACTTTTATGGGTTCCATGGTACATTTGGACCAAAACGGATGATTCTATGGCCAATCGGATGCAATGGGACTATCTGAGGTCATAGGCGGTTCATTGGAACTTTTATGGGTTCCATGGAACATTTTGACCAAAATGGATGATTCTATGGCCAATCGGATGCAATGGGATTATCTGAGGTCACATACGGGTCATTGGAACTTTTATAGGTTCCATGGAACAATTGGACCAAAATGGATGATTCTGGAACTTTTATAGGTTCCATGGAACAATTGGACCAAAATGGATGATTCTGTGGCCAATCGGATGCAATGGGTTTATCTGAGGTCACAGGCGTGTCATTGGATTTTTGATGGGTTCCATGGAACATTTTGACCAAAATGGATGATTCTATGACCAATCGGATGCAATGGAATTATATGAGGTCACAGGAAGGTCATTGGAACTTTGATGGGTTCCATGGAACATTTGGACCAAAATGGATGATTCTATGGCCAATCGGATGCAATGGGATGTTCTTAGGACAAAGGCGGGTCATTGGTACTTTTATGGGTTCCATGGAACAATTGGACCAAAATGGATTATTCTATGGCCAATCGGATGCAATGGGATTATCTGAGGTCACAGGAAGGTCATTGGAACTTTTAATGATTCCATGGAACATTTGGGCCAAAATGGATGATTCTATGGCCAATCGGATGCAATTGGATTATTTGAGGTCACAGGAAGGTCATTGCAACTTTTAATGGCTCCATGGAACATTTGGACCAAAATGGATGATTCTGTGGCCAACCAGATGCAATGAAATGATATAAGGTCACAGGCGGGTCATTGCAACTTTTATGGGTTCCATGGAACATTTGGACCAAAACGGATGATTCTATGGCCAATCGAATGCAATGGGACTATCTGAGGTCATAGGCGGTTCATTGGAACTTTTATGGGTTCCATGGAACATTTTGACCAAAATGGATGATTCTATGGCCAATCGGATGCAATGGGATTATCTGAGGTCACATACGGGTCATTGGAACTTTTATAGGTTCCATGGAACAATTGGACCAAAATGGATGATTCTGTGGCCAATCGGATGCAATGGGTTTATCTGAGGTCACAGGCGAGTCATTGGATTTTTGATGGGTTCCATGAAACATTTTGACCAAAATGGATGATTCTATGACCAATCGGATGCAATGGGATTATATGAGGTCACAGGCGGGTCATTGCAACTTTTAATGGCTCCATGGAACATTTGGACCAAAATGGGTGATTCTATGGCCAATCGGATGCAATGGGATTATCTGAGGTCACAGGAAGGTCATTGGAACTTTGATGAGTTCCATAGAACATTTGGACCAAAATGGATGATTCTATGGCCAATCGGATGCAATGGGATTATCTGAGGTCACAGGCGGGGCATTGGTACTTTTATGGGTTCCATGGAACATTTGGACCAAAATGGATGCTTCTATGGCCAATGGGATTATCTGAGGTCATGTGCGGGTCATTGGAACTTTAAATGGGATTATCTCAGGTCACAGGAAGGTCATTGGAATTTTTAATGGTTCCATGGAACATTTGGACCAAAATGGATGATTCTATGGCCAATCGGATGGAATGAGATTATCTGAGGTCACAGGCGGGTCATTGGAACTTCGATGGGTTCCATGGAACATTTGGACCAAAGTGGGTTATTCTATGGCCAATCGGATGCAATGGGATTATCTGAGGTCACAGGAAGGTCATTGGAACTTTTATGGATTCCATGGTACATTTGGGCCAAAATGGATAATTCTATGGCCAATGGGATTATCTGAGGTCATGGGCGGGTCAATTGACTTTTAATGGTTCCATGGAACATTTGGACCAAAATGGGTTATTCTATGGCCAATCGGATGCAATGGGGTTATCTGAGGTCACAGGCGGGTCATTGCAACTTTTATGGGTTCCATGGAACATTTTGACCAAAATGGATGATTCTTTGGCCATTCTGATGCAATAGGATTATCTGAGGTCACAAGCGAGTTATTGGAACTATAATGGGTTCCATGGAACATTTGGACCAAAATGGATGATTCTGTGGCCAACCAGATGCAAGGAAATGATTTGAGGACACAGGCGGGTCATTGCAACTTTTATGGGTTCCATGGAACATTTTGACCAAAATGGATGATTCTATGGCCATTCTGATGCAATAGGATTATCTGAATCACAAGCGAGTCATTGGAACTATAATGGGTTCCATGGAACATTTGGACCAAAATGGATGATTCTTTTGCAATGGGATTATCTGAGGTCACAGGCAGGTCATTGGTACTTTAATGGGTTCCATGGAACACTTGGATCAAAATGGATGATTCTATGGCCAATCGGATGCTATTGGATTATTTGAGGTCACAGGAAGGTCATTGCAACTTTTAATGGCTCCATGGAACATTTGGACCAAAATGGATGATTCTGTGGCCAACCAGATGCAATGAACTGATCTGAGGTCAGAGGCGGGTCATTGCAACTTTTATGGGTTCCATGGAGCATTTTGACCAAAATGGATGATTCTATGGCCATTCTGATGCAATAGGATTATCTGAATCACAAGCGAGTCATTGGAACTATAATGGAATCCATGGAACATTTGGACCAAAATGGATGATTCTTTGGCCAATCGGATGCAATGGAATTATATGAGGTCACAGGAAGGTCATTGGAACTTTGATGGGTTCCATGGAACATTTGGACCAAAATGGATGATTCTATGGCCAATCGGATGCAATGGGATGATCTTAGGTCACAGGCGGGTCATTGGTACTTTAATGGGTTCCATGGAACATTTGGACCAAAACGGATGATTCTATGGCCAATCGGATGCAATGGGACTATCTGAGGTCATAGGCGGTTCATTGGAACTTTTATGGGTTCCATGGAACATTTTGACCAAAATGGATGATTCTATGGCCAATCGGATGCAATGGGATTACCTGAGGTCACATACGGGTCATTGGAACTTTTATAGGTTCCATGGAACAATTGGACCAAAATGGATGATTCTGTGGCCAATCGGATGCAATGGGTTTATCTGAGGTCACAGGCGTGTCATTGGATTTTTGATGGGTTCCATGGAACATTTTGACCAAAATGGATGATTCTATGACCAATCGGATGCAATGGAATTATATGAGGTCACAGGAAGGTCATTGGAACTTTGATGGGTTCCATGGAACATTTGGACCAAAATGGATGATTCTATGGCCAATCGGATGCAATGGGATGTTCTTAGGACAAAGGCGGGTCATTGGTACTTTTATGGGTTCCATGGAACAATTGGACCAAAATGGATTATTCTATGGCCAATCGGATGCAATGGGATTATCTGAGGTCACAGGAAGGTCATTGGAACTTTTAATGATTCCATGGAACATTTGGGCCAAAATGGATGATTCTATGGCCAATCGGATGCAATTGGATTATTTGAGGTCACAGGAAGGTCATTGCAACTTTTAATGGCTCCATGGAACATTTGGACCAAAATGGATGATTCTGTGGCCAACCAGATGCAATGAAATGATATGAGGTCACAGGCGGGTCATTGCAACTTTTATGGGTTCCATGGAACATTTGGACCAAAACGGATGATTCTATGGCCAATCGGATGCAATGGGACTATCTGAGGTCATAGGCGGTTCATTGGAACTTTTATGGGTTCCATGGAACATTTTGACCAAAATGGATGATTCTATGGCCAATCGGATGCAATGGGATTATCTGAGGTCACATACGGGTCATTGGAACTTTTATAGGTTCCATGGAACAATTGGACCAAAATGGATGATTCTATGGCCAATCGGATGCAATGGGTTTATCTGAGGTCACAGGCGTGTCATTGGATTTTTGATGGGTTGCATGGAACATTTTGACCAAAATGGATGATTCTATGACCAATCGGATGCAATGGGATTATATGAGGTCACAGGCGGGTCATTGCAACTTTTAATGGCTCCATGGAACATTTTGACCAAAATGGGTGATTCTATGGCCAATCGGATGCAATGGGATTATCTGAGGTCACAGGAAGGTCATTGGAACTTTGATGAGTTCCATGGAACATTTGGACCAAAATGGATGATTCTATGGCCAATCGGATGCAATGGGATTCTCTGAGGTCACAGGCGGGTTATTGGTACTTTCATGGGTTCCATGGAACATTTGGACCAAAATGGATGCTTCTATGGCCAATGGGATTATCTGAGGTCATGTGCGGGTCATTGGAACTTTAAATGGGATTATCTCAGGTCACAGGAAGGTCATTGGAATTTTTAATGGTTCCATGGTACTTTTGGACCAAAATGGATGATTCTATGGCCAATCGGATGGAATGAGATTATCTGAGGTCACAGGCGGGTCATTGGAACTTCGATGGGTTCCATGGAACATTTGGACCAAAATGGGTTATTCTATGGCCAATCGGATGCAATGGGATTATCTGAGGTCACAGGAAGGTCATTGGAACTTTTAATGGTTCCATGGTACATTTGGGCCAAAATGGATAATTCTATGGCCAATGGGATTATCTGAGGTCATGGGCGGGTCAATTGACTTTTAATGGTTCCATGGAACATTTGGACCAAAATGGGTTATTCTATGGCCAATCGGATGCAATGGGGTTATCTGAGGTCACAGGTGGGTCATTGCAACTTTTATGGGTTCCATGGAACATTTTGACCAAAATGGATGATTCTTTGGCCATTCTGATGCAATAGGATTATCTGAGGTCACAAGCGAGTCATTGGAACTATAATGGGTTCCATGGAACATTTGGACCAAAATGGATGATTCTTTGGTCAATCGGATGCAATGGGATTATCTGAGGTCACAGGAAGGTCATTGGAACTTTGATGGGTTCCATGGAACATTTGGACCAAAATGGATGATTCTATGGCCAATTGGATGCAATGGGATTATCTGAGGTCACAGGAAGGTCATTGGAACTTTTAATGGTTCCATGGAATATTTGGATCAAAATGGGTTATTCAATGGCCAATCGGTTGCAATGGGATTATCTGAGGTCATGGGCGGGTCATTAGAATTTCAATGGGTTCCATGGGACATTTGGACCAAAATGGACGATTCCATGGCCAATCGGGTGCAATGGGGTTATCTGAGGTCATAAGCGGGTCATTGGAACTTTTAATGGTTCCATGGAACATTTGGACCAAAATGGGTTATTCTATGGCCAATCGGATGCAATGGGATTATCTGATGTCACAGGCGGGTCATTGGAACTTTTATGGGTTCCATGGAACATTTTGAACAAAATGGATGCTTCTATGGCCAATGGGATTTTCTGAGGTCACAGGCGGGTCATTGGAACTATTAATGGTTCCATGGAACATTTGGACCAAAATGGGTTATTCTATGGCGAATCGGATGCAATGGGATTATCTGAGGTCATAGGCGGGTCATTGGAACTCTTAATGGTTCCATGGAATATTTGTACCAAAATGGGTTATTCTATGACCAATCGGATGCAATGGGATTATCTGAGGTCACAGGCGGGTCATTGGAACTTTTATGGGTTCCATGGAACATTTTGACCAAAATGGATGATTCTATGGCCAATCGGATGCAATGGGATTATCTGAGGTCACAGGCAGGTCATTGGTACTGTTATGGGTTCCATGGAACATTTGGATCAAAATGGATAATTCTATGGCCAATCGGATGCAATGGGATTATCTGAGGTCACAGGCGGGTCATTGGAACTTTTATGGGTTCCATGGAACATTATTACCAAAATGGATGATTCTATGGCCAATCGGATGCAATGGGATTCTCTGAGGTCACAGGAAGGTCATTGCAACTTTTAATGGCTCCATGGAACATATGGACCAAAATGGATGTTTCTGTGGCCAACCAGATGCAATGTAGTCACAGATGATGCAACCAGTGGTACAGCTCCAATGTCTTTCATTGGAGCTGTATGAAATTAAATAAGAGTGATGTCGAATTTATGCAAATAGGCAATAAAGGTTTTATATGCAATTCTTGCTCTGCCGCGCGCCGTGTCTCTCTTCACTCACCTCCATGGGCTTCTTCGTCAACTTCAAATGAATCATCTAGTGCAGTACCGGCAAACAATAAAACTTACAAGGAGAGCCTCTCTTCCTCATCTCCTTCATTGTCAGCTGGTCCAGGGCGACAAGCACAGCAGCATCAACAACAAACACAGCAGCATCAACAACAGCAACAAAATCAACAGCAACAACTTCGCTCTCCTCCGCTAGCTCCGTCACCAACTTTATCGCCAACTATACCAGTGTAACAGCAGCAGCAACAACATAATCTACATTTAAATTTAGAATCTGCTTCAAAGCTATCACAACAACAACCAGACCTACAGCAGGCTGAGCTTCATCGAAAACAGCTGCAAAATAACAACAACAATGCAACGATTGTCACGGAAACTCAGTTTCAACCTTTTAACAGCAACAATAACAACAACAACAATAGTCATGCGAATGAGTCATCAATAACATTGGAGCTTGTATTCAAAGAAATTCAATCACTTAAAAAAATTAATTCTGATGCTCTGTCTCAAATCTCAACCTTGCAAGAGGAAAAACAGTTTTTATTATGTAAGGTAAATGAGCTACAACAAGAAGTCGTCTACCTTCAAAAAAAAAATAGGGAAAAGTGCGTTGAAATTGTTGGTGTTCCAAATATAAACAACAGCAATGCACTCAACTCAGCAATGACAATTTTTTGTGAGGGCATAAACTCAAATATTACTGAGTTTGACATCGACGACTGCTTCGTCAAAACTATTAAGAAGACCAGGGATGCATCAACATCGAATTCATCTCTTAATATTTTGTGCGTTAAATTCTTATCTCACTACAAGAAGAAAGAAATAATGAGGAATAAATTTTTAAATACTAAAAAGTTAAATGCTAAACTATTTGGCGGAAATAGCAATCAAAAAATTTACATTAATGAGGTCTTGCCTGCTCCTACTAGATACCTTCTAAAAGCAGCTCAGAAATTAAAAAAAGAAAAACATTTTAAATTTGTTTGGGTTAAAAATGAAAAAGTTTTGATGCGTAAAAAGGAAGGTGATACTGTTATCGTTTTAAATTCGTTTGATGATCTAAACAAAGTAAATTAAATTTAATATGTGTAATTTAGATCGTGGCGATTATTTATATGATCTTCCTTTGTCAAATTGTAAAAGCGTAGATTTTCATACCACTTCATCTAACCCAAACAACAATAACAGTTTTTATATTGTATGTCAAAATATTAGAAGTTTGCGCAAGAACTTTGACAATTTTTTATTACACCTTGAATCTTTTAGATCTAAGCCTGATTTCATTTTTTTCACTGAAACTTGGATTTATGACACCGAAATACCGCTTTATAATATTCCTGGTTACAAGTTTTATGCAAATTGCAATGAGCAGTACGCAGCAGGTGGTGTGGCCGTTTTTGTAATGGAGAGTTTAAATTGCGAGTTTTTAAGTTGTAATCTAAGAAGTTCGGATGTTATTAAAGTCAAATGTGTAATTGATAACCAGATTTTTATATTTTTTTGTTTTTACAGGCTTTTAACTAACTCATGTCAAGAAGTTTTTTTAGACGACTTAAATGCTTTAGTGAATGCTGAAAAATCTAATGTCATTTTATTAGGAGATATAAATTTAAACATTTTGGAAAACTCTGAATTTGTTGACAACTACTTATTTACGCTTGCCTCTTATGGCTTTGAATGTTGTATTAATGAACCAACTCGAATTACCAACCAATCTGCAACTTGTATTGACCACATATTTGTGCGGTTAAATCCATCTACAAACATTTCAATTTATAGTTCAGTCTCCAACCTTTCTCTGTCAGACCATTGCCTGATATGTTTAAAGTTTGAAAACGTTGTTTTGTGTAAAAATGTTAACCCGCCTACTGATTCATTTAAACCTCTAACCGATTTCATTCAACTTAATAACTCTCTTGTTGTTGAATTTTGGGAAAACGTCTATAATGAACCTAATCCATCAATTGCTTTTAATATTTTTGTTGACATATTGTCATATCATGTTGCTCGTTGTACTAAAAATGTTAAAGTAAATGTCTCTAATAAAAATAATAGACTCAAGAAGTGGATGACATCTGAGTTACTCAACAGTATTAAGACAAAAAATAAACTCTTTAAAAAAATAAAAAGATATCCGTCAGATGTTAATCTAAAAGCCCGCTATAGTAGACTTTGCAAAGAGATATTAACTGAAACTTCCAAAGTAAAAAATGAGTTTTACAAAAATGAATTTATTAAGATTAGAGGTGATCCTAAAAAGGAATGGCAATTGGTAAACAACATTTTAAATAAATCTAACACGAATAACATTGTTCAAGATATTGAAGATGATGGTAAGATTTTTACTATCCCATGTGAAAAAGCAAATATATTTAATAAATTTTTTTCAAATATTGGTTGTGACGTCGTTCTAGATAATGGTCTTGCAAACTCCTCATGTGAGTGCCTAGATACGGAATATGTAAATCTTAATAGTTTTTACTTTGAGAAGATATCTTCTTTAGAGGTTTATAAAATTATTATGTCTATAAAAAACTCAAATTCTAGAACCGAGAATAGTTTTTCCAGTAGCTTTCTGAAAAAAATAGTATTCAATATTGCAGATGTTCTTTGTCACCTATTTAACAAAAGCATTTCTCCTGGTATTTTTCCGGATGAGTTAAAAAAAGCTGAAGTTATTCCGTTATTTAAAAAAGGGAATAAATCAATGTTAAATAATTATAGACCAATTTCGATTCTTTCTACTTTTTCGAAAGTTTTTGAAAAAGCTGTCAAGGTTAGGATGATCGGCTTTTTAAACAAATCAAGATTTTTTAGTGATTGCCAGTTTGGTTTCAGACAAGGTCTTTCTACTGAAGATGCTCTTTTGAAATTCTGCACCAACATTTACAACAGTTTGAATTGCAAACAAGTTTCAGCAGCCTTATTTGTAGATATTACTAAGGCATTTGATACAGTTGATCATGAGATCCTTCTTAAGAAATTGTTTAATTGCGGTTTTCGAGGCAAGGTCTTCAAGTGGTTCTCCTCATATTTATCGGATAGGGTACAAAGAGTAAAAATTTATACTTGTTATAGTAATTCTGCAAACATCACCACTGGAGTTCCTCAAGGTTCTGTCTTAGGCCCCGTGTTGTTTTTAATTTTCATAAATTCTCTTTTTTCTCAAAAATTTTTTAGTAAAACCATAGCATTTGCTGATGATATGGCATGTACTTTTTCTTGCCATTCCACTTTTGAGGCTGTAACTGAAATAAACCATGATTTGGAAGTCTTGAAGCACTGGTTTGCATCACATAAACTTGTCCTAAGTGACAAAACTAAAATTATGTTTTTTAATGTGGCTGGAAAAGACAACAAACTCCCGTCATTTACTTTTCACTCTGCAAAGTGCAAAAAATATTTTATTTGCAAAGAAATTTGTAATTCGTCGAATTTTATGCAGACACGTGACTCCCTAGGTAACTGTTCCATGAATTGTTTTTCGATTGATTGTGTAAAAACGTTTAAATACCTTGGTGTCACATTGGATTGGAAAATGAATTGGTTAGATCATTCTATTGCTCTAAAAAAATACTTAGCTTCAGCTATCAGGCAACTATATCACTTGAAGTCTTATTGTTCAACTGAATTACTTAAATGTTTATATTTTGGGATATTTCATTCTAAGTTAGAATATGGGTTAACTTGCTGGGGTGGAACGCACCTGAATAAAATTAAACCTTTACTTACTGTCCAGAAGCACGTTATAAGAATTATATGTAAAAAAAGTATTCGTGAAAGTAGTTTTCCTCTGTTTAAAAACTTGAACATCCTTCCTATTAAACATCTTTATTATTTTAAAGTACTGAAAATGTTTTTTACAAGATCTGGTTATCTTGCAAATAGAAATTATATGAATTATAACTTAAGAATAAATAATCAAAGCTTGGCATTAGTCCCACCGCATAACCTGCAACATTTTTTTAACTTTTTCAGTTCGGTTGGTCCAAGACTGTTCAATCGTCTTCCTTATTATGTCAGGTGTCTTCGTAATAAATATGTTTTTTTAAAAGAAGTGAAATCATGGCTCTTGAATTTATCTTATGCAAGCATTAATATGCTTATTGATGTAATGAATTAATTATTAATAAGATCTTTTTTGGTAAATTATTTTTGAAATTTTAAATTAATATTAATATAGTCAAAACATTTCTTTTTCTATTTTTCTTAATTATCAAACTTAAATTAAAAATATTTTTCAGTCAATTCTTTGATATAATGACCCCACAAAATGTCCTAATGTTTATCTGAATAGTATATGTTAATCCGCATTCGCCTCTATTTCCTTTGGAAGTACAGAATGTGGACTTATTATTTTAGATCAATTTATAACAATTTGTATTTTATTGATAAATTGTAATTTAGATTAAGTGCCTTGTATCAAAACAATAAATAAAATAAATAAATAATAATAATAATAATAATAATAATAATAATAATGAAATGATCTGAGTTCACAGGCGGGTCATTGGATTTTTTATGGGTTCCATGGAACATTTTGACCAAAATGGATGATTTTATGGCCATTCTGATGCAATAGGATTATCTGAGGTCACAAGCGAGTCATTGGAACTATAATTGGTTTCATGGAACATTTGGACCAAAATGGGTTATTCTATGGCCAATCGGATGCAATGGGATTATCTGAGGTCATAGGCGGGTCATTGGAGCTTTTAATGGTTCCATGGAACATTTGGACCAAAATGGGTTATTCTATGACCAATCGGATGCAATGGGATTATCTGAGGTCACAGGCGGGTCATTGGAACTTTTATGGGTTCCATGGAAGATTTTGACCAAAATGGATGATTCTATGGCCAATCGAATGCAATGGGATTATCTGAGGTCACAGGCGGGTCATTGGTACTTTTATGGGTTCCATGGAACATTTGTATCAAAATGGATGATTCTATGGCCAATCGGATAGAATGGAATTATCTGAGGTCACAGGCGGGTCATTGGAACTTTTAATGGTTCCATGGAACATTTTGACCAAATGATTTGGATGATTCTATGGCCAATCGGATGCAATGGGATTATCTGAGGTCATTGGAAGGTCATTGGAACTTTTAATGGTTCCATGGAACATTTGGACCAAAATGGATGATTCTATGGCCAATCGGATGCAATGGGATTATCTGAGGTCACAGGAAGGTCATTGGAACTTTTAATGGTTCCATGGAACATTTGGACCAAAATGGGTTATTCTATGGCCAATCGGATGCAATGGGATTATCTGAGGTCACATACGGGTCATTGGAACTTTTAATGGTTCCATGGAACATTTGGACCGAATGGGTTATTCTATGGCCAATCGGTTGCAATGGGATTATCTGAGGTCATGGGCGGGTCATTGGAACTTTTATGGGTTCCATGGAACATTTGGACCAAAATGGATGATTCCATGGCCAATCGGGTGCAATGGGGTTATCTGAGGTCATAAGCGGGTCATTGGAACTTTTAATGGTTCCATGGAACATTTGGACCAAAATGGGTTATTTTATGGCCAATCGGATGCAATGGGATTATCTGAGGTCACAGGCGGGTCATTGGAACTTTTATGGGTTCCATGGAACATTTTGACCAAAATGGATGATTCTATGGCCAATCGGATGCAATGGGATTATCTGAGGTCACATACGGGTCATTGGAACTTTTATAGGTTCCATGGAACATTTGAACCAAAATGGATGATTCTGTGGCCAATCGGATGCAATGGGTTTATCTGAGGTCACATACGGGTCATTGGATTTTTGATGGGTTCCATGGAACATTTGGATCAAAATGGATGATTCTATGGCCAATCGGATTCAATGTGATTATCTGAGGTCACAGGCAGGTCATTGGTACTTTTATGGGTTCCATGGAACATTTGGATCAAAATGGATGATTCTATGGCCAATCGGATGCTATTGGATTATTTGAGGTCACAGGAAGGTCATTGCAACTTTTAATGGCTCCATGGAACATTTGGACCAAAATGGATGATTCTGTGGCCAACCAGATGCAATGAAATGATCTGAGGTCACAGGCGGGTCATTGCAACTTTTATGGGTTCCATGGAACATTTGGATCAAAATGGATAATTCTATGGCCAATCGGATGCAATGGTATTATCTGAGGTCACAGGCGGGTCATTGGTACTTTTATGGGTTCCATGGAACATTTGAACCAAAATGGATGATTCTTTGGCCATTCTGTTGCAATAGGATTATCTGAGGTCACAAGCGAGTTATTGGAACTATAATGGGTTCCATGGAACATTTGGACCAAAATGGATGATTCTGTGGCCAACCAGATGCAATGAAATGATTTGAGGTCACAGGCGGGTCATTGCAACTTTTATGGGTTCCATGGAACATTTGGACCAAAATGGATGATTCTATGGCCAATCGGATGCAATGGCATTATCTGAGGTCATGGGCAGGTCATTGGAACTTTTATGGGTTCCATGGAACATTTGGACCAAAATGGATGATTCCATGGCCAATCGGATGCAATGGGATTATCTGAGGTCACAGGCGGGTCATTGGAACTTTTATGGGTTCCATGGAACATTTTGACCAAAATGGATGATTCTATGGCCAATCGGATGCAATGGGATTATCTGAGGTCACATACGGGTCATTGGAACTTTTATAGGTTCCATGGAACATTTGAACCAAAATGGATGATTCTGTGGCCAATCGGATGCAATGGGTTTATCTGAGGTCACAGGCGTGTCATTGGATTTTTGATGGGTTCCATGGAACATTTGGATCAAAATGGATGATTCTATGGCCAATCGGATTCAATGTGATTATCTGAGGTCACAGGCAGGTCATTGGTACTTTTATGGGTTCCATGGAACATTTGGATCAAAATGGATGATTCTATGGCCAATCGGATGCTATTGGATTATTTGAGGTCACAGGAAGGTCATTGCAACTTTTAATGGCTCCATGGAACATTTGGACCAAAATGGATGATTCTGTTGCCAACCAGATGCAATGAAATGATCTGAGGTCACAGGCGGGTCATTGCAACTTTTATGGGTTCCATGGAACATTTGGATCAAAATGGATAATTCTATGGCCAATCGGATGCAATGGTATTATCTGAGGTCACAGGCGGGTCATTGGTACTTTTATGGGTTCCATGGAACATTTGAACCAAAATGGATGATTCTTTGGCCATTCTGTTGCAATAGGATTATCTGAGGTCACAAGCGAGTTATTGGAACTATAATGGGTTCCATGGAACATTTGGACCAAAATGGATGATTCTGTGGCCAACCAGATGCAATGAAATGATTTGAGGTCACAGGCGGGTCATTGGAACTTTTATGGGTTCCATGGAACATTTGGACCAAAATGGATGATTCCATGGCCAATCGGGTGCAATGGGGTTATCTGAGGTCATAAGCGGGTCATTGGAACTTTTAATGGTTCCATGGAACATTTGGACCAAAATGGATGATGCTTTGGCCAATCGGATGCAATGGGTTTATCTGAGGTCACAGGCGTGTCATTGGATTTTTGATGGGTTCCATGGAACATTTGGATCAAAATGGATGATTCTATGGCCAATCGGATTCAATGTGATTATCTGAGGTCACAGGCAGGTCATTGGTACTTTTATGGGTTCCATGGAACATTTGGATCAAAATGGATGATTCTATGGCCAATCGGATGCTATTGGATTATTTGAGGTCACAGGAAGGTCATTGCAACTTTTAATGGCTCCATGGAACATTTGGACCAAAATGGATGATTCTGTGGCCAACCAGATGCAATGAAATGATCTGAGGTCACAGGCGGGTCATTGCAACTTTTATGGGTTCCATGGAACATTTGGATCAAAATGGATAATTCTATGGCCAATCGGATGCAATGGTATTATCTGAGGTCACTGGCGGGTCATTGGTACTTTTATGGGTTCCATGGAACATTTGTATCAAAATGGATGATTCTATGGCCAATCGGATAGAATGGAATTATCTGAGGTCACAGGCGGGTCATTGGAACTTTTAAGGGTTCCATGGAACATTTTGACCAAATGATTTTGGATGATTCTATGGCCAATCGGATGCAATGGGATAATCTGAGGTCACTGGAAGGTCATTGGAACTTTTAATGGTTCCATGGAACATTTGGACCAAAATGGATGATTCTATGGCCAATCGGATGCAATGGGATTATCTGAGGTTACAGGCAGGTCATTGGTACTTTTATGGGTTCCATGGAACATTTGGATCAAAATGGATGATTCTATGGCCAATCGGATGCTATTGGATTATTTGAGGTCACAGGAAGGTCATTGCAACTTTTAATGGCTCCATGGAACATTTGGACCAAAATGGATGATTCTGTGGCCAACCAGATGCAATGAAATGATCTGAGGTCACAGGCGGGTCATTGCAACTTTTATGGGTTCCATGGAGCATTTTGACCAAAATGGATGATTCTATGGCCATTCTGATGCAATAGGATTATCTGAATCACAAGCGAGTCATTGGAACTATAATGGGTTCCATGGAACATTTGGACCAAAATGGATAATTCTTTGGCCAATCTGATGCAATGGGATTATCTGAGGTCACAGGAAGGTCATTGGAACTTTGATGGGTTCCATGGAACATTTGGACCAAAACGGATGATTCTATGGCCAATCGGATGCAATGGGATTATCTGAGGTCATAGGCGGGTCATTGGAACTTTTATGGGTTCCATGGAACATTTTGACCAAAATGGATGATTCTATGGCCAATCGGATGCAATGGGATTATCTGAGGTCACATACGGGTCATTGGAACTTTTATAGGTTCCATGGAACAATTGGACCAAAATGGATGATTCTGTGGCCAATCGGATGCAATGGGTTTATCTGAGGTCACAGGCGTGTCATTGGATTTTTGATGGGTTCCATGGAACATTTTGACCAAAATGGATGATTCTATGACCAATCGGATGCAATGGGATTATATGAGGTCACAGGCGGGTCATTGCAACTTTTAATGGCTCCATGGAACATTTGGACCAAAATGGGTGATTCTATGGCCAATCGGATGCAATGGGATTATCTGAGGTCACAGGAAGGTCATTGGAACTTTGATGAGTTCCATGGAACATTTGGTCCAAAATGGATGATTCTATGGCCAATCGGATGCAATGGGATTATCTGAGGTCACAGGCGGGGCATTGGTACTTTTATGGGTTCCATGGAACATTTGGACCAAAATGGATGCTTCTATGGCCAATGGGATTATCTGAGGTCATGTGCGGGTCATTGGAACTTAAAATGGGATTATCTCAGGTCACAGGAAGGTCATTGGAATTTTTAATGATTCCATGGAACTTTTGGACCAAATGGATGATTCTATGGCCAATCGGATGAATGAGATTATCTGAGGTCACAGGCGGGTCATTGGAACTTCGATGGGTTCCATGGAACATTTTGACCAAAATGGGTTATTCTATGGCCAATCGGATGCAATGGGATTATCTGAGGTCACAGGAAGGTCATTGGAACTTTTAATGGTTCCATGGTACATTTGGGCCAAAATGGATAATTCTATGGCAAATGGGATTATCTGAGGTCATGGGCGGGTCAATTGACTTTTAATGGTTCCATGGAACATTTGGACCAAAATGGGTTATTCTATGGCCAATCGGATGCAATGGGGTTTTCTGAGGTCACAGGCGGGTCATTGGAACTTTTATGGGTTCCATGGAACATTTTGACCAAAATGGATGATTCTTTGGCCATTCTAATGCAATAGGATTATCTGAGGTCACAAGCGAGTTATTGGAACTATAATGGGTTCCATGGAACATTTGGACCAAAATGGATGATTCTGTGGCCAACCAGATGCAATGAAATGATTTGAGGTCACAGGCGGGTCATTGCAACTTTTATGGGTTCCATGGAACATTTTGACCAAAATGGATGATTCTATGGCCATTCTGATGCAATAGGATTATCCGAATCACAAGCGAGTCATTGGAACTATAATGGGTTCCATGGAACATTTGGACCAAAATGGATGATTCTTTGGTCAATCGGATGCAATGGGATTATCTGAGGTCACAGGAAGGTCATTGGAACTTTGATGGGTTCCATGGAACATTTGGACCAAAATGGATGATTCTATGGCCAATTGGATGCAATGGGATTATCTGAGGTCACAGGAAGGTCATTGGAACTTTTAATGGTTCCATGGAACATTTGGATCAAAATGGGTTATTCTATGCCCAATCGGATGCAATGGGATTATCTGAGGTCACAGGCGGGTCATTGGAACTTTTATGGGTTCCATGGAACATTATTACCAAAATGGATGATTCTATGGCCAATCGGATGCAATGGGATTCTCTGAGGTCACAGGCGGGTCATTGGAACTTTTATGGGTTCCATGGAATATTTTGAACAAAATGGATGCTTCTATAGCCAATGGGATTTTCTGAGGTCACAGGCGGGTCATTGCAACTTTTAATGGCTCCATGGAACATATGGACCAAAATGGATGTTTCTGTGGCCAACAAGATGCAATGAAATGATCTGAGTTCACAGGCCGGTCATTGGATTTTTTATGGGTTCCATGGAACATTTTGACCAAAATGGATGATTCTATGGCCATTCTGATGCAATAGGATTATCTGAGGTCACAAGCGAGTCATTGGAACTATAATTGGTTTCATGGAACATTTGGACCAAAATGGGTTATTCTATGGCCAATCGGATGCAATGGGATTATCTGAGGTCACAGGCGGGTCATTGGAACTTTTATGGGTTCCATGGAATATTTTGAACAAAATGGATGCTTCTATAGCCAATGGGATTTTCTGAGGTCACAGGCGGGTCATTGCAACTTTTAATGGTTCCATGGAACATTTGGACCAAAATGGGTTATTCTATGGCGAATCGGATGCAATGGGATTATCTGAGGTCATAGGCGGGTCATTGGAACTCTTAATGGTTCCATGGAATATTTGGACCAAAATGGGTTATTCTATGACCAATCGGATGCAATGGGATTATCTGAGGTCACAGGCGTGTCATTGGATTTTTGATGGGTTCCATGGAACATTTTGACCAAAACGGATGATTCTATGGCCAATCGGATGCAATGGTATTATCTGAGGTCACAGGCGGGTCATTGGTACTTTTATGGGTTCCATGGAACATTTGGATCAAAATGGATAATTCTATGGCCAATCGGATGCAATGGGATTATCTGAGGTCACAGGCGGGTCATTGGAACTTTTATGGGTTCCATGGAACATTATTACCAAAATGGATGATTCTATGGCCAATCGGATGCAATGGGATTCTCTGAGGTCACAGGAAGGTCATTGCAACTTTTAATGGCTCCATGGAACATATGGACCAAAATGGATGTTTCTGTGGCCAACAAGATGCAATGAAATGATCTGAGTTCACAGGCCGGTCATTGGATTTTTTATGGGTTCCATGGAACATTTTGACCAAAATGGATGATTCTATGGCCATTCTGATGCAATAGGATTATCTGAGGTCACAAGCGAGTCATTGGAAATATAATTGGTTTCATGGAACATTTGGACCAAAATGGGTTATTCTATGGCCAATCGGATGCAATGGGATTATCTGAGGTCATAGGCGGGTCATTGGAGCTTTTAATGGTTCCATGGAACATTTGGACCAAAATGGGTTATTCTATGACCAATCGGATGCAATGGGATTATCTGAGGTCACAGGCGGGTCATTGGAACTTTTATGGGTTCCATGGAAGATTTTGACCAAAATGGATGATTCTATGGCCAATCGAATGCAGTGGGATTATCTGAGGTCACAGGCGGGTCATTGGTACTTTTATGGGTTCCATGGAACATTTGTATCAAAATGGATGATTCTATGGCCAATCGGATAGAATGGAATTATCTGAGGTCACAGGCGGGTCATTGGAACTTTTATGGGTTCCATGGAACATTTTGACCAAATGATTTTGGATGATTCTATGGCCAATCGGATGCAATGGGATTATCTGAGGTCACTGGAAGGTCATTGGAACTTTTGATGGGTTCCATGGAACATTTGGACCAAAATGGATGATTCTATGGCCAATCGGATGCAATGGGATTATCTGAGGTCACAGGAAGGTCATTGGAACTTTTAATGGTTCCATGGATCATTTGGACCAAAATGGGTTATTCTATGGCCAATCGGATGCAATGGGATTATCTGAGGTCACAGGCGGGTCATTGGAACTTTGATGGGTTCCATGGAACATTTGGATCAAAATGGATGATTCTATGGCCAATCGGATTCAATGGGATTATCTGAGGTCACAGGCGTATCATTGGAACTTTGATGGGTTCCATGGAACATTTTGACCAAAATGGATGATTCTATGGCAAATCGGATGCAATGGGATTATCTGAGGTCACATACGGGTCATTGGAACTTTTATAGGTTCCATGGAACAATTGGACCAAAATGGATGATTCTGTGGCCAATCGGATGCAATGGGTTTATCTGAGGTCACAGGCGTGTCATTGGATTTTTGATGGGTTCCATGGAACATTTTGACCAAAATGGATGATTCTATGACCAATCGGATGCAATGGGATTATATGAGGTCACAGGCGGGTCATTCCAACTTTTAATGGCTCCATGGAACATTTGGACCAAAATGGGTGATTCTATGGCCAATCGGATGCAATGGGATTATCTGAGGTCACAGGAAGGTCATTGGAACTTTGATGAGTTCCATGGAACATTTGGTCCATAATGGATGATTCTATGGCCAATCGGATGCAATGGGATTATCTGAGGTCACAGGCGGGGCATTGGTACTTTTATGGGTTCCATGGAACATTTGGACCAAAATGGATGCTTCTATGGCCAATGGGATTATCTGAGGTCATGTGCGGGTCATTGGAACTTAAAATGGGATTATCTCAGGTCACAGGAAGGTCATTGGAATTTTTAATGATTCCATGGAACTTTTGGACCAAATGGATGATTCTATGGCCAATCGGATGAATGAGATTATCTGAGGTCACAGGCGGGTCATTGGAACTTCGATGGGTTCCATGGAACATTTTGACCAAAATGGGTTATTCTATGGCCAATCGGATGCAATGGGATTATCTGAGGTCACAGGAAGGTCATTGGAACTTTTAATGGTTCCATGGTACATTTGGGCCAAAATGGATAATTCTATGGCAAATGGGATTATCTGAGGTCATGGGCGGGTCAATTGACTTTTAATGGTTCCATGGAACATTTGGACCAAAATGGGTTATTCTATGGCCAATCGGATGCAATGGGGTTATCTGAGGTCACAGGCGGGTCATTGGAACTTTTATGGGTTCCATGGAACATTTTGACCAAAATGGATGATTCTTTGGCCATTCTAATGCAATAGGATTATCTGAGGTCACAAGCGAGTTATTGGAACTATAATGGGTTCCATGGAACATTTGGACCAAAATGGATGATTCTGTGGCCAACCAGATGCAATGAAATGATTTGAGGTCACAGGCGGGTCATTGCAACTTTTATGGGTTCCATGGAACATTTTGACCAAAATGGATGATTCTATGGCCATTCTGATGCAATAGGATTATCCGAATCACAAGCGAGTCATTGGAACTATAATGGGTTCCATGGAACATTTGGACCAAAATGGATGATTCTTTGGTCAATCGGATGCAATGGGATTATCTGAGGTCACAGGAAGGTCATTGGAACTTTGATGGGTTCCATGGAACATTTGGACCAAAATGGATGATTCTATGGCCAATTGGATGCAATGGGATTATCTGAGGTCACAGGAAGGTCATTGGAACTTTTAATGGTTCCATGGAACATTTGGATCAAAATGGGTTATTCTATGGCCAATCGGATGCAATGGGATTATCTGAGGTCACAGGCGGGTCATTGGAACTTTTATGGGTTCCATGGAACATTATTACCAAAATGGATGATTCTATGGCCAATCGGATGCAATGGGATTCTCTGAGGTCACAGGAAGGTCATTGCAACTTTTAATGGCTCCATGGAACATATGGACCAAAATGGATGTTTCTGTGGCCAACAAGATGCAATGAAATGATTTGAGTTCACAGGCCGGTCATTGGATTTTTTATGGGTTCCATGGAACATTTTGACCAAAATGGATGATTCTATGGCCATTCTGATGCAATAGGATTATCTGAGGTCACAAGCGAGTCATTGGAACTATAATTGGTTTCATGGAACATTTGGACCAAAATGGGTTATTCTATGGCCAATCGGATGCAATGGGATTATCTGAGGTCACAGGCGGGTCATTGGAACTTTTATGGGTTCCATGGAATATTTTGAACAAAATGGATGCTTCTATAGCCAATGGGATTTTCTGAGGTCACAGGCGGGTCATTGCAACTTTTAATGGTTCCATGGAACATTTGGACCAAAATGGGTTATTCTATGGCGAATCGGATGCAATGGGATTATCTGAGGTCATAGGCGGGTCATTGGAACTCTTAATGGTTCCATGGAATATTTGGACCAAAATGGGTTATTCTATGACCAATCGGATGCAATGGGATTATCTGAGGTCACAGGCGTGTCATTGGATTTTTGATGGGTTCCATGGAACATTTTGACCAAAACGGATGATTCTATGGCCAATCGGATGCAATGGTATTATCTGAGGTCACAGGCGGGTCATTGGTACTTTTATGGGTTCCATGGAACATTTGGATCAAAATGGATAATTCTATGGCCAATCGGATGCAATGGGATTATCTGAGGTCACAGGCGGGTCATTGGAACTTTTATGGGTTCCATGGAACATTATTACCAAAATGGATGATTCTATGGCCAATCGGATGCAATGTGATTCTCTGAGGTCACAGGAAGGTCATTGCAACTTTTAATGGCTCCATGGAACATATGGACCAAAATGGATGTTTCTGTGGCCAACAAGATGCAATGAAATGATCTGAGTTCACAGGCCGGTCATTGGATTTTTTATGGGGTCCATGGAACATTTTGACCAAAATGGATGATTCTATGGCCATTCTGATGCAATAGGATTATCTGAGGTCACAAGCGAGTCATTGGATATATAATTGGTTTCATGGAACATTTGGACCAAAATGGGTTATTCTATGGCCAATCGGATGCAATGGGATTATCTGAGGTCATAGGCGGGTCATTGGAGCTTTTAATGGTTCCATGGAACATTTGGACCAAAATGGGTTATTCTATGACCAATCGGATGCAATGGGATTATCTGAGGTCACAGGCGGGTCATTGGAACTTTTATGGGTTCCATGGAAGATTTTGACCAAAATGGATGATTCTATGGCCAATCGAATGCAGTGGGATTATCTGAGGTCACAGGCGAGTCATTGGTACTTTTATGGGTTCCATGGAACATTTGTATCAAAATGAATGATTCTATGGCCAATCGGATAGAATGGAATTATCTGAGGTCACAGGCGGGTCATTGGAACTTTTATGGGTTCCATGGAACATTTTGACCAAATGATTTTGGATGATTCTATGGCCAATCAGATGCAATGGGATTATCTGAGGTCACTGGAAGGTCATTGGAACTTTTGATGGGTTCCATGGAACATTTGGACCAAAATGGATGATTCTATGGCCAATCGGATGCAATGGGATTATCTGAGGTCACAGGAAGGTCATTGGAACTTTTAATGGTTCCATGGATCATTTGGACCAAAATGGGTTATTCTATGGCCAATCGGATGCAATGGGATTATCTGAGGTCACAGGCGGGTCATTGGAACTTTGATGGGTTCCATGGAACATTTGGATCAAAATGGATGATTCTATGGCCAATCGGATTCAATGGGATTATCTGAGGTCACAGGCGTATCATTGGAACTTTGATGGGTTCCATGGAACATTTTGACCAAAATGGATGATTCTATGGCCAATCGGATGCAATGGGATTATCTGAGGTCACATACGGGTCATTGGAACTTTTATAGGTTCCATGGAACAATTGGACCAAAATGGATGATTCTGTGGCCAATCGGATGCAATGGGTTTATCTGAGGTCACAGGCGTGTCATTGGATTTTTGATGGGTTCCATGGAACATTTTGACCAAAATGGATGATTCTATGACCAATCGGATGCAATGGGATTATATGAGGTCACAGGCGGGTCATTCCAACTTTTAATGGCTCCATGGAACATTTGGACCAAAATGGGTGATTCTATGGCCAATCGGATGCAATGGGATTATCTGAGGTCACAGGAAGGTCATTGGAACTTTGATGAGTTCCATGGAACATTTGGTCCAAAATGGATGATTCTATGGCCAATCGGATGCAATGGGATTATCTGAGGTCACAGGCGGGGCATTGGTACTTTTATGGGTTCCATGGAACATTTGGACCAAAATGGATGCTTCTATGGCCAATGGGATTATCTGAGGTCATGTGCGGGTCATTGGAACTTAAAATGGGATTATCTCAGGTCACAGGAAGGTCATTGGAATTTTTAATGATTCCATGGAACTTTTGGACCAAATGGATGATTCTATGGCCAATCGGATGAATGAGATTATCTGAGGTCACAGGCGGGTCATTGGAACTTCGATGGGTTCCATGGAACATTTTGACCAAAATGGGTTATTCTATGGCCAATCGGATGCAATGGGATTATCTGAGGTCACAGGAAGGTCATTGGAACTTTTAATGGTTCCATGGTACATTTGGGCCAAAATGGATAATTCTATGGCAAATGGGATTATCTGAGGTCATGGGCGGGTCAATTGACTTTTAATGGTTCCATGGAACATTTGGACCAAAATGGGTTATTCTATGGCCAATCGGATGCAATGGGGTTATCTGAGGTCACAGGCGGGTCATTGGAACTTTTATGGGTTCCATGGAACATTTTGACCAAAATGGATGATTCTTTGGCCATTCTAATGCAATAGGATTATCTGAGGTCACAAGCGAGTTATTGGAACTATAATGGGTTCCATGGAACATTTGGACCAAAATGGATGATTCTGTGGCCAACCAGATGCAATGAAATGATTTGAGGTCACAGGCGGGTCATTGCAACTTTTATGGGTTCCATGGAACATTTTGACCAAAATGGATGATTCTATGGCCATTCTGATGCAATAGGATTATCCGAATCACAAGCGAGTCATTGGAACTATAATGGGTTCCATGGAACATTTGGACCAAAATGGATGATTCTTTGGTCAATCGGATGCAATGGGATTATCTGAGGTCACAGGAAGGTCATTGGAACTTTGATGGGTTCCATGGAACATTTGGACCAAAATGGATGATTCTATGGCCAATTGGATGCAATGGGATTATCTGAGGTCACAGGAAGGTCATTGGAACTTTTAATGGTTCCATGGAACATTTGGATCAAAATGGGTTATTCTATGGCCAATCGGATGCAATGGGATTATCTGAGGTCACAGGCGGGTCATTGGAACTTTTATGGGTTCCATGGAACATTATTACCAAAATGGATGATTCTATGGCCAATCGGATGCAATGGGATTCTCTGAGGTCACAGGAAGGTCATTGCAACTTTTAATGGCTCCATGGAACATATGGACCAAAATGGATGTTTCTGTGGCCAACAAGATGCAATGAAATGATCTGAGTTCACAGGCCGGTCATTGGATTTTTTATGGGTTCCATGGAACATTTTGACCAAAATGGATGATTCTATGGCCATTCTGATGCAATAGGATTATCTGAGGTCACAAGCGAGTCATTGGAACTATAATTGGTTTCATGGAACATTTGGACCAAAATGGGTTATTCTATGGCCAATCGGATGCAATGGGATTATCTGAGGTCACAGGCGGGTCATTGGAACTTTTATGGGTTCCATGGAATATTTTGAACAAAATGGATGCTTCTATAGCCAATGGGATTTTCTGAGGTCACAGGCGGGTCATTGCAACTTTTAATGGTTCCATGGAACATTTGGACCAAAATGGGTTATTCTATGGCGAATCGGATGCAATGGGATTATCTGAGGTCATAGGCGGGTCATTGGAACTCTTAATGGTTCCATGGAATATTTGGACCAAAATGGGTTATTCTATGACCAATCGGATGCAATGGGATTATCTGAGGTCACAGGCGTGTCATTGGATTTTTGATGGGTTCCATGGAACATTTTGACCAAAACGGATGATTCTATGGCCAATCGGATGCAATGGTATTATCTGAGGTCACAGGCGGGTCATTGGTACTTTTATGGGTTCCATGGAACATTTGGATCAAAATGGATAATTCTATGGCCAATCGGATGCAATGGGATTATCTGAGGTCACAGGCGGGTCATTGGAACTTTTATGGGTTCCATGGAACATTATTACCAAAATGGATGATTCTATGGCCAATCGGATGCAATGGGATTCTCTGAGGTCACAGGAAGGTCATTGCAACTTTTAATGGCTCCATGGAACATATGGACCAAAATGGATGTTTCAGTGGCCAACAAGATGCAATGAAATGATCTGAGTTCACAGGCCGGTCATTGGATTTTTTATGGGTTCCATGGAACATTTTGACCAAAATGGATGATTCTATGGCCATTCTGATGCAATAGGATTATCTGAGGTCACAAGCGAGTCATTGGAAATATAATTGGTTTCATGGAACATTTGGACCAAAATGGGTTATTCTATGGCCAATCGGATGCAATGGGATTATCTGAGGTCATAGGCGGGTCATTGGAGCTTTTAATGGTTCCATGGAACATTTGGACCAAAATGGGTTATTCTATGACCAATCGGATGCAATGGGATTAACTGAGGTCACAGGCGGGTCATTGGAACTTTTATGGGTTCCATGGAATATTTTGAACAAAATGGATGCTTCTATAGCCAATGGGATTTTCTGAGGTCACAGGCGGGTCATTGCAACTTTTAATGGTTCCATGGAACATTTGGACCAAAATGGGTTATTCTATGGCGAATCGGATGCAATGGGATTATCTGAGGTCATAGGCGGGTCATTGGAACTCTTAATGGTTCCATGGAATATTTGGACCAAAATGGGTTATTCTATGACCAATCGGATGCAATGGGATTATCTGAGGTCACAGGCGTGTCATTGGATTTTTGATGGGTTCCATGGAACATTTTGACCAAAACGGATGATTCTATGGCCAATCGGATGCAATGGTATTATCTGAGGTCACAGGCGGGTCATTGGTACTTTTATGGGTTCCATGGAACATTTGGATCAAAATGGATAATTCTATGGCCAATCGGATGCAATGGGATTATCTGAGGTCACAGGCGGGTCATTGGAACTTTTATGGGTTCCATGGAACATTATTACCAAAATGGATGATTCTATGGCCAATCGGATGCAATGTGATTCTCTGAGGTCACAGGAAGGTCATTGCAACTTTTAATGGCTCCATGGAACATATGGACCAAAATGGATGTTTCTGTGGCCAACAAGATGCAATGAAATGATCTGAGTTCACAGGCCGGTCATTGGATTTTTTATGGGTTCCATGGAACATTTTGACCAAAATGGATGATTCTATGGCCATTCTGATGCAATAGGATTATCTGAGGTCACAAGCGAGTCATTGGATATATAATTGGTTTCATGGAACATTTGGACCAAAATGGGTTATTCTATGGCCAATCGGATGCAATGGGATTATCTGAGGTCATAGGCGGGTCATTGGAGCTTTTAATGGTTCCATGGAACATTTGGACCAAAATGGGTTATTCTATGACCAATCGGATGCAATGGGATTATCTGAGGTCACAGGCGGGTCATTGGAACTTTTATGGGTTCCATGGAAGATTTTGACCAAAATGGATGATTCTATGGCCAATCGAATGCAGTGGGATTATCTGAGGTCACAGGCGAGTCATTGGTACTTTTATGGGTTCCATGGAACATTTGTATCAAAATGAATGATTCTATGGCCAATCGGATAGAATGGAATTATCTGAGGTCACAGGCGGGTCATTGGAACTTTTATGGGTTCCATGGAACATTTTGACCAAATGATTTTGGATGATTCTATGGCCAATCGGATGCAATGGGATTATCTGAGGTCACTGGAAGGTCATTGGAACTTTTGATGGGTTCCATGGAACATTTGGACCAAAATGGATGATTCTATGGCCAATCGGATGCAATGGGATTATCTGAGGTCACAGGAAGGTCATTGGAACTTTTAATGGTTCCATGGATCATTTGGACCAAAATGGGTTATTCTATGGCCAATCGGATGCAATGGGATTATCTGAGGTCACAGGCGGGTCATTGGAACTTTGATGGGTTCCATGGAACATTTGGATCAAAATGGATGATTCTATGGCCAATCGGATTCAATGGGATTATCTGAGGTCACAGGCGTATCATTGGAACTTTGATGGGTTCCATGGAACATTTTGACCAAAATGGATGATTCTATGGCCAATCGGATGCAATGGGATTATCTGAGGTCACATACGGGTCATTGGAACTTTTATAGGTTCCATGGAACAATTGGACCAAAATGGATGATTCTGTGGCCAATCGGATGCAATGGGTTTATCTGAGGTCACAGGCGTGTCATTGGATTTTTGATGGGTTCCATGGAACATTTTGACCAAAATGGATGATTCTATGACCAATCGGATGCAATGGGATTATATGAGGTCACAGGCGGGTCATTCCAACTTTTAATGGCTCCATGGAACATTTGGACCAAAATGGGTGATTCTATGGCCAATCGGATGCAATGGGATTATCTGAGGTCACAGGAAGGTCATTGGAACTTTGATGAGTTCCATGGAACATTTGGTCCAAAATGGATGATTCTATGGCCAATCGGATGCAATGGGATTATCTGAGGTCACAGGCGGGGCATTGGTACTTTTATGGGTTCCATGGAACATTTGGACCAAAATGGATGCTTCTATGGCCAATGGGATTATCTGAGGTCATGTGCGGGTCATTGGAACTTAAAATGGGATTATCTCAGGTCACAGGAAGGTCATTGGAATTTTTAATGATTCCATGGAACTTTTGGACCAAATGGATGATTCTATGGCCAATCGGATGAATGAGATTATCTGAGGTCACAGGCGGGTCATTGGAACTTCGATGGGTTCCATGGAACATTTTGACCAAAATGGGTTATTCTATGGCCAATCGGATGCAATGGGATTATCTGAGGTCACAGGAAGGTCATTGGAACTTTTAATGGTTCCATGGTACATTTGGGCCAAAATGGATAATTCTATGGCAAATGGGATTATCTGAGGTCATGGGCGGGTCAATTGACTTTTAATGGTTCCATGGAACATTTGGACCAAAATGGGTTATTCTATGGCCAATCGGATGCAATGGGGTTATCTGAGGTCACAGGCGGGTCATTGGAACTTTTATGGGTTCCATGGAACATTTTGACCAAAATGGATGATTCTTTGGCCATTCTAATGCAATAGGATTATCTGAGGTCACAAGCGAGTTATTGGAACTATAATGGGTTCCATGGAACATTTGGACCAAAATGGATGATTCTGTGGCCAACCAGATGCAATGAAATGATTTGAGGTCACAGGCGGGTCATTGCAACTTTTATGGGTTCCATGGAACATTTTGACCAAAATGGATGATTCTATGGCCATTCTGATGCAATAGGATTATCCGAATCACAAGCGAGTCATTGGAACTATAATGGGTTCCATGGAACATTTGGACCAAAATGGATGATTCTTTGGTCAATCGGATGCAATGGGATTATCTGAGGTCACAGGAAGGTCATTGGAACTTTGATGGGTTCCATGGAACATTTGGACCAAAATGGATGATTCTATGGCCAATTGGATGCAATGGGATTATCTGAGGTCACAGGAAGGTCATTGGAACTTTTAATGGTTCCATGGAACATTTGGATCAAAATGGGTTATTCTATGGCCAATCGGATGCAATGGGATTATCTGAGGTCACAGGCGGGTCATTGGAACTTTTATGGGTTCCATGGAACATTATTACCAAAATGGATGATTCTATGGCCAATCGGATGCAATGGGATTCTCTGAGGTCACAGGAAGGTCATTGCAACTTTTAATGGCTCCATGGAACATATGGACCAAAATGGATGTTTCTGTGGCCAACAAGATGCAATGAAATGATCTGAGTTCACAGGCCGGTCATTGGATTTTTTATGGGTTCCATGGAACATTTTGACCAAAACGGATGATTCTATGGCCATTCTGATGCAATAGGATTATCTGAGGTCACAAGCGAGTCATTGGAACTATAATTGGTTTCATGGAACATTTGGACCAAAATGGGTTATTCTATGGCCAATCGGATGCAATGGGATTATCTGAGGTCACAGGCGGGTCATTGGAACTTTTATGGGTTCCATGGAATATTTTGAACAAAATGGATGCTTCTATAGCCAATGGGATTTTCTGAGGTCACAGGCGGGTCATTGCAACTTTTAATGGTTCCATGGAACATTTGGACCAAAATGGGTTATTCTATGGCGAATCGGATGCAATGGGATTATCTGAGGTCATAGGCGGGTCATTGGAACTCTTAATGGTTCCATGGAATATTTGGACCAAAATGGGTTATTCTATGACCAATCGGATGCAATGGGATTATCTGAGGTCACAGGCGGGTCATTGGAACTTTTATGGGTTCCATGGAATATTTTGAACAAAATGGATGCTTCTATAGCCAATGGGATTTTCTGAGGTCACAGGCGGGTCATTGCAACTTTTAATGGTTCCATGGAACATTTGGACCAAAATGGGTTATTCTATGGCGAATCGGATGCAATGGGATTATCTGAGGTCATAGGCGGGTCATTGGAACTCTTAATGGTTCCATGGAATATTTGGACCAAAATGGGTTATTCTATGACCAATCGGATGCAATGGGATTATCTGAGGTCACAGGCGTGTCATTGGATTTTTGATGGGTTCCATGGAACATTTTGACCAAAACGGATGATTCTATGGCCAATCGGATGCAATGGTATTATCTGAGGTCACAGGCGGGTCATTGGTACTTTTATGGGTTCCAAGGAACATTTGGATCAAAATGGATAATTCTATGGCCAATCGGATGCAATGGGATTATCTGAGGTCACAGGCGGGTCATTGGAACTTTTATGGGTTCCATGGAACATTATTACCAAAATGGATGATTCTATGGCCAATCGGATGCAATGGGATTATCTGAGGTCACAGGCGGGTCATTGGAACTTTTATGGGTTCCATGGAAGATTTTGACCAAAATGGATGATTCTATGGCCAATCGAATGCAGTGGGATTATCTGAGGTCACAGGCGGGTCATTGGAGCTTTTAATGGTTCCATGGAACATTTGGACCAAAATGGGTTATTCTATGACCAATCGGATGCAATGGGATTAACTGAGGTCACAGGCGGGTCATTGGAACTTTTATGGGTTCCATGGAAGATTTTGACCAAAATGGATGATTCTATGGCCAATCGAATGCAGTGGGATTATCTGAGGTCACAGGCGGGTCATTGGTACTTTTATGGGTTCCATGGAACATTTGTATCAAAATGGATGATTCTATGGCCAATCGGATAGAATGGAATTATCTGAGGTCACAGGCGGGTCATTGGAACTTTTATGGGTTCCATGGAACATTTTGACCAAATGATTTTGGATGATTCTATGGCCAATCGGATGCAATGGGATTATCTGAGGTCACTGGAAGGTCATTGGAACTTTTGATGGGTTCCATGGAACATTTGGACCAAAATGGATGATTCTATGGCCATTCGGATGCAATGGGATTATCTGAGGTCACAGGAAGGTCATTGGAACTTTTAATGGTTCCATGGATCATTTGGACCAAAATGGGTTATTCTATGGCCAATCGGATGCAATGGGATTATCTGAGGTCACAGGCGGGTCATTGGAACTTTGATGGGTTCCATGGAACATTTGGATCAAAATGGATGATTCTATGGCCAATCGGATTCAATGGGATTATCTGAGGTCACAGGCGTATCATTGGAACTTTGATGGGTTCCATGGAACATTTGGATCAAAATGGATGATTCTATGGCCAATCGGATGCAATGGGATTATCTGAGGTCACAGGAAGGTCATTGGAATTTTTAATGGTTCCATGGTACATTTGGGCCAAAATGGATAATTCTATGGCCAATGGGATTATCTGAGGTCATGGGCGGGTCAATTGACTTTTAATGGTTCCATGGAACATTTGGACCAAAATGGGTTATTCCATGGCCAATCGGATGCAATGGGGTTATCTGAGGTCACAGGCGGGTCATTGGAACTTCGATGGGTTCCATGGAACATTTTGACCAAAATGGATGATTCTTTGGCCATTCTGATGCAATAGGATTATCTGAGGTCACAAGCGAGTTATTGGAACTATAATGGGTTCCATGGAACATTTGGACCAAAATGGATGATTCTGTGGCCAACCAGATGCAATGAAATGATTTGAGGTCACAGGCGGGTCATTGCAACTTTTATGGGTTCCATGGAACATTTTGACCAAAATGGATGATTCTATGGCCATTCTGATGCAATAGGATTATCTGAATCACAAGCGAGTCATTGGAACTATAATGGGTTCCATGGAACATTTGGACCAAAATGGATGATTCTTTGGTCAATCGGAAGCAATGGGATTATCTGAGGTCACAGGAAGGTCATTGGAACTTTGATGGGTTCCATGGAACATTTGGACCAAAATGGATGATTCTATGGCCAATTGGATGCAATGGGATTATCTGAGGTCACAGGAAGGTCATTGGAACTTTTAATGGTTCCATGGAACATTTGGATCAAAATGGGTTATTCTATGGCCAACCGGTTGCAATGGGATTATCTGAGGTCATGGGCGGGTCATTGGAACTTTTATGGGTTCCATGGAACATTTGGACCAAAATGGACGATTCCATGGCCAATCGGGTGCAATGGGGTTATCTGAGGTCATAAGCGGGTCAATGGAATTTTTAATGGTTCCATGGAACATTTGGACCAAAATGGGTTATTCTATGGCCAAACGGATGCAATGGGATTATCTGAGGTCACAGGCGGGTCATTGGAACTTTTATGGGTTCCATGGAATATTTTGAACAAAATGGATGCTTCTATGGCCAATGGGATTTTCTGAGGTCACAGGCGGGTCATTGGAACTATTAATGGTTCCATGGAACATTTGGACCAAAATGGGTTATTCTATGGCGAATCGGATGCAATGGGATTAACTGAGGTCATAGGCGGGTCACTGGAACTCTTAATGGTTCCATGGAATATTTGGACCAAAATGGGTTATTCTAAGACGACCAATCGGATGCAATGGGATTATCTGAGGTCACAGGCGTGCCATTGGATTTTTGATGGGTTCCATGGAACATTTTGACCAAAACGGATGATTCTATGGCCAATCGGATGCAATGGTATTATCTGAGGTCACAGGCGGGTCATTGGTACTTTTATGGGTTCCATGGAAAATTTGGATCAAAATGGATAATTCTATGGCCAATCGGATGCAATGGTATTATCTGAGGTCACAGGCGGGTCATTGGTACTTTTATGGGTTCCATGGAAAATTTGGATCAAAATGGATAATTCTATGGCCAATCGGATGCAATGGGATTATCTGAGGTCACAGGCGGGTCATTGGAACTTTTAATGGTTCCATGGATCATTTGGACCAAAATGGGTTATTCTATGGCCAATCGGATGCAATGGGATTATCTGAGGTCACAGGCGGGTCATTGGAACTTTGATGGGTTCCATGGAACATTTGTATCAAAATGGATGATTCTATGGCCAATCGGATAGAATGGAATTATCTGAGGTCACAGGCGGGTCATTGGAACTTTTAATGGTTCCATGGAACATTTTGACCAAATGATTTTGGATGATTCTATGGCCAATCGGATGCAATGGGATTATCTGAGGTCACTGGAAGGTCATTGGAACTTTTAATGGTTCCATGGAACATTTGGACCAAAATGGATGATTCTATGGCCAATCGGATGCAATGGAATTATCTGAAATCACAGGAAGGTCATTGGAACTTTTAATGGTTCCATGGAACATTTGGACCAAAATGGGTTATTCTATGGCCAATCGGATGCAATGGGATTATCTGAGGTCACAGGCGGGTCATTGTGTCTTTTGTGGGTTCCATGGAACATTTGGACCAAAATGGATGATTCTATGGCCAATTGGGTGCAATGGGATTATCTGAGGTCACAGGCGGGTCATTGGAACTTTTATGGGTTCCATGGAACATTTGGACCAAAATGGATGATTCTATGGCCAATCGGATGCAATGGGATTATCTGAGGTCACAGGCGGGTCATTGGAACTTTTATGGGTTCCATGGAACATTTGGACCAAAATGGATGATTCTATGGCCAATCGAATGCAATGGGATTAACTAAGGTCACAGGCAGATCATTGGCACTTTCATGGATTACATGGAGAATTTGGACCAAAGTGGATAATTCTATGGCCATTCGGATGCAATGGAATTATCTGAGGGCACAGGCGGGTCATTGGAACTTTTATGGGTTCCATGGAACATTTGGACCAAAGTGGATGATTCTATAGCCAATCGGATGCAATGGGATTATCTGAGGTCACAGGCGGGTCATTGGAACATGTATGGGTTCCATGGAACATTTGGACCAAAATGGATGATTCTATGGCCAATGGGATGCAATGGGATTATCTGAGGTCACAAGCGGGTCATTGGAACTTTTATGGGTTCAATGGAACATTTGGACCAAAATGGATGATTCTATGGCCAATCGGATGCAATGGGATTATCTGAGGTCACAGGCGGGTCATTGGAACTTTTAATGGTTCCATGGAACATTTGGACCAAAATGGGTTATTCTATGGCCAATCGATTGCAATGGGATTATCTGAGGTCATGGGCGGCTCAATGGAACTTTTATGGATTCCATGGAACATTTTGACCAAAATGGATGATTCTATGGCCAATCGGATGTCATGGGATTATCTGAGGTCACATACGGGTCATTGGAACTTTTATAGGTTCCATGGAACATTTGGACCAAAATGGATGATTCTGTGGCCAATCGGATGCAATGGGTTTATCTGAGGTCACAGGCGTGTCATTGGATTTTTGATGGGTTCCATGGAACATTTGGATCAAAATGGATGATTCTATGGCCAATCGGATTCAATGGGATTATCTGAGGTCACAGGCGGGTCATTGGTACTTTTATGGGTTCCATGGAAAATTTGGATCAAAATGGATGATTCTATGGCCAATCGGATGCTATTGGATTATTTAAGGTCACAGGAAGGTCATTGCAACTTTTAATGGCTCCATGGAACATTTGGACCAAAATGGATGATTCTGTGGCCAACCAGATGCAATGAAATGATCTGAGGTCATAGGCGGGTCATTGCAACTTTTATGGGTTCCATGGAACATTTTGACCAAAATGGATGATTCTATGGCCATTCTGATGCTATAGGATTATCTGAATCACAAGCGAGTCATTGGAACTATAATGGGTTCCATGGAACATTTGGACCAAAATGGATGATTCTTTGGCCAATCGGATGCAATGGGATTATCTGAGGTCACAGGAAGGTCATTGGAACTTTGATGGGTTCCATGGAACATTTGGACCAAAACGGATGATTCTATGGCCAATCGGATGCAATGGGATTATCTGAGGTCATAGGCGGGTCATTGGAACTTTGATGGGTTCCATGGAACATTTTGACCAAAATGGATGATTCTGTGGCCAATCGGATGCAATGGGTTTATCTGAGGTCACAGGCGTGTCATTGGATTTTTGATGGGTTCCATGGAACATTTGGACCAAAATGGGTTATTCTATGGCCAATCGGATGCAATGGGATTATCTGAGGTCACAGGCGGGTCATTGGAACTTTTATGGGTTCCATGGAATATTTTGAACAAAGTGGATGCTTCTATAGCCAATGGGATTTTCTGAGGTCACAGGCGGGTCATTGCAACTTTTAATGGTTCCATGGAACATTTGGACCAAAATTTGTTATTCTATGGCGAATCGGATGCAATGGGATTATCTGAGGTCATAGGCGGGTCATTGGAACTTTAAATGGTTCCATGGAATATTTGGACCAAAATGGGTTATTCTATGACCAATCGGATGCAATGGGATTATCTGAGGTCACAGGCGTGTCATTGGATTTTTGATGGGTTCCATGGAACATTTTGACCAAAACGGATGATTCTATGGCCAATTGGATGCAATGGGATTATCTGAGGTCACAGGCGGGTCATTGGTACTTTTATGGGTTCCATGGAACATTTGGATCAAAATGGGTTATTCTATGGCCAATCGGTTGCAATGGGATTATCTGAGGTCACAGGCGGGTCATTGGAACTTTTATGGGTTCCATGGAACATTATTACCAAAATGGATGATTCTATGGCCATTCTGATGCAATAGGATTATCTGAGGTCACAAGCGAGTCATTGGAACTATAATTGGTTTAATGGAACATTTGGACCAAAATGGGTTATTCTATGGCCAATCGGATGCAATGGGATTATCTGAGGTCATAGGCGGGTCATTGGAGCTTTTAATGGTTCCATGGAACATTTGGACCAAAATGGGTTATTCTATGACCAATCGGATGCAATGGGATTATCTGAGGTCACAGGCGGGTCATTGGAACTTTTATGGGTTCCATGGAAGATTTTGACCAAAATGGATGATTCTATGGCCAATCGAATGCAATGGGATTATCTGAGGTCACAGGCGGGTCATTGGTACTTATATGGGTTCCATGGAACATTTGTATCAAAATGGATGATTCTATGGCCAATAGGATAGAATGGAATTATCTGAGGTCACAGGCGGGTCATTGGAACATGTATGGGTTCCATGGAACATTTGGACCAAAATGGATGATTCTATGGCCAATCGAATGCAATGGGATTATCTGAGGTCACAGGCGGGTCATTGGAACTTCTATGGGTTCCATGGAACATTTGGACCAAAATGGATGATTCTATGGCTAATCGGATGCAATGGGATTATTTGAGGTCACAGAAAGGTCATTGGAACTTTTAATGGTTCCATGGATCATTTGGACCAAAATGGGTTATTCTATGGCCAATCGGATGCAATGGGATTATCTGAGGTCACAGGCGGGTCATTGGAACTTTGATGGGTTCTATGGAACATTTGGATCAAAATGGATGATTCTATGGCCAATCGGATTCAATGGGATTATCTGAGGTCACAGGCGTATCATTGGAACTTTTATGGGTTCTATGGAACATTTGGACCAAAATGGTTATTCTATGGCCAATCGGATGCAATGGGATTATCTGAGGTCACAGGCGGGTCATTGGAACATGTATGGGTTCCATGGAACATTTGGACCAAAATGGATGATTCTATGGCCAATGGGATGCAATGGGATTATCTGAGGTCACAAGCGGGTCATTGGAACTTTTATGGGTTCAATGGAACATTTGGACCAAAATGGATGATTCTATGGCCAATCGGATGCAATGGGATTATCTGAGGTCACAGGCGGGTCATTGGAACTTTTAATGGTTCCATGGAACATTTGGACCAAAATGGGTTATTCTATGGCCAATCGATTGCAATGGGATTATCTGAGGTCATGGGCGGGTCATTGGAACTTTTATGGGTTCCATGGAACATTTAGACCAAAATGGATGATTCCATGGCCAATCGGGTGCAATGGGGTTATCTGAGGTCATAAGCGGGTCATTGGAACTTTTAATGGTTCCATGGAACATTTGGACCAAAATGGGTTATTCTATGGCCAATCGGATGCAATGGGATTATCTGAGGTCACAGGCGGGTCATTGGAACTTTTATGGGTTCCATGGAACATTTTGACCAAAATGGATGATTCTATGGCCAATCGGATGTTATGGGATTATCTGAGGTCACATACGGGTCATTGGAACTTTTATAGGTTCCATGGAACATTTGGACCAAAATGGATGATTGTGTGGCCAATCGGATGCAATGGGTTTATCTGAGGTCACAGGCGTGTCATTGGATTTTTGATGGGTTCCATGGAACATTTGGATCAAAATGGATGATTCTATGGCCAATCGGATTCAATGGGATTATCTGAGGTCACAGGCAGGTCATTGGTACTTTTATGGGTTCCATGGAACATTTGGATCAAAATGGATGATTCTATGGCCAATCGGATGCTATTGGATTATTTGAGGTCACAGGAAGGTCATTGCAACTTTTAATGGCTCCATGGAACATTTGGACCAAAATGGATGATTCTGTGGCCAACCAGATGCAATGAAATGATCTGAGGTCACAGGCGGGTCATTGCAACTTTTATGGGTTCCATGGAACATTTTGACCAAAATGGATGATTCTATGGCCATTCTGATGCTATAGGATTATCTGAATCACAAGCGAGTCATTGGAACTATAATGGGTTCCTTGGAACATTTGGACCAAAATGGATGATTCTTTGGCCAATCGGATGCAATGGGATTATCTGAGGTCACAGGAAGGTCATTGGAACTTTGATGGGTTCCATGGATTATTTGGATCAAAACGGATGATTCTATGGCCAATCGGATGCAATGGGATTATCTGAGGTCATAGGCGGGTCATTGGAACTTTGATGGGTTCCATGGAACATTTTGACCAAAATGGATGATTCTGTGGCCAATCGGATGCAATGGGTTTATCTGAGGTCACAGGCGTGTCATTGGATTTTTGATGGGTTCCATGGAACATTTGGACCAAAATGGGTTATTCTATGGCCAATCGGATGCAATGGGATTATCTGAGGTCACAGGCGGGTCATTGGAACTTTTATGGGTTCCATGGAATATTTTGAACAAAATGGATGCTTCTATAGCCAATGGGATTTTCTGAGGTCACAGGCGGGTCATTGCAACTTTTAATGGTTCCATGGAACATTTGGACCAAAATGGGTTATTCTATGGCGAATCGGATGCAATGGGATTATCTGAGGTCATAGGCGGGTCATTGGAACTCTTAATGGTTCCATGGAATATTTGGACCAAAATGGGTTATTCTATGACCAATCGGATGCAATGGGATTATCTGAGGTCACAGGCGTGTCATTGGATTTTTGATGGGTTCCATGGAACATTTTGACCAAAACGGATGATTCTATGGCCAACCAGATGCAATGGGATTATCTGAGGTCACAGGCGGGTCATTGGTACTTTTATGGGTTCCATGGAACATTTTGACCAAAATGGATGATTCTATGGCCATTCTGATGCAATAGGATTATCTGAGGTCACAAGCGAGTCATTGGAACTATAATTGGTTTCATGGAACATTTGGACCAAAATGGGTTATTCTATGGCCAATCGGATGCAATGGGATTATCTGAGGTCATAGGCGGGTCATTGGAGCTTTTAATGGTTCCATGGAACATTTGGACCCAAAAGGGTTATTCTATGACCAATCGGATGCAATGGGATTATCTGAGGTCACAGGCGGGTCATTGGAACTTTTATGGGTTCCATGGAAGATTTTGACCAAAATGGATGATTCTATGGCCAATCGAATGCAATGGGATTATCTGAGGTCACAGGCGGGTCATTGGTACTTATATGGGTTCCATGGAACATTTGTATCAAAATGGATGATTCTATGGCCAATCGGATAGAATGGAATTATCTGAGGTCACAGGCGGGTCATTGGAACTTTTATGGGTTCCATGGAACATTTGGACCAAAATGGATGATTCTATGGCTAATCGGATGCAATGGGATTATCTGAGGTCACAGGAAGGTCATTGGAACTTTTAATGGTTCCATGGATCATTTGGACCAAAATGGGTTATTCTATGGCCAATCGGATGCAATGGGATTATCTGAGGTCACAGGCGGGTCATTGGAACTTTGATGGGTTCCATGGAACATTTGGATCAAAATGGATGATTCTATGGCCAATCGGATTCAATGGGATTATCTGAGGTCACAGTCGTATCATTGGAACTTTTATGGGTTCCATGGAACATTTGGACCAAAATGGTTATTCTATGGCCAATCGGATGCAATGGGATTATCTGAGGTCACAGGAAGATCATTGGAATTTTTAATGGTTCCATGGTACATTTGGGCCAAAATGGATAATTCTATGGCCAATGGGATTATCTGAGGTCATGGGCGGGTCAATTGACTTTTAATGGTTCCATGGAACATTTGGACCAAAATGGGTTATTCCATGGCCAATCGGATGCAATGGGGTTATCTGAGGTCACAGGCGGGTCATTGGAACTTCGATGGGTTCCATGGAACATTTTGACCAAAATGGATGATTCTTTGGCCATTCTGATGCAATAGGATTATCTGAGGTCACAAGCGAGTTATTGGAACTATAATGGGTTCCATGGAACATTTGGACCAAAATGGATGATTCTGTGGCCAACCAGATGCAATGAAATGATTTGAAGTCACAGGCGGGTCATTGCAACTTTTATGGGTTCCATGGAACATTTTGACCAAAATGGATGATTCTATGTCCATTCTGATGCAATAGGATTATCTGAATCACAAGCGAGTCATTGGAACTATAATGGGTTCCATGGAACATTTGGACCAAAATGGATGATTCTTTGGCCAATCGGATGCAATGGGATTATCTGAGGTCACAGGAAGGTCATTGGAACTTTGATGGGTTCCATGGAACATTTGGACCAAAATGGATGATTCTATAGCCAATTGGATGCAATGGGATTATCTGAGGTCACAGGAAGGTCATTGGAACTTTTAATGGTTCCATGGAACATTTGGATCTAAATGGGTTATTCTATGCCCAATCGGTTGCAATGGGATTATCTGAGGTCATGGGCGGGTCATTGGAACTTTTATGGGTTCCATGGAACATTTGGACCAAAATGGACGATTCCATGGCCAATCGGGTGCAATGGGGTTATCTGAGGTCATAAGCGGGTCATTGGAACTTTAAATGGTTCCATGGAACATTTGGACCAAAATGGGTTATTCTATGGCCAATTGGATGCAATGGGATTATCTGAGGTCACAGGCGGGTCATTGGAACTTTTATGGGTTCCATGGAAGATTTTGAACAAAATGGATGATTCTATGGCCAATCGAATGCAATGGGATTATCTGAGGTCACAGGCGGGTCATTGGTACTTTTATGGGTTCCATGGAACATTTGTATCAAAATGGATGATTCTATGGCCAATCGGATAGAATGGAATTATCTGAGGTCACAGGCGGGTCATTGGAACTTTTATGGGTTCCATGGAACATTTTGACCAAATGATTTTGGATGATTCTATGGCCAATCGGATGCAATGGGATTATCTGAGGTCACTGGAAGGTCATTGGAACTTTTGATGGGTTCCATGGAACATTTGGACCAAAATGGATGATTCTATGGCCAATCGGATGCAATGGGATTATCTGAGGTCACAGGAAGGTCATTGGAACTTTTAATGGTTCCATGGATCATTTGGACCACAATGGGTTATTCTATGGCCAATCGGATGCAATGGGATTATCTGTGGTCACAGGCGGGTCATTGGAACTTTGATGGGTTCCATGGAACATTTGGATCAAAATGGATGATTCTATGGCCAATCGGATTCAATGGGATTATCTGAGGTCACAGGAAGGTCATTGGAACTTTGATGGGTTCCATGGAACATTTGGACCAAAATGGTTATTCTATGGCCAATCGGATGCAATGGGATTATCTGAGGTCACAGGAAGATCATTGGAATTTTTAATGGTTCCATGGAACATTTGGACCAAAATGGTTATTCCATGGCCAATCGGATGCAATGGGGTTATCTGAGGTCACAGGCGGGTCATTGGAACTTCGATGGGTTCCATGGAACATTTTGACCAAAATGGATGATTCTTTGGCCATTCTGATGCAATAGGATTATCTGAGGTCACAAGCGAGTTATTGGAACTATATTGGGTTCCATGGAACATTTGGACCAAAATGGATGATTCTGTGGCCAACCAGATGCAATGAAATGATTTGAGGTCACAGGCGGGTCATTGCAACTTTTATGGGTTCCATGGATATTTTGACCAAAATGGATGATTCTATGGCCATTCTGATGCAATAGGATTATCTGAATCACAAGCGAGTCATTGGAACTATAATGGGTTCCATGGAACATTTGGACCAAAATGGATGATTCTTTGGCCAATCGGATGCAATGGGATTATCTGAGGTCACAGGAAGGTCATTGGAACTTTGATGGGTTCCATGGAACATTTGGACCAAAATGGATGATTCTATGGCCAATTGGATGCAATGGGATTATCTGAGGTCACATGAAGGTCATTGGAACTTTTAATGGTTCCATGGAACATTTGGATCAAAATGGGTTATTCTATGGCCAATCGGTTGCAATGGGATTATCTGAGGTCATGGGCGGGTCATTGGAACTTTTATGGGTTCCATGGAACATTTGGACCAAAATGGACGATTCCATGGCCAATCGGGTGCAATGGGGTTATCTGAGGTCATAAGCGGGTCATTGGAACTTTTAATGGTTCCATGGAACATTTGGACCAAAATGGGTTATTCTATGGCCAATCGGATGCAATGGGATTATCTGAGGTCACAGGCGGGTCATTGGAACTTTTATGGGTTCCATGGAATATTTTGAACAAAATGGATGCTTCTATGGCCAATGGGATTTTCTGAGGTCACAGGCGGGTCATTGGAACTATTAATGGTTCCATGGAACATTTGGACCAAAATGGGTTATTCTATGGCGAATCGGATGCAATGGGATTATCTGAGGTCATAGGCGGGTCATTGGAACTCTTAATCGTTCCATGGAATATTTGGACCAAAATGGGTTATTCTATGACCAATCGGATGCAATGGGATTATCTGAGGTCACAGGCGTGTCATTGGATTTTTGATGGGTTCCATGGAACATTTTGATCAAAACGGATGATTCTATGGCCAATCGGATGCAATGGTATTATCTGAGGTCACAGGCGGGTCATTGGTACTTTTATGGGTTCCATGGAAAATTTGGATCAAAATGGATAATTCTATGGCCAATCGGATGCAATGGGATTATCTGAGGTCACAGGCGGGTCATTGGAACTTTTATGGGTTCCATGGAACAATTGGATCAAAATGGATAATTCTATGGCCAATCGGATGCAATGGTATTATCTGAGGTCACAGGCGGGTCATTGGTACTTTTATGGGTTCCATGGAACATTTGTATCAAAATGGATGATTCTATGGCCAATCGGATAGAATGGAATTATCTGAGGTCACAGGCGGGTCATTGGAACTTTTTATGGTTCCGTGGAACATTTTGACCAAATGATTTTGGATGATTCTATGGCCAATCGGATGCAATGGGATTATCTGAGGTCACTGGAAGGTCATTGGAACTTTTAATGGTTCCATGGAACATTTGGACCAAAATGGATGATTCTATGGCCAATCGGATGCAATGGGATTATCTGAGGTCACAGGAAGGTCATTGGAACTTTTAATGGTTCCATGGAACATTTGGACCAAAATGGGTTATTCTATGGCCAATCGGATGCAATGGGATTATCTGAGGTCACATACGGGTCATTGGAACTTTTAATGGTTCCATGGAACATTTGGACCAAAATAGGTTATTCTATGGCTAATCGATTGCAATGGGATTATCTGAGGTCATGGGCGGGTCATTGCAACTTGTATGGATTCCATGGAACATTAAGACCAAAATGGATGATTCCATGGCCAATCGGGTGCAATGGGGTTATCTGAGGTCATAAGCGGGTCAATGGAACTTTTAATGGTTCCATGGAACATTTGGACCAAAATGGGTTATTCTATGGCCAATCGGATGCAATGGGATTATCTGAGGTCACAGGCGGGTCATTGGAACTTTTATGGGTTCCATGGAACATTTTGACCAAAATGGATGATTCTATGGCCAATCGGATGTAATGGGATTATCTGAGGTCACATACGGGTCATTGGAACTTTTATAAGTTCCATGATTCTGTGGCCAATCGGATGCAATGGGTTTATCTGAGGTCACAGGCGTGTCATTGGATTTTTGATGGGTTCCATGGAACATTTGGATCAAAATGGATGATTCTATGGCCAATCGGATTCAATGGGATTATTTGAGGTCACAGGCAGGTCATTGGTACTTTTATGGGTTCCATGGAACATTTGGATCAAAATGGATGATTCTATGGCCAATCGGATGCTATTGGATTATTTGAGGTCACAGGAAGGTCATTGCACCTTTTAATGGCTCCATGGAACATTTGGACCAAAATGGATGATTCTGTGGCCAACCAGATGCAATGAAATGATCTGAGCTCACAGGCGGGTCATTGCAACTTTTATGGGTTCCATGGAACATTTTGACCAAAATGGATGATTCTATGGCCATTCTGATGCAGGGGCGGATCTGGAAAAAATCTTGGGGGGGGTAAATTATCAAAGACACACATTTTCGATTTGAGAAAATTTTGCCTTTTTACAAATAGATAAATTGTTCTTTTTTGAATTGAAATTATTGAATTGTTTAAGAAGCATTTTTTCCAGACACATACACGCACATTTCTGTATTTATTTATTTCTCCCTTTTTCTGGAATAATATCTCGGCGAAAAGTAAATAAAAACTCTAAATCTAACAAGAGCAGCCCACGTAAAATTGTGAAATTTTTTCGTCTTTGAACGTCGATATCTTCGAAACTGTCGAATATATTGTTATTGAATGTGCAAAAATTGAAAGGTCTATCTAAATCGGTAGATCAATATAATAGATATAGCAATATTATCAGAAAAAAAACTGATTATCATGTTTTTGCCTAAAACTCAAAAACTCGAGCTGATGGAGAAAAATGGAGTCTATATTTGAAATCAGCAGCCAAAATTCATTCGGTATTGTTTATCGAGATCTCTGCACCTTTCATAAAGCTTAATTTTGTAACTGACAAAATCATATGACAAAATCATCGCAAAATTATCAATAACTTCGTTAATATTTATTTAAATGTCTCTAAGTATATGCAATAATGCGAGTCCATTCAATCGTTCTCAATTCGAACGGAACCATATTTTTAATCGTCGCAGTATAGAAAAACTTCGCTCAGCTGTTTCTACACTGATAGGAAGCGTGGCAAAGATAGCAAACGTTATAGAAATTAGTGGAAAAATGTCATTAGTGTCACATTAGTGTCGCTCTCCTATTTACACTGCCAAATTTTAAGTTCATGAAATAATTGAATTTGAATTAGTTCCATTCTAAAAGTGGACTAAAAGTGGCAGTTTTATTTCATGAAATTCGGTTGTGGTAATTTGGTTGGTTTGTTGCAAATATAATTACTAGTATCGCGCTGGGGTCGCAAATCGCCCAATTTTTGTTTGTTTATTTATAGTTGTATAAAATAGTTGGTGCACTTCTTCTCCGCACTCTAATTCATTTAAAAACAGAATTATCAAAATCGGTTGAAAAACACGGGAGAAAATGGTCCTTAACTGTTTTCCCTGCGCCTATTTATATAAAAAGTAAGTTAAGGTAGGCTTGAAAAATTTCAGAATTCCAAACAATTTAGAATTTACTCAAACAAAAATAATTGTATGCAACAAATTATTTGCGCAGTTGATACAATTTTAGCAACTTTAACCTAACATTAATTCACTTCAAAACAACCCTGTTATAAAGGGTGTTTTTTTAAAAGCTTGCTGATTTGAAATTTAAATAAAACACATGCCAAATTGTGAAATAGCCAAAAAAATTTTTATTTGGTAGATAATTTCTTGGCATTTAACATTTAAATATAATTTCGAGCATATGACCACCACGACTTTTTTGCACAAAGGGCATTCTGGAGGTCCACTTTTCGACCCAAAAGTCTTTGAGGGCGTATTTCAACATCCATATCTTGAAGATTTGGCAACAAAAATTCATTGATCATGGTTCTGTATCGATTTCTATTCACGGTAATGCGTCGTCCTTCCTCATTTTAGAGACAAATCGATAAATTAACGTTTTCTTCGACACTGGCCTCAACAATATTTTCTTCTGTAAGCACTCTTCTCATTCTTCTCGGTGGCTTGGAATCCAAAAGAGTGAATATAGACCGAAATTTGATAATTACGTTCTTTATGGTGGTCTCAGACGGACGATTATGTGCACCATAAAATTCGCGAAGTGCTCCATAAACATTTTTAATTGAACACTGTTTTTGAAAATAAATTTTCACGATTTGGAAGCGTTGTTCTGGAGTTAACCTATTCATAATGATTTGCCAAATAATACTGAGTAGAGACGTCACTTTCAACTGTCAAAACAACTGTCAGACAATAGAAAAATCCATATTGAAAAAAAAACCTCAGAAAAAAACACCCTTTATATCATATATGACAAAAAGTATTACAGATGTATATAATATTTTCATAAGGACTGAATATAGCTGAAATATTTCTAAGAAGTAATTTAACTGATGATGAAATAATTGAAGTAAAAAAACTATTGGATTTTACATTGTTTGTAATTTTTTTTTTGAAAATTTATAAAGTGAAAACTGAAAGTACAATGCACGTATTGTTTTTTTATGGTAAAATGCGTTGGCACATAGGTTGCAAAAAAGTTTTGCAGGTTTTCAGTTAAAATTTAGAAGAATAAAATATTTTAAGTGGCAACTTTGGTTTGCATAGCCAAAATCTTAATTGCGCTCATAACAAATCAAAATCAATGTTGCTTGCTCAATGATTTCATATAAATGGCATTTTTAAACTAATCGTAAATGTCTTGCAAAAATATAATTATTATAAAGCAAACACTTACGCTAAGGTAGTGACTTCAAGTTTTTTATTTGTAAGAAAATAAAGCGTCTTTAAAGTTGATTGTTTAAAAAATGGCTGTTAATTTGAGAACATAACGATCTGTTACTTTATTTTCAATCTCATTTTTTAAAAAAATCGAATTTACTACCTTGACGTAAGTGTTTGCTTTACATATAATTATATTTTGGTTTTTGCATGTGATTCTACATGTGATTCTACAAGCAAAATGGTCATACTCTTCTCGCATCGCTTCATAAAAACGTCATCTACACGCAAATGACCTCACGAAACAAAAATAAACAAAATTTTTTTTATATACTTTAATAATTGTTGAAATCAATAAAAAAACTAGAGTTAAACAATGTCTCTGACCATTTTTTTTAGTATTCTTTCAAAACACGCCTTCAGAATCGCTGATGTATACATAAAAGTACCCTTAAGCTGTGGGCATAACTATTTTTTCCAAATAATGTATTAAAAAAAAAGTATTTGAGAGTTCTTGGGGGGGGTAATTACCCCCTTTACCCCCCCCTTGTATCCGCGCCTGTTCTGATGCAATAGGATTATCTGAATCACAAGCGGGTCATTGGAACTATAATGGGTTCCATGGAACATTTGGACCAAAATGGATGATTCTTTGGCCAATCGGATGCAATGGGATTATCTGAGGTCACAGGAAGGTCATTGGAACTTTGATGGGTTCCATGGAACATTTGGACCAAAACGGATGATTCTATGGCCAATCGGATGCAATAGGATTATCTGAGGTCACAGGCGGGTCATTGGTACTTTTATGGGTTCCATGGAACAGTTGGACCAAAATGGATGCTTCTATGGCCAATGGGATTATCTGAGGTCATGTGCGGGTCATTGGAACTTTAAATGGGATTATCTCAGGTCACAGGAAGGTCATTGGAATTTTTAATGGTTCCATGGAACTTTTGGACCAAAATGGATGATTCTATGGCCAATCGGATGGAATGAGATTATCTGAGGTCACAGGCGGGTCATTGGAACTTCGATGGGTTCCATGGAACGATTGGACCAAAATGGGTTATTCTATGGCCAATCGGATGCAATGGGATTATCTGAGGTCACAGGAAGATCATTGGAATTTTTAATGGTTCCATGGTACATTTGGGCCAAAATGGATAATTCTATGGCCAATGGGATTATCTGAGGTCATGGGCGGGTCAATTGACTTTTAATGGTTCCATGGAACATTTGGACCAAAATGGGTTATTCTATGGCCAATCGGATGCAATGGGATTATCTGAGGTCATAGGCGGGTCATTGCAACTTTTATGAGTTCCATGGAACATTTTGACCAAAATGGATGATTCTTTGGCCATTCTGATGCAATAGGATTATCTGAGGTCACAAGCGAGTTATTGGAACTATAATGGGTTCCATGGAACATTTGGACCAAAATGGATGATTCTGTGGCCAACCAGATGCAATGAAATGATTTGAGGTCACAGGCGGGTCATTGCAACTTTTATGGGTTCCATGGAACATTTTGACCAAAATGGATGATTCTATGGCCATTCTGATGCAATAGGATTATCTGAATCACAAGCGAGTCATTGGAACTATAATGGGTTCCATGGAACATTTGAACCAAAATGGATGATTCTTTGGTCAATCGGATGCAATGGGATTATCTGAGGTCACAGGAAGGTCATTGGAACTTTGATGGGTTCCATGGAACATTTGGACCAAAATGGATGGTTCTATGGCCAATTGGATGCAATGGGATTATCTGAGGTCAAGGGAAGGTCATTGGAACTTTTAATGGTTCCATGGAACATTTGGATCAAAATGGGTTATTCTATGGCCAATCGGTTGCCATGGGATTATCTGAGGTCATGGGCGGGTCATTGGAACTTTTATGGGTTCCATGGAACATTTGGACCAAAATGGACGATTCCATGGCCAATCGGGTGCAATGGGGTTATCTGAGGTCATAAGCGGGTCATTGGAACTTTTAATGGTTCCATGGAACATTTGGATCAAAATGGGTTATTCTATGGCCAATCGGATGCAATGGGATTATCTGAGGTCACAGGCGGGTCATTGGAACTTTTATGGGTTCCATGGAATATTTTGAACAAAATGGATGCTTCTATAGCCAATGGGATTTTCTGAGGTCACAGGCGGGTCATTGGAACTTTTAATGGTTCCATGGAACATTTGGACCAAAATGGGTTATTCTATCGCGAATCGGATGCAATGGGATTATCTGAGGTCATAGGCGGGTCATTGGAACTCTTAATGGTTCCATGGAATATTTGGACAAAAATGGGTTTTTCTATGACCAATCGGATGCAATGGGATTATCTGAGGTCACAGGCGTGTCATTGGATTTTTTATGGGTTCCATGGAACATTTTGACCAAAATGGATGATTCTATGGCCAATGGGATTATCTGAGGTCATGGGCGGGTCAATTGACTTTTAATGGTTCCATGGAACATTTGGACCAAAATGGGTTATTCCATTGCCAATCGGATGCAATGGGGTTATCTGAGGTCACAGGCGGGTCATTGGAACTTCGATGGGTTCCATGGAACATTTTGACCAAAATGGATGATTCTTTGGCCATTCTGATGCAATAGGATTATCTGAGGTCACAAGCGAGTTATTGGAACTATATTGGGTTCCATGGAACATTTGGACCAAAATGGATGATTCTGTGGCCAACCAGATGCAATGAAATGATTTGAGGTCACAGGCGGGTCATTGCAACTTTTATGGGTTCCATGGAACATTTTGACCAAAATGGATGATTCTATGGCCATTCTGATGCAATAGGATTATCTGAATCACAAGCGAGTCATTGGAACTATAATGGGTTCCATGGAACATTTGGACCAAAATGGATGATTCTTTGGCCAATCGGATGCAATGGGATTATCTGAGGTCACAGGAAGGTCATTGGAACTTTGATGGGTTCCATGGAACATTTGGACCAAAACGGATGATTCTATGGCCAATCGGATGCAATGGGATTATCTGAGGTCATAGGCGGGTCATTGGAACTTTGATGGGTTCCATGGAACATTTTGACCAAAATGGATGATTCTGTGGCCAATCGGATGCAATGGGTTTATCTGAGGTCACAGGCGTGTCATTGGTTTTTTGATGGGTTCCATGGAACATTTGGACCAAAATGGGTTATTCTATGGCCAATCGGATGCAATGGGATTATCTGAGGTCACAGGCGGGTCATTGGAACTTTTATGGGTTCCATGGAACATTTGGACCAAAATGGATGATTCTATGGCTAATCGGATGCAATGGGATTATCTGAGGTCACAGAAAGGTCATTGGAACTTTTAATGGTTCCATGGATCATTTGGACCAAAATGGGTTATTCTATGGCCAATCGGATGCAATGGGATTATCTGAGGTCACAGGCGGGTCATTGGAACTTTGATGGGTTCTATGGAACATTTGGATCAAAATGGATGATTCTATGGCCAATCGGATTCAATGGGATTATCTGAGGTCACAGGCGTATCATTGGAACTTTTATGGGTTCCATGGAACATTTGGACCAAAATGGTTATTCTATGGCCAATCGGATGCAATGGGATTATCTGAGGTCACAGGCGGGTCATTGGAACATGTATGGGTTCCATGGAACATTTGGACCAAAATGGATGATTCTATGGCCAATGGGATGCAATGGGATTATCTGAGGTTACAAGCGGGTCATTGGAACTTTTATGGGTTCAATGGAACATTTGGACCAAAATGGATGATTCTATGGCCAATCGGATGCAATGGGATTATCTGAGGTCACAGGCGGGTCATTGGAACTTTTAATGGTTCCATGGAACATTTGGACCAAAATGGGTTATTCTATGGCCAATCGATTGCAATGGGATTATCTGAGGTCATGGGCGGGTCATTGGAACTTTTATGGGTTCCATGGAACATTTAGACCAAAATGGATGATTCCATGGCCAATCGGGTGCAATGGGGTTATCTGAGGTCATAAGCGGGTCATTGGAACTTTTAATGGTTCCATGGAACATTTGGACCAAAATGGGTTATTCTATGGCCAATCGGATGCAATGGGATTATCTGAGGTCACAGGCGGGTCATTGGAACTTTTATGGGTTCCATGGAACATTTTGACCAAAATGGATGATTCTATGGCCAATCGGATGTTATGGGATTATCTGAGGTCACATACGGGTCATTGGAACTTTTATAGGTTCCATGGAACATTTGGACCAAAATGGATGATTGTGTGGCCAATCGGATGCAATGGGTTTATCTGAGGTCACAGGCGTGTCATTGGATTTTTGATGGGTTCCATGGAACATTTGGATCAAAATGGATGATTCTATGGCCAATCGGATTCAATGGGATTATCTGAGGTCACAGGCAGGTCATTGGTACTTTTATGGGTTCCATGGAACATTTGGATCAAAATGGATGATTCTATGGCCAATCGGATGCTATTGGATTATTTGAGGTCACAGGAAGGTCATTGCAACTTTTAATGGCTCCATGGAACATTTGGACCAAAATGGATGATTCTGTGGCCAACCAGATGCAATGAAATGATCTGAGGTCACAAGCGGGTCATTGCAACTTTTATGGGTTCCATGGAACATTTTGACCAAAATGGATGATTCTATGGCCATTCTGATGCTATAGGATTATCTGAATCACAAGCGAGTCATTGGAACTATAATGGGTTCCTTGGAACATTTGGACCAAAATGGATGATTCTTTGGCCAATCGGATGCAATGGGATTATCTGAGGTCACAGGAAGGTCATTGGAACTTTGATGGGTTCCATGGAACATTTGGACCAAAACGGATGATTCTATGGCCAATCGGATGCAATGGGATTATCTGAGGTCATAGGCGGGTGATTGGAACTTTGATGGGTTCCATGGAACATTTTGACCAAAATGGATGATTCTGTGGCCAATCGGATGCAATGGGTTTATCTGAGGTCACAGGCGTGTCATTGGATTTTTGATGGGTTCCATGGAACATTTGGACCAAAATGGGTTATTCTATGGCCAATCGGATGCAATGGGATTATCTGAGGTCACAGGCGGGTCATTGGAACTTTTATGGGTTCCATGGAATATTTTGACCAAAATGGATGCTTCTATAGCCACTGGGATTTTCTGAGGTCACAGGCGGGTCATTGCAACTTTTAATGGTTCCATGGAACATTTGGACCAAAATGGGTTATTCTATGGCGAATCGGATGCAATGGGATTATCTGAGGTCATAGGCGGGTCATTGGAACTCTTAATGGTTCCATGGAATATTTGGACCAAAATGGGTTATTCTATGACCAATCGGATGCAATGGGATTATCTGAGGTCACAGGCGTGTCATTGGATTTTTGATGGGTTCCATGGAACATTTTGACCAAAACGGATGATTCTATGGCCAACCAGATGCAATGGGATTATCTGAGGTCACAGGCGGGTCATTGGTACTTTTATGGGTTCCATGGAACATTTGGATCAAAATGGATAATTCTATGGCCAATCGGATGCAATGGGATTATCTGAGGTCACAGGCGGGTCATTGGAACTTTTATGGGTTCCATGGAACATTATTACCAAAATGGATGATTCTATGGCCAATCGGATGCAATGGGATTCTCTGAGGTCACAGGAAGGTCATTGCAACTTTTAATGGCTCCATGGAACATATGGACCAAAATGGATGTTTCTGTGGCCAACAAGATGCAATGAAATGATCTGAGTTCACAGGCCGGTCATTGGATTTTTTATGGGTTCCATGGAACATTTTGACCAAAATGGATGATTCTATGGCCATTCTGATGCAATAGGATTATCTGAGGTCACAAGCGAGTCATTGGAACTATAATTGGTTTCATGGAACATTTGGACCAAAATGGGTTATTCTATGGCCAATCGGATGCAATGGGATTATCTGAGGTCATAGGCGGGTCATTGGAGCTTTTAATGGTTCCATGGAACATTTGGACCAAAATGGGTTATTCCATTGCCAATCGGATGCAATGGGGTTATCTGAGGTCACAGGCGGGTCATTGGAACTTCGATGGGTTCCATGGAAGATTTTGACCAAAATGGATGATTCTATGGCCAATCGAATGCAATGGGATTATCTGAGGTCACAGGCGGGTCATTGGTACTTATATGGGTTCCATGGAACATTTGTATCAAAATGGATGACTTTATGGCCAATCGGATAGAATGGAATTATCTGAGGTCACAGGCGGGTCATTGGAACTTTTATGGGTTCCATGGAACATTTGGACCAAAATGGATGATTCTATGGCTAATCGGATGCAATGGGATTATCTGAGGTCACAGGAAGGTCATTGGAACTTTTAATGGTTCCATGGATCATTTGGACCAAAATGGGTTATTCTATGGCCAATCGGATGCAATGGGATTATCTGAGGTCACAGGCGGGTCATTGGAACTTTGATGGGTTCCATGGAACATTTGGATCAAAATGGATGATTCTATGGCCAATCGGATTCAATGGGATTATCTGAGGTCACAGGCGTATCATTGGAACTTTTATGGGTTCCATGGAACATTTGGACCAAAATGGTTATTCTATGGCCAATCGGATGCAATGGGATTATCTGAGGTCACAGGAAGATCATTGGAATTTTTAATGGTTCCATGGTACATTTGGGCCAAAATGGATAATTCTATGGCCAATGGGATTATCTGAGGTCATGGGCGGGTCAATTGACTTTTAATGGTTCCATGGAACATTTGGACCAAAATGGGTTATTCCATGGCCAATCGGATGCAATGGGGTTATCTGAGGTCACAGGCGGGTCATTGGAACTTCGATGGGTTCCATGGAACATTTTGACCAAAATGGATGATTCTTTGGCCATTCTGATGCAATAGGATTATCTGAGGTCACAAGCGAGTTATTGGAACTATAATGGGTTCCATGGAACATTTGGACCAAAATGGATGATTCTGTGGCCAACCAGATGCAATGAAATGATTTGAGGTCACAGGCGGGTCATTGCAACTTTTATGGGTTCCATGGAACATTTTGACCAAAATGGATGATTCTATGTCCATTCTGATGCAATAGGATTATCTGAATCACAAGCGAGTCATTGGAACTATAATGGGTTCCATGGAACATTTGGACCAAAATGGATGATTCTTTGGCCAATCGGATGCAATGGGATTATCTGAGGTCACAGGAAGGTCATTGGAACTTTGATGGGTTCCATGGAACATTTGGACCAAAATGGATGATTCTATGGCCAATTGGATGCAATGGGATTATCTGAGGTCACAGGAAGGTCATTGGAACTTTTAATGGTTCCATGGAACATTTGGATCTAAATGGGTTATTCTATGCCCAATCGGTTGCAATAGGATTATCTGAGGTCATGGGCGGGTCATTGGAACTTTTATGGGTTCCATGGAACATTTGGACCAAAATGGACGATTCCATGGCCAATCGGGTGCAATGGGGTTATCTGAGGTCATAAGCGGGTCATTGGAACTTTAAATGGTTCCATGGAACATTTGGACCAAAATGGGTTATTCCATGGCCAATCGGATGCAATGGGATTATCTGAGGTCACAGGCGGGTCATTGGAACTTTTATGGGTTCCATGGAAGATTTTGACCAAAATGGATGATTCTATGGCCAATCGAATGCAATGGGATTATCTGAGGTCACAGGCGGGTCATTGGTACTTTTATGGGTTCCATGGAACATTTGTATCAAAATGGATGATTCTATGGCCAATCGGATAGAATGGAATTATCTGAGGTCACAGGCGGGTCATTGGAACTTTTATGGGTTCCATGGAACATTTTGACCAAATGATTTTGGATGATTCTATGGCCAATCGGATGCAATGGGATTATCTGAGGTCACTGGAAGGTCATTGGAACTTTTGATGGGTTCCATGGAACATTTGGACCAAAATGGATGATTCTATGGCCAATCGGATGCAATGGGATTATCTGAGGTCACAGGAAGGTCATTGGAACTTTTAATGGTTCCATGGATCATTTGGACCACAATGGGTTATTCTATGGCCAATCGGATGCAATGGGATTATCTGAGGTCACAGGCGGGTCATTGGAACTTTGATGGGTTCCATGGAACATTTGGATCAAAATGGATGATTCTATGGCCAATCGGATTCAATGGGATTATCTGAGGTCACAGGAAGGTCATTGGAACTTTGATGGGTTCCATGGAACATTTGGACCAAAATGGTTATTCTATGGCCAATCGGATGCAATGGGATTATCTGAGGTCACAGGAAGATCATTGGAATTTTTAATGGTTCCATGGTACTTTTGGGCCAAAATGGATAATTCTATGGCCAATGGGATTATCTGAGGTCATGGGCGGGTCAATTGACTTTTAATGGTTCCATGGAACATTTGGACCAAAATGGGTTATTCCATGGCCAATCGGATGCAATGGGGTTATCTGAGGTCACAGGCGGGTCATTGGAACTTCGATGGGTTCCATGGAACATTTTGACCAAAATGGATGATTCTTTGGCCATTCTGATGCAATAGGATTATCTGAGGTCACAAGCGAGTTATTGGAACTATATTGGGTTCCATGGAACATTTGGACCAAAATGGATGATTCTGTGGCCAACCAGATGCAATGAAATGATTTGAGGTCACAGGCGGGTCATTGCAACTTTTATGGGTTCCATGGAACATTTTGACCAAAATGGATGATTCTATGGCCATTCTGATGCAATAGGATTATCTGAATCACAAGCGAGTCATTGGAACTATAATGGGTTCCATGGAACATTTGGACCAAAATGGATGATTCTTTGGCCAATCGGATGCAATGGGATTATCTGAGGTCACAGGAAGGTCATTGGAACTTTGATGGGTTCCATGGAACATTTGGACCAAAATGGATGATTCTATGGCCAATTGGATGCAATGGGATTATCTGAGGTCACAGGAAGGTCATTGGAACTTTCAATGGTTCCATGGAACATTTGGATCAAAATGGGTTATTCTATGGCCAATCGGTTGCAATGGGATTATCTGAGGTCATGGGCGGGTCATTGGAACTTTTATAGGTTCCATGGAACATTTGGACCAAAATGGACGATTCCATGGCCAATCGGGTGCAATGGGGTTATCTGAGGTCATAAGCGGGTCATTGGAACTTTTAATGGTTCCATGGAACATTTGGACCAAAATGGGTTATTCTATGGCCAAACGGATGCAATGGGATTATCTGAGGTCACAGGCGGGTCATTGGAACTTTTATGGGTTCCATGGAATATTTTGAACAAAATGGATGCTTCTATGGCCAATGGGATTTTCTGAGGTCACAGGCGGGTCATTGGAACTATTAATGGTTCCATGGAACATTTGGACCAAAATGGGTTATTCTATGGCGAATCGGATGCAATGGGATTATCTGAGGTCATAGGCGGGTCATTGGAACTCTTAAACGTTCCATGGAATATTTGGACCAAAATGGGTTATTCTATGACCAATCGGATGCAATGGGATTATCTGAGGTCACAGGCGTGTCATTGGATTTTTGATGGGTTCCATGGAACATTTTGATCAAAACGGATGATTCTATGGCCAATCGGATGCAATGGTATTATCTGAGGTCACAGGCGGGTCATTGGTACTTTTATGGGTTCCATGGACAATTTGGATCAAAATGGATAATTCTATGGCCAATCGGATGCAATGGGATTATCTGAGGTCACAGGCGGGTCATTGGAACTTTTATGGGTTCCATGGAACAATTGGATCAAAATGGATAATTCTATGGCCAATCGGATGCAATGGTATTATCTGAGGTCACAGGCGGGTCATTGGAATTTTTAATGGTTCCATGGATCATTTGGACCAAAATGGGTTATTCTATGGCCAATCGGATGCAATGGGATTATCTGAGGTCACAGGCGGGTCATTGGAACTTTGATGGGTTCCATGGAACATTTGGATCAAAATGGATGATTCTATGGCCAATCGGATTCAATGGGATTATCTGAGGTCACAGGCGTATCATTGGAACTTTTATGGGTTCCATGGAACATTTGGACCAAAATGGTTATTCTATGGCCAATCGGATGCAATGGGATTATCTGAGGTCACAGGAAGATCATTGGAATTGTTAATGATTCCATGGTACATTTGGGCCAAAATGGATAATTCTATGGCCAATGGGATTATCTGAGGTCATGGGCGGGTCAATTGACTTTTAATGGTTCCATGGAACATTTGGACCAAAATGGGTTATTCCATGGCCAATCGGATGCAATGGGGTTATCTGAGGTCACAGGCGGGTCATTGGAACTTCGATGGGTTCCATGGAACATTTTGACCAAAATGGATGATTCTTTGGCCATTCTGATGCAATAGGATTATCTGAGGTCACAAGCGAGTTATTGGAACTATAATGGGTTCCATGGAACATTTGGACCAAAATGGATGATTCTGTGGCCAACCAGATGCAATGAAATGATTTGAGGTCACAGGCGGGTCATTGCAACTTTTATGGGTTCCATGGAACATTTTGACCAAAATGGATGATTCTATGTCCATTCTGATGCAATAGGATTATCTGAATCACAAGCGAGTCATTGGAACTATAATGGGTTCCATGGAACATTTGGACCAAAATGGATGATTCTTTGGCCAATCGGATGCAATGGGATTATCTGAGGTCACAGGAAGGTCATTGGATTTTTGATGGGTTCCATGGAACATTTGGACCAAAATGGATGATTCTATGGCCAATTGGATGCAATGGGATTATCTGAGGTCACAGGAAGGTCATTGGAACTTTTAATGGTTCCATGGAACATTTGGATCTAAATGGGTTATTCTATGCCCAATCGGTTGCAATGGGATTATCTGAGGTCACAGGCGGGTCATTGGAACTTTTATGGGTTCCATGGAACATTTGGACCAAAATGGACGATTCCATGGCCAATCGGGTGCAATGGGGTTATCTGAGGTCATAAGCGGGTCATTGGAACTTTAAATGGTTCCATGGAACATTTGGACCAAAATGGGTTATTCTATGGCCAATCGGATGCAATGGGATTATCTGAGGTCACAGACGGGTCATTGGAACTTTTATGGGTTCCATGGAAGATTTTGACCAAAATGGATGATTCTATGGCCAATCGAATGCAATGGGATTATCTGAGGTCACAGGCGGGTCATTGGTACTTTTATGGGTTCCATGGAACATTTGTATCAAAATGGATGATTCTATGGCCAATCGGATAGAATGGAATTATCTGAGGTCACAGGCGGGTCATTGGAACTTTTATGGGTTCCATGGAACATTTTGACCAAATGATTTTGGATGATTCTATGGCCAATAGGATGCAATGGGATTATCTGAGGTCACTGGAAGGTCATTGGAACTTTTGATGGGTTCCATGGAACATTTGGACCAAAATGGATGATTCTATGGCCAATCGGATGCAATGGGATTATCTGAGGTCACAGGAAGGTCATTGGAACTTTTAATGGTTCCATGGATCATTTGGACCACAATGGGTTATTCTATGGCCAATCGGATGCAATGGGATTATCTGAGGTCACAGGCGGGTCATTGGAACTTTGATGGGTTCCATGGAACATTTGGATCAAAATGGATGATTCTATGGCCAATCGGATTCAATGGGATTATCTGAGGTCACAGGAAGGTCATTGGAACTTTGATGGGTTCCATGGAACATTTGGACCAAAATGGTTATTCTATGGCCAATCGGATGCAATGGGATTATCTGAGGTCACAGGAAGATCATTGGAATTTTTAATGGTTCCATGGTACTTTTGGGCCAAAATGGATAATTCTATGGCCAATGGGATTATCTGAGGTCATGGGCGGGTCAATTGACTTTTAATGGTTCCATGGAACATTTGGACCAAAATGGGTTATTCCATGGCCAATCGGATGCAATGGGGTTATCTGAGGTCACAGGCGGTTCATTGGAACTTCGATGGGTTCCATGGAACATTTTGACCAAAATGGATGATTCTTTGGCCATTCTGATGCAATAGGATTATCTGAGGTCACAAGCGAGTTATTGGAACTATATTGGGTTCCATGGAACATTTGGACCAAAATGGATGATTCTGTGGCCAACCAGATGCAATGAAATGATTTGAGGTCACAGGCGGGTCATTGCAACTTTTATGGGTTCCATGGAACATTTTGACCAAAATGGATGATTCTATGGCCATTCTGATGCAATAGGATTATCTGAATCACAAGCGAGTCATTGGAACTATAATGGGTTCCATGGAACATTTGCACCAAAATGGATGATTCTTTGGCCAATCGGATGCAATGGGATTATCTGAGGTCACAGGAAGGTCATTGGAACTTTGATGGGTTCCATGGAACATTTGGACCAAAATGGATGATTCTATGGCCAATTGGATGCAATGGGATTATCTGAGGTCACAGGAAGGTCATTGGAACTTTTAATGGTTCCATGGAACATTTGGATCAAAATGGGTTATTCTATGGCCAATCGGTTGCAATGGGATTATCTGAGGTCATGGGCGGGTCATTGGAACTTTTATAGGTTCCATGGAACATTTGGACCAAAATGGACGATTCCATGGCCAATCGGGTGCAATGGGGTTATCTGAGGTCATAAGCGGGTCATTGGAACTTTTAATGGTTCCATGGAACATTTGGACCAAAATGGGTTATTCTATGGCCAAACGGATGCAATGGGATTATCTGAGGTCACAGGCGGGTCATTGGAACTTTTATGGGTTCCATGGAATATTTTGAACAAAATGGATGCTTCTATGGCCAATGGGATTTTCTGAGGTCACAGGCGGGTCATTGGAACTATTAATGGTTCCATGGAACATTTGGACCAAAATGGGTTATTCTATGGCGAATCGGATGCAATGGGATTATCTGAGGTCATAGGCGGGTCATTGGAACTCTTAATCGTTCCATGGAATATTTGGACCAAAATGGGTTATTCTATGACCAATCGGATGCAATGGGATTATCTGAGGTCACAGGCGTGTCATTGGATTTTTGATGGGTTCCATGGAACATTTTGATCAAAACGGATGATTCTATGGCCAATCGGATGCAATGGTATTATCTGAGGTCACAGGCGGGTCATTGGTACTTTTATGGGTTCCATGGAAAATTTGGATCAAAATGGATAATTCTATGGCCAATCGGATGCAATGGGATTATCTGAGGTCACAGGCGGGTCATTGGAACTTTTATGGGTTCCATGGAACAATTGGATCAAAATGGATAATTCTATGGCCAATCGGATGCAATGGTATTATCTGAGGTCACAGGCGGGTCATTGGTACTTTTATGGGTTCCATGGAACATTTGTATCAAAATGGATGATTCTATGGCCAATCGGATAGAATGGAATTATCTGAGGTCACAGGCGGGTCATTGGAACTTTTTATGGTTCCATGGAACATTTTGACCAAATGATTTTGGATGATTCTATGGCCAATCGGATGCAATGGGATTATCTGAGGTCACTGGAAGGTCATTGGAACTTTTAATGGTTCCATGGAACATTTGGACCAAAATGGATGATTCTATGGCCAATCGGATGCAATGGGATTATCTGAGGTCACAGGAAGGTCATTGGAACTTTTAATGGTTCCATGGAACATTTGGACCAAAATGGGTTATTCTATGGCCAATCGGATGCAATGGGATTATCTGAGGTCACATACGGGTCATTGGAACTTTTAATGGTTCCATGGAACATTTGGACCAAAATGGGTTATTCTATGGCCAATCGGTTGCAATGGGATTATCTGAGGTCATGGGCGGGTCATTGGAACTTTTATGGGTTCCATGGAACATTTAGACCAAAATGGATGATTCCATGGCCAATCGGGTGCAATGGGGTTATCTGAGGTCATAAGCGGGTCAATGGAACTTTTAATGGTTCCATGGAACATTTGGACCAAAATGGGTTATTCTATGGCCAATCGGATGCAATGGGATTATCTGAGGTCACAGGCGGGTCATTGGAACTTTTATGGGTTCCATGGAACATTTGGACCAAAATGGATGGTTCTATGGCCAATTGGATGCAATGGGATTATCTGAGGTCATAAGCGGGTCAATGGAACTTTTAATGGTTCCATGGAACATTTGGACCAAAATGGGTTATTCTATGGCCAATCGGATGCAATGGGATTATCTGAGGTCACAGGCGGGTCATTGGAACTTTTATGGGTTCCATGGAACATTTGGACCAAAATGGATGATTCTATGGCCAATCGGATGTAATGGGATTATCTGAGGTCACATACGGGTCATTGGAACTTTTATAGGTTCCATGGAACATTTGGACCAAAATGGATGATTCTGTGGCCAATCGGATGCAATGGGTTTATCTGAGGTCACAGGCGTGTCATTGGATTTTTGATGGGTTCCATGGAACATTTGGATCAAAATGGATGATTCTATGACCAATCGGATTCAATGGGATTATTTGAGGTCACAGGCGGGTCATTGGTACTTTTATGGGTTCCATGGAACATTTGGATCAAAATGGATGATTCTATGGCCAATCGGATGCTATTGGATTATTTGAGGTCACAGGAAGGTCATTGCACCTTTTAATGGCTCCATGGAACATTTGGACCAAAATGGATGATTCTGTGGCCAACCAGATGCAATGAAATGATCTGAGCTCACAGGTGGGTCATTGCAACTTTTATGGGTTCCATGGAACATTTTGACCAAAATGGATGATTCTATGGCCATTCTGATGCAATAGGATTATCTGAATCACAAGCGGGTCATTGGAACTATAATGGGTTCCATGGAACATTTGGACCAAAATGGATGATTCTTTGGCCAATCGGATGCAATGGGATTATCTGAGGTCACAGGAAGGTCATTGGAACTTTGATGGGTTCCATGGAACATTTGGACCAAAACGGATGATTCTATGGCCAATCGGATGCTATTGGATTATTTGAGGTCACAGGAAGGTCATTGCACCTTTTAATGGCTCCATGGAACATTTGGACCAAAATGGATGATTCTGTGGCCAACCAGATGCAATGAAATGATCTGAGCTCACAGGCGGGTCATTGCAACTTTTATGGGTTCCATGGAACATTTTGACCAAAATGGATGATTCTATGGCCATTCTGATGCAATAGGATTATCTGAATCACAAGCGGGTCATTGGAACTATAATGGGTTCCATGGAACATTTGGACCAAAATGGATGATTCTTTGGCCAATCGGATGCAATGGGATTATCTGAGGTCACAGGAAGGTCATTGGAACTTTGATGGGTTCCATGGAACATTTGGACCAAAACGGATGATTCTATGGCCAATCGGATGCAATAGGATTATCTGAGGTCACAGGCGGGGCATTGGTACTTTTATGGGTTCCATGGAACATTTGGACCAAAATGGATGCTTCTATGGCCAATGGGATTATCTGAGGTCATGTGCGGGTCATTGGAACTTTAAATGGGATTATCTCAGGTCACAGGAAGGTCATTGGAATTTTTAATGGTTCCATGGAACTTTTGGACCAAAATGGATGATTCTATGGCCAATCGGATGGAATGAGATTATCTGAGGTCACAGGAAGGTCATTGGAACTTCGATGGGTTCCATGGAACATTTGGACCAAAATGGGTTATTCTATGGCCAATCGGATGCAATGGGATTATCTGAGGTCACAGGAAGATCATTGGAATTTTTAATGGTTCCATGGTACATTTGGGCCAAAATGGATAATTCTATGGCCAATGGGATTATCTGAGGTCATGGGCGGGTCAATTGACTTTTAATGGTTCCATGGAACATTTGGACCAAAATGGGTTATTCTATGGCCAATCGGATGCAATGGGATTATCTGAGGTCATAGGCGGGTCATTGCAACTTTTATGGGTTCCATGGAACATTTTGACCAAAATGGATGATTCTTTGGCCATTCTGATGCAATAGGATTATCTGAGGTCACAAGCGAGTTATTGGAACTATAATGGGTTCCATGGAACATTTGGACCAAAATGGATGATTCTGTGGCCAACCAGATGCAATGAAATGATTTGAGGTCACAGGCGGGTCATTGCAACTTTTATGGGTTCCATGGAACATTTTGACCAAAATGGATGATTCTATGGCCATTCTGATGCAATAGGATTATCTGAATCACAAGCGAGTCATTGGAACTATAATGGGTTCCATAGAACATTTGAACCAAAATGGATGATTCTTTGGTCAATCGGATGCAATGGGATTATCTGAGGTCACAGGAAGGTCATTGGAACTTTGATGGGTTCCATGGAACATTTGGACCAAAATGGATGGTTCTATGGCCAATTGGATGCAATGGGATTATCTGAGGTCAAGGGAAGGTCATTGGAACTTTTAATGGTTCCATGGAACATTTGGATCAAAATGGGTTATTCTATGGCCAATCGGTTGCAATGGGATTATCTGAGGTCATGGGCGGGTCATTGGAACTTTTATGGGTTCCATGGAACATTTGGACCAAAATGGACGATTCCATGGCCAATCGGGTGCAATGGGGTTATCTGAGGTCATAAGAGGGTCATTGGAACTTTTAATGGTTCCATGGAACATTTGGACCAAAATGGGTTATTCTATCGCGAATAGGATGCAATGGGATTATCTGAGGTCATAGGCGGGTCATTGGAACTCTTAATGGTTCCATGGAATATTTGGACAAAAATGGGTTATTCTATGACCAATCGGATGCAATGGGATTATCTGAGGTCACAGGCGTGTCATTGGATTTTTGATGGGTTCCATGGAACATTTTGACCAAAATGGATGATTCTATGGCCAATGGGATTATCTGAGGTCATGGGCGGGTCAATTGACTTTTAATGGTTCCATGGAACATTTGGACCAAAATGGGTTATTCCATGGCCAATCGGATGCAATGGGGTTATCTGAGGTCACAGGCGGTTCATTTATTTATTTATTTATTTATTTATTTATTTCAGTCTACGGATATAATCTTACAGACTAATACATTTAATTAAATACAGTGAATAAGTTTAATCTAAATCTATACTCATTCACATCGAAATTTATTAATTGCGAAAGACTATTGCACAAATCGATGCACCTAGCAATAGGTTCATTAGCAGCGTAACTTGTCCTATGAAAACAGTCGATGACTAATCTATTATTCCTTAAAACTCTAGGTGGGTTGTAAAGACGAAATAGACTAGATAGTTCTGTACACACAATTTTACCAGAGACAATATTATATGCAAACATTAAGGAAAAAACCTTGCGCCTATCGTGAAGGGAAGTAAGACCAAGAAATTTGCGTCTAGCAATATATGAAGGGAGACCTTCCGGCCAACACATTTTACTTAAGGCATATTTTGTGAAACGTTTCTGGACACGTTCAATTTTATTAGAGTGAACCTCAAAATATGGATTCCAAATCAGGCAGCAATAATCTAAATGACTTCTAACCAAAGCTACATAAAGAGCCTTTATAGTATAAGGATCTTTGAAGTCTTGTGTGTTCCTTTTAATAAAACCAAGCATAGAATATGCTTTAGCTACAATAAGGTCAATGTGACTGGTGAATTTGAGTTTAGAGTCAAATAAAACACCCAAGTCTTTGACTTCGTTTCTACGCGTAATGTGACAATTATTTATTGAATAATCGAACAATATTTGGTTAGAACATTTACTGAATGAAACAACACTGCATTTATTTATGTTTAATAATAGTTTGTTTGAAACACACCAATCGTTTAAAACATCTAAATCAGACTGCAAGTTATGACAGTCTGAAAGCTGAGAAATTTTTAAAAATAATTTAACATCATCTGCAAACATAAGACACTTTGAGTGTTGAAAGTGCTGCGGTAAATCATTAATAAAAATTAAAAATAGAAGTGGTCCACAGTGAGTTCCTTGGGGTATACCGGAAAAAGCGTCAACCAAAATATCAGATTTAGAAGAGCCTATTTTCACAAAAAGTTTTCTGTTAGTTAAGAAACTGTTAAAGAATTTAATAAGATGGTCAGACATTCCAAACTGTTTTAACTTGTTTAAAAGAATGAGGTGGTCTACTTTATCGAAAGCTTTCGAAAAGTCCGTATAGACAACATCTAGCTGGCAATGCTGCTCGAAGCTGTTGATAATCTGATTAGTAATCAACGCTAAATTAGTGCATGTTGACCTTCCTGGAAGGAACCCATGTTGTAAAGCACTTATGTGGTTTTTTATACATGATAAAAGCTTTGTTTTAATGATATCATCAAAAAGTTTAGCAAATGTGCCTTGTTTGACAATCGCTCTGTAATTAACAACATTACAACGATCACCTGATTTAAAAATCGGAGCTATCGAACAAGTTTTCCAGCATTCTAAAAAGATGCATTCATTTAAACATAATTGAAAAAGCATTACAAGCGGTGTAGTCATATTAACCAAGCAAAGTTTAAACAAAATGGGAGGAAAACCGTCATGATCGGATTTGTAACTTGGCTTTAAATTCGAGATGGCATTTGTCACATCTTCATCGGTAACTAAAAATTTTGCAGTGGACTGGAAATTGGAGGACCAAAGATGAGCCTCTGATTATTGTTGTGTTTTTCATAAACATTTTGAAAATATTTTGCAAATAGATTACAAGAATCCAGAGTGTTATAAGATTTTTCATCTAAGTATTCTAAACTTGAAGGAAATCCATTCGTTTTCCGCTTCGTATTTACAAAGTCCCAAAAAGCAGAAGGATGAGATTTTAGTTTAGATTCCATATTAAACATATATTGCTTGAATAAAAAGCTATGGAGAAAATCAAACTCCTTTCGAACGCGAACAAAGTACAAACGATCCGATTCACTATTAGTTTTCTTAAATTTTTTCAAAGCTTTATTTTTTATATTTTTTAGATTTGATAGCCTGGCATTAAACCATGGAGGCTTGCTATTAGAACTGCTGCGCTTTAAAGGAACAAATTCAGAAATTGAAAAACATAATTTTTCACATATTATTTTATAAATATCCCTAGGATCGGATAGAGCATTTAGAACTGACCAGTCAACGGATCCTAAATGTTCATTAATTGAAACAAAGTTACCATTTGGAAAGTCGCGAAAGTAATTATCACACATAGGATTTGTATCAAAGTTATAAAATTCAAATGATATATGCAACGCTTTATGATGAACTGTATTTAACGAAATAGGAAGTAAATTTAGATCACATTTGGCTTTAATATCACAAGTGGTGAAAACAAGGTCAAGTATTCGATTAATATCGTTCTTGATGAAGTTTATTTGTTGAAATCCATTCGATAGCAAGAAGGATATCACAAGAGAATCAATTTCAGATTTTACATTCAATGGCACTAGCTCTTTCCCTTCCAAAGACCATAAAATATTACACATGTTAAAGTCACCTAATAAAATAACCTGTTGATTAGAATTTAAACTATTAACTACAAATTTAATATTGTCAATATGCTTTTGGTAAATAATTAAATCACTATTCGGTGGAATGTATGATAACAAAAAGTAAATAGATTTGGACCTCTCAAAATTAACTTTCACACAAATTTGCTCTACATTACCATCGACTACTGGCAAAGATATTAAATTACTATTTAAAATAGATTTAATAGCTAGAAGAACCCCTCCCCCCCTTTCACGTCCTGTAGAAATAGGGCATCGGTCGCATCGGTGGACAATATAGTGCTCATCAAAAAATTCTGCATTAGAAATATCGCTGTGCCACCAGGTTTCAGTTATGGCCACAAAATCATATTCATTCAGGGACAATGATCTCAAGAACTGCGTAGATTTAGTTCGCATACCACTCGCATTTTGGTAGTAAAGCGTATATTTGGTCATCTGGGTTGCGTTCATAACATTGCGAAGAGCGGCCGAAGAACTATGGTGAGCTGGTATGAGAGTGGGTGTTAGCGCCTGTAAGGCTGGTTGATAAGCAACGATCAGAGTTTGCGAAGAATGATGTGAAGAATGCAAGGCTGGTTGATGAGCAACGCTCTGAGTTTGCGAAGACTGTTGAGAAGAATGCAGTGCTAACGAGGCATCACATTTCCCCCCTCCGGCTGGAAAAAAGATGAAGTGAACGGCCGTACACGTACATTAGCAGGCCACAACTCCGAGTTATAAACTTTATCATAGTCGCTGCTTGCTATTCCCACTTTAAAAGTTACATTTCTTAGTGTTGCTTCATCCACACCTCTTTTAGTAAGGCGGAAGCATTTGATATTGCTCTTAAGTATACCTGTGTGTGTAACAATATAATCGCTCACGCTTTCAGCAGTGACGGATGGCTTGAACGAAGAGAGATGTAGAAACTTTAAGGGAACAGCCACGTCGAGCTCATTGCTTGCATTATTACCAACAATGACATTGACTATCTCGGTATTATTGCTCTTTAGTTCCTTTTTACCGCGCATCGGAATCCATTCAGCAGTTGAAGGCACTGGCATCGGAGCTGTTGAAAAACCTATCTCATCGCCCAAAACATCATCAGCAGCGGCAGCAGCGGCAGCAGCATAAGAGAGCACCCTACGCGAAACAGCAGGTGGAGACACATCAGCATTGGCATCAGGCGGAAACGACGGGGATTGAATAGCAGCACATACATTGAGAGCATTGGCGGAAGAGTCTAATGAACTTAAACTCTCAAAACAGGTTTTAGAAGAAGATTCAGCGTTAATAACTTTATTGTTATTAATAGAAGCGTTTTTGTCTGTGTTGTTTTTATTTATTGGACCTATAGCAGCTGACTTATTTTTGGGCTTAGCAAGGTTTTTTTGGCTGACAGTATTGACTAAGAGATTCGATTTAGCATTTAAGGCATCATTAACAGTGACACGCAGCTCTTTAACCTCAATAGTAAGTGACGAAATGGCGGAGGTAACTTCATTCTCAACTAGCTTTTGCTTGATTAGGTTTAGTTCTCCCTGCAGGTTGTCGATTTTATGCATTAAGAGCACTTTATCATCTTGCAGCGAATTTATAATAACGAGAGCGCGGTCGCTCGCCGATCTTAGGGCGACGAGCTCGTTAAGCACTGACTGCAAATCAATTTTTTGTACGTCATCGCAGTAGGTCATTTTATCAGGTTCTTTATGCTGCTGAGCTGAAATGTTTAATTGCTCTCGTTGTGTCGAATGCTCTTGTTGGATGACATTTTGCTGTGTTTGAATAGGCTGGATTTGCTGCGGTTGGTTTTGCTGTAGTGGATCGTTCTGTACTTGTTGTTGATGCTGTTGATGTTGCTTTGGCGGGATTGCTTTATGCTGGTGATTTGGAGTGTTTTTTAGCTCTTGTTGTGACGTTTGGACAATATTTTGCTGTGTTTGCTTTGGTTGGTTTTGCTGTTGTTGATTTTGCTGTAGTGGATGGCTTTGTACTTTTTGTTGTTGTTGCAGTTGATGTTGCTTTAGCGGGATTTCTTTATATTGCTGAGTTGGAGTGTTTATTTGCTGTGTTGCTTGTTGTGACGTTTGGATGAAATCTTGTTGTTGTAGCTGTTGACGATGCTTTAGCGAGATTGCTTGCTCTTCGAGTAAACTGGCTGCGTCGGTGTTTATGTTACGCTTAATAACATCACCGATCAAATCAGCTGACCGAGGAGGCGATCGGAGAGAATCACGGCGCTTAGTTGAGCAAACCTTACAAATATATGGAGTGCCAGAAGCTTGCATATATTCCACATCAGCTGGCAAAACCTTAACGCATGTCAAATGAAATAAATCATTGCATTTCTCACATAACACTTTAGGTTGACCGCGCTCAACCTTTTGGCCACAAATACATGGCATGATGGTAACAAAAAGCTGGCACAGTAGATATGTTGTGACCAAGCTTAGCAAAACGGTTGCTACCGATCAAATGTTTCTGATCTCGCACACGTTTGGTAACAGATAAAAATTTCGATACACTGATGACAGAAAAGACACGACCGCTCTAAACGACATCTAGTTGATGACTGTTCATTGGAACTTCGATGGGTTCCATGGAACATTTTGACCAAAATGGATGATTCTTTGGCCATTCTGATGCAATAGGATTATCTGAGGTCACAAGCAAGTTATTGGAACCCTATTGGGTTCCATGGAACATTTGGACCAAAATGGATGATTCTGTGGCCAACCAGATGCAATGAAATGATTTGAGGTCACAGGCGGGTCATTGCAACTTTTATGGGTTCCATGGAACATTTTGACCAAAATGGATGATTCTATGGCCATTCTGATGCAATAGGATTATCTGAATCACAAGCGAGTCATTGGAACTATAATGGGTTCCATGGAACATTTGGACCAAAATGGATGATTCTTTGGCCAATCGGATGCAATGGGATTATCTGAGGTCACAGGAAGGACATTGGAACTTTGATGGGTTCCATGGAACATTTGGACCAAAATGGATGATTCTATGGCCAATTGGATGCAATGGGATTATCTGAGGTCACAGGAAGGTCATTGGAACTTTTAATGGTTCCATGGAACATTTGGATCAAAATGGGTTATTCTATGGCCAATCGGTTGCAATGGGATTATCTGAGGTCATGGGCGGGTCATTGGAACTTTTATGGGTTCCATGGAACATTTGGACCAAAATGGACGATTCCATGGCCAATCGGGTGCAATGGGGTTATCTGAGGTCATAAGCGGGTCATTGGAACTTTTAATGGTTCCATGGAACATTTGGACCAAAATGGGTTATTCTATGGCCAAACGGATGCAATGGGATTATCTGAGGTCACAGGCGGGTCATTGGAACTTTTATGGGTTCCATGGAATATTTTGAACAAAATGGATGCTTCTATGGCCAATAAGATTTTCTGAGGTCACAGGCGGGTCATTGGAACTATTAATGGTTCCATGGAACATTTGGACCAAAATGGGTTATTCTATGGCGAATCGGATGCAATGGGATTATCTGAGGTCATAGGCGGGTCATTGGAACTCTTAATCGTTCCATGGAATATTTGGACCAAAATGGGTTATTCTATGACCAATCGGATGCAATGGGATTATCTGAGGTCACAGGCGTGTCATTGGATTTTTGATGGGTTCCATGGAACATTTTGATCAAAACGGATGATTCTATGGCCAATCGGATGCAATGGTATTATCTGAGGTCACAGGCGGGTCATTGGTACTTTTATGGGTTCCATGGAAAATTTGGATCAAAATGGATAATTCTATGGCCAATCGGATGCAATGGGATTATCTGAGGTCACAGGCGGGTCATTGGAACTTTTATGGGTTCCATGGAACAATTGGATCAAAATGGATAATTCTATGGCCAATCGGATGCAATGGTATTATCTGAGGTCACAGGCGGGTCATTGGTACTTTTATGGGTTCCATGGAACATTTGTATCAAAATGGATGATTCTATGGCCAATCGGATAGAATGGAATTATCTGAGGTCACAGGCGGGTCATTGGAACTTTTTATGGTTCCATGGAACATTTTGACCAAATGATTTTGGATGAATCTATGGCCAATCGGATGCAATGGGATTATCTGAGGTCACTGGAAGGTCATTGGAACTTTTAATGGTTCCATGGAACATTTGGACCAAAATGGATGATTCTATGGCCAATCGGATGCAATGGGATTATCTGAGGTCACAGGAAGGTCATTGGAACTTTTAATGGTTCCATGGAACATTTGGACCAAAATGGGTTATTCTATGGCCAATCGGATGCAATGGGATTATCTGAGGTCACATACGGGTCATTGGAACTTTTAATGGTTCCATGGAACATTTGGACCAAAATGGGTTATTCTATGGCTAATCGATTGCAATGGGATTATCTGAGGTCATGGGCGGGTCATTGGAACTTTTATGGGTTCCATGGAACATTTAGACCAAAATGGATGATTCCATGGCCAATCGGGTGCAATGGGGTTATCTGAGGTCATAAGCGGGTCATTGGAACTTTTAATGGTTCCATGGAACATTTGGACCAAAATGGGTTATTCTATGGCCAATCGGATGCAATGGGATTATCTGAGGTCACAGGCGGGTCATTGGAACTTTTATGGGTTCCATGGAACATTTTGACCAAAATGGATGATTCTATGGCCAATCGGATGTAATGGGATTATCTGAGGTCACATACGGGTCATTGGAACTTTTATAGGTTCCATGGAACATTTGGACCAAAATGGATGATTCTGTGGCCAATCGGATGCAATGGGTTTATCTGAGGTCACAGGCGTGTCATTGGATTTTTGATGGGTTCCATGGAACATTTGGATCAAAATGGATGATTCTATGGCCAATCGGATTCAATGGGATTATTTGAGGTCACAGGCAGGTCATTGGTACTTTTATGGGTTCCATGGAACATTTGGATCAAAATGGATGATTCTATGGCCAATCGGATGCTATTGGATTATTTGAGGTCACAGGAAGGTCATTGCACCTTTTAATGGCTCCATGGAACATTTGGACCAAAATGGATGATTCTGTGGCCAACCAGATGCAATGAAATGATCTGAGCTCACAGGCGGGTCATTGCAACTTTTATGGGTTCCATGGAACATTTTGACCAAAATGGATGATTCTTTGGCCATTCTGATGCAATAGGATTATCTGAGGTCACAAGCGAGTTATTGGAACTATAATGGGTTCCATGGAACATTTGGACCAAAATGGATGATTCTGTGGCCAACCAGATGCAATGAAATGATTTGAGGTCACAGGCGGGTCATTGCAACTTTTATGGGTTCCATGGAACATTTTGACCAAAATGGATGATTCTATGGCCATTCTGATGCAATAGGATTATCTGAATCACAAGCGAGTCATTGGAACTATAATGGGTTCCATAGAACATTTGAACCAAAATGGATGATTCTTTGGTCAATCGGATGCAATGGGATTATCTGAGGTCACAGGAAGGTCATTGGAACTTTGATGGGTTCCATGGAACATTTGGACCAAAATGGATGGTTCTATGGCCAATTGGATGCAATGGGATTATCTGAGGTCAAGGGAAGGTCATTGGAACTTTTAATGGTTCCATGGAACATTTGGATCAAAATGGGTTATTCTATGGCCAATCGGTTGCAATGGGATTATCTGAGGTCATGGGCGGGTCATTGGAACTTTTATGGGTTCCATGGAACATTTGGACCAAAATGGACGATTCCATGGCCAATCGGGTGCAATGGGGTTATCTGAGGTCATAAGAGGGTCATTGGAACTTTTAATGGTTCCATGGAACATTTGGACCAAAATGGGTTATTCTATCGCGAATAGGATGCAATGGGATTATCTGAGGTCATAGGCGGGTCATTGGAACTCTTAATGGTTCCATGGAATATTTGGACAAAAATGGGTTATTCTATGACCAATCGGATGCAATGGGATTATCTGAGGTCACAGGCGTGTCATTGGATTTTTGATGGGTTCCATGGAACATTTTGACCAAAATGGATGATTCTATGGCCAATGGGATTATCTGAGGTCATGGGCGGGTCAATTGACTTTTAATGGTTCCATGGAACATTTGGACCAAAATGGGTTATTCCATGGCCAATCGGATGCAATGGGGTTATCTGAGGTCACAGGCGGTTCATTGGAACTTCGATGGGTTCCATGGAACATTTTGACCAAAATGGATGATTCTTTGGCCATTCTGATGCAATAGGATTATCTGAGGTCACAAGCAAGTTATTGGAACCCTATTGGGTTCCATGGAACATTTGGACCAAAATGGATGATTCTGTGGCCAACCAGATGCAATGAAATGATTTGAGGTCACAGGCGGGTCATTGCAACTTTTATGGGTTCCATGGAACATTTTGACCAAAATGGATGATTCTATGGCCATTCTGATGCAATAGGATTATCTGAATCACAAGCGAGTCATTGGAACTATAATGGGTTCCATGGAACATTTGGACCAAAATGGATGATTCTTTGGCCAATCGGATGCATTGGGATTATCTGAGGTCACAGGAAGGACATTGGAACTTTGATGGGTTCCATGGAACATTTGGACCAAAATGGATGATTCTATGGCCAATTGGATGCAATGGGATTATCTGAGGTCACAGGAAGGTCATTGGAACTTTTAATGGTTCCATGGAACATTTGGATCAAAATGGGTTATTCTATGGCCAATCGGTTGCAATGGGATTATCTGAGGTCATGGGCGGGTCATTGGAACTTTTATGGGTTCCATGGAACATTTGGACCAAAATGGACGATTCCATGGCCAATCGGGTGCAATGGGGTTATCTGAGGTCATAAGCGGGTCATTGGAACTTTTAATGGTTCCATGGAACATTTGGACCAAAATGGGTTATTCTATGGCCAAACGGATGCAATGGGATTATCTGAGGTCACAGGCGGGTCATTGGAACTTTTATGGGTTCCATGGAATATTTTGAACAAAATGGATGCTTCTATGGCCAATAAGATTTTCTGAGGTCACAGGCGGGTCATTGGAACTATTAATGGTTCCATGGAACATTTGGACCAAAATGGGTTATTCTATGGCGAATCGGATGCAATGGGATTATCTGAGGTCATAGGCGGGTCATTGGAACTCTTAATCGTTCCATGGAATATTTGGACCAAAATGGGTTATTCTATGACCAATCGGATGCAATGGGATTATCTGAGGTCACAGGCGTGTCATTGGATTTTTGATGGGTTCCATGGAACATTTTGATCAAAACGGATGATTCTATGGCCAATCGGATGCAATGGTATTATCTGAGGTCACAGGCGGGTCATTGGTACTTTTATGGGTTCCATGGAAAATTTGGATCAAAATGGATAATTCTATGGCCAATCGGATGCAATGGGATTATCTGAGGTCACAGGCGGGTCATTGGAACTTTTATGGGTTCCATGGAACAATTGGATCAAAATGGATAATTCTATGGCCAATCGGATGCAATGGTATTATCTGAGGTCACAGGCGGGTCATTGGTACTTTTATGGGTTCCATGGAACATTTGTATCAAAATGGATGATTCTATGGCCAATCGGATAGAATGGAATTATCTGAGGTCACAGGCGGGTCATTGGAACTTTTTATGGTTCCATGGAACATTTTGACCAAATGATTTTGGATGAATCTATGGCCAATCGGATGCAATGGGATTATCTGAGGTCACTGGAAGGTCATTGGAACTTTTAATGGTTCCATGGAACATTTGGACCAAAATGGATGATTCTATGGCCAATCGGATGCAATGGGATTATCTGAGGTCACAGGAAGGTCATTGGAACTTTTAATGGTTCCATGGAACATTTGGACCAAAATGGGTTATTCTATGGCCAATCGGATGCAATGGGATTATCTGAGGTCACATACGGGTCATTGGAACTTTTAATGGTTCCATGGAACATTTGGACCAAAATGGGTTATTCTATGGCTAATCGATTGCAATGGGATTATCTGAGGTCATGGGCGGGTCATTGGAACTTTTATGGGTTCCATGGAACATTTAGACCAAAATGGATGATTCCATGGCCAATCGGGTGCAATGGGGTTATCTGAGGTCATAAGCGGGTCATTGGAACTTTTAATGGTTCCATGGAACATTTGGACCAAAATGGGTTATTCTATGGCCAATCGGATGCAATGGGATTATCTGAGGTCACAGGCGGGTCATTGGAACTTTTATGGGTTCCATGGAACATTTTGACCAAAATGGATGATTCTATGGCCAATCGGATGTAATGGGATTATCTGAGGTCACATACGGGTCATTGGAACTTTTATAGGTTCCATGGAACATTTGGACCAAAATGGATGATTCTGTGGCCAATCGGATGCAATGGGTTTATCTGAGGTCACAGGCGTGTCATTGGATTTTTGATGGGTTCCATGGAACATTTGGATCAAAATGGATGATTCTATGGCCAATCGGATTCAATGGGATTATTTGAGGTCACAGGCAGGTCATTGGTACTTTTATGGGTTCCATGGAACATTTGGATCAAAATGGATGATTCTATGGCCAATCGGATGCTATTGGATTATTTGAGGTCACAGGAAGGTCATTGCACCTTTTAATGGCTCCATGGAACATTTGGACCAAAATGGATGATTCTGTGGCCAACCAGATGCAATGAAATGATCTGAGCTCACAGGCGGGTCATTGCAACTTTTATGGGTTCCATGGAACATTTTGACCAAAATGGATGATTCTATGGCCATTCTGATGCAATAGGATTATCTGAATCACAAGCGGGTCATTGGAACTATAATGGGTTCCATGGAACATTTGGACCAAAATGGATGATTCTTTGGCCAATCGGATGCAATGGGATTATCTGAGGTCACAGGAAGGTCATTGGAACTTTGATGGGTTCCATGGAACATTTGGACCAAAACGGATGATTCTATGGCCAATCGGATGCAATAGGATTATCTGAGGTCACAGGCGGGGCATTGGTACTTTTATGGGTTCCATGGAACATTTGGACCAAAATGGATGCTTCTATGGCCAATGGGATTATCTGAGGTCATGTGCGGATCATTGGAACTTTAAATGGGATTATCTCAGGTCACAGGAAGGTCATTGGAATTTTTAATGGTTCCATGGAACTTTTGGACCAAAATGGATGATTCTATGGCCAATCGGATGGAATGAGATTATCTGAGGTCACAGGCGGGTCATTGGAACTTCGATGGGTTCCATGGAACATTTGGACCAAAATGGGTTATTCTATGGCCAATCGGATGCAATGGGATTATCTGAGGTCACAGGCGTGTCATTGGATTTTTGATGGGTTCCATGGAACATTTTGACCAAAATGGATGATTCTATGGCCAATGGGATTATCTGAGGTCATGGGCGGGTCAATTGACTTTTAATGGTTCCATGGAACATTTGGACCAAAATGGGTTATTCCATGGCCAATCGGATGCAATGGGGTTATCTGAGGTCACAGGCGGGTCATTGGAACTTCGATGGGTTCCATGGAACATTTTGACCAAAATGGATGATTCTTTGGCCATTCTGATGCAATAGGATTATCTGAGGTCACAAGCGAGTTATTGGAACTATATTGGGTTCCATGGAACATTTGGACCAAAATGGATGATTCTGTGGCCAACCAGATGCAATGAAATGATTTGAGGTCACAGGCGGGTCATTGCAACTTTTATGGGTTCCATGGAACATTTTGACAAAAATGGATGATTCTATGGCCAATCGGATGCAATAGGATTATCTGAATCACAAGCGAGTCATTGGAACTATAATGGGTTCCATGGAACAGTTGGACCAAAATGGATGATTCTTTGGCCAATCGGATGCAATGTGATTATCTGAGGTCACAGGAAGGTCATTGGAACTTTTAATGGTTCCATGGAACATTTGGACCAAAATGGATGATTCTATGGCCAATCGGATGCAATGGGATGATCTTAGGACACAGGCGGGTCATTGGTAATTTTATGGGTTCCATGGAACATTTGGACCAAAATGGGTAATTCTATGGCCAATCGGTTGCAATGGCACTATCTGAGGTCATGGGCGGGTCATTGGAACTTTTATGGCTTCCATGGAACATTTGGACCCAAATGAATGATTCCATGGCCAAAAGGGTGCAATGGGGTTATCTGAGGTCATAAGCAGGTCATTGGAACTTTTAATGGTTCCATGGAACATTTGGACCAAAATGGGTTATTCTATGGCCAATCGGATGCAATGGGATTATCTGAGGTCACATTAAGGTCATTGCAACTTTTAATGGCTCCATGGAACATTTGGACCAAAATGGATGATTCTGTGGCCAACCAGATGCAATGAAATGATCTGAGGTCGCAGGCGGGTCATTGCAACTTTTATGGGTTCCATGGAACATTTTGACCAAAATGGATGATTCTATGGCCAATCGGATGCAATGGTATTATCTGAGGTCATAGGCGGGTCATTGGAGCTTTAAATGGTTCCATGGAACATTTGGACCAAAATGGGTTATTCTATGACCAATCGGATGCAATGGTATTATCTGAGGTCATAGGCGGGTCATTGGAGCTTTAAATGGTTCCATGGCACATTTGGACCAAAATGGGTTATTCTATGACCAATCGGATGCAATGGGATTATATGAGGTCACAGGCGGGTCATTGGAACTTTTATGGGTTCCATGGAACATTTTGACCAAAATGGATGATTCTATGGCCAATCGGATGCAATGGGATTATCTGAGGTCACAGGCGGGTCATTGGTACTTTTATAGGTTCCATGGAACATTTGGATCAAAATGGATGATTCTATGGCCAATCGGATAGAATCGAATTATCTGAGGTCACAGGCGGGTCATTGGTACTTTTATGGGTTCCATGGAACCTTTTGACCAAATGAATTTGGATGATTCTATGGGCAATCGGATGCAATGGGATTATCTGAGGTCATTGGAAGGTCATTGGAACTTTAAATGGTTCCATGGAACATTTGGACCAAAATGGATGATTCTATGGCCAATCGGATGCAATGGGATTATCTGAGGTCACAGGAAGGTCATTGGAACTTTAAATGGTTTCATGGAACATTTGGACCAAAATGGGTTATTCTATGGGCAATCGGTTGCAATGGGATTATCTGAGGTCACAGGAAGGTCATTGGAACTTTAAGTGGTTCCATGGAACATTTGGACCAAATTGGGTTATTCTTTGGCCAATCGGATACAATGGGATTATCTGAGGTCACAGGCGGGTCATTAGAACTTTTATGGGTTCCATGGAACATTTTGACCAAAATGGATGATTCTATGGCCAATCGGATTCAATGGGATTATCTGAGGTCATGGGCGGGTCATTGGAACTTTTATGGGTTCCATGGAACATTTTGACCAAAATGGATGCTTCCATGGCCAATGGGATTATCTGAGGTCATGGGCGGGTCATTGGATTTTTTAATGGTTCCATGGAACATTTGGACCAAAATGGGTTATTCTATGGTCGATCGGATACAATGGGATTATCTGAGGTCATAGGCGGGTCATTGGAACTCTTAATGGTTCCATGGAACATTTGGACCAAAATGGGTTATTCTATGGTCGATCGGATACAATGGGATTATCTGAGGTCACAGGCGGGTCATTGGAACTTTGATGGGTTCCATGGAACATTTGGATCAAAATGGATGATTCTATGGCCAATCGGATTCAATGGGATTATCTGAGGTCACAGGCAGGTCATTGGTACTTTTATGGGTTCCATGGAACATTTGGATCAAAATGGATGATTCTATGGCCAATCGGATGCTATTGGATTATTTGAGGGCACAGGAAGATCATTGCAACTTTTAATGGCTCCATGGAACATTTGGACCAAAATGGATGATTCTGTGGCCAACCAGATGCAATGAAATGATCTGAGGTCACAGGCGGGTCATTGCAACTTTTATGGGTTCCATGGAACATTTTGACCAAAATGGATGATTCTATGGCCATTCTGATGCAATAGGATTATCTGAATCACAAGCGAGTCATTGGAACTATAATGGGTTCCATGGAACATTTGGACCAAAATGGATGATTCTTTGGCCAATCGGATGCAATGGGATTATCTGAGGTCACAGGAAGGTCATTGGAACTTTGATGGGTTCCATGGAACATTTTGATCAAAATGGATGATTCTATGGCCAATCGGATGCAATGGGATGATCTTAGAACACAGGCGGGTCATTGGTACTTTTATGGCTTCCATGGAACATTTGGACCAAAATGGATTATTCTATGGCCAATCGGATGCAATGGGATTATCTGAGGTCACAGGAAGGTCATTGGAACTTTTAATAGTTCCATGGAACATTTGTGCCAAAATGGATGATTCTATGGCCAATCGGATGCAATGGGATTATCTGAGGTCACATACGAGTCATTGGAACTTTTAATGGTTCCATGGAACATTTGGACCAAAATGGGTTATTCTATGGCCAATCGGTTGCAATGGGATTATCTGAGGTCATGGGCGGGTCATTGGAACTTATATGGGTTCCATGAAACATTTGGACCAAAATGGATGATTCCATGGCCAATCGGGTGCAATGGGGTCATTGGAACTTTTATGGGTTCCATGAAACATTGTGACCAAAATGGATGCTTGTATGGCCAATGGGATTTTCTGAGGTCATGAGCGGGTCACTGGAACTTTTAATGGTTCCATGGAACATTTGGACCAAAATGGGTTATTCTATGGCCAATCGGATGCAATGGGATTATCTGAGGTCACAGGCGGGTCATTGGAACTTTTATGGGTTCCATGGAACATTTTGACCAAAATGGATGCTTGTATGGCCAATCGGATGCAATGGGATGATCTTAGGACACAGGCGGGTCATTGGTAATTTTATGGGTTCCATGGAACATTTGGACCAAAATGGGTTATTCTATGGCCAATCGGTTGCAATGGGATTATCTGAGGTCATGGGCGGGTCATTGGAACTTTTAATGGTTCCATGGAACATTTGGACCAAAATGGGTTATTCTATGGCCAATCGGATGCAATGGGATTATCTGAGGTCACAGGCGGGTCATTGGAACTTTTATGGGTTCCATGGAACATTTTGACCAAAATGGATGCTTGTATGGCAATGGGATTTTCTGAGGTCATGAGCGGGTCATTGGAACTTTGATGGGTTCCATGGAACATTTGGACCAAAATGGGTTATTTTATGGCCAATCGGATGCAATGGGATTATCTGAGGTCACAGGCGGGTCATTGCAACTTTTATGGGTTCCATGGAACATTTTGACAAAAATGGATGATTCTGTGGCCAATCGGATGCAATGGGATTATCTGAGGTCACAGGCGGGTCATTGCAACTTTTATGGGTTCCATGGAACATTTTGACAAAAATGGATGATTCTGTGGCCAATCGGATGAAATGGGATTATCTAAGGTCACAGGCGGGTCATTGGTTTTTTTATGGGTTCCATGGAACATTTGGATCAAAATGAATGATTCTATGGCCAATCGGATGCAATGGGATTATCTGAGGTCACAGGAAGGTCATTGCAACTTTTAATGGCTCCATGGAACATTTGGACCAAAATGGATGTTTCTGTGGCCAACCAGATGCAATGAAATGATCTGAGGTCACAGGCGGGTCATTGGATTTTTTATGGGTTCCATGCAACATTTTGCCAAAATGGATGATTCTTTGGCCATTCTGATGCAATAGGATTATCTGAGGTCACAAGCGAGTCATTGGAACTATAATGGGTTCCATGGAAATTTGGACCAAAATGGGTTATTCTATGGCCAATCGGTATGGAACTTTTAATGGTTCCATGGAACATTTGGACCAAAATTGGTTATTCTATGGCCAATCGGATGCAATGGGATTATCTGAGGTCACAGGCGGGTCATTGGAACTTTGATGGGTTCCATGGAACATTTGGATCAAAATGGATGATTCTATGGCCAATCGGATGCAATGGGATTATCTGAGGTCACAGGCGGGTCATTGGAACTTTTATGGGTTCCATGGAACATTTTGACCAAAATGGATGATTCTATGACCAATCGGATTCAATGGAATTATCTGAGGTCATGGGCGGGTCATTGGAACTTTTATGGGTTCCATGGAACATTTTGACCAAAATGGATGCTTCTTTGGCCAATGGGATTATCTGAGGTCATGGGCGGGTCATTGGAACTTGTAATGGTTCCATGGAACATTTGGACCAAAATGGGTTATTCGATGGCCAATCGGTTGCAATGGGATTATCTGAGGTCACAGGAAGGTCATTGGAACTTTTAATGGTTCCATGGAACATTTGTACCAAAATGGGTAATTCTATGGCCAATCGGATGCAATGGGATTATCTGAGGTCACAGGCGGGTCATTAGAACTTTGATGGGTTCCATGGAACATTTGGATCAAAATGGATGATTTTATGGTCAATCGGATTCAATGGGATTATCTGAGGTCACAGGAAGGTCATTGGTACTTTTATGGGTTCCATGGAACATTTGGATCAAAATGGATGATTCTATGGCCAATCGGATGCTATTGGATTATTTGAGGTCACAGGAAGGTCATTGCAACTTTTAATGGCTCCATGGAACATTTGGACCAAAATGGATGATTCTGTGGCCAACCAGATGCAATGAAATGATCTTAGGTCACAGGCGGGTCATTGCAACTTGTATGGGTTCCATGGAACATTTTGACAAAAATGGATGATTCTATGGCCAATCGGATGCAATAGGATTATCTGAATCACAAGCGAGTCATTGGAACTATAATGGGTTCCATGGAACAGTTGGACCAAAATGGATGATTCTTTGGCCAATCGGATGAAATGTGATTATCTGAGGTCACAGGAAGGTCATTGGAACTTTTAATGGTTCCATGGAACATTTGGACCAAAATGGATGATTCTATGGCCAATCGGATGCAATGGGATGATCTTAGGACACAGGCGGGTCATTGGTAATTTTATGGGTTCCATGGAACATTTGGACCAAAATGGGTTATTCTATGGCCAATCGGTTGCAATGGGATTATCTGAGGTCATGGGCGGGTCATTGGAACTTTTATGGGTTCCATGGAACATTTGGACCCAAATGGATGATTCCATGGCCAATAGGGTGCAATGGGGTTATCTGAGGTCATAAGCAGGTCATTGGAACTTTTAATGGTTCCATGGAACATTTGGACCAAAATGGGTTATTCTATGGCCAATCGGATGCAATGGGATTATCTGAGGTCACAGGAAGGTCATTGCAACTTTTAATGGCTCCATGGAACATTTGGACCAAAATGGATGATTCTGTGGCCAACCAGATGCAATGAAATGATCTGAGGTCACAGGCGGGTCATTGCAACTTTTATGGGTTCCATGGAACATTTTGACCAAAATGGATGATTCTATGGCCATTCTGATGCAATAGGATTATCTGAGGTCAAAAGCGAGTCATTGGAACTATAATGGGTTCCATGGAACATTTGGACCAAAATGGGTTATTCTATGGCCAATCGGATGCAATGGTATTATCTGAGGTCATAGGCGGGTCATTGGAGCTTTATATGGTTCCATGGAACATTTAGACCAAAATGGGTTATTCTATGACCAATCGGATGCAATGGGATTATCTGAGGTCACAGGCGGGTCATTGGAACTTTTATGGGTTCCATGGAACATTTTGACCAAAATGGATGCTTGTATGGCCAATGGGATTAACTGAGGTCATGGGCGGGTCATTGGAACTTGTAATGGTTCCATGGAACATTTGGACCAAAATGAATAACCTATGGCCAATCGGTTGCAATGGGATTATCTGAGGTCACAGGAAGGTCATTGGAACTTTTAATGGTTCCATGGAACATTTGGACCAAAATGGATGATTCTATGGCCAATCGGATGCAATGGGATTATCTGAGGTCACAGGCGGGTCATTGGAACTTTTATGGGTTCCATGGAACATTTTGACCAAAATGGATGCTTCTATGGCCAATGGGATTATCTGAGGTCATGGGCGGGTCATTGGAACTTGTAATGGTTCCATGGAACATTTGGACCAAAATGAATAACCTATGGCCAATCGGTTGCAATGGGATTATCTGAGGTCACAGGAAGGTCATTGGAACTTGTAATGGTTCCATGGAACATTTGGACCCAAATGGATGATTCCATGGCCAATAGGGTGCAATGGGGTTATCTGAGGTCATAAGCGGGTCATTGGAACTTTTAATGGTTCCATGGAACATTTGGACCAAAATGGGTTATTCTATGGCCAATCGGATGCAATGGGATTATCTGAGGTCACAGGAAGGTCATTGCAACTTTTAATGGCTCCATGGAACATTTGGACCAAAATGGATGATTCTGTGGCCAACCAGATGCAATGAAATGATCTGAGGTCACAGGCGGGTCATTGCAACTTTTATGGGTTCCATGGAACATTTTGACCAAAATGGATGATTCTATGGCCATTCTGATGCAATAGGATTATCTGAGGTCAAAAGCGAGTCATTGGAACTATAATGGGTTCCATGGAACATTTGGATCAAAATGGATGATTCTATGGCCAATCGGATAGAATCCAATTATCTGAGGTCACAGGCGGGTCATTGGTACTTTTATGGGTTCCATGGAACCTTTTGACCAAATGATTTTGGATGATTCTATGGGCAATCGGATGCAATGGGATTATCTGAGGTCATTGGAAGGTCATTGGAACTTTAAATGGTTCCATGGAACATTTGGACCAAAATGGATGATTCTATGGCCAATCGGATGCAATGGGATTATCTGAGGTCACAGGAAGGTCATTGGAACTTTAAATGGTTCCATGGAACATTTGGACCAAAATGGGTTATTCTATGGCCAATCGGTTGCAATGGGATTATCTGAGGTCACAGGAAGGTCATTGGAACTTTAAGTGGTTCCATGGAACATTTGGACCAAATTGGGTTATTCTTTGGCCAATCGGATGCAATGGGATTATCTGAGGTCACAGGCGGGTCATTAGAACTTTTATGGGTTCCATGGAACATTTTGACCAAAATGGATGATTCTATAGCCAATCGGATGCAATGGGATTATCTGAGGTTATGGGCGGGTCATTGGATCTTTTATGGGTTCCATGGAACATTTGGACCAAAATGGATGCTTCTATGGCCAATGGGATTATCTGAGGTCATGGGCGGGTCATTGGAACTTGTAATGGTTCCATGGATCATTTGGACCGAAATAGATGATTCTATGGCCAATCGGTTGCAATGGCATTATCTGAGGTCATGGGCAGGTCATTGGAACTTTTATGGGTTCCATGGAACATTTTGACCAAAATGGATGCTTCTATGGCCAATGGGATTATCTGAGGTCATGGGCGGGTCATTGGAACTTGTAATGGTTCCATGGAACATTTGGACCAAAATGAATAACCTATGGCCAATCGGTTGCAATGGGATTATCTGAGGTCACAGGAAGGTCATTGGAACTTTTAATGGTTCCATGGAACATTTGGACCAAAATGGATGATTCTATGGCCAATCGGATGCAATGGGATTATCTGAGGTCACAGGAAGGTCATTGCAACTTTTAATGGCTCCATGGAACATTTGGACCAAAATGGGTTATTCTATGGCCAATCGGATGCAATGGTATTATCTGAGGTCATAGGCGGGTCATTGGAACTTTTAATGGTTCCATGGAACATTTGGACCAAAATGGGTTATTCTATGGCCAATCGGATGCAATGGGACTATCTGAGGTCACAGGCGGGTCATTGGAACTTTGATGGGTTCCATGGAACATTTGGATCAAAATGGTTGATTCTATGGCCAGTCGGATTCAATGGGATTATCTGAGGTCACAGGCGGGTCATTGGAACATTTATGGGTTCCATGGAACATTTTGACCAAAATGGATGCTTCTATGGCCAATCGGATTCAATGGGATTATCTGAGGTCATGGGCGGGTCATTGGAACTTTAATGGGTTCCATGGAACATTTTGACCAAAATAGATGCTTCTATGGCCAATGGGATTATCTGAGGTCATGGGCGGGTCATTGGAACTTGTAATGGTTCCATGGAAAATTTGGACCAAAATGGGTTATTCTATGGCCAATCGGTTGCAATGGGATTATCTGAGGTCACAGGAAGGTCATTGGAACTTTTAATGGTGCCATGGAACATTTGGACCAAAATATGTTATTCTATGGCCAATCGGATGCAATGGGATTATCTGAGGTCACAGGAAGGTCATTGCAACTTTTATGGGTTCCATGGAACATTTTGACCAAAATGGATGATTCTATGGCCATTCTGATGCAATAGGATTATCTGAATCACAAGCGAGTCATTGGAACTATAATGGGTTCCATGGAACATTTTGACCAAAATGGATAATTCTTTGGCCAATCGGATGCAATGGGATTATCTGAGGTCACAGGAAGGTCATTGGAACTTTGATGGGTTCCATGGAACATTTTGACCAACACGGATGATTCTATGGCCAATTGGATGCAATGGGATTATCTGAGGTCATAGGCGGGTCATTGGAACTTTTATGGGTTCCATGGAACATTTTGACCAAAATGGATGATTCTATGGCCAATCGGATGCAAAAGGATTATCTGAGGTCACATACGGGTCATTGGAACTTTTATAGGTTCCATGGAACAATTGGACCAAAATGGATGATTCTGTGGCCAATCGGATGCAATGGGTTTATCTGAGGTCACAGGCGTGTCATTGGATTTTTGATGGGTTCCATGGAACATTTTGACCAAAATGGATGATTCTATGGCCAATCGGATGCAATGGGATGATCTTAGGACACAGGCGGGTCATTGGTACTTTTATGGGTTCCATGGAACAAATGGACCAAAATGGATTATTCTATGGCCAATCGGATGCAATGGGATTATCTGAGGTCACAGGAAGGTCATTGGAACTTTTAATGATTCCATGGAACATTTGTGCCAAAATGGATGATTCTATGGCCAATCGGATGCAATGGGATTATCTGAGGTCACATACGGGTCATTGGAACTTTTAATGGTTCCATGGAACATTTGGACCAAAATGGGTTATTCTATGGCCAATCGGATGCAATGGGATTATCTGAGGTCACAGGCGGGTCATTGGAACTTTTATGGGTTCCATGGAACATTTTGACCAAAATGGATGCTTGTATGGCCAATGGGATTAACTGAGGTCATGGGCGGGTCATTGGAACTTTTATGGGTTCCATGGAACATTTGGACAAAAATGGATGATTCCATGGCCAATCGGGTGCAATGGGGTTATCTGAGGTCATAAGCGGGTCATTGGAACTTTTAATGGTTCCATGGAACATATTGACCAAAATGGGTTATTCTATGGCCAATCGGATGCAATGGGTTTATCTGAGGTCACAGGCGTGTCATTGGATTTTTGATGGGTTCCATGGAACATTTTAATCAAAATGGATGATTCTATGGCCAATCGGATTCAATGGGATTATCTGAGGTCACAGGCAGGTCATTGGTACTTTTATGGGTTCCATGGAACATTTGGATCAAAATGGATGATTCTATGGCCAATCGGATGCTATTGGATTATTTGAGGTCACAGGAAGGTCATTGGAACTTTTAATGGCTCCATGGAACATTTGGACCAAAATGGATGATTCTGTGGCCAATCGGATGCAATGGGATTATCTGAGGTCACAGGAAGGACCAAAATGGATGCTTGTATGGCCAATGGGATTAACTGAGGTCATGGGCGGGTCATTGGAACTTTTATGGGTTCCATGGAACATTTGGACAAAAATGGATGATTCCATGGCCAATCGGGTGCAATGGGGTTATCTGAGGTCATAAGCGGGTCATTGGAACTTTTAATGGTTCCATGGAACATTTGGACCAAAATGGGTTATTCTATGGCCAATCGGATGCAATGGGTTTATCTGAGGTCACAGGCGTGTCATTGGATTTTTGATGGGTTCCATGGAACATTTGAATCAAAATGGATGATTCTATGGCCAATCGGATTCAATGGGATTATCTGAGGTCACAGGCAGGTCATTGGTACTTTTATGGGTTCCATGGAACATTTGGATCAAAATGGATGATTCTATGGCCAATCGGATGCTATTGGATTATTTGAGGTCACAGGAAGGTCATTGGAACTTTTAATGGCTCCATGGAACATTTGGACCAAAATGGATGATTCTGTGGCCAACCAGATGCAATGAAATGATCTGAGGTCACAGGCGGGTCATTGCAACTTTTATGGGTTCCATGGAACATTTTGACCAAAATGGATGATTCTATGGCCATTCTGATGCAATAGGATTATCTGAATCACAAGCGATTCATTGGAACTATAATGGGTTCCATGGAACATTTGGACCAAAATGGATAATTCTTTGGCCAATCGGATGCAATGGGATTATCTGAGGTCACAGGAAGGTCATTGGAACTTTGATGGGTTCCATGGAACATTTTGACCAAAACGGATGATTCTATGGCCAATTGGATGCAATGGGATTATCTGAGGTCATAGGCGGGTCATTGGAACTTTTATGGGTTCCATGGAACATTTTGACCAAAATGGATGATTCTATGGCCAATCGGATGCAATGGGATTATCTGAGGTCACATACGGGTCATTGGAACTTTTAAAGGTTCCATGGAACAATTGGACCAAAATGGATGATTCTTTGGCCAATCGGATGCAATGGGATTATCTGAGGTCACAGGCGTGTCATTGGATTTTTGATGGGTTCCATGGAACATTTTGACCAAAATGGATGATTATGACCAATCGGATTCAATGGGATTATATGAGGTCACAGGCGGGTCATTGGAACTTTTAATGGCTCCATGGAACATTTGGACCAAAATGGGAGATTCTATGGTCAATCGGATGCAATGGGATTATCTGAGGTCACAGGAAGGTCATTGGAACTTTGATGAGTTCCATGGAACATTTGGACCAAAATGGATGATTCTATGGCCAATCGGATGCAATGGTATTATCTGAGGTCACAGGCGGGGCATTGGTACTTTTATGGGTTCCATGGAACATTTGGACCAAAATGGATGCTTCTATGGCCAATGGGATTATCTGAGGTCATGTGCGGGTCATTGGAACTTTAAATGGGATTATCTCAGGTCACAGGAAGGTCATTGGAATTTTTAATGGTTCCATGGAACTTTTGGACCAAAATGAATGATTCTATGGCCAATCGGATGGAATGAGATTATCTGAGGTCACAGGCGGGTCATTGGAACTTCGATGGGTTCCATGGAACATTTGGACCAAAGTGGGTTATTCTATGGCCAATCGGATGCAATGGGATTATCTGAGGTCACAGGAAGGTCATTGGAACTTTTATGGATTCCATGGTACATTTGGGCCAAAATGGATAATTCTATGGCCAATGGGATTATCTGAGGTCATGGGCGGGTCAATTGACTTTTAATGGTTCCATGGAACATTTGGACCAAAATGGGTTATTCTATGGCCAATCGGATGCAATGGGGTTATCTGAGGTCACAGGCGGGTCATTGCAACTTTTATGGGTTCCATGGAACATTTTGACCAAAATGGATGATTCTTTGGCCATTCTGATGCAATAGGATTATCTGAGGTCACAAGCGAGTTATTGGAACTATAATGGGTTCCATGGAACATTTGGACCAAAATGGATGATTCTTTTGCAATGGGATTATCTGAGGTCACAGGCAGGTCATTGGTACTTTAATGGGTTCCATGGAACACTTGGATCAAAATGGATGATTCTATGGCCAATCGGATGCTATTGGATTATTTGAGGTCACAGGAAGGTCATTGCAATTTTTAATGGCTCCATGGAACATTTGGACCAAAATGGATGATTCTGTGGCCAACCAGATGCAATGAAATGATCTGAGGTCACAGGCGGGTCATTGCAACTTTTATGGGTTCCATGGAGCATTTTGACCAAAATGGATGATTCTATGGCCATTCTGATGCAATAGGATTATCTGAATCACAAGCGAGTCATTGGAACTATTATGGGTTCCATGGAACATTTGGACCAAAATGGATGATTCTGTGGCCAATCGGATGCAATGGAATTATATGAGGTCACAGGAATGTCATTGGAACTTTGATGGGTTCCATGGAACATTTTGACCAAAATGGATGCTTCTATGGCCAATGGGATTATCTGAGGTCATGGGCGGGTCATTGGAACTTGTAATGGTTCCATGGAACATTTGGACCAAAATGAATAACCTATGGCCAATCGGTTGCAATGGGATTATCTGAGGTCACAGCAAGGTCATTGAAACTTTTAATGGTTCCATGGAACATTTGGGCCAAAATGGGTTATTCTATGGCCAATCGGATGCAATGGTATTATCTGAGGTCACAGGAAGGTCATTGGAACTATAAGTGGTTCCATGGAACATTTGGACCAAATTGGGTTATTCTTTGGCCAATCGGATGCAATGGGATTATCTGAGGTCACAGGCGGGTCATTAGAACTTTTATGGGTTCCATGGAACATTTTGACCAAAATGGATGATTCTATGGCCAATCGGATTCAATGGGATTATCTGAGGTCATGGGCGGGTCATTGGAACTTTTATGGGTTCCATGGAACATTTGGACCAAAATGGATGCTTCTATGGCCAATGGGATTATCTGAGGTCATGGGCGGGTCATTGGAACTTGTAATGGTTCCATGGAACATTTGGACCAAAATGGATGATTCTATGGCCAATCGGATGCAATGGCATTATCTGAGGTCATGGGCAGGTCATTGGAACTTTTATGGGTTCCATGGATTATTTTGACCAAAATGGATGCTTCTTTGGCCAATGGGATTATCTGAGGTCATGGGCGGGTCATTGGAACTTGTAATGGTTCCATGGAACATTTGGACCAAAATGAATAACCTATGGCCAATCGGTTGCAATGGGATTATCTGAGGTCACAGGAAGGTCATTGGAACTTTTAATGGTTCCATGGAACATTTGGACCAAAATGGGTTATTCTATGGCCAATCGGATGCAATGGGACTATCTGAGGTCACAGGCGGGTCATTGGAACTTTGATGGGTTCCATGGAACATTTGGATAAAATGGATGATTCTATGGCCAGTCGGATTCAATGGGATTATCTGAGTTCACAGGCGGGTCATTGGAACTTTTATGGGTTCCATGGAACATTATGACCAAAATGGATGCTTCTTTGGCCAATCGGATTCAATGGGATTATCTGAGGTCATGGGCGGGTCATTGGAACTTTAATGGGTTCCATGGAACATTTTGACCAAAATGGATGCTTCTATGGCCAATGGGATTATCTGAGGTCATGGGCGGGTCATTGGAACTTGTAATGGTTCCATGGCAAATTTGGACCAAAATGGGATATTCTATGGCCAATCGGTTGCAATGGGATTATCTGAGGTCACAGGAAGGTCATTGGAACTTTTAATGGTGCCATGGAACATTTGGACCAAAATATGTTATTCTATGGCCAATCGGATGCAATGGGATTATCTGAGGTCACAGGCGGGTCATTGGAACTTTGATGGGTTCCATGGAACATTTGGATCAAAATGGATGATTCTATGGCCAATCGGATTCAATGGGATTATCTGAGGTCACAGGCAGGTCATTGGTACTTTAATGGGTTCCATGGAACATTTGGATCAAAATGGATGATTCTATGGCCAATCGGATGCAATGGGATTATCTGAGGTCACAGGAAGGTCATTGGAACTTTTAATGATTCCATGGAACATTTGTGCCAAAATGGATGATTCTATGGCCAATCGGATGCAATGGGATTATCTGAGGTCACATACGGGTCATTGGAACTTTTAATGGTTCCATGGAACATTTGGACCAAAATGGGTTATTCTATGGCCAATTGGGTGCAATGGGATTTTCTGAGGTCACAGGCGGGTCATTGGAACTTTTATGGGTTCCATGGAACATTTTGACCAAAATGGATGCTTGGATGGCCAATGGGATTAACTGAGGTCATGGGCGGGTCATTGGAACTTTTATGGTTTTCATGGAACATTTGGACAAAAATGGATGATTCCATGGCCAATCGGGTGCAATGGGGTTATCTGAGGTCATAAGCGGGTCATTGGAACTTTTAATGGTTCCATGGAACATTTGGACCAAAATGGGTTATTCTATGGCCAATCGGATGCAATGGGATTATCTGAATTCAAAGGCGGGTCATTGGATTTTTTATGGGTTCCATGGAACATTTTGACCAAAATGGATGATTCTATGGCTAATCGGATGCAATGGGATTATCTGAGGTCACATACGGGTCATTGGAACTTTTATAGGTTCCATGGAACATTTGGACCAAAATGGATGATTCTGTGGCCAATCGGATGCAATGGGTTTATCTGAGGTCACAGGCGTGTCATTGGATTTTTGATGGGTTCCATGGAACATTTGGATCAAAACGGAGGATTCTATCGGATTCAATGGTATTATCTGAGGTCACAGGCAGGTCATTGGTACCTTTATGGGTTCCATGGAACATTTGGATCAAAATGGATGATTCTATGGCCAATCGGATGCTATTGGACTATTTGAGGTCACAGGAAGGTCATTGGAACTTTTAATGGCTCCATGGAACATTTGGACCAAAATGGATGATTCTGTGGCCAACCAGATGCAATGAAATGATCTGAGGTCACAGGCGGGTCATTGCAACTTTTATGGGTTCCATGGAACATTTTGACCAAAATGGATGATTCTATGGCCATTCTGATGCAATAGGATTATCTGAATCACAAGCGAGTCATTGGAACTATAATGGGTTCCATGGAACATTTGGACCAAAATGGATAATTCTTTGGCCAATCGGATGCAATGGGATTATCTGAGGTCACAGGAAGGTCATTGGAACTTTGATGGGTTCCATGGAACATTTTGACCAAAACGGAAGATTCTATGGCCAATCGGATGCAATGGGATTATCTGAGGTCATAGGCGGGTCATTGGAACTTTTATGGGTTCCATGGAACATTTTGACCAAAATGGATGATTCTATGGCCAATCGGATGCAATAGGATTATCTGAGGTCACATACGGGTCATTGGAACTTTTATAGGTTCCATGGAACAATTGGAACAAAATGGATGATTCTGTGGCCAATCGGATGCAATGGGTTTATCTGAGGTCACAGGCGTGTCATTGGATTTTTGATGGGTTCCATGGAACATTTTGACCAAAATGGATGATTCTATGACCAATCGGATGCAATGGGATTATATGAGGTCACAGGCGGGTCATTGCAACTTTTAATGGCTCCATGGAACATTTGGACCAAAATGGGTGATTCTATGGCCAATCGGATGCAATGGGATTATCTGAGGTCACAGGAAGGTCATTGGAACTTTGATGAGTTCCATGGAACATTTGGACCAAAATGGATGATTCTATGGCCAATCGGATGCAATGGGATTATCTGAGGTCACAGGCGGGGCATTGGTACTTTTATGGGTTCCATGGAACATTTGGACCAAAATGGATGCTTCTATGGCCAATGGGATTATCTGAGGTCATGTGCGGGTCATTGGAACTTTAAATGGGATTATCTGAGGTCACAGGAAGGTCATTGGAATTTTTAATGGTTCCATGGAACATTTGGACCAAAATGGATGATTCTATGGCCAATCGGATGGAATGAGATTATCTGAGGTCACAGGCGGGTCATTGGAACTTCGATGGGTTCCATGGAACATTTGGACCAAAGTGGGTTATTCTATGGCCAATCGGATGCAATGGGATTATCTGAGGTCACAGGAAGGTCATTGGAACTTTTATGGATTCCATGGTACATTTGGGCCAAAATGGATAATTCTATGGCCAATGGGATTATCTGAGGTCATGGGCGGGTCAATTGACTTTAATGGTTCCATGGAACATTTTGACCAAAATGGGTTATTCTATGGCCAATCGGATGCAATGGGGTTATCTGAGGTCACAGGCGGGTCATTGCAACTTTTATGGGTTCCATGGAACATTTTGACCAAAATGGATGATTCTTTGGCCATTCTGATGCAATAGGATTATCTGAGGTCACAAGCGAGTTATTGGAACTATAATGGGTTCCATGGAACATTTGGACCAAAATGGATGATTCTGTGGCCAACCAGATGCAAGGAAATGATTTGAGGACACAGGCGGGTCATTGCAACTTTTATGGGTTCCATGGAACATTTTGACCAAAATGGATGATTCTATGGCCATTCTGATGCAATAGGATTATCTGAGGTCACAGGAAGGTCATTGGAACTTTTAATGGCTCCATGGAACATTTGGACCAAAATGGGAGATTCTATGGTCAATCGGATGCAATGGGATTATCTGAGGTCACAGGAAGGTCATTGGAACTTTGATGAGTTCCATGGAACATTTTGACCAAAATGGATGATTCTATGGCCAATCGGATGCAATGGGATTATCTGAGGTCACATACGGGTCATTGGAACTTTTAAAGGTTCCATGGAACAATTGGACCAAAATGGATGATTCTTTGGCCAATCGGATGCAATGGGATTATCTGAGGTCACAGGCGTGTCATTGGATTTTTGATGGGTTCCATGGAACATTTTGACCAAAATGGATGATTATGACCAATCGGATTCAATGGGATTATATGAGGTCACAGGCGGGTCATTGGAACTTTTAATGGCTCCATGGAACATTTGGACCAAAATGGGAGATTCTATGGTCAATCGGATGCAATGGGATTATCTGAGGTCACAGGAAGGTCATTGGAACTTTGATGAGTTCCATGGAACATTTGGACCAAAATGGATGATTCTATGGCCAATCGGATGCAATGGTATTATCTGAGGTCACAGGCGGGGCATTGGTACTTTTATGGGTTCCATGGAACATTTGGACCAAAATGGATGCTTCTATGGCCAATGGGATTATCTGAGGTCATGTGCGGGTCATTGGAACTTTAAATGGGATTATCTCAGGTCACAGGAAGGTCATTGGAATTTTTAATGGTTCCATGGAACTTTTGGACCAAAATGGATGATTCTATGGCCAATCGGATGGAATGAGATTATCTGAGGTCACAGGCGGGTCATTGGAACTTCGATGGGTTCCATGGAACATTTGGACCAAAGTGGGTTATTCTATGGCCAATCGGATGCAATGGGATTATCTGAGGTCACAGGAAGGTCATTGGAACTTTTATGGATTCCATGGTACATTTGGGCCAAAATGGATAATTCTATGGCCAATGGGATTATCTGAGGTCATGGGCGGGTCAATTGACTTTTAATGGTTCCATGGAACATTTGGACCAAAATGGGTTATTCTATGGGCAATCGGATGCAATGGGGTTATCTGAGGTCACAGGCGGGTCATTGCAACTTTTATGGGTTCCATGGAACATTTTGACCAAAATGGATGATTCTTTGGCCATTCTGATGCAATAGGATTATCTGAGGTCACAAGCGAGTTATTGGAACTATAATGGGTTCCATGGAACATTTGGACCAAAATGGATGATTCTTTTGCAATGGGATTATCTGAGGTCACAGGCAGGTCATTGGTACTTTAATGGGTTCCATGGAACACTTGGATCAAAATGGATGATTCTATGGCCAATCGGATGCTATTGGATTATTTGAGGTCACAGGAAGGTCATTGCAATTTTTAATGGCTCCATGGAACATTTGGACCAAAATGGATGATTCTGTGGCCAACCAGATGCAATGAAATGATCTGAGGTCACAGGCGGGTCATTGCAACTTTTATGGGTTCCATGGAGCATTTTGACCAAAATGGATGATTCTATGGCCATTCTGATGCAATAGGATTATCTGAATCACAAGCGAGTCATTGGAACTATTATGGGTTCCATGGAACATTTGGACCAAAATGGATGATTCTGTGGCCAATCGGATGCAATGGAATTATATGAGGTCACAGGAATGTCATTGGAACTTTGATGGGTTCCATGGAACATTTTGACCAAAATGGATGCTTCTATGGCCAATGGGATTATCTGAGGTCATGGGCGGGTCATTGGAACTTGTAATGGTTCCATGGAACATTTGGACCAAAATGAATAACCTATGGCCAATCGGTTGCAATGGGATTATCTGAGGTCACAGCAAGGTCATTGAAACTTTTAATGGTTCCATGGAACATTTGGGCCAAAATGGGTTATTCTATGGCCAATCGGATGCAATGGTATTATCTGAGGTCACAGGAAGGTCATTGGAACTATAAGTGGTTCCATGGAACATTTGGACCAAATTGGGTTATTCTTTGGCCAATCGGATGCAATGGGATTATCTGAGGTCACAGGCGGGTCATTAGAACTTTTATGGGTTCCATGGAACATTTTGACCAAAATGGATGATTCTATGGCCAATCGGATTCAATGGGATTATCTGAGGTCATGGGCGGGTCATTGGAACTTTTATGGGTTCCATGGAACATTTGGACCAAAATGGATGCTTCTATGGCCAATGGGATTATCTGAGGTCATGGGCGGGTCATTGGAACTTGTAATGGTTCCATGGAACATTTGGACCAAAATGGATGATTCTATGGCCAATCGGATGCAATGGCATTATCTGAGGTCATGGGCAGGTCATTGGAACTTTTATGGGTTCCATGGATTATTTTGACCAAAATGGATGCTTCTTTGGCCAATGGGATTATCTGAGGTCATGGGCGGGTCATTGGAACTTGTAATGGTTCCATGGAACATTTGGACCAAAATGAATAACCTATGGCCAATCGGTTGCAATGGGATTATCTGAGGTCACAGGAAGGTCATTGGAACTTTTAATGGTTCCATGGAACATTTGGACCAAAATGGGTTATTCTATGGCCAATCGGATGCAATGGGACTATCTGAGGTCACAGGCGGGTCATTGGAACTTTGATGGGTTCCATGGAACATTTGGATAAAATGGATGATTCTATGGCCAGTCGGATTCAATGGGATTATCTGAGTTCACAGGCGGGTCATTGGAACTTTTATGGGTTCCATGGAACATTATGACCAAAATGGATGCTTCTTTGGCCAATCGGATTCAATGGGATTATCTGAGGTCATGGGCGGGTCATTGGAACTTTAATGGGTTCCATGGAACATTTTGACCAAAATGGATGCTTCTATGGCCAATGGGATTATCTGAGGTCATGGGCGGGTCATTGGAACTTGTAATGGTTCCATGGCAAATTTGGACCAAAATGGGATATTCTATGGCCAATCGGTTGCAATGGGATTATCTGAGGTCACAGGAAGGTCATTGGAACTTTTAATGGTGCCATGGAACATTTGGACCAAAATATGTTATTCTATGGCCAATCGGATGCAATGGGATTATCTGAGGTCACAGGCGGGTCATTGGAACTTTGATGGGTTCCATGGAACATTTGGATCAAAATGGATGATTCTATGGCCAATCGGATTCAATGGGATTATCTGAGGTCACAGGCAGGTCATTGGTACTTTAATGGGTTCCATGGAACATTTGGATCAAAATGGATGATTCTATGGCCAATCGGATGCAATGGGATTATCTGAGGTCACAGGAAGGTCATTGGAACTTTTAATGATTCCATGGAACATTTGTGCCAAAATGGATGATTCTATGGCCAATCGGATGCAATGGGATTATCTGAGGTCACATACGGGTCATTGGAACTTTTAATGGTTCCATGGAACATTTGGACCAAAATGGGTTATTCTATGGCCAATTGGGTGCAATGGGATTTTCTGAGGTCACAGGCGGGTCATTGGAACTTTTATGGGTTCCATGGAACATTTTGACCAAAATGGATGCTTGGATGGCCAATGGGATTAACTGAGGTCATGGGCGGGTCATTGGAACTTTTATGGTTTTCATGGAACATTTGGACAAAAATGGATGATTCCATGGCCAATCGGGTGCAATGGGGTTATCTGAGGTCATAAGCGGGTCATTGGAACTTTTAATGGTTCCATGGAACATTTGGACCAAAATGGGTTATTCTATGGCCAATCGGATGCAATGGGATTATCTGAATTCAAAGGCGGGTCATTGGATTTTTTATGGGTTCCATGGAACATTTTGACCAAAATGGATGATTCTATGGCTAATCGGATGCAATGGGATTATCTGAGGTCACATACGGGTCATTGGAACTTTTATAGGTTCCATGGAACATTTGGACCAAAATGGATGATTCTGTGGCCAATCGGATGCAATGGGTTTATCTGAGGTCACAGGCGTGTCATTGGATTTTTGATGGGTTCCATGGAACATTTGGATCAAAACGGAGGATTCTATCGGATTCAATGGTATTATCTGAGGTCACAGGCAGGTCATTGGTACCTTTATGGGTTCCATGGAACATTTGGATCAAAATGGATGATTCTATGGCCAATCGGATGCTATTGGACTATTTGAGGTCACAGGAAGGTCATTGGAACTTTTAATGGCTCCATGGAACATTTGGACCAAAATGGATGATTCTGTGGCCAACCAGATGCAATGAAATGATCTGAGGTCACAGGCGGGTCATTGCAACTTTTATGGGTTCCATGGAACATTTTGACCAAAATGGATGATTCTATGGCCATTCTGATGCAATAGGATTATCTGAATCACAAGCGAGTCATTGGAACTATAATGGGTTCCATGGAACATTTGGACCAAAATGGATAATTCTTTGGCCAATCGGATGCAATGGGATTATCTGAGGTCACAGGAAGGTCATTGGAACTTTGATGGGTTCCATGGAACATTTTGACCAAAACGGAAGATTCTATGGCCAATCGGATGCAATGGGATTATCTGAGGTCATAGGCGGGTCATTGGAACTTTTATGGGTTCCATGGAACATTTTGACCAAAATGGATGATTCTATGGCCAATCGGATGCAATAGGATTATCTGAGGTCACATACGGGTCATTGGAACTTTTATAGGTTCCATGGAACAATTGGAACAAAATGGATGATTCTGTGGCCAATCGGATGCAATGGGTTTATCTGAGGTCACAGGCGTGTCATTGGATTTTTGATGGGTTCCATGGAACATTTTGACCAAAATGGATGATTCTATGACCAATCGGATGCAATGGGATTATATGAGGTCACAGGCGGGTCATTGCAACTTTTAATGGCTCCATGGAACATTTGGACCAAAATGGGTGATTCTATGGCCAATCGGATGCAATGGGATTATCTGAGGTCACAGGAAGGTCATTGGAACTTTGATGAGTTCCATGGAACATTTGGACCAAAATGGATGATTCTATGGCCAATCGGATGCAATGGGATTATCTGAGGTCACAGGCGGGGCATTGGTACTTTTATGGGTTCCATGGAACATTTGGACCAAAATGGATGCTTCTATGGCCAATGGGATTATCTGAGGTCATGTGCGGGTCATTGGAACTTTAAATGGGATTATCTGAGGTCACAGGAAGGTCATTGGAATTTTTAATGGTTCCATGGAACATTTGGACCAAAATGGATGATTCTATGGCCAATCGGATGGAATGAGATTATCTGAGGTCACAGGCGGGTCATTGGAACTTCGATGGGTTCCATGGAACATTTGGACCAAAGTGGGTTATTCTATGGCCAATCGGATGCAATGGGATTATCTGAGGTCACAGGAAGGTCATTGGAACTTTTATGGATTCCATGGTACATTTGGGCCAAAATGGATAATTCTATGGCCAATGGGATTATCTGAGGTCATGGGCGGGTCAATTGACTTTAATGGTTCCATGGAACATTTTGACCAAAATGGGTTATTCTATGGCCAATCGGATGCAATGGGGTTATCTGAGGTCACAGGCGGGTCATTGCAACTTTTATGGGTTCCATGGAACATTTTGACCAAAATGGATGATTCTTTGGCCATTCTGATGCAATAGGATTATCTGAGGTCACAAGCGAGTTATTGGAACTATAATGGGTTCCATGGAACATTTGGACCAAAATGGATGATTCTGTGGCCAACCAGATGCAAGGAAATGATTTGAGGACACAGGCGGGTCATTGCAACTTTTATGGGTTCCATGGAACATTTTGACCAAAATGGATGATTCTATGGCCATTCTGATGCAATAGGATTATCTGAATCACAAGCGAGTCATTGGAACTATAATGGGTTCCATGGAACATTTGGACCAAAATGGATGATTCTTTTGCAATGGGATTATCTGAGGTCACAGGCAGGTCATTGGTACTTTAATGGGTTCCATGGAACACTTGGATCAAAATGGATGATTCTATGGCCAATCGGATGCTATTGGATTATTTGAGGTCACAGGAAGGTCATTGCAACTTTTAATGGCTCCATGGAACATTTGGACCAAAATGGATGATTCTGTGGCCAACCAGATGCAATGAACTGATCTGAGGTCACAGGCGGGTCATTGCAACTTTTATGGGTTCCATGGAGCATTTTGACCAAAATGGATGATTCTATGGCCATTCTGATGCAATAGGATTATCTGAATCACAAGCGAGTCATTGGAACTATAATGGAATCCATGGAACATTTGGACCAAAATGGATGATTCTTTGGCCAATCGGATGCAATGGAATTATATGAGGTCACAGGAAGGTCATTGGAACTTTGATGGGTTCCATGGAACATTTGGACCAAAATGGATGATTCTATGGCCAATCGGATGCAATGGGATGATCTTAGGTCACAGGCGGGTCATTGGTACTTTAATGGGTTCCATGGAACATTTGGACCAAAACGGATGATTCTATGGCCAATCGGATGCAATGGGACTATCTGAGGTCATAGGCGGTTCATTGGAACTTTTATGGGTTCCATGGAACATTTTGACCAGAATGGATGATTCTATGGCCAATCGAATGCAATGGGATTATCTGAGGTCACATACGGGTCATTGGAACTTTTATAGGTTCCATGGAACAATTGGACCAAAATGGATGATTCTGTGGCCAATCGGATGCAATAGGATTATCTGAGGTCACATACGGGTCATTGGAACTTTTATAGGTTCCATGGAACAATTGGACCAAAATGGATGATTCTGTGGCCAATCGGATGCAATGGGTTTATCTGAGGTCACAGGCGTGTCATTGGATTTTTGATGGGTTCCATGGAACATTTTGACCAAAATGGATGATTCTATGACCAATCGGATGCAATGGGATTATATGAGGTCACAGGCGGTTCATTGCAACTTTTAATGGCTCCATGGAACATTTGGACCAAAATGGGTGATTCTATGGCCAATCGGATGCAATGGGATTATCTGAGGTCACAGGAAGGTCATTGGAACTTTGATGAGTTCCATGGAACATTTGGACCAAAATGGATGATTCTATGGCCAATCGGATGCAATGGGATTATCTGAGGTCACAGGCGGGGCATTGGTACTTTTATGGGTTCCATGGAACATTTGGACCAAAATGGATGCTTCTATGGCCAATGGGATTATCTGAGGTCATGTGCGGGTCATTGGAACTTTAAATGGGATTATCTCAGGTCACAGGAAGGTCATTGGAATTTTTAATGGTTCCATGGAACATTTGGACCAAAATGGATGATTCTATGGCCAATCGGATGGAATGAGATTATCTGAGGTCACAGGCGGGTCATTGGAACTTCGATGGGTTCCATGGAACATTTGGACCAAAGTGGGTTATTCTATGGCCAATCGGATGCAATGGGATTATCTGAGGTCACAGGAAGGTCATTGGAACTTTTATGGATTCCATGGTACATTTGGGCCAAAATGGATAATTCTATGGCCAATGGGATTATCTGAGGTCATGGGCGGGTCAATTGACTTTAATGGTTCCATGGAACATTTTGACCAAAATGGGTTATTCTATGGCCAATCGGATGCAATGGGGTTATCTGAGGTCACAGGCGGGTCATTGCAACTTTTATGGGTTCCATGGAACATTTTGACCAAAATGGATGATTCTTTGGCCATTCTGATGCAATAGGATTATCTGAGGTCACAAGCGAGTTATTGGAACTATAATGGGTTCCATGGAACATTTGGACCAAAATGGATGATTCTGTGGCCAACCAGATGCAAGGAAATGATTTGAGGACACAGGCGGGTCATTGCAACTTTTATGGGTTCCATGGAACATTTTGACCAAAATGGATGATTCTATGGCCATTCTGATGCAATAGGATTATCTGAATCACAAGCGAGTCATTGGAACTATAATGGGTTCCATGGAACATTTGGACCAAAATGGATGATTCTTTTGCAATGGGATTATCTGAGGTCACAGGCAGGTCATTGGTACTTTAATGGGTTCCATGGAACACTTGGATCAAAATGGATGATTCTATGGCCAATCGGATGCTATTGGATTATTTGAGGTCACAGGAAGGTCATTGCAACTTTTAATGGCTCCATGGAACATTTGGACCAAAATGGATGATTCTGTGGCCAACCAGATGCAATGAACTGATCTGAGGTCACAGGCGGGTCATTGCAACTTTTATGGGTTCCATGGAGCATTTTGACCAAAATGGATGATTCTATGGCCATTCTGATGCAATAGGATTATCTGAATCACAAGCGAGTCATTGGAACTATAATGGAATCCATGGAACATTTGGACCAAAATGGATGATTCTTTGGCCAATCGGATGCAATGGAATTATATGAGGTCACAGGAAGGTCATTGGAACTTTGATGGGTTCCATGGAACATTTGGACCAAAATGGATGATTCTATGGCCAATCGGATGCAATGGGATGATCTTAGGTCACAGGCGGGTCATTGGTACTTTAATGGGTTCCATGGAACATTTGGACCAAAACGGATGATTCTATGGCCAATCGGATGCAATGGGACTATCTGAGGTCATAGGCGGTTCATTGGAACTTTTATGGGTTCCATGGAACATTTTGACCAAAATGGATGATTCTATGGCCAATCGGATGCAATGGGATTATCTGAGGTCACATACGGGTCATTGGAACTTTTATAGGTTCCATGGAACAATTGGACCAAAATGGATGATTCTGTGGCCAATCGGATGCAATGGGTTTATCTGAGGTCACAGGCGTGTCATTGGATTTTTGATGGGTTCCATGGAACATTTTGACCAAAATGGATGATTCTATGACCAATCGGATGCAATGGAATTATATGAGGTCACATACGGGTCATTGGAACTTTTATAGGTTCCATGGAACAATTGGACCAAAATGGATGATTCTGTGGCCAATCGGATGCAATGGGTTTATCTGAGGTCACAGGCGTGTCATTGCAACTTTTATGGGTTCCATGGAACATTTTGACCAAAATGGATGATTCTATGGCCATTCTGATGCAATAGGATTATCTGAATCACAAGCGAGTCATTGGAACTATAATGGGTTCCATGGAACATTTGGACCAAAATGGATGATTCTTTTGCAATGGGATTATCTGAGGTCACAGGCAGGTCATTGGTACTTTAATGGGTTCCATGGAACACTTGGATCAAAATGGATGATTCTATGGCCAATCGGATGCTATTGGATTATTTGAGGTCACAGGAAGGTCATTGCAACTTTTAATGGCTCCATGGAACATTTGGACCAAAATGGATGATTCTGTGGCCAACCAGATGCAATGAACTGATCTGAGGTCACAGGCGGGTCATTGCAACTTTTATGGGTTCCATGGAGCATTTTGACCAAAATGGATGATTCTATGGCCATTCTGATGCAATAGGATTATCTGAATCACAAGCGAGTCATTGGAACTATAATGGAATCCATGGAACATTTGGACCAAAATAGGTGATTCTATGGCCAATCGGATGCAATGGGATTATCTGAGGTCACAGGAAGGTCATTGGAACTTTGATGAGTTCCATGGAACATTTGGACCAAAATGGATGATTCTATGGCCAATCGGATGCAATGGGATTCTCTGAGGTCACAGGCGGGGCATTGGTACTTTTATGGGTTCCATGGAACAATTGGACCAAAATGGATGATTCTATGGCCAATCGGATGCTATTGGATTATTTGAGGTCACAGGAAGGTCATTGCAACTTTTAATGGCTCCATGGAACATTTGGACCAAAATGGATGATTCTGTGGCCAACCAGATGCAATGAAATGATATGAGGTCACAGGCGGGTCATTGCAACTTTTATGGGTTCCATGGTACATTTGGACCAAAACGGATGATTCTATGGCCAATCGGATGCAATGGGACTATCTGAGGTCATAGGCGGTTCATTGGAACTTTTATGGGTTCCATGGAACATTTTGACCAAAATGGATGATTCTATGGCCAATCGGATGCAATGGGATTATCTGAGGTCACATACGGGTCATTGGAACTTTTATAGGTTCCATGGAACAATTGGACCAAAATGGATGATTCTGTGGCCAATCGGATGCAATGGGTTTATCTGAGGTCACAGGCGTGTCATTGGATTTTTGATGGGTTCCATGGAACATTTTGACCAAAATGGATGATTCTATGACCAATCGGATGCAATGGAATTATATGAGGTCACAGGAAGGTCATTGGAACTTTGATGGGTTCCATGGAACATTTGGACCAAAATGGATGATTCTATGGCCAATCGGATGCAATGGGATGTTCTTAGGACAAAGGCGGGTCATTGGTACTTTTATGGGTTCCATGGAACAATTGGACCAAAATGGATTATTCTATGGCCAATCGGATGCAATGGGATTATCTGAGGTCACAGGAAGGTCATTGGAACTTTTAATGATTCCATGGAACATTTGGGCCAAAATGGATGATTCTATGGCCAATCGGATGCAATTGGATTATTTGAGGTCACAGGAAGGTCATTGCAACTTTTAATGGCTCCATGGAACATTTGGACCAAAATGGATGATTCTGTGGCCAACCAGATGCAATGAAATGATATAAGGTCACAGGCGGGTCATTGCAACTTTTATGGGTTCCATGGAACATTTGGACCAAAACGGATGATTCTATGGCCAATCGAATGCAATGGGACTATCTGAGGTCATAGGCGGTTCATTGGAACTTTTATGGGTTCCATGGAACATTTTGACCAAAATGGATGATTCTATGGCCAATCGGATGCAATGGGATTATCTGAGGTCACATACGGGTCATTGGAACTTTTATAGGTTCCATGGAACAATTGGACCAAAATGGATGATTCTGTGGCCAATCGGATGCAATGGGTTTATCTGAGGTCACAGGCGAGTCATTGGATTTTTGATGGGTTCCATGAAACATTTTGACCAAAATGGATGATTCTATGACCAATCGGATGCAATGGGATTATATGAGGTCACAGGCGGGTCATTGCAACTTTTAATGGCTCCATGGAACATTTGGACCAAAATGGGTGATTCTATGGCCAATCGGATGCAATGGGATTATCTGAGGTCACAGGAAGGTCATTGGAACTTTGATGAGTTCCATAGAACATTTGGACCAAAATGGATGATTCTATGGCCAATCGGATGCAATGGGATTATCTGAGGTCACAGGCGGGGCATTGGTACTTTTATGGGTTCCATGGAACATTTGGACCAAAATGGATGCTTCTATGGCCAATGGGATTATCTGAGGTCATGTGCGGGTCATTGGAACTTTAAATGGGATTATCTCAGGTCACAGGAAGGTCATTGGAATTTTTAATGGTTCCATGGAACATTTGGACCAAAATGGATGATTCTATGGCCAATCGGATGGAATGAGATTATCTGAGGTCACAGGCGGGTCATTGGAACTTCGATGGGTTCCATGGAACATTTGGACCAAAGTGGGTTATTCTATGGCCAATCGGATGCAATGGGATTATCTGAGGTCACAGGAAGGTCATTGGAACTTTTATGGATTCCATGGTACATTTGGGCCAAAATGGATAATTCTATGGCCAATGGGATTATCTGAGGTCATGGGCGGGTCAATTGACTTTTAATGGTTCCATGGAACATTTGGACCAAAATGGGTTATTCTATGGCCAATCGGATGCAATGGGGTTATCTGAGGTCACAGGCGGGTCATTGCAACTTTTATGGGTTCCATGGAACATTTTGACCAAAATGGATGATTCTTTGGCCATTCTGATGCAATAGGATTATCTGAGGTCACAAGCGAGTTATTGGAACTATAATGGGTTCCATGGAACATTTGGACCAAAATGGATGATTCTGTGGCCAACCAGATGCAAGGAAATGATTTGAGGACACAGGCGGGTCATTGCAACTTTTATGGGTTCCATGGAACATTTTGACCAAAATGGATGATTCTATGGCCATTCTGATGCAATAGGATTATCTGAATCACAAGCGAGTCATTGGAACTATAATGGGTTCCATGGAACATTTGGACCAAAATGGATGATTCTTTTGCAATGGGATTATCTGAGGTCACAGGCAGGTCATTGGTACTTTAATGGGTTCCATGGAACACTTGGATCAAAATGGATGATTCTATGGCCAATCGGATGCTATTGGATTATTTGAGGTCACAGGAAGGTCATTGCAACTTTTAATGGCTCCATGGAACATTTGGACCAAAATGGATGATTCTGTGGCCAACCAGATGCAATGAACTGATCTGAGGTCAGAGGCGGGTCATTGCAACTTTTATGGGTTCCATGGAGCATTTTGACCAAAATGGATGATTCTATGGCCATTCTGATGCAATAGGATTATCTGAATCACAAGCGAGTCATTGGAACTATAATGGAATCCATGGAACATTTGGACCAAAATGGATGATTCTTTGGCCAATCGGATGCAATGGAATTATATGAGGTCACAGGAAGGTCATTGGAACTTTGATGGGTTCCATGGAACATTTGGACCAAAATGGATGATTCTATGGCCAATCGGATGCAATGGGATGATCTTAGGTCACAGGCGGGTCATTGGTACTTTAATGGGTTCCATGGAACATTTGGACCAAAACGGATGATTCTATGGCCAATCGGATGCAATGGGACTATCTGAGGTCATAGGCGGTTCATTGGAACTTTTATGGGTTCCATGGAACATTTTGACCAAAATGGATGATTCTATGGCCAATCGGATGCAATGGGATTATCTGAGGTCACATACGGGTCATTGGAACTTTTATAGGTTCCATGGAACAATTGGACCAAAATGGATGATTCTGTGGCCAATCGGATGCAATGGGTTTATCTGAGGTCACAGGCGTGTCATTGGATTTTTGATGGGTTCCATGGAACATTTTGACCAAAATGGATGATTCTATGACCAATCGGATGCAATGGAATTATATGAGGTCACAGGAAGGTCATTGGAACTTTGATGGGTTCCATGGAACATTTGGACCAAAATGGATGATTCTATGGCCAATCGGATGCAATGGGATGTTCTTAGGACAAAGGCGGGTCATTGGTACTTTTATGGGTTCCATGGAACAATTGGACCAAAATGGATTATTCTATGGCCAATCGGATGCAATGGGATTATCTGAGGTCACAGGAAGGTCATTGGAACTTTTAATGATTCCATGGAACATTTGGGCCAAAATGGATGATTCTATGGCCAATCGGATGCAATTGGATTATTTGAGGTCACAGGAAGGTCATTGCAACTTTTAATGGCTCCATGGAACATTTGGACCAAAATGGATGATTCTGTGGCCAACCAGATGCAATGAAATGATATGAGGTCACAGGCGGGTCATTGCAACTTTTATGGGTTCCATGGAACATTTGGACCAAAACGGATGATTCTATGGCCAATCGGATGCAATGGGACTATCTGAGGTCATAGGCGGTTCATTGGAACTTTTATGGGTTCCATGGAACATTTTGACCAAAATGGATGATTCTATGGCCAATCGGATGCAATGGGATTATCTGAGGTCACATACGGGTCATTGGAACTTTTATAGGTTCCATGGAACAATTGGACCAAAATGGATGATTCTGTGGCCAATCGGATGCAATGGGTTTATCTGAGGTCACAGGCGTGTCATTGGATTTTTGATGGGTTCCATGGAACATTTTGACCAAAATGGATGATTCTATGGCCATTCTGATGCAATAGGATTATCTGAATCACAAGCGAGTCATTGGAACTATAATGGGTTCCATGGAACATTTGGACCAAAATGGATGATTCTTTTGCAATGGGATTATCTGAGGTCACAGGCAGGTCATTGGTACTTTAATGGGTTCCATGGAACACTTGGATCAAAATGGATGATTCTATGGCCAATCGGATGCTATTGGATTATTTGAGGTCACAGGAAGGTCATTGCAACTTTTAATGGCTCCATGGAACATTTGGACCAAAATGGATGATTCTGTGGCCAACCAGATGCAATGAACTGATCTGAGGTCACAGGCGGGTCATTGCAACTTTTATGGGTTCCATGGAGCATTTTGACCAAAATGGATGATTCTATGGCCATTCTGATGCAATAGGATTATCTGAATCACAAGCGAGTCATTGGAACTATAATGGAATCCATGGAACATTTGGACCAAAATGGATGATTCTTTGGCCAATCGGATGCAATGGAATTATATGAGGTCACAGGAAGGTCATTGGAACTTTGATGGGTTCCATGGAACATTTTGACCAAAATGGATGATTCTATGGCCAATCGGATGCAATGGGATGATCTTAGGTCACAGGCGGGTCATTGGTACTTTAATGGGTTCCATGGAACATTTGGACCAAAACGGATGATTCTATGGCCAATCGGATGCAATGGGACTATCTGAGGTCATAGGCGGTTCATTGGAACTTTTATGGGTTCCATGGAACATTTTGACCAAAATGGATGATTCTATGGCCAATCGAATGCAATGGGATTATCTGAGGTCACATACGGGTCATTGGAACTTTTATAGGTTCCATGGAACAATTGGACCAAAATGGATGATTCTGTGGCCAATCGGATGCAATAGGATTATCTGAGGTCACATACGGGTCATTGGAACTTTTATAGGTTCCATGGAACAATTGGACCAAAATGGATGATTCTGTGGCCAATCGGATGCAATGGGTTTATCTGAGGTCACAGGCGTGTCATTGGATTTTTGATGGGTTCCATGGAACATTTTGACCAAAATGGATGATTCTATGACCAATCGGATGCAATGGGATTATATGAGGTCACAGGCGGGTCATTGCAACTTTTAATGGCTCCATGGAACATTTGGACCAAAATGGGTGATTCTATGGCCAATCGGATGCAATGGGATTATCTGAGGTCACAGGAAGGTCATTGGAACTTTGATGAGTTCCATGGAACATTTGGACCAAAATGGATGATTCTATGGCCAATCGGATGCAATGGGATTATCTGAGGTCACAGGCGGGGCATTGGTACTTTTATGGGTTCCATGGAACATTTGGACCAAAATGGATGCTTCTATGGCCAATGGGATTATCTGAGGTCATGTGCGGGTCATTGGAACTTTAAATGGGATTATCTCAGGTCACAGGAAGGTCATTGGAATTTTTAATGGTTCCATGGAACATTTGGACCAAAATGGATGATTCTATGGCCAATCGGATGGAATGAGATTATCTGAGGTCACAGGCGGGTCATTGGAACTTCGATGGGTTCCATGGAACATTTGGACCAAAGTGGGTTATTCTATGGCCAATCGGATGCAATGGGATTATCTGAGGTCACAGGAAGGTCATTGGAACTTTTATGGATTCCATGGTACATTTGGGCCAAAATGGATAATTCTATGGCCAATGGGATTATCTGAGGTCATGGGCGGGTCAATTGACTTTAATGGTTCCATGGAACATTTTGACCAAAATGGGTTATTCTATGGCCAATCGGATGCAATGGGGTTATCTGAGGTCACAGGCGGGTCATTGCAACTTTTATGGGTTCCATGGAACATTTTGACCAAAATGGATGATTCTTTGGCCATTCTGATGCAATAGGATTATCTGAGGTCACAAGCGAGTTATTGGAACTATAATGGGTTCCATGGAACATTTGGACCAAAATGGATGATTCTGTGGCCAACCAGATGCAAGGAAATGATTTGAGGACACAGGCGGGTCATTGCAACTTTTATGGGTTCCATGGAACATTTTGACCAAAATGGATGATTCTATGGCCATTCTGATGCAATAGGATTATCTGAATCACAAGCGAGTCATTGGAACTATAATGGGTTCCATGGAACATTTGGACCAAAATGGATGATTCTTTTGCAATGGGATTATCTGAGGTCACAGGCAGGTCATTGGTACTTTAATGGGTTCCATGGAACACTTGGATCAAAATGGATGATTCTATGGCCAATCGGATGCTATTGGATTATTTGAGGTCACAGGAAGGTCATTGCAACTTTTAATGGCTCCATGGAACATTTGGACCAAAATGGATGATTCTGTGGCCAACCAGATGCAATGAACTGATCTGAGGTCACAGGCGGGTCATTGCAACTTTTATGGGTTCCATGGAGCATTTTGACCAAAATGGATGATTCTATGGCCATTCTGATGCAATAGGATTATCTGAATCACAAGCGAGTCATTGGAACTATAATGGAATCCATGGAACATTTGGACCAAAATGGATGATTCTTTGGCCAATCGGATGCAATGGAATTATATGAGGTCACAGGAAGGTCATTGGAACTTTGATGGGTTCCATGGAACATTTGGACCAAAATGGATGATTCTATGGCCAATCGGATGCAATGGGATGATCTTAGGTCACAGGCGGGTCATTGGTACTTTAATGGGTTCCATGGAACATTTGGACCAAAACGGATGATTCTATGGCCAATCGGATGCAATGGGACTATCTGAGGTCATAGGCGGTTCATTGGAACTTTTATGGGTTCCATGGAACATTTTGACCAAAATGGATGATTCTATGGCCAATCGGATGCAATGGGATTATCTGAGGTCACATACGGGTCATTGGAACTTTTATAGGTTCCATGGAACAATTGGACCAAAATGGATGATTCTGTGGCCAATCGGATGCAATGGGTTTATCTGAGGTCACAGGCGTGTCATTGGATTTTTGATGGGTTCCATGGAACATTTTGACCAAAATGGATGATTCTATGACCAATCGGATGCAATGGAATTATATGAGGTCACATACGGGTCATTGGAACTTTTATAGGTTCCATGGAACAATTGGACCAAAATGGATGATTCTGTGGCCAATCGGATGCAATGGGTTTATCTGAGGTCACAGGCGTGTCATTGCAACTTTTATGGGTTCCATGGAACATTTTGACCAAAATGGATGATTCTATGGCCATTCTGATGCAATAGGATTATCTGAATCACAAGCGAGTCATTGGAACTATAATGGGTTCCATGGAACATTTGGACCAAAATGGATGATTCTTTTGCAATGGGATTATCTGAGGTCACAGGCAGGTCATTGGTACTTTAATGGGTTCCATGGAACACTTGGATCAAAATGGATGATTCTATGGCCAATCGGATGCTATTGGATTATTTGAGGTCACAGGAAGGTCATTGCAACTTTTAATGGCTCCATGGAACATTTGGACCAAAATGGATGATTCTGTGGCCAACCAGATGCAATGAACTGATCTGAGGTCACAGGCGGGTCATTGCAACTTTTATGGGTTCCATGGAGCATTTTGACCAAAATGGATGATTCTATGGCCATTCTGATGCAATAGGATTATCTGAATCACAAGCGAGTCATTGGAACTATAATGGAATCCATGGAACATTTGGACCAAAATAGGTGATTCTATGGCCAATCGGATGCAATGGGATTATCTGAGGTCACAGGAAGGTCATTGGAACTTTGATGAGTTCCATGGAACATTTGGACCAAAATGGATGATTCTATGGCCAATCGGATGCAATGGGATTCTCTGAGGTCACAGGCGGGGCATTGGTACTTTTATGGGTTCCATGGAACAATTGGACCAAAATGGATGATTCTATGGCCAATCGGATGCTATTGGATTATTTGAGGTCACAGGAAGGTCATTGCAACTTTTAATGGCTCCATGGAACATTTGGACCAAAATGGATGATTCTGTGGCCAACCAGATGCAATGAAATGATATGAGGTCACAGGCGGGTCATTGCAACTTTTATGGGTTCCATGGTACATTTGGACCAAAACGGATGATTCTATGGCCAATCGGATGCAATGGGACTATCTGAGGTCATAGGCGGTTCATTGGAACTTTTATGGGTTCCATGGAACATTTTGACCAAAATGGATGATTCTATGGCCAATCGGATGCAATGGGATTATCTGAGGTCACATACGGGTCATTGGAACTTTTATAGGTTCCATGGAACAATTGGACCAAAATGGATGATTCTGTGGCCAATCGGATGCAATGGGTTTATCTGAGGTCACAGGCGTGTCATTGGATTTTTGATGGGTTCCATGGAACATTTTGACCAAAATGGATGATTCTATGACCAATCGGATGCAATGGAATTATATGAGGTCACAGGAAGGTCATTGGAACTTTGATGGGTTCCATGGAACATTTGGACCAAAATGGATGATTCTATGGCCAATCGGATGCAATGGGATGTTCTTAGGACAAAGGCGGGTCATTGGTACTTTTATGGGTTCCATGGAACAATTGGACCAAAATGGATTATTCTATGGCCAATCGGATGCAATGGGATTATCTGAGGTCACAGGAAGGTCATTGGAACTTTTAATGATTCCATGGAACATTTGGGCCAAAATGGATGATTCTATGGCCAATCGGATGCAATTGGATTATTTGAGGTCACAGGAAGGTCATTGCAACTTTTAATGGCTCCATGGAACATTTGGACCAAAATGGATGATTCTGTGGCCAACCAGATGCAATGAAATGATATAAGGTCACAGGCGGGTCATTGCAACTTTTATGGGTTCCATGGAACATTTGGACCAAAACGGATGATTCTATGGCCAATCGAATGCAATGGGACTATCTGAGGTCATAGGCGGTTCATTGGAACTTTTATGGGTTCCATGGAACATTTTGACCAAAATGGATGATTCTATGGCCAATCGGATGCAATGGGATTATCTGAGGTCACATACGGGTCATTGGAACTTTTATAGGTTCCATGGAACAATTGGACCAAAATGGATGATTCTGTGGCCAATCGGATGCAATGGGTTTATCTGAGGTCACAGGCGAGTCATTGGATTTTTGATGGGTTCCATGAAACATTTTGACCAAAATGGATGATTCTATGACCAATCGGATGCAATGGGATTATATGAGGTCACAGGCGGGTCATTGCAACTTTTAATGGCTCCATGGAACATTTGGACCAAAATGGGTGATTCTATGGCCAATCGGATGCAATGGGATTATCTGAGGTCACAGGAAGGTCATTGGAACTTTGATGAGTTCCATAGAACATTTGGACCAAAATGGATGATTCTATGGCCAATCGGATGCAATGGGATTATCTGAGGTCACAGGCGGGGCATTGGTACTTTTATGGGTTCCATGGAACATTTGGACCAAAATGGATGCTTCTATGGCCAATGGGATTATCTGAGGTCATGTGCGGGTCATTGGAACTTTAAATGGGATTATCTCAGGTCACAGGAAGGTCATTGGAATTTTTAATGGTTCCATGGAACATTTGGACCAAAATGGATGATTCTATGGCCAATCGGATGGAATGAGATTATCTGAGGTCACAGGCGGGTCATTGGAACTTCGATGGGTTCCATGGAACATTTGGACCAAAGTGGGTTATTCTATGGCCAATCGGATGCAATGGGATTATCTGAGGTCACAGGAAGGTCATTGGAACTTTTATGGATTCCATGGTACATTTGGGCCAAAATGGATAATTCTATGGCCAATGGGATTATCTGAGGTCATGGGCGGGTCAATTGACTTTTAATGGTTCCATGGAACATTTGGACCAAAATGGGTTATTCTATGGCCAATCGGATGCAATGGGGTTATCTGAGGTCACAGGCGGGTCATTGCAACTTTTATGGGTTCCATGGAACATTTTGACCAAAATGGATGATTCTTTGGCCATTCTGATGCAATAGGATTATCTGAGGTCACAAGCGAGTTATTGGAACTATAATGGGTTCCATGGAACATTTGGACCAAAATGGATGATTCTGTGGCCAACCAGATGCAAGGAAATGATTTGAGGACACAGGCGGGTCATTGCAACTTTTATGGGTTCCATGGAACATTTTGACCAAAATGGATGATTCTATGGCCATTCTGATGCAATAGGATTATCTGAATCACAAGCGAGTCATTGGAACTATAATGGGTTCCATGGAACATTTGGACCAAAATGGATGATTCTTTTGCAATGGGATTATCTGAGGTCACAGGCAGGTCATTGGTACTTTAATGGGTTCCATGGAACACTTGGATCAAAATGGATGATTCTATGGCCAATCGGATGCTATTGGATTATTTGAGGTCACAGGAAGGTCATTGCAACTTTTAATGGCTCCATGGAACATTTGGACCAAAATGGATGATTCTGTGGCCAACCAGATGCAATGAACTGATCTGAGGTCAGAGGCGGGTCATTGCAACTTTTATGGGTTCCATGGAGCATTTTGACCAAAATGGATGATTCTATGGCCATTCTGATGCAATAGGATTATCTGAATCACAAGCGAGTCATTGGAACTATAATGGAATCCATGGAACATTTGGACCAAAATGGATGATTCTTTGGCCAATCGGATGCAATGGAATTATATGAGGTCACAGGAAGGTCATTGGAACTTTGATGGGTTCCATGGAACATTTGGACCAAAATGGATGATTCTATGGCCAATCGGATGCAATGGGATGATCTTAGGTCACAGGCGGGTCATTGGTACTTTAATGGGTTCCATGGAACATTTGGACCAAAACGGATGATTCTATGGCCAATCGGATGCAATGGGACTATCTGAGGTCATAGGCGGTTCATTGGAACTTTTATGGGTTCCATGGAACATTTTGACCAAAATGGATGATTCTATGGCCAATCGGATGCAATGGGATTATCTGAGGTCACATACGGGTCATTGGAACTTTTATAGGTTCCATGGAACAATTGGACCAAAATGGATGATTCTGTGGCCAATCGGATGCAATGGGTTTATCTGAGGTCACAGGCGTGTCATTGGATTTTTGATGGGTTCCATGGAACATTTTGACCAAAATGGATGATTCTATGACCAATCGGATGCAATGGAATTATATGAGGTCACAGGAAGGTCATTGGAACTTTGATGGGTTCCATGGAACATTTGGACCAAAATGGATGATTCTATGGCCAATCGGATGCAATGGGATGTTCTTAGGACAAAGGCGGGTCATTGGTACTTTTATGGGTTCCATGGAACAATTGGACCAAAATGGATTATTCTATGGCCAATCGGATGCAATGGGATTATCTGAGGTCACAGGAAGGTCATTGGAACTTTTAATGATTCCATGGAACATTTGGGCCAAAATGGATGATTCTATGGCCAATCGGATGCAATTGGATTATTTGAGGTCACAGGAAGGTCATTGCAACTTTTAATGGCTCCATGGAACATTTGGACCAAAATGGATGATTCTGTGGCCAACCAGATGCAATGAAATGATATGAGGTCACAGGCGGGTCATTGCAACTTTTATGGGTTCCATGGAACATTTGGACCAAAACGGATGATTCTATGGCCAATCGGATGCAATGGGACTATCTGAGGTCATAGGCGGTTCATTGGAACTTTTATGGGTTCCATGGAACATTTTGACCAAAATGGATGATTCTATGGCCAATCGGATGCAATGGGATTATCTGAGGTCACATACGGGTCATTGGAACTTTTATAGGTTCCATGGAACAATTGGACCAAAATGGATGATTCTGTGGCCAATCGGATGCAATGGGTTTATCTGAGGTCACAGGCGTGTCATTGGATTTTTGATGGGTTCCATGGAACATTTTGACCAAAATGGATGATTCTATGACCAATCGGATGCAATGGGATTATATGAGGTCACAGGCGGGTCATTGCAACTTTTAATGGCTCCATGGAACATTTTGACCAAAATGGGTGATTCTATGGCCAATCGGATGCAATGGGATTATCTGAGGTCACAGGAAGGTCATTGGAACTTTGATGAGTTCCATGGAACATTTGGACCAAAATGGATGATTCTATGGCCAATCGGATGCAATGGGATTCTCTGAGGTCACAGGCGGGTTATTGGTACTTTCATGGGTTCCATGGAACATTTGGACCAAAATGGATGCTTCTATGGCCAATGGGATTATCTGAGGTCATGTGCGGGTCATTGGAACTTTAAATGGGATTATCTCAGGTCACAGGAAGGTCATTGGAATTTTTAATGGTTCCATGGTACTTTTGGACCAAAATGGATGATTCTATGGCCAATCGGATGGAATGAGATTATCTGAGGTCACAGGCGGGTCATTGGAACTTCGATGGGTTCCATGGAACATTTGGACCAAAATGGGTTATTCTATGGCCAATCGGATGCAATGGGATTATCTGAGGTCACAGGAAGGTCATTGGAACTTTTAATGGTTCCATGGTACATTTGGGCCAAAATGGATAATTCTATGGCCAATGGGATTATCTGAGGTCATGGGCGGGTCAATTGACTTTTAATGGTTCCATGGAACATTTGGACCAAAATGGGTTATTCTATGGCCAATCGGATGCAATGGGGTTATCTGAGGTCACAGGTGGGTCATTGCAACTTTTATGGGTTCCATGGAACATTTTGACCAAAATGGATGATTCTTTGGCCATTCTGATGCAATAGGATTATCTGAGGTCACAAGCGAGTCATTGGAACTATAATGGGTTCCATGGAACATTTGGACCAAAATGGATGATTCTTTGGTCAATCGGATGCAATGGGATTATCTGAGGTCACAGGAAGGTCATTGGAACTTTGATGGGTTCCATGGAACATTTGGACCAAAATGGATGATTCTATGGCCAATTGGATGCAATGGGATTATCTGAGGTCACAGGAAGGTCATTGGAACTTTTAATGGTTCCATGGAATATTTGGATCAAAATGGGTTATTCAATGGCCAATCGGTTGCAATGGGATTATCTGAGGTCATGGGCGGGTCATTAGAATTTCAATGGGTTCCATGGGACATTTGGACCAAAATGGACGATTCCATGGCCAATCGGGTGCAATGGGGTTATCTGAGGTCATAAGCGGGTCATTGGAACTTTTAATGGTTCCATGGAACATTTGGACCAAAATGGGTTATTCTATGGCCAATCGGATGCAATGGGATTATCTGATGTCACAGGCGGGTCATTGGAACTTTTATGGGTTCCATGGAACATTTTGAACAAAATGGATGCTTCTATGGCCAATGGGATTTTCTGAGGTCACAGGCGGGTCATTGGAACTATTAATGGTTCCATGGAACATTTGGACCAAAATGGGTTATTCTATGGCGAATCGGATGCAATGGGATTATCTGAGGTCATAGGCGGGTCATTGGAACTCTTAATGGTTCCATGGAATATTTGTACCAAAATGGGTTATTCTATGACCAATCGGATGCAATGGGATTATCTGAGGTCACAGGCGGGTCATTGGAACTTTTATGGGTTCCATGGAACATTTTGACCAAAATGGATGATTCTATGGCCAATCGGATGCAATGGGATTATCTGAGGTCACAGGCAGGTCATTGGTACTGTTATGGGTTCCATGGAACATTTGGATCAAAATGGATAATTCTATGGCCAATCGGATGCAATGGGATTATCTGAGGTCACAGGCGGGTCATTGGAACTTTTATGGGTTCCATGGAACATTATTACCAAAATGGATGATTCTATGGCCAATCGGATGCAATGGGATTCTCTGAGGTCACAGGAAGGTCATTGCAACTTTTAATGGCTCCATGGAACATATGGACCAAAATGGATGTTTCTGTGGCCAACCAGATGCAATGTAGTCACAGATGATGCAACCAGTGGTACAGCTCCAATGTCTTTCATTGGAGCTGTATGAAATTAAATAAGAGTGATGTCGAATTTATGCAAATAGGCAATAAAGGTTTTATATGCAATTCTTGCTCTGCCGCGCGCCGTGTCTCTCTTCACTCACCTCCATGGGCTTCTTCGTCAACTTCAAATGAATCATCTAGTGCAGTACCGGCAAACAATAAAACTTACAAGGAGAGCCTCTCTTCCTCATCTCCTTCATTGTCAGCTGGTCCAGGGCGACAAGCACAGCAGCATCAACAACAAACACAGCAGCATCAACAACAGCAACAAAATCAACAGCAACAACTTCGCTCTCCTCCGCTAGCTCCGTCACCAACTTTATCGCCAACTATACCAGTGTAACAGCAGCAGCAACAACATAATCTACATTTAAATTTAGAATCTGCTTCAAAGCTATCACAACAACAACCAGACCTACAGCAGGCTGAGCTTCATCGAAAACAGCTGCAAAATAACAACAACAATGCAACGATTGTCACGGAAACTCAGTTTCAACCTTTTAACAGCAACAATAACAACAACAACAATAGTCATGCGAATGAGTCATCAATAACATTGGAGCTTGTATTCAAAGAAATTCAATCACTTAAAAAAATTAATTCTGATGCTCTGTCTCAAATCTCAACCTTGCAAGAGGAAAAACAGTTTTTATTATGTAAGGTAAATGAGCTACAACAAGAAGTCGTCTACCTTCAAAAAAAAAATAGGGAAAAGTGCGTTGAAATTGTTGGTGTTCCAAATATAAACAACAGCAATGCACTCAACTCAGCAATGACAATTTTTTGTGAGGGCATAAACTCAAATATTACTGAGTTTGACATCGACGACTGCTTCGTCAAAACTATTAAGAAGACCAGGGATGCATCAACATCGAATTCATCTCTTAATATTTTGTGCGTTAAATTCTTATCTCACTACAAGAAGAAAGAAATAATGAGGAATAAATTTTTAAATACTAAAAACTTAAATGCTAAACTATTTGGCGGAAATAGCAATCAAAAAATTTACATTAATGAGGTCTTGCCTGCTCCTACTAGATACCTTCTAAAAGCAGCTCAGAAATTAAAAAAAGAAAAACATTTTAAATTTGTTTGGGTTAAAAATGAAAAAGTTTTGATGCGTAAAAAGGAAGGTGATACTGTTATCGTTTTAAATTCGTTTGATGATCTAAACAAAGTAAATTAAATTTAATATGTGTAATTTAGATCGTGGCGATTATTTATATGATCTTCCTTTGTCAAATTGTAAAAGCGTAGATTTTCATACCACTTCATCTAACCCAAACAACAATAACAGTTTTTATATTGTATGTCAAAATATTAGAAGTTTGCGCAAGAACTTTGACAATTTTTTATTACACCTTGAATCTTTTAGATCTAAGCCTGATTTCATTTTTTTCACTGAAACTTGGATTTATGACACCGAAATACCGCTTTATAATATTCCTGGTTACAAGTTTTATGCAAATTGCAATGAGCAGTACGCAGCAGGTGGTGTGGCCGTTTTTGTAATGGAGAGTTTAAATTGCGAGTTTTTAAGTTGTAATCTAAGAAGTTCGGATGTTATTAAAGTCAAATGTGTAATTGATAACCAGATTTTTATATTTTTTTGTTTTTACAGGCTTTTAACTAACTCATGTCAAGAAGTTTTTTTAGACGACTTAAATGCTTTAGTGAATGCTGAAAAATCTAATGTCATTTTATTAGGAGATATAAATTTAAACATTTTGGAAAACTCTGAATTTGTTGACAACTACTTATTTACGCTTGCCTCTTATGGCTTTGAATGTTGTATTAATGAACCAACTCGAATTACCAACCAATCTGCAACTTGTATTGACCACATATTTGTGCGGTTAAATCCATCTACAAACATTTCAATTTATAGTTCAGTCTCCAACCTTTCTCTGTCAGACCATTGCCTGATATGTTTAAAGTTTGAAAACGTTGTTTTGTGTAAAAATGTTAACCCGCCTACTGATTCATTTAAACCTCTAACCGATTTCATTCAACTTAATAACTCTCTTGTTGTTGAATTTTGGGAAAACGTCTATAATGAACCTAATCCATCAATTGCTTTTAATATTTTTGTTGACATATTGTCATATCATGTTGCTCGTTGTACTAAAAATGTTAAAGTAAATGTCTCTAATAAAAATAATAGACTCAAGAAGTGGATGACATCTGAGTTACTCAACAGTATTAAGACAAAAAATAAACTCTTTAAAAAAATAAAAAGATATCCGTCAGATGTTAATCTAAAAGCCCGCTATAGTAGACTTTGCAAAGAGATATTAACTGAAACTTCCAAAGTAAAAAATGAGTTTTACAAAAATGAATTTATTAAGATTAGAGGTGATCCTAAAAAGGAATGGCAATTGGTAAACAACATTTTAAATAAATCTAACACGAATAACATTGTTCAAGATATTGAAGATGATGGTAAGATTTTTACTATCCCATGTGAAAAAGCAAATATATTTAATAAATTTTTTTCAAATATTGGTTGTGACGTCGTTCTAGATAATGGTCTTGCAAACTCCTCATGTGAGTGCCTAGATACGGAATATGTAAATCTTAATAGTTTTTACTTTGAGAAGATATCTTCTTTAGAGGTTTATAAAATTATTATGTCTATAAAAAACTCAAATTCTAGAACCGAGAATAGTTTTTCCAGTAGCTTTCTGAAAAAAATAGTATTCAATATTGCAGATGTTCTTTGTCACCTATTTAACAAAAGCATTTCTCCTGGTATTTTTCCGGATGAGTTAAAAAAAGCTGAAGTTATTCCGTTATTTAAAAAAGGGAATAAATCAATGTTAAATAATTATAGACCAATTTCGATTCTTTCTACTTTTTCGAAAGTTTTTGAAAAAGCTGTCAAGGTTAGGATGATCGGCTTTTTAAACAAATCAAGATTTTTTAGTGATTGCCAGTTTGGTTTCAGACAAGGTCTTTCTACTGAAGATGCTCTTTTGAAATTCTGCACCAACATTTACAACAGTTTGAATTGCAAACAAGTTTCAGCAGCCTTATTTGTAGATATTACTAAGGCATTTGATACAGTTGATCATGAGATCCTTCTTAAGAAATTGTTTAATTGCGGTTTTCGAGGCAAGGTCTTCAAGTGGTTCTCCTCATATTTATCGGATAGGGTACAAAGAGTAAAAATTTATACTTGTTATAGTAATTCTGCAAACATCACCACTGGAGTTCCTCAAGGTTCTGTCTTAGGCCCCGTGTTGTTTTTAATTTTCATAAATTCTCTTTTTTCTCAAAAATTTTTTAGTAAAACCATAGCATTTGCTGATGATATGGCATGTACTTTTTCTTGCCATTCCACTTTTGAGGCTGTAACTGAAATAAACCATGATTTGGAAGTCTTGAAGCACTGGTTTGCATCACATAAACTTGTCCTAAGTGACAAAACTAAAATTATGTTTTTTAATGTGGCTGGAAAAGACAACAAACTCCCGTCATTTACTTTTCACTCTGCAAAGTGCAAAAAATATTTTATTTGCAAAGAAATTTGTAATTCGTCGAATTTTATGCAGACACGTGACTCCCTAGGTAACTGTTCCATGAATTGTTTTTCGATTGATTGTGTAAAAACGTTTAAATACCTTGGTGTCACATTGGATTGGAAAATGAATTGGTTAGATCATTCTATTGCTCTAAAAAAATACTTAGCTTCAGCTATCAGGCAACTATATCACTTGAAGTCTTATTGTTCAACTGAATTACTTAAATGTTTATATTTTGGGATATTTCATTCTAAGTTAGAATATGGGTTAACTTGCTGGGGTGGAACGCACCTGAATAAAATTAAACCTTTACTTACTGTCCAGAAGCACGTTATAAGAATTATATGTAAAAAAAGTATTCGTGAAAGTAGTTTTCCTCTGTTTAAAAACTTGAACATCCTTCCTATTAAACATCTTTATTATTTTAAAGTACTGAAAATGTTTTTTACAAGATCTGGTTATCTTGCAAATAGAAATTATATGAATTATAACTTAAGAATAAATAATCAAAGCTTGGCATTAGTCCCACCGCATAACCTGCAACATTTTTTTAACTTTTTCAGTTCGGTTGGTCCAAGACTGTTCAATCGTCTTCCTTATTATGTCAGGTGTCTTCGTAATAAATATGTTTTTTTAAAAGAAGTGAAATCATGGCTCTTGAATTTATCTTATGCAAGCATTAATATGCTTATTGATGTAATGAATTAATTATTAATAAGATCTTTTTTGGTAAATTATTTTTGAAATTTTAAATTAATATTAATATAGTCAAAACATTTCTTTTTCTATTTTTCTTAATTATCAAACTTAAATTAAAAATATTTTTCAGTCAATTCTTTGATATAATGACCCCACAAAATGTCCTAATGTTTATCTGAATAGTATATGTTAATCCGCATTCGCCTCTATTTCCTTTGGAAGTACAGAATGTGGACTTATTATTTTAGATCAATTTATAACAATTTGTATTTTATTGATAAATTGTAATTTAGATTAAGTGCCTTGTATCAAAACAATAAATAAAATAAATAAATAATAATAATAATAATAATAATAATAATAATAATGAAATGATCTGAGTTCACAGGCGGGTCATTGGATTTTTTATGGGTTCCATGGAACATTTTGACCAAAATGGATGATTTTATGGCCATTCTGATGCAATAGGATTATCTGAGGTCACAAGCGAGTCATTGGAACTATAATTGGTTTCATGGAACATTTGGACCAAAATGGGTTATTCTATGGCCAATCGGATGCAATGGGATTATCTGAGGTCATAGGCGGGTCATTGGAGCTTTTAATGGTTCCATGGAACATTTGGACCAAAATGGGTTATTCTATGACCAATCGGATGCAATGGGATTATCTGAGGTCACAGGCGGGTCATTGGAACTTTTATGGGTTCCATGGAAGATTTTGACCAAAATGGATGATTCTATGGCCAATCGAATGCAATGGGATTATCTGAGGTCACAGGCGGGTCATTGGTACTTTTATGGGTTCCATGGAACATTTGTATCAAAATGGATGATTCTATGGCCAATCGGATAGAATGGAATTATCTGAGGTCACAGGCGGGTCATTGGAACTTTTAATGGTTCCATGGAACATTTTGACCAAATGATTTGGATGATTCTATGGCCAATCGGATGCAATGGGATTATCTGAGGTCATTGGAAGGTCATTGGAACTTTTAATGGTTCCATGGAACATTTGGACCAAAATGGATGATTCTATGGCCAATCGGATGCAATGGGATTATCTGAGGTCACAGGAAGGTCATTGGAACTTTTAATGGTTCCATGGAACATTTGGACCAAAATGGGTTATTCTATGGCCAATCGGATGCAATGGGATTATCTGAGGTCACATACGGGTCATTGGAACTTTTAATGGTTCCATGGAACATTTGGACCGAATGGGTTATTCTATGGCCAATCGGTTGCAATGGGATTATCTGAGGTCATGGGCGGGTCATTGGAACTTTTATGGGTTCCATGGAACATTTGGACCAAAATGGATGATTCCATGGCCAATCGGGTGCAATGGGGTTATCTGAGGTCATAAGCGGGTCATTGGAACTTTTAATGGTTCCATGGAACATTTGGACCAAAATGGGTTATTTTATGGCCAATCGGATGCAATGGGATTATCTGAGGTCACAGGCGGGTCATTGGAACTTTTATGGGTTCCATGGAACATTTTGACCAAAATGGATGATTCTATGGCCAATCGGATGCAATGGGATTATCTGAGGTCACATACGGGTCATTGGAACTTTTATAGGTTCCATGGAACATTTGAACCAAAATGGATGATTCTGTGGCCAATCGGATGCAATGGGTTTATCTGAGGTCACATACGGGTCATTGGATTTTTGATGGGTTCCATGGAACATTTGGATCAAAATGGATGATTCTATGGCCAATCGGATTCAATGTGATTATCTGAGGTCACAGGCAGGTCATTGGTACTTTTATGGGTTCCATGGAACATTTGGATCAAAATGGATGATTCTATGGCCAATCGGATGCTATTGGATTATTTGAGGTCACAGGAAGGTCATTGCAACTTTTAATGGCTCCATGGAACATTTGGACCAAAATGGATGATTCTGTGGCCAACCAGATGCAATGAAATGATCTGAGGTCACAGGCGGGTCATTGCAACTTTTATGGGTTCCATGGAACATTTGGATCAAAATGGATAATTCTATGGCCAATCGGATGCAATGGTATTATCTGAGGTCACAGGCGGGTCATTGGTACTTTTATGGGTTCCATGGAACATTTGAACCAAAATGGATGATTCTTTGGCCATTCTGTTGCAATAGGATTATCTGAGGTCACAAGCGAGTTATTGGAACTATAATGGGTTCCATGGAACATTTGGACCAAAATGGATGATTCTGTGGCCAACCAGATGCAATGAAATGATTTGAGGTCACAGGCGGGTCATTGCAACTTTTATGGGTTCCATGGAACATTTGGACCAAAATGGATGATTCTATGGCCAATCGGATGCAATGGCATTATCTGAGGTCATGGGCAGGTCATTGGAACTTTTATGGGTTCCATGGAACATTTGGACCAAAATGGATGATTCCATGGCCAATCGGATGCAATGGGATTATCTGAGGTCACAGGCGGGTCATTGGAACTTTTATGGGTTCCATGGAACATTTTGACCAAAATGGATGATTCTATGGCCAATCGGATGCAATGGGATTATCTGAGGTCACATACGGGTCATTGGAACTTTTATAGGTTCCATGGAACATTTGAACCAAAATGGATGATTCTGTGGCCAATCGGATGCAATGGGTTTATCTGAGGTCACAGGCGTGTCATTGGATTTTTGATGGGTTCCATGGAACATTTGGATCAAAATGGATGATTCTATGGCCAATCGGATTCAATGTGATTATCTGAGGTCACAGGCAGGTCATTGGTACTTTTATGGGTTCCATGGAACATTTGGATCAAAATGGATGATTCTATGGCCAATCGGATGCTATTGGATTATTTGAGGTCACAGGAAGGTCATTGCAACTTTTAATGGCTCCATGGAACATTTGGACCAAAATGGATGATTCTGTTGCCAACCAGATGCAATGAAATGATCTGAGGTCACAGGCGGGTCATTGCAACTTTTATGGGTTCCATGGAACATTTGGATCAAAATGGATAATTCTATGGCCAATCGGATGCAATGGTATTATCTGAGGTCACAGGCGGGTCATTGGTACTTTTATGGGTTCCATGGAACATTTGAACCAAAATGGATGATTCTTTGGCCATTCTGTTGCAATAGGATTATCTGAGGTCACAAGCGAGTTATTGGAACTATAATGGGTTCCATGGAACATTTGGACCAAAATGGATGATTCTGTGGCCAACCAGATGCAATGAAATGATTTGAGGTCACAGGCGGGTCATTGGAACTTTTATGGGTTCCATGGAACATTTGGACCAAAATGGATGATTCCATGGCCAATCGGGTGCAATGGGGTTATCTGAGGTCATAAGCGGGTCATTGGAACTTTTAATGGTTCCATGGAACATTTGGACCAAAATGGATGATGCTTTGGCCAATCGGATGCAATGGGTTTATCTGAGGTCACAGGCGTGTCATTGGATTTTTGATGGGTTCCATGGAACATTTGGATCAAAATGGATGATTCTATGGCCAATCGGATTCAATGTGATTATCTGAGGTCACAGGCAGGTCATTGGTACTTTTATGGGTTCCATGGAACATTTGGATCAAAATGGATGATTCTATGGCCAATCGGATGCTATTGGATTATTTGAGGTCACAGGAAGGTCATTGCAACTTTTAATGGCTCCATGGAACATTTGGACCAAAATGGATGATTCTGTGGCCAACCAGATGCAATGAAATGATCTGAGGTCACAGGCGGGTCATTGCAACTTTTATGGGTTCCATGGAACATTTGGATCAAAATGGATAATTCTATGGCCAATCGGATGCAATGGTATTATCTGAGGTCACAGGCGGGTCATTGGTACTTTTATGGGTTCCATGGAACATTTGTATCAAAATGGATGATTCTATGGCCAATCGGATAGAATGGAATTATCTGAGGTCACAGGCGGGTCATTGGAACTTTTAAGGGTTCCATGGAACATTTTGACCAAATGATTGTGGATGATTCTATGGCCAATCGGATGCAATGGGATAATCTGAGGTCACTGGAAGGTCATTGGAACTTTTAATGGTTCCATGGAACATTTGGACCAAAATGGATGATTCTATGGCCAATCGGATGCAATGGGATTATCTGAGGTTACAGGCAGGTCATTGGTACTTTTATGGGTTCCATGGAACATTTGGATCAAAATGGATGATTCTATGGCCAATCGGATGCTATTGGATTATTTGAGGTCACAGGAAGGTCATTGCAACTTTTAATGGCTCCATGGAACATTTGGACCAAAATGGATGATTCTGTGGCCAACCAGATGCAATGAAATGATCTGAGGTCACAGGCGGGTCATTGCAACTTTTATGGGTTCCATGGAGCATTTTGACCAAAATGGATGATTCTATGGCCATTCTGATGCAATAGGATTATCTGAATCACAAGCGAGTCATTGGAACTATAATGGGTTCCATGGAACATTTGGACCAAAATGGATAATTCTTTGGCCAATCGGATGCAATGGGATTATCTGAGGTCACAGGAAGGTCATTGGAACTTTGATGGGTTCCATGGAACATTTGGACCAAAACGGATGATTCTATGGCCAATCGGATGCAATGGGATTATCTGAGGTCATAGGCGGGTCATTGGAACTTTTATGGGTTCCATGGAACATTTTGACCAAAATGGATGATCCTATGGCCAATCGGATGCAATGGGATTATCTGAGGTCACATACGGGTCATTGGAACTTTTATAGGTTCCATGGAACAATTGGACCAAAATGGATGATTCTGTGGCCAATCGGATGCAATGGGTTTATCTGAGGTCACAGGCGTGTCATTGGATTTTTGATGGGTTCCATGGAACATTTTGACCAAAATGGATGATTCTATGACCAATCGGATGCAATGGGATTATATGAGGTCACAGGCGGGTCATTGCAACTTTTAATGGCTCCATGGAACATTTGGACCAAAATGGGTGATTCTATGGCCAATCGGATGCAATGGGATTATCTGAGGTCACAGGAAGGTCATTGGAACTTTGATGAGTTCCATGGAACATTTGGTCCAAAATGGATGATTCTATGGCCAATCGGATGCAATGGGATTATCTGAGGTCACAGGCGTGTCATTGGATTTTTGATGGGTTCCATGGAACATTTGGACCAAAATGGATGCTTCTATGGCCAATGGGATTATCTGAGGTCATGTGCGGGTCATTGGAACTTAAAATGGGATTATCTCAGGTCACAGGAAGGTCATTGGAATTTTTAATGATTCCATGGAACTTTTGGACCAAATGGATGATTCTATGGCCAATCGGATGAATGAGATTATCTGAGGTCACAGGCGGGTCATTGGAACTTCGATGGGTTCCATGGAACATTTTGACCAAAATAGGTTATTCTATGGCCAATCGGATGCAATGGGATTATCTGAGGTCACAGGAAGGTCATTGGAACTTTTAATGGTTCCATGGTACATTTGGGCCAAAATGGATAATTCTATGGCAAATGGGATTATCTGAGGTCATGGGCGGGTCAATTGACTTTTAATGGTTCCATGGAACATTTGGACCAAAATGGGTTATTCTATGGCCAATCGGATGCAATGGGGTTTTCTGAGGTCACAGGCGGGTCATTGGAACTTTTATGGGTTCCATGGAACATTTTGACCAAAATGGATGATTCTTTGGCCATTCTAATGCAATAGGATTATCTGAGGTCACAAGCGAGTTATTGGAACTATAATGGGTTCCATGGAACATTTGGACCAAAATGGATGATTCTGTGGCCAACCAGATGCAATGAAATGATTTGAGGTCACAGGCGGGTCATTGCAACTTTTATGGGTTCCATGGAACATTTTGACCAAAATGGATGATTCTATGGCCATTCTGATGCAATAGGATTATCCGAATCACAAGCGAGTCATTGGAACTATAATGGGTTCCATGGAACATTTGGACCAAAATGGATGATTCTTTGGTCAATCGGATGCAATGGGATTATCTGAGGTCACAGGAAGGTCATTGGAACTTTGATGGGTTCCATGGAACATTTGGACCAAAATGGATGATTCTATGGCCAATTGGATGCAATGGGATTATCTGAGGTCACAGGAAGGTCATTGGAACTTTTAATGGTTCCATGGAACATTTGGATCAAAATGGGTTATTCTATGGCCAATCGGATGCAATGGGATTATCTGAGGTCACAGGCGGGTCATTGGAACTTTTATGGGTTCCATGGAACATTATTACCAAAATGGATGATTCTATGGCCAATCGGATGCAATGGGATTCTCTGAGGTCACAGGAAGGTCATTGCAACTTTTAATGGCTCCATGGAACATATGGACCAAAATGGATGTTTCTGTGGCCAACAAGATGCAATGAAATGATCTGAGTTCACAGGCCGGTCATTGGATTTTTTATGGGTTCCATGGAACATTTTGACCAAAATGGATGATTCTATGGCCATTCTGATGCAATAGGATTATCTGAGGTCACAAGCGAGTCATTGGAACTATAATTGGTTTCATGGAACATTTGGACCAAAATGGGTTATTCTATGGCCAATCGGATGCAATGGGATTATCTGAGGTCACAGGCGGGTCATTGGAACTTTTATGGGTTCCATGGAATATTTTGAACAAAATGGATGCTTCTATAGCCAATGGGATTTTCTGAGGTCACAGGCGGGTCATTGCAACTTTTAATGGTTCCATGGAACATTTGGACCAAAATGGGTTATTCTATGGCGAATCGGATGCAATGGGATTATCTGAGGTCATAGGCGGGTCATTGGAACTCTTAATGGTTCCATGGAATATTTGGACCAAAATGGGTTATTCTATGACCAATCGGATGCAATGGGATTATCTGAGGTCACAGGCGTGTCATTGGATTTTTGATGGGTTCCATGGAACATTTTGACCAAAACGGATGATTCTATGGCCAATCGGATGCAATGGTATTATCTGAGGTCACAGGCGGGTCATTGGTACTTTTATGGGTTCCATGGAACATTTGGATCAAAATGGATAATTCTATGGCCAATCGGATGCAATGGGATTATCTGAGGTCACAGGCGGGTCATTGGAACTTTTATGGGTTCCATGGAACATTATTACCAAAATGGATGATTCTATGGCCAATCGGATGCAATGGGATTCTCTGAGGTCACAGGAAGGTCATTGCAACTTTTAATGGCTCCATGGAACATATGGACCAAAATGGATGTTTCTGTGGCCAACAAGATGCAATGAAATGATCTGAGTTCACAGGCCGGTCATTGGATTTTTTATGGGTTCCATGGAACATTTTGACCAAAATGGATGATTCTATGGCCATTCTGATGCAATAGGATTATCTGAGGTCACAAGCGAGTCATTGGAAATATAATTGGTTTCATGGAACATTTGGACCAAAATGGGTTATTCTATGGCCAATCGGATGCAATGGGATTATCTGAGGTCATAGGCGGGTCATTGGAGCTTTTAATGGTTCCATGGAACATTTGGACCAAAATGGGTTATTCTATGACCAATCGGATGCAATGGGATTATCTGAGGTCACAGGCGGGTCATTGGAACTTTTATGGGTTCCATGGAAGATTTTGACCAAAATGGATGATTCTATGGCCAATCGAATGCAGTGGGATTATCTGAGGTCACAGGCGGGTCATTGGTACTTTTATGGGTTCCATGGAACATTTGTATCAAAATGGATGATTCTATGGCCAATCGGATAGAATGGAATTATCTGAGGTCACAGGCGGGTCATTGGAACTTTTATGGGTTCCATGGAACATTTTGACCAAATGATTTTGGATGATTCTATGGCCAATCGGATGCAATGGGATTATCTGAGGTCACTGGAAGGTCATTGGAACTTTTGATGGGTTCCATGGAACATTTGGACCAAAATGGATGATTCTATGGCCAATCGGATGCAATGGGATTATCTGAGGTCACAGGAAGGTCATTGGAACTTTTAATGGTTCCATGGATCATTTGGACCAAAATGGGTTATTCTATGGCCAATCGGATGCAATGGGATTATCTGAGGTCACAGGCGGGTCATTGGAACTTTGATGGGTTCCATGGAACATTTGGATCAAAATGGATGATTCTATGGCCAATCGGATTCAATGGGATTATCTGAGGTCACAGGCGTATCATTGGAACTTTGATGGGTTCCATGGAACATTTTGACCAAAATGGATGATTCTATGGCAAATCGGATGCAATGGGATTATCTGAGGTCACATACGGGTCATTGGAACTTTTATAGGTTCCATGGAACAATTGGACCAAAATGGATGATTCTGTGGCCAATCGGATGCAATGGGTTTATCTGAGGTCACAGGCGTGTCATTGGATTTTTGATGGGTTCCATGGAACATTTTGACCAAAATGGATGATTCTATGACCAATCGGATGCAATGGGATTATATGAGGTCACAGGCGGGTCATTCCAACTTTTAATGGCTCCATGGAACATTTGGACCAAAATGGGTGATTCTATGGCCAATCGGATGCAATGGGATTATCTGAGGTCACAGGAAGGTCATTGGAACTTTGATGAGTTCCATGGAACATTTGGTCCATAATGGATGATTCTATGGCCAATCGGATGCAATGGGATTATCTGAGGTCACAGGCGGGGCATTGGTACTTTTATGGGTTCCATGGAACATTTGGACCAAAATGGATGCTTCTATGGCCAATGGGATTATCTGAGGTCATGTGCGGGTCATTGGAACTTAAAATGGGATTATCTCAGGTCACAGGAAGGTCATTGGAATTTTTAATGATTCCATGGAACTTTTGGACCAAATGGATGATTCTATGGCCAATCGGATGAATGAGATTATCTGAGGTCACAGGCGGGTCATTGGAACTTCGATGGGTTCCATGGAACATTTTGACCAAAATGGGTTATTCTATGGCCAATCGGATGCAATGGGATTATCTGAGGTCACAGGAAGGTCATTGGAATTTTTAATGGTTCCATGGTACATTTGGACCAAAATGGATAATTCTATGGCAAATGGGATTATCTGAGGTCATGGGCGGGTCAATTGACTTTTAATGGTTCCATGGAACATTTGGACCAAAATGGGTTATTCTATGGCCAATCGGATGCAATGGGGTTTTCTGAGGTCACAGGCGGGTCATTGGAACTTTTATGGGTTCCATGGAACATTTTGACCAAAATGGATGATTCTTTGGCCATTCTAATGCAATAGGATTATCTGAGGTCACAAGCGAGTTATTGGAACTATAATGGGTTCCATGGAACATTTGGACCAAAATGGATGATTCTGTGGCCAACCAGATGCAATGAAATGATTTGAGGTCACAGGCGGGTCATTGCAACTTTTATGGGTTCCATGGAACATTTTGACCAAAATGGATGATTCTATGGCCATTCTGATGCAATAGGATTATCCGAATCACAAGCGAGTCATTGGAACTATAATGGGTTCCATGGAACATTTGGACCAAAATGGATGATTCTTTGGTCAATCGGATGCAATGGGATTATCTGAGGTCACAGGAAGGTCATTGGAACTTTGATGGGTTCCATGGAACATTTGGACCAAAATGGATGATTCTATGGCCAATTGGATGCAATGGGATTATCTGAGGTCACAGGAAGGTCATTGGAACTTTTAATGGTTCCATGGAACATTTGGATCAAAATGGGTTATTCTATGGCCAATCGGATGCAATGGGATTATCTGAGGTCACAGGCGGGTCATTGGAACTTTTATGGGTTCCATGGAACATTATTACCAAAATGGATGATTCTATGGCCAATCGGATGCAATGGGATTCTCTGAGGTCACAGGAAGGTCATTGCAACTTTTAATGGCTCCATGGAACATATGGACCAAAATGGATGTTTCTGTGGCCAACAAGATGCAATGAAATGATTTGAGTTCACAGGCCGGTCATTGGATTTTTTATGGGTTCCATGGAACATTTTGACCAAAATGGATGATTCTATGGCCATTCTGATGCAATAGGATTATCTGAGGTCACAAGCGAGTCATTGGAACTATAATTGGTTTCATGGAACATTTGGACCAAAATGGGTTATTCTATGGCCAATCGGATGCAATGGGATTATCTGAGGTCACAGGCGGGTCATTGGAACTTTTATGGGTTCCATGGAATATTTTGAACAAAATGGATGCTTCTATAGCCAATGGGATTTTCTGAGGTCACAGGCGGGTCATTGCAACTTTTAATGGTTCCATGGAACATTTGGACCAAAATGGGTTATTCTATGGCGAATCGGATGCAATGGGATTATCTGAGGTCATAGGCGGGTCATTGGAACTCTTAATGGTTCCATGGAATATTTGGACCAAAATGGGTTATTCTATGACCAATCGGATGCAATGGGATTATCTGAGGTCACAGGCGTGTCATTGGATTTTTGATGGGTTCCATGGAACATTTTGACCAAAACGGATGATTCTATGGCCAATCGGATGCAATGGTATTATCTGAGGTCACAGGCGGGTCATTGGTACTTTTATGGGTTCCATGGAACATTTGGATCAAAATGGATAATTCTATGGCCAATCGGATGCAATGGGATTATCTGAGGTCACAGGCGGGTCATTGGAACTTTTATGGGTTCCATGGAACATTATTACCAAAATGGATGATTCTATGGCCAATCGGATGCAATGTGATTCTCTGAGGTCACAGGAAGGTCATTGCAACTTTTAATGGCTCCATGGAACATATGGACCAAAATGGATGTTTCTGTGGCCAACAAGATGCAATGAAATGATCTGAGTTCACAGGCCGGTCATTGGATTTTTTATGGGTTCCATGGAACATTTTGACCAAAATGGATGATTCTATGGCCATTCTGATGCAATAGGATTATCTGAGGTCACAAGCGAGTCATTGGATATATAATTGGTTTCATGGAACATTTGGACCAAAATGGGTTATTCTATGGCCAATCGGATGCAATGGGATTATCTGAGGTCATAGGCGGGTCATTGGAGCTTTTAATGGTTCCATGGAACATTTGGACCAAAATGGGTTATTCTATGACCAATCGGATGCAATGGGATTATCTGAGGTCACAGGCGGGTCATTGGAACTTTTATGGGTTCCATGGAAGATTTTGACCAAAATGGATGATTCTATGGCCAATCGAATGCAGTGGGATTATCTGAGGTCACAGGCGAGTCATTGGTACTTTTATGGGTTCCATGGAACATTTGTATCAAAATGAATGATTCTATGGCCAATCGGATAGAATGGAATTATCTGAGGTCACAGGCGGGTCATTGGAACTTTTATGGGTTCCATGGAACATTTTGACCAAATGATTTTGGATGATTCTATGGCCAATCGGATGCAATGGGATTATCTGAGGTCACTGGAAGGTCATTGGAACTTTTGATGGGTTCCATGGAACATTTGGACCAAAATGGATGATTCTATGGCCAATCGGATGCAATGGGATTATCTGAGGTCACAGGAAGGTCATTGGAACTTTTAATGGTTCCATGGATCATTTGGACCAAAATGGGTTATTCTATGGCCAATCGGATGCAATGGGATTATCTGAGGTCACAGGCGGGTCATTGGAACTTTGATGGGTTCCATGGAACATTTGGATCAAAATGGATGATTCTATGGCCAATCGGATTCAATGGGATTATCTGAGGTCACAGGCGTATCATTGGAACTTTGATGGGTTCCATGGAACATTTTGACCAAAATGGATGATTCTATGGCCAATCGGATGCAATGGGATTATCTGAGGTCACATACGGGTCATTGGAACTTTTATAGGTTCCATGGAACAATTGGACCAAAATGGATGATTCTGTGGCCAATCGGATGCAATGGGTTTATCTGAGGTCACAGGCGTGTCATTGGATTTTTGATGGGTTCCATGGAACATTTTGACCAAAATGGATGATTCTATGACCAATCGGATGCAATGGGATTATATGAGGTCACAGGCGGGTCATTCCAACTTTTAATGGCTCCATGGAACATTTGGACCAAAATGGGTGATTCTATGGCCAATCGGATGCAATGGGATTATCTGAGGTCACAGGAAGGTCATTGGAACTTTGATGAGTTCCATGGAACATTTGGTCCAAAATGGATGATTCTATGGCCAATCGGATGCAATGGGATTATCTGAGGTCACAGGCGGGGCATTGGTACTTTTATGGGTTCCATGGAACATTTGGACCAAAATGGATGCTTCTATGGCCAATGGGATTATCTGAGGTCATGTGCGGGTCATTGGAACTTAAAATGGGATTATCTCAGGTCACAGGAAGGTCATTGGAATTTTTAATGATTCCATGGAACTTTTGGACCAAATGGATGATTCTATGGCCAATCGGATGAATGAGATTATCTGAGGTCACAGGCGGGTCATTGGAACTTCGATGGGTTCCATGGAACATTTTGACCAAAATGGGTTATTCTATGGCCAATCGGATGCAATGGGATTATCTGAGGTCACAGGAAGGTCATTGGAACTTTTAATGGTTCCATGGTACATTTGGGCCAAAATGGATAATTCTATGGCAAATGGGATTATCTGAGGTCATGGGCGGGTCAATTGACTTTTAATGGTTCCATGGAACATTTGGACCAAAATGGGTTATTCTATGGCCAATCGGATGCAATGGGGTTATCTGAGGTCACAGGCGGGTCATTGGAACTTTTATGGGTTCCATGGAACATTTTGACCAAAATGGATGATTCTTTGGCCATTCTAATGCAATAGGATTATCTGAGGTCACAAGCGAGTTATTGGAACTATAATGGGTTCCATGGAACATTTGGACCAAAATGGATGATTCTGTGGCCAACCAGATGCAATGAAATGATTTGAGGTCACAGGCGGGTCATTGCAACTTTTATGGGTTCCATGGAACATTTTGACCAAAATGGATGATTCTATGGCCATTCTGATGCAATAGGATTATCCGAATCACAAGCGAGTCATTGGAACTATAATGGGTTCCATGGAACATTTGGACCAAAATGGATGATTCTTTGGTCAATCGGATGCAATGGGATTATCTGAGGTCACAGGAAGGTCATTGGAACTTTGATGGGTTCCATGGAACATTTGGACCAAAATGGATGATTCTATGGCCGATTGGATGCAATGGGATTATCTGAGGTCACAGGAAGGTCATTGGAACTTTTAATGGTTCCATGGAACATTTGGATCAAAATGGGTTATTCTATGGCCAATCGGATGCAATGGGATTATCTGAGGTCACAGGCGGGTCATTGGAACTTTTATGGGTTCCATGGAACATTATTACCAAAATGGATGATTCTATGGCCAATCGGATGCAATGGGATTCTCTGAGGTCACAGGAAGGTCATTGCAACTTTTAATGGCTCCATGGAACATATGGACCAAAATGGATGTTTCTGTGGCCAACAAGATGCAATGAAATGATCTGAGTTCACAGGCCGGTCATTGGATTTTTTATGGGTTCCATGGAACATTTTGACCAAAATGGATGATTCTATGGCCATTCTGATGCAATAGGATTATCTGAGGTCACAAGCGAGTCATTGGAACTATAATTGGTTTCATGGAACATTTGGACCAAAATGGGTTATTCTATGGCCAATCGGATGCAATGGGATTATCTGAGGTCACAGGCGGGTCATTGGAACTTTTATGGGTTCCATGGAATATTTTGAACAAAATGGATGCTTCTATAGCCAATGGGATTTTCTGAGGTCACAGGCGGGTCATTGCAACTTTTAATGGTTCCATGGAACATTTGGACCAAAATGGGTTATTCTATGGCGAATCGGATGCAATGGGATTATCTGAGGTCAAAGGCGGGTCATTGGAACTCTTAATGGTTCCATGGAATATTTGGACCAAAATGGGTTATTCTATGACCAATCGGATGCAATGGGATTATCTGAGGTCACAGGCGTGTCATTGGATTTTTGATGGGTTCCATGGAACATTTTGACCAAAACGGATGATTCTATGGCCAATCGGATGCAATGGTATTATCTGAGGTCACAGGCGGGTCATTGGTACTTTTATGGGTTCCATGGAACATTTGGATCAAAATGGATAATTCTATGGCCAATCGGATGCAATGGGATTATCTGAGGTCACAGGCGGGTCATTGGAACTTTTATGGGTTCCATGGAACATTATTACCAAAATGGATGATTCTATGGCCAATCGGATGCAATGGGATTCTCTGAGGTCACAGGAAGGTCATTGCAACTTTTAATGGCTCCATGGAACATATGGACCAAAATGGATGTTTCTGTGGCCAACAAGATGCAATGAAATGATCTGAGTTCACAGGCCGGTCATTGGATTTTTTATGGGTTCCATGGAACATTTTGACCAAAATGGATGATTCTATGGCCATTCTGATGCAATAGGATTATCTGAGGTCACAAGCGAGTCATTGGAAATATAATTGGTTTCATGGAACATTTGGACCAAAATGGGTTATTCTATGGCCAATCGGATGCAATGGGATTATCTGAGGTCATAGGCGGGTCATTGGAGCTTTTAATGGTTCCATGGAACATTTGGACCAAAATGGGTTATTCTATGACCAATCGGATGCAATGGGATTAACTGAGGTCACAGGCGGGTCATTGGAACTTTTATGGGTTCCATGGAAGATTTTGACCAAAATGGATGATTCTATGGCCAATCGAATGCAGTGGGATTATCTGAGGTCACAGGCGGGTCATTGGTACTTTTATGGGTTCCATGGAACATTTGTATCAAAATGGATGATTCTATGGCCAATCGGATAGAATGGAATTATCTGAGGTCACAGGCGGGTCATTGGAACTTTTATGGGTTCCATGGAACATTTTGACCAAATGATTTTGGATGATTCTATGGCCAATCGGATGCAATGGGATTATCTGAGGTCACTGGAAGGTCATTGGAACTTTTGATGGGTTCCATGGAACATTTGGACCAAAATGGATGATTCTATGGCCAATCGGATGCAATGGGATTATCTGAGGTCACAGGAAGGTCATTGGAACTTTTAATGGTTCCATGGATCATTTGGACCAAAATGGGTTATTCTATGGCCAATCGGATGCAATGGGATTATCTGAGGTCACAGGCGGGTCATTGGAACTTTGATGGGTTCCATGGAACATTTGGATCAAAATGGATGATTCTATGGCCAATCGGATTCAATGGGATTATCTGAGGTCACAGGCGTATCATTGGAACTTTGATGGGTTCCATGGAACATTTGGATCAAAATGGATGATTCTATGGCCAATCGGATGCAATGGGATTATCTGAGGTCACAGGAAGGTCATTGGAATTTTTAATGGTTCCATGGTACATTTGGGCCAAAATGGATAATTCTATGGCCAATGGGATTATCTGAGGTCATGGGCGGGTCAATTGACTTTTAATGGTTCCATGGAACATTTGGACCAAAATGGGTTATTCCATGGCCAATCGGATGCAATGGGGTTATCTGAGGTCACAGGCGGGTCATTGGAACTTCGATGGGTTCCATGGAACATTTTGACCAAAATGGATGATTCTTTGGCCATTCTGATGCAATAGGATTATCTGAGGTCACAAGCGAGTTATTGGAACTATAATGGGTTCCATGGAACATTTGGACCAAAATGGATGATTCTGTGGCCAACCAGATGCAATGAAATGATTTGAGGTCACAGGCGGGTCATTGCAACTTTTATGGGTTCCATGGAACATTTTGACCAAAATGGATGATTCTATGGCCATTCTGATGCAATAGGATTATCTGAATCACAAGCGAGTCATTGGAACTATAATGGGTTCCATGGAACATTTGGACCAAAATGGATGATTCTTTGGTCAATCGGAAGCAATGGGATTATCTGAGGTCACAGGAAGGTCATTGGAACTTTGATGGGTTCCATGGAACATTTGGACCAAAATGGATGATTCTATGGCCAATTGGATGCAATGGGATTATCTGAGGTCACAGGAAGGTCATTGGAACTTTTAATGGTTCCATGGAACATTTGGATCAAAATGGGTTATTCTATGGCCAACCGGTTGCAATGGGATTATCTGAGGTCATGGGCGGGTCATTGGAACTTTTATGATTTCCATGGAACATTTGGACCAAAATGGACGATTCCATGGCCAATCGGGTGCAATGGGGTTATCTGAGGTCATAAGCGGGTCAATGGAATTTTTAATGGTTCCATGGAACATTTGGACCAAAATGGGTTATTCTATGGCCAAACGGATGCAATGGGATTATCTGAGGTCACAGGCGGGTCATTGGAACTTTTATGGGTTCCATGGAATATTTTGAACAAAATGGATGCTTCTATGGCCAATGGGATTTTCTGAGGTCACAGGCGGGTCATTGGAACTATTAATGGTTCCATGGAACATTTGGACCAAAATGGGTTATTCTATGGCGAATCGGATGCAATGGGATTAACTGAGGTCATAGGCGGGTCACTGGAACTCTTAATGGTTCCATGGAATATTTGGACCAAAATGGGTTATTCTAAGACGACCAATAGGATGCAATGGGATTATCTGAGGTCACAGGCGTGCCATTGGATTTTTGATGGGTTCCATGGAACATTTTGACCAAAACGGATGATTCTATGGCCAATCGGATGCAATGGTATTATCTGAGGTCACAGGCGGGTCATTGGTACTTTTATGGGTTCCATGGAAAATTTGGATCAAAATGGATAATTCTATGGCCAATCGGATGCAATGGTATTATCTGAGGTCACAGGCGGGTCATTGGTACTTTTATGGGTTCCATGGAAAATTTTTATCAAAATGGATAATTCTATGGCCAATCGGATGCAATGGGATTATCTGAGGTCACAGGCGGGTCATTGGAACTTTTAATGGTTCCATGGATCATTTGGACCAAAATGGGTTATTCTATGGCCAATCGGATGCAATGGGATTATCTGAGGTCACAGGCGGGTCATTGGAACTTTGATGGGTTCCATGGAACATTTGTATCAAAATGGATGATTCTATGGCCAATCGGATAGAATGGAATTATCTGAGGTCACAGGCGGGTCATTGGAACTTTTAATGGTTCCATGGAACATTTTGACCAAATGATTTTGGATGATTCTATGGCCAATCGGATGCAATGGGATTATCTGAGGTCACTGGAAGGTCATTGGAACTTTTAATGGTTCCATGGAACATTTGGACCAAAATGGATGATTCTATGGCCAATCGGATGCAATGGAATTATCTGAAATCACAGGAAGGTCATTGGAACTTTTAATGGTTCCATGGAACATTTGGACCAAAATGGGTTATTCTATGGCCAATCGGATGCAATGGGATTATCTGAGGTCACAGGCGGGTCATTGTGTCTTTTGTGGGTTCCATGGAACATTTGGACCAAAATGGATGATTCTATGGCCAATTGGGTGCAATGGGATTATCTGAGGTCACAGGCGGGTCATTGGAACTTTTATGGGTTCCATGGAACATTTGGACCAAAATGGATGATTCTATGGCCAATCGGATGCAATGGGATTATCTGAGGTCACAGGCGGGTCATTGGAACTTTTATGGGTTCCATGGAACATTTGGACCAAAATGGATGATTCTATGGCCAATCGAATGCAATGGGATTAACTAAGGTCACAGGCAGATCATTGGCACTTTCATGGATTACATGGAGAATTTGGACCAAAGTGGATAATTCTATGGCCATTCGGATGCAATGGAATTATCTGAGGGCACAGGCGGGTCATTGGAACTTTTATGGGTTCCATGGAACATTTGGACCAAAGTGGATGATTCTATAGCCAATCGGATGCAATGGGATTATCTGAGGTCACAGGCGGGTCATTGGAACATGTATGGGTTCCATGGAACATTTGGACCAAAATGGATGATTCTATGGCCAATGGGATGCAATGGGATTATCTGAGGTCACAAGCGGGTCATTGGAACTTTTATGGGTTCAATGGAACATTTGGACCAAAATGGATGATTCTATGGCCAATCGGATGCAATGGGATTATCTGAGGTCACAGGCGGGTCATTGGAACTTTTAATGGTTCCATGGAACATTTGGACCAAAATGGGTTATTCTATGGCCAATCGATTGCAATGGGATTATCTGAGGTCATGGGCGGCTCAATGGAACTTTTATGGATTCCATGGAACATTTTGACCAAAATGGATGATTCTATGGCCAATCGGATGTCATGGGATTATCTGAGGTCACATACGGGTCATTGGAACTTTTATAGGTTCCATGGAACATTTGGACCAAAATGGATGATTCTGTGGCCAATCGGATGCAATGGGTTTATCTGAGGTCACAGGCGTGTCATTGGATTTTTGATGGGTTCCATGGAACATTTGGATCAAAATGGATGATTCTATGGCCAATCGGATTCAATGGGATTATCTGAGGTCACAGGCGGGTCATTGGTACTTTTATGGGTTCCATGGAAAATTTGGATCAAAATGGATGATTCTATGGCCAATCGGATGCTATTGGATTATTTAAGGTCACAGGAAGGTCATTGCAACTTTTAATGGCTCCATGGAACATTTGGACCAAAATGGATGATTCTGTGGCCAACCAGATGCAATGAAATGATCTGAGGTCATAGGCGGGTCATTGCAACTTTTATGGGTTCCATGGAACATTTTGACCAAAATGGATGATTCTATGGCCATTCTGATGCTATAGGATTATCTGAATCACAAGCGAGTCATTGGAACTATAATGGGTTCCATGGAACATTTGGACCAAAATGGATGATTCTTTGGCCAATCGGATGCAATGGGATTATCTGAGGTCACAGGAAGGTCATTGGAACTTTGATGGGTTCCATGGAACATTTGGACCAAAACGGATGATTCTATGGCCAATCGGATGCAATGGGATTATCTGAGGTCATAGGCGGGTCATTGGAACTTTGATGGGTTCCATGGAACATTTTGACCAAAATGGATGATTCTGTGGCCAATCGGATGCAATGGGTTTATCTGAGGTCACAGGCGTGTCATTGGATTTTTGATGGGTTCCATGGAACATTTGGACCAAAATGGGTTATTCTATGGCCAATCGGATGCAATGGGATTATCTGAGGTCACAGGCGGGTCATTGGAACTTTTATGGGTTCCATGGAATATTTTGAACAAAGTGGATGCTTCTATAGCCAATGGGATTTTCTGAGGTCACAGGCGGGTCATTGCAACTTTTAATGGTTCCATGGAACATTTGGACCAAAATTTGTTATTCTATGGCGAATCGGATGCAATGGGATTATCTGAGGTCATAGGCGGGTCATTGGAACTTTAAATGGTTCCATGGAATATTTGGACCAAAATGGGTTATTCTATGACCAATCGGATGCAATGGGATTATCTGAGGTCACAGGCGTGTCATTGGATTTTTGATGGGTTCCATGGAACATTTTGACCAAAACGGATGATTCTATGGCCAATTGGATGCAATGGGATTATCTGAGGTCACAGGCGGGTCATTGGTACTTTTATGGGTTCCATGGAACATTTGGATCAAAATGGGTTATTCTATGGCCAATCGGATGCAATGGGATTATCTGAGGTCACAGGCGGGTCATTGGAACTTTTATGGGTTCCATGGAACATTATTACCAAAATGGATGATTCTATGGCCAATCGGATGCAATGGGATTCTCTGAGGTCACAGGAAGGTCATTGCAACTTTTAATGGCTCCATGGAACATATGGACAAAAATGGATGTTTCTGTGGCCAACAAGATGCAATGAAATGATCTGAGTTCACAGGCCGGTCATTGGATTTTTTATGGGTTCCATGGAACATTTTGACCAAAATGGATGATTCTATGGCCATTCTGATGCAATAGGATTATCTGAGGTCACAAGCGAGTCATTGGAACTATAATTGGTTTAATGGAACATTTGGACCAAAATGGGTTATTCTATGGCCAATCGGATGCAATGGGATTATCTGAGGTCATAGGCGGGTCATTGGAGCTTTTAATGGTTCCATGGAACATTTGGACCAAAATGGGTTATTCTATGACCAATCGGATGCAATGGGATTATCTGAGGTCACAGGCGGGTCATTGGAACTTTTATGGGTTCCATGGAAGATTTTGACCAAAATGGATGATTCTATGGCCAATCGAATGCAATGGGATTATCTGAGGTCACAGGCGGGTCATTGGTACTTATATGGGTTCCATGGAACATTTGTATCAAAATGGATGATTCTATGGCCAATAGGATAGAATGGAATTATCTGAAGTCACAGGCGGGTCATTGGAACTTCTATGGGTTCCATGGAACATTTGGACCAAAATGGATGATTCTATGGCTAATCGGATGCAATGGGATTATCTGAGGTCACAGAAAGGTCATTGGAACTTTTAATGGTTCCATGGATCATTTGGACCAAAATGGGTTATTCTATGGCCAATCGGATGCAATGGGATTATCTGAGGTCACAGGCGGGTCATTGGAACTTTGATGGGTTCTATGGAACATTTGGATCAAAATGGATGATTCTATGGCCAATCGGATTCAATGGGATTATCTGAGGTCACAGGCGTATTTATTTTTATTTTATTTATTTTATTTATTTAAAAGCCTTGCATAGTACACTTAGAACTAGGTTCTCTTATAGTACATGATGTTATATATAACAACTTTGTTTACTAAGGAGTATTATGGCTAAATTTTAATTTTATGACTTAAATTTAATAACTTAAATAAGATCTTACTTATCAACTAAGTTTATCTACTTAAATCCATTACATTTCAAATTTCATTTATATATTATAACAACTATCTTAATAATATAGGAAAAGAAAGAAAGAAAAAAAAAAAAAAAAAATTCAAAAAATTATACTATAGAACATAAGGTTTAAAACAGTCTAGGAAAATAAAAACATAAAATATAACGAAATGAGCAATAAAAAAGCCCGAGAAAAGAAAAAAAAAAAAAAATACGAAAAAGTAAAAATTAAGAACTGCTAGGAGGAAAGATGTAGAAGAAAGTTTAAGTTTTAGGAAGTGGAGAAATAGGATAAAATAGTTTGCCTAAAAGTTCTTCTCCTGTTAATTTCTCTTATACTTTGGGGCAGTGCATTCCAAAGTCTGATGGCGTTAATGAAAAACAGACGAGAGGAGTTCAGCGAGCTATGCCTAGGTACAATGAAAGTAATATTTCTTCTAGACAGACAGAACTGAAGTTTTGAATAGAGATAAAGCGGTGTCTTCTCAAGAATGAGTTTATGCAAATAAATACAGTTTCGAGCATTCATAAAAGTACTTAAATCACATCCGAGTATAGCATTTCTGAAACTAGACAAGTGATCAAATTTTCGCAAACCGTAGACGTAGCGTGTAGCATAATTAAAGGCAATTTGAAGTTTTAACTGTGAAGATGAGTCGAGTTTACTGTATACTATTTCCGAGTACGTTATAAATGGTAGAATCAGTTGAATCACCAACTTACGTTTTACATTTACAGGAACAACATAAGCTGACATTCTCAAATTACGAAGGACATAATAAACTTTTTTGACTACAGAGTTAACATGATCTACACATGAGAGAGACGAATTAATATGGAAACCAAGATTGACAACTTTAGACACAACAGTAAGCTTATTTGTTCCAATAAATAAGTCTGGGACATCATTTATACAATTTTTATTCTTACAAATAGGAAGAACATAAGACTTTGAGGCATTTAGTTGAAGACCATTACTACTGGCCCATTTCTCAATACTGCTAAGATCTTCATTCATTCTACAACAAAGATCTTCAAGAAGCGAAGTTTTCCGAGACAGATACAGCTGTACATCATCAGCATAGGCATGAACAGAAGAATTTTTGCATACATAGAAAATGTCGTTTATAAACATTGAAAATAGTAAAGGTCCAAGTATAGATCCTTGTGGAACACCACTAACAATTTGCTTATATTGAGAGGATAATTGTCTGACAATGACTTTTTGAACCCTATTGAACAAATAATTAGACATCAACTTGACGGCACTATCACAGAACCCAAACAAATTCTTAAGCTTATGACTCAAGTAGTGATGATTAACTTTATCAAAAGCTTTAGAAAAGTCCAGTAGACAGAGCAGAGTCATAGATCCAGAATCATATTCAGGTCTTATATCATCCATAACTTTTACAACTGCTGTAGAGCATCCATGCCCAGCTCGAAAACCCGATTGAAAAGGGGATAAAAGTTTTTTTTCAAGTAAATATTTATTGATTTGTTGCGCCATGAGCTTCTCACATACTTTTGACAGTGGGGATAAAATACTTATTGGCCTAAAGTCATTAGGACCAGAAGCCTGTTTCGTTTTTTTATGGCATTCAAAACATTTTGAGAAAACCAAGGGCAAGATTTATTTATCACAGTTTTCGTTCGTAAGGGGACATGTTTCTCAAACAAGTATTTTATTGGATCAATAAGAGAATCAAGTTTGTCATTGATATCAGGGTATAGCCAACAATTATTAAGGGGAGTGATTGAAATATCATGCAATAGAGACGTGTAATCAATACATTTAAAATCACGATAAGAATAAGTATTAGACATAACATTACGAGAAAAGTTAACATTTAGCGAACAAAATATTAAGTCATGATCAGAAATAAAGAACAGTTGGTCAAATAACATCACAGCAGAACGGTCAGAAACAATAAAGTAGTCTAAAAGACTAGGAGTAGAGTTGTTAGCAAATCTAGTGGGTTGACTTTCATTTACAATCGATAATCCTAAGGACGATATTTTTTCATATAGCGAATGCTTCAAATAGTCATTCAATATAATATTAATATTGAAGTCTCCACCCAATAAAATTAGATCGTAATCTAGTAAAGAATTGGACAAAACAGAAAACAACGGATCAACAGGGTGACATTTATTCGGGTTATACACACACGACATAAGCAATTTAGTGTTTTGATCATATATGCAGACATTAATGAACTCAATACCTGGTCCAGTCGATTTACTCACAAGTTCAGATTTTAAATTTGTTCTACAGTAAATTGCAACACCTCCTCCTTTTTTGTCACAACGATCATTACGAAATAGCTTAAAATTATTTAAATTGCAGATAGTTTGATTTACTTCATCACATAGCCACGTTTCAGAAATGCACACTACATCTACCGATGAGTCCTCGAAAACATATTTAATATAATCCAGTTTAGCTATATTCAAGCTGCGAGCATTAAAATGAACTACATTTAAACCACCGCGTTGCCTACACAGTATCTGAATCATAGTTTTCTTGTTATCATTAACAACATCAGATGGATGACTAACGCCAAACACCAGAAAAAGCAACAGGATAGAACAATTTAGGCAGGGAAAAAAATAGACAAATTAAGTATAAGAAATAGAAAGCAAGTAAAAAGATAGTTAATGCAAAGCAACATATTAGAAAAATAATTAGAAAAGTTCGAACAATAATAACATCATTGGAACTTTTATGGGTTCTATGGAACATTTGGACCAAAATGGTTATTCTATGGCCAATCGGATGCAATGGGATTATCTGAGGTCACAGGCGGGTCATTGGAACATGTATGGGTTCCATGGAACATTTGGACCAAAATGGATGATTCTATGGCCAATGGGATGCAATGGGATTATCTGAGGTCACAAGCGGGTCATTGGAACTTTTATGGGTTCAATGGAACATTTGGACCAAAATGGATGATTCTATGGCCAATCGGATGCAATGGGATTATCTGAGGTCACAGGCGGGTCATTGGAACTTTTAATGGTTCCATGGAACATTTGGACCAAAATGGGTTATTCTATGGCCAATCGATTGCAATGGGATTATCTGAGGTCATGGGCGGGTCATTGGAACTTTTATGGGTTCCATGGAACATTTAGACCAAAATGGATGATTCCATGGCCAATCGGGTGCAATGGGGTTATCTGAGGTCATAAGCGGGTCATTGGAACTTTTAATGGTTCCATGGAACATTTGGACCAAAATGGGTTATTCTATGGCCAATCGGATGCAATGGGATTATCTGAGGTCACAGGCGGGTCATTGGAACTTTTATGGGTTCCATGGAACATTTTGACCAAAATGGATGATTCTATGGCCAATCGGATGTTATGGGATTATCTGAGGTCACATACGGGTCATTGGAACTTTTATAGGTTCCATGGAACATTTGGACCAAAATGGATGATTGTGTGGCCAATCGGATGCAATGGGTTTATCTGAGGTCACAGGCGTGTCATTGGATTTTTGATGGGTTCCATGGAACATTTGGATCAAAATGGATGATTCTATGGCCAATCGGATTCAATGGGATTATCTGAGGTCACAGGCAGGTCATTGGTACTTTTATGGGTTCCATGGAACATTTGGATCAAAATGGATGATTCTATGGCCAATCGGATGCTATTGGATTATTTGAGGTCACAGGAAGGTCATTGCAACTTTTAATGGCTCCATGGAACATTTGGACCAAAATGGATGATTCTGTGGCCAACCAGATGCAATGAAATGATCTGAGGTCACAGGCGGGTCATTGCAACTTTTATGGGTTCCATGGAACATTTTGACCAAAATGGATGATTCTATGGCCATTCTGATGCTATAGGATTATCTGAATCACAAGCGAGTCATTGGAACTATAATGGGTTCCTTGGAACATTTGGACCAAAATGGATGATTCTTTGGCCAATCGGATGCAATGGGATTATCTGAGGTCACAGGAAGGTCATTGGAACTTTGATGGGTTCCATGGATTATTTGGACCAAAACGGATGATTCTATGGCCAATCGGATGCAATGGGATTATCTGAGGTCATAGGCGGGTCATTGGAACTTTGATGGGTTCCATGGAACATTTTGACCAAAATGGATGATTCTGTGGCCAATCGGATGCAATGGGTTTATCTGAGGTCACAGGCGTGTCATTGGATTTTTGATGGGTTCCATGGAACATTTGGACCAAAATGGGTTATTCTATGGCCAATCGGATGCAATGGGATTATCTGAGGTCACAGGCGGGTCATTGGAACTTTTATGGGTTCCATGGAATATTTTGAACAAAATGGATGCTTCTATAGCCAATGGGATTTTCTGAGGTCACAGGCGGGTCATTGCAACTTTTAATGGTTCCATGGAACATTTGGACCAAAATGGGTTATTCTATGGCGAATCGGATGCAATGGGATTATCTGAGGTCATAGGCGGGTCATTGGAACTCTTAATGGTTCCATGGAATATTTGGACCAAAATGGGTTATTCTATGACCAATCGGATGCAATGGGATTATCTGAGGTCACAGGCGTGTCATTGGATTTTTGATGGGTTCCATGGAACATTTTGACCAAAACGGATGATTCTATGGCCAACCAGATGCAATGGGATTATCTGAGGTCACAGGCGGGTCATTGGTACTTTTATGGGTTCCATGGAACATTTTGACCAAAATGGATGATTCTATGGCCATTCTGATGCAATAGGATTATCTGAGGTCACAAGCGAGTCATTGGAACTATAATTGGTTTCATGGAACATTTGGACCAAAATGGGTTATTCTATGGCCAATCGGATGCAATGGGATTATCTGAGGTCATAGGCGGGTCATTGGAGCTTTTAATGGTTCCATGGAACATTTGGACCCAAAAGGGTTATTCTATGACCAATCGGATGCAATGGGATTATCTGAGGTCACAGGCGGGTCATTGGAACTTTTATGGGTTCCATGGAAGATTTTGACCAAAATGGATGATTCTATGGCCAATCGAATGCAATGGGATTATCTGAGGTCACAGGCGGGTCATTGGTACTTATATGGGTTCCATGGAACATTTGTATCAAAATGGATGATTCTATGGCCAATCGGATAGAATGGAATTATCTGAGGTCACAGGCGGGTCATTGGAACTTTTATGGGTTCCATGGAACATTTGGACCAAAATGGATGATTCTATGGCTAATCGGATGCAATGGGATTATCTGAGGTCACAGGAAGGTCATTGGAACTTTTAATGGTTCCATGGATCATTTGGACCAAAATGGGTTATTCTATGGCCAATCGGATGCAATGGGATTATCTGAGGTCACAGGCGGGTCATTGGAACTTTGATGGGTTCCATGGAACATTTGGATCAAAATGGATGATTCTATGGCCAATCGGATTCAATGGGATTATCTGAGGTCACAGGCGTATCATTGGAACTTTTATGGGTTCCATGGAACATTTGGACCAAAATGGTTATTCTATGGCCAATCGGATGCAATGGGATTATCTGAGGTCACAGGAAGATCATTGGAATTTTTAATGGTTCCATGGTACATTTGGGCCAAAATGGATAATTCTATGGCCAATGGGATTATCTGAGGTCATGGGCGGGTCAATTGACTTTTAATGGTTCCATGGAACATTTGGACCAAAATGGGTTATTCCATGGCCAATCGGATGCAATGGGGTTATCTGAGGTCACAGGCGGGTCATTGGAACTTCGATGGGTTCCATGGAACATTTTGACCAAAATGGATGATTCTTTGGCCATTCTGATGCAATAGGATTATCTGAGGTCACAAGCGAGTTATTGGAACTATAATGGGTTCCATGGAACATTTGGACCAAAATGGATGATTCTGTGGCCAACCAGATGCAATGAAATGATTTGAGGTCACAGGCGGGTCATTGCAACTTTTATGGGTTCCATGGAACATTTTGACCAAAATGGATGATTCTATGTCCATTCTGATGCAATAGGATTATCTGAATCACAAGCGAGTCATTGGAACTATAATGGGTTCCATGGAACATTTGGACCAAAATGGATGATTCTTTGGCCAATCGGATGCAATGGGATTATCTGAGGTCACAGGAAGGTCATTGGAACTTTGATGGGTTCCATGGAACATTTGGACCAAAATGGATGATTCTATAGCCAATTGGATGCAATGGGATTATCTGAGGTCACAGGAAGGTCATTGGAACTTTTAATGGTTCCATGGAACATTTGGATCTAAATGGGTTATTCTATGCCCAATCGGTTGCAATGGGATTATCTGAGGTCATGGGCGGGTCATTGGAACTTTTATGGGTTCCATGGAACATTTGGACCAAAATGGACGATTCCATGGCCAATCGGGTGCAATGGGGTTATCTGAGGTCATAAGCGGGTCATTGGAACTTTAAATGGTTCCATGGAACATTTGGACCAAAATGGGTTATTCTATGGCCAATCGGATGCAATGGGATTATCTGAGGTCACAGGCGGGTCATTGGAACTTTTATGGGTTCCATGGAAGATTTTGACCAAAATGGATGATTCTATGGCCAATCGAATGCAATGGGATTATCTGAGGTCACAGGCGGGTCATTGGTACTTTTATGGGTTCCATGGAACATTTGTATCAAAATGGATGATTCTATGGCCAATCGGATAGAATGGAATTATCTGAGGTCACAGGCGGGTCATTGGAACTTTTATGGGTTCCATGGAACATTTTGACCAAATGATTTTGGATGATTCTATGGCCAATCGGATGCAATGGGATTATCTGAGGTCACTGGAAGGTCATTGGAACTTTTGATGGGTTCCATGGAACATTTGGACCAAAATGGATGATTCTATGGCCAATCGGATGCAATGGGATTATCTGAGGTCACAGGAAGGTCATTGGAACTTTTAATGGTTCCATGGATCATTTGGACCACAATGGGTTATTCTATGGCCAATCGGATGCAATGGGATTATCTGTGGTCACAGGCGGGTCATTGGAACTTTGATGGGTTCCATGGAACATTTGGATCAAAATGGATGATTCTATGGCCAATCGGATTCAATGGGATTATCTGAGGTCACAGGAAGGTCATTGGAACTTTGATGGGTTCCATGGAACATTTGGACCAAAATGGTTATTCTATGGCCAATCGGATGCAATGGGATTATCTGAGGTCACAGGAAGATCATTGGAATTTTTAATGGTTCCATGGTACTTTTGGGCCAAAATGGATAATTCTATGGCCAATGGGATTATCTGAGGTCATGGGCGGGTCAATTGACTTTTAATGGTTCCATGGAACATTTGGACCAAAATGGGTTATTCCATGGCCAATCGGATGCAATGGGGTTATCTGAGGTCACAGGCGGGTCATTGGAACTTCGATGGGTTCCATGGAACATTTTGACCAAAATGGATGATTCTTTGGCCATTCTGATGCAATAGGATTATCTGAGGTCACAAGCGAGTTATTGGAACTATATTGGGTTCCATGGAACATTTGGACCAAAATGGATGATTCTGTGGCCAACCAGATGCAATGAAATGATTTGAGGTCACAGGCGGGTCATTGCAACTTTTATGGGTTCCATGGATATTTTGACCAAAATGGATGATTCTATGGCCATTCTGATGCAATAGGATTATCTGAATCACAAGCGAGTCATTGGAACTATAATGGGTTCCATGGAACATTTGGACCAAAATGGATGATTCTTTGGCCAATCGGATGCAATGGGATTATCTGAGGTCACAGGAAGGTCATTGGAACTTTGATGGGTTCCATGGAACATTTGGACCAAAATGGATGATTCTATGGCCAATTGGATGCAATGGGATTATCTGAGGTCACATGAAGGTCATTGGAACTTTTAATGGTTCCATGGAACATTTGGATCAAAATGGGTTATTCTATGGCCAATCGGTTGCAATGGGATTATCTGAGGTCATGGGCGGGTCATTGGAACTTTTATGGGTTCCATGGAACATTTGGACCAAAATGGACGATTCCATGGCCAATCGGGTGCAGTGGGGTTATCTGAGGTCATAAGCGGGTCATTGGAACTTTTAATGGTTCCATGGAACATTTGGACCAAAATGGGTTATTCTATGGCCAATCGGATGCAATGGGATTATCTGAGGTCACAGGCGGGTCATTGGAACTTTTATGGGTTCCATGGAATATTTTGAACAAAATGGATGCTTCTATGGCCAATGGGATTTTCTGAGGTCACAGGCGGGTCATTGGAACTATTAATGGTTCCATGGAACATTTGGACCAAAATGGGTTATTCTATGGCGAATCGGATGCAATGGGATTATCTGAGGTCATAGGCGGGTCATTGGAACTCTTAATCGTTCCATGGAATATTTGGACCAAAATGGGTTATTCTATGACCAATCGGATGCAATGGGATTATCTGAGGTCACAGGCGTGTCATTGGATTTTTGATGGGTTCCATGGAACATTTTGATCAAAACGGATGATTCTTTGGCCAATCGGATGCAATGGTATTATCTGAGGTCACAGGCGGGTCATTGGTACTTTTATGGGTTCCATGGAAAATTTGGATCAAAATGGATAATTCTATGGCCAATCGGATGCAATGGGATTATCTGAGGTCACAGGCGGGTCATTGGAACTTTTATGGGTTCCATGGAACAATTGGATCAAAATGGATAATTCTATGGCCAATCGGATGCAATGGTATTATCTGAGGTCACAGGCGGGTCATTGGTACTTTTATGGGTTCCATGGAACATTTGTATCAAAATGGATGATTCTATGGCCAATCGGATAGAATGGAATTATCTGAGGTCACAGGCGGGTCATTGGAACTTTTTATGGTTCCGTGGAACATTTTGACCAAATGATTTTGGATGATTCTATGGCCAATCGGATGCAATGGGATTATCTGAGGTCACTGGAAGGTCATTGGAACTTTTAATGGTTCCATGGAACATTTGGACCAAAATGGATGATTCTATGGCCAATCGGATGCAATGGGATTATCTGAGGTCACAGGAAGGTCATTGGAACTTTTAATGGTTCCATGGAACATTTGGACCAAAATGGGTTATTCTATGGCCAATCGGATGCAATGGGATTATCTGAGGTCACATACGGGTCATTGGAACTTTTAATGGTTCCATGGAACATTTGGACCAAAATAGGTTATTCTATGGCTAATCGATTGCAATGGGATTATCTGAGGTCATGGGCGGGTCATTGCAACTTGTATGGATTCCATGGAACATTAAGACCAAAATGGATGATTCCATGGCCAATCGGGTGCAATGGGGTTATCTGAGGTCATAAGCGGGTCAATGGAACTTTTAATGGTTCCATGGAACATTTGGACCAAAATGGGTTATTCTATGGCCAATCGGATGCAATGGGATTATCTGAGGTCACAGGCGGGTCATTGGAACTTTTATGGGTTCCATGGAACATTTTGACCAAAATGGATGATTCTATGGCCAATCGGATGTAATGGGATTATCTGAGGTCACATACGGGTCATTGGAACTTTTATAAGTTCCATGATTCTGTGGCCAATCGGATGCAATGGGTTTATCTGAGGTCACAGGCGTGTCATTGGATTTTTGATGGGTTCCATGGAACATTTGGATCAAAATGGATGATTCTATGGCCAATCGGATTCAATGGGATTATTTGAGGTCACAGGCAGGTCATTGGTACTTTTATGGGTTCCATGGAACATTTGGATCAAAATGGATGATTCTATGGCCAATCGGATGCTATTGGATTATTTGAGGTCACAGGAAGGTCATTGCACCTTTTAATGGCTCCATGGAACATTTGGACCAAAATGGATGATTCTGTGGCCAACCAGATGCAATGAAATGATCTGAGCTCACAGGCGGGTCATTGCAACTTTTATGGGTTCCATGGAACATTTTGACCAAAATGGATGATTCTATGGCCATTCTGATGCAATAGGATTATCTGAATCACAAGCGGGTCATTGGAACTATAATGGGTTCCATGGAACATTTGGACCAAAATGGATGATTCTTTGGCCAATCGGATGCAATGGGATTATCTGAGGTCACAGGAAGGTCATTGGAACTTTGATGGGTTCCATGGAACATTTGGACCAAAACGGATGATTCTATGGCCAATCGGATGCAATAGGATTATCTGAGGTCACAGGCGGGTCATTGGTACTTTTATGGGTTCCATGGAACAGTTGGACCAAAATGGATGCTTCTATGGCCAATGGGATTATCTGAGGTCATGTGCGGGTCATTGGAACTTTAAATGGGATTATCTCAGGTCACAGGAAGGTCATTGGAATTTTTAATGGTTCCATGGAACTTTTGGACCAAAATGGATGATTCTATGGCCAATCGGATGGAATGAGATTATCTGAGGTCACAGGCGGGTCATTGGAACTTCGATGGGTTCCATGGAACATTTGGACCAAAATGGGTTATTCTATGGCCAATCGGATGCAATGGGATTATCTGAGGTCACAGGAAGATCATTGGAATTTTTAATGGTTCCATGGTACATTTGGGCCAAAATGGATAATTCTATGGCCAATGGGATTATCTGAGGTCATGGGCGGGTCAATTGACTTTTAATGGTTCCATGGAACATTTGGACCAAAATGGGTTATTCTATGGCCAATCGGATGCAATGGGATTATCTGAGGTCATAGGCGGGTCATTGCAACTTTTATGAGTTCCATGGAACATTTTGACCAAAATGGATGATTCTTTGGCCATTCTGATGCAATAGGATTATCTGAGGTCACAAGCGAGTTATTGGAACTAAAATGGGTTCCATGGAACATTTGGACCAAAATGGATGATTCTGTGGCCAACCAGATGCAATGAAATGATTTGAGGTCACAGGCGGGTCATTGCAACTTTTATGGGTTCCATGGAACATTTTGACCAAAATGGATGATTCTATGGCCATTCTGATGCAATAGGATTATCTGAATCACAAGCGAGTCATTGGAACTATAATGGGTTCCATGGAACATTTGAACCAAAATGGATGATTCTTTGGCCAATCGGATGCAATGGGATTATCTGAGGTCACAGGAAGGTCATTGGAACTTTGATGGGTTCCATGGAACATTTGGACCAAAATGGATGGTTCTATGGCCAATTGGATGCAATGGGATTATCTGAGGTCAAGGGAAGGTCATTGGAACTTTTAATGGTTCCATGGAACATTTGGATCAAAATGGGTTATTCTATGGCCAATCGGTTGCCATGGGATTATCTGAGGTCATGGGCGGGTCATTGGAACTTTTATGGGTTCCATGGAACATTTGGACCAAAATGGACGATTCCATGGCCAATCGGGTGCAATGGGGTTATCTGAGGTCATAAGCGGGTCATTGGAACTTTTAATGGTTCCATGGAACATTTGGATCAAAATGGGTTATTCTATGGCCAATCGGATGCAATGGGATTATCTGAGGTCACAGGCGGGTCATTGGAACTTTTATGGGTTCCATGGAATATTTTGAACAAAATGGATGCTTCTATAGCCAATGGGATTTTCTGAGGTCACAGGCGGGTCATTGGAACTTTTAATGGTTCCATGGAACATTTGGACCAAAATGGGTTATTCTATCGCGAATCGGATGCAATGGGATTATCTGAGGTCATAGGCGGGTCATTGGAACTCTTAATGGTTCCATGGAATATTTGGACAAAAATGGGTTTTTCTATGACCAATCGGATGCAATGGGATTATCTGAGGTCACAGGCGTGTCATTGGATTTTTTATGGGTTCCATGGAACATTTTGACCAAAATGGATGATTCTATGGCCAATGGGATTATCTGAGGTCATGGGCGGGTCAATTGACTTTTAATGGTTCCATGGAACATTTGGACCAAAATGGGTTATTCCATTGCCAATCGGATGCAATGGGGTTATCTGAGGTCACAGGCGGGTCATTGGAACTTCGATGGGTTCCATGGAACATTTTGACCAAAATGGATGATTCTTTGGCCATTCTGATGCAATAGGATTATCTGAGGTCACAAGCGAGTTATTGGAACTATATTGGGTTCCATGGAACATTTGGACCAAAATGGATGATTCTGTGGCCAACCAGATGCAATGAAATGATTTGAGGTCACAGGCGGGTCATTGCAACTTTTATGGGTTCCATGGAACATTTTGACCAAAATGGATGATTCTATGGCCATTCTGATGCAATAGGATTATCTGAATCACAAGCGAGTCATTGGAACTATAATGGGTTCCATGGAACATTTGGACCAAAATGGATGATTCTTTGGCCAATCGGATGCAATGGGATTATCTGAGGTCACAGGAAGGTCATTGGAACTTTGATGGGTTCCATGGAACATTTGGACCAAAACGGATGATTCTATGGCCAATCGGATGCAATGGGATTATCTGAGGTCATAGGCGGGTCATTGGAACTTTGATGGGTTCCATGGAACATTTTGACCAAAATGGATGATTCTGTGGCCAATCGGATGCAATGGGTTTATCTGAGGTCACAGGCGTGTCATTGGTTTTTTGATGGGTTCCATGGAACATTTGGACCAAAATGGGTTATTCTATGGCCAATCGGATGCAATGGGATTATCTGAGGTCACAGGCGGGTCATTGGAACTTTTATGGGTTCCATGGAACATTTGGACCAAAATGGATGATTCTATGGCTAATCGGATGCAATGGGATTATCTGAGGTCACAGAAAGGTCATTGGAACTTTTAATGGTTCCATGGATCATTTGGACCAAAATGGGTTATTCTATGGCCAATCGGATGCAATGGGATTATCTGAGGTCACAGGCGGGTCATTGGAACTTTGATGGGTTCTATGGAACATTTGGATCAAAATGGATGATTCTATGGCCAATCGGATTCAATGGGATTATCTGAGGTCACAGGCGTATCATTGGAACTTTTATGGGTTCCATGGAACATTTGGACCAAAATGGTTATTCTATGGCCAATCGGATGCAATGGGATTATCTGAGGTCACAGGCGGGTCATTGGAACATGTATGGGTTCCATGGAACATTTGGACCAAAATGGATGATTCTATGGCCAATGGGATGCAATGGGATTATCTGAGGTTACAAGCGGGTCATTGGAACTTTTATGGGTTCAATGGAACATTTGGACCAAAATGGATGATTCTATGGCCAATCGGATGCAATGGGATTATCTGAGGTCACAGGCGGGTCATTGGAACTTTTAATGGTTCCATGGAACATTTGGACCAAAATGGGTTATTCTATGGCCAATCGATTTTAATGGGATTATCTGAGGTCATGGGCGGGTCATTGGAACTTTTATGGGTTCCATGGAACATTTAGACCAAAATGGATGATTCCATGGCCAATCGGGTGCAATGGGGTTATCTGAGGTCATAAGCGGGTCATTGGAACTTTTAATGGTTCCATGGAACATTTGGACCAAAATGGGTTATTCTATGGCCAATCGGATGCAATGGGATTATCTGAGGTCACAGGCGGGTCATTGGAACTTTTATGGGTTCCATGGAACATTTTGACCAAAATGGATGATTCTATGGCCAATCGGATGTTATGGGATTATCTGAGGTCACATACGGGTCATTGGAACTTTTATAGGTTCCATGGAACATTTGGACCAAAATGGATGATTGTGTGGCCAATCGGATGCAATGGGTTTATCTGAGGTCACAGGCGTGTCATTGGATTTTTGATGGGTTCCATGGAACATTTGGATCAAAATGGATGATTCTATGGCCAATCGGATTCAATGGGATTATCTGAGGTCACAGGCAGGTCATTGGTACTTTTATGGGTTCCATGGAACATTTGGATCAAAATGGATGATTCTATGGCCAATCGGATGCTATTGGATTATTTGAGGTCACAGGAAGGTCATTGCAACTTTTAATGGCTCCATGGAACATTTGGACCAAAATGGATGATTCTGTGGCCAACCAGATGCAATGAAATGATCTGAGGTCACAAGCGGGTCATTGCAACTTTTATGGGTTCCATGGAACATTTTGACCAAAATGGATGATTCTATGGCCATTCTGATGCTATAGGATTATCTGAATCACAAGCGAGTCATTGGAACTATAATGGGTTCCTTGGAACATTTGGACCAAAATGGATGATTCTTTGGCCAATCGGATGCAATGGGATTATCTGAGGTCACAGGAAGGTCATTGGAACTTTGATGGGTTCCATGGAACATTTGGACCAAAACGGATGATTCTATGGCCAATCGGATGCAATGGGATTATCTGAGGTCATAGGCGGGTCATTGGAACTTTGATGGGTTCCATGGAACATTTTGACCAAAATGGATGATTCTGTGGCCAATCGGATGCAATGGGTTTATCTGAGGTCACAGGCGTGTCATTGGATTTTTGATGGGTTCCATGGAACATTTGGACCAAAATGGGTTATTCTATGGCCAATCGGATGCAATGGGATTATCTGAGGTCACAGGCGGGTCATTGGAACTTTTATGGGTTCCATGGAATATTTTGACCAAAATGGATGCTTCTATAGCCACTGGGATTTTCTGAGGTCACAGGCGGGTCATTGCAACTTTTAATGGTTCCATGGAACATTTGGACCAAAATGGGTTATTCTATGGCGAATCGGATGCAATGGGATTATCTGAGGTCATAGGCGGGTCATTGGAACTCTTAATGGTTCCATGGAATATTTGGACCAAAATGGGTTATTCTATGACCAATCGGATGCAATGGGATTATCTGAGGTCACAGGCGTGTCATTGGATTTTTGATGGGTTCCATGGAACATTTTGACCAAAACGGATGATTCTATGGCCAACCAGATGCAATGGGATTATCTGAGGTCACAGGCGGGTCATTGGTACTTTTATGGGTTCCATGGAACATTTGGATCAAAATGGATAATTCTATGGCCAATCGGATGCAATGGGATTATCTGAGGTCACAGGCGGGTCATTGGAACTTTTATGGGTTCCATGGAACATTATTACCAAAATGGATGATTCTATGGCCAATCGGATGCAATGGGATTCTCTGAGGTCACAGGAAGGTCATTGCAACTTTTAATGGCTCCATGGAACATATGGACCAAAATGGATGTTTCTGTGGCCAACAAGATGCAATGAAATGATCTGAGTTCACAGGCCGGTCATTGGATTTTTTATGGGTTCCATGGAACATTTTGACCAAAATGGATGATTCTATGGCCATTCTGATGCAATAGGATTATCTGAGGTCACAAGCGAGTCATTGGAACTATAATTGGTTTCATGGAACATTTGGACCAAAATGGGTTATTCTATGGCCAATCGGATGCAATGGGATTATCTGAGGTCATAGGCGGGTCATTGGAGCTTTTAATGGTTCCATGGAACATTTGGACCAAAATGGGTTATTCCATTGCCAATCGGATGCAATGGGGTTATCTGAGGTCACAGGCGGGTCATTGGAACTTCGATGGGTTCCATGGAAGATTTTGACCAAAATGGATGATTCTATGGCCAATCGAATGCAATGGGATTATCTGAGGTCACAGGCGGGTCATTGGTACTTATATGGGTTCCATGGAACATTTGTATCAAAATGGATGACTTTATGGCCAATCGGATAGAATGGAATTATCTGAGGTCACAGGCGGGTCATTGGAACTTTTATGGGTTCCATGGAACATTTGGACCAAAATGGATGATTCTATGGCTAATCGGATGCAATGGGATTATCTGAGGTCACAGGAAGGTCATTGGAACTTTTAATGGTTCCATGGATCATTTGGACCAAAATGGGTTATTCTATGGCCAATCGGATGCAATGGGATTATCTGAGGTCACAGGCGGGTCATTGGAACTTTGATGGGTTCCATGGAACATTTGGATCAAAATGGATGATTCTATGGCCAATCGGATTCAATGGGATTATCTGAGGTCACAGGCGTATCATTGGAACTTTTATGGGTTCCATGGAACATTTGGACCAAAATGGTTATTCTATGGCCAATCGGATGCAATGGGATTATCTGAGGTCACAGGAAGATCATTGGAATTTTTAATGGTTCCATGGTACATTTGGGCCAAAATGGATAATTCTATGGCCAATGGGATTATCTGAGGTCATGGGCGGGTCAATTGACTTTTAATGGTTCCATGGAACATTTGGACCAAAATGGGTTATTCCATGGCCAATCGGATGCAATGGGGTTATCTGAGGTCACAGGCGGGTCATTGGAACTTCGATGGGTTCCATGGAACATTTTGACCAAAATGGATGATTCTTTGGCCATTCTGATGCAATAGGATTATCTGAGGTCACAAGCGAGTTATTGGAACTATAATGGGTTCCATGGAACATTTGGACCAAAATGGATGATTCTGTGGCCAACCAGATGCAATGAAATGATTTGAGGTCACAGGCGGGTCATTGCAACTTTTATGGGTTCCATGGAACATTTTGACCAAAATGGATGATTCTATGTCCATTCTGATGCAATAGGATTATCTGAATCACAAGCGAGTCATTGGAACTATAATGGGTTCCATGGAACATTTGGACCAAAATGGATGATTCTTTGGCCAATCGGATGCAATGGGATTATCTGAGGTCACAGGAAGGTCATTGGAACTTTGATGGGTTCCATGGAACATTTGGACCAAAATGGATGATTCTATGGCCAATTGGATGCAATGGGATTATCTGAGGTCACAGGAAGGTCATTGGAACTTTTAATGGTTCCATGGAACATTTGGATCTAAATGGGTTATTCTATGCCCAATCGGTTGCAATAGGATTATCTGAGGTCATGGGCGGGTCATTGGAACTTTTATGGGTTCCATGGAACATTTGGACCAAAATGGACGATTCCATGGCCAATCGGGTGCAATGGGGTTATCTGAGGTCATAAGCGGGTCATTGGAACTTTAAATGGTTCCATGGAACATTTGGACCAAAATGGGTTATTCCATGGCCAATCGGATGCAATGGGATTATCTGAGGTCACAGGCGGGTCATTGGAACTTTTATGGGTTCCATGGAAGATTTTGACCAAAATGGATGATTCTATGGCCAATCGAATGCAATGGGATTATCTGAGGTCACAGGCGGGTCATTGGTACTTTTATGGGTTCCATGGAACATTTGTATCAAAATGGATGATTCTATGGCCAATCGGATAGAATGGAATTATCTGAGGTCACAGGCGGGTCATTGGAACTTTTATGGGTTCCATGGAACATTTTGACCAAATGATTTTGGATGATTCTATGGCCAATCGGATGCAATGGGATTATCTGAGGTCACTGGAAGGTCATTGGAACTTTTGATGGGTTCCATGGAACATTTGGACCAAAATGGATGATTCTATGGCCAATCGGATGCAATGGGATTATCTGAGGTCACAGGAAGGTCATTGGAACTTTTAATGGTTCCATGGATCATTTGGACCACAATGGGTTATTCTATGGCCAATCGGATGCAATGGGATTATCTGAGGTCACAGGCGGGTCATTGGAACTTTGATGGGTTCCATGGAACATTTGGATCAAAATGGATGATTCTATGGCCAATCGGATTCAATGGGATTATCTGAGGTCACAGGAAGGTCATTGGAACTTTGATGGGTTCCATGGAACATTTGGACCAAAATGGTTATTCTATGGCCAATCGGATGCAATGGGATTATCTGAGGTCACAGGAAGATCATTGGAATTTTTAATGGTTCCATGGTACTTTTGGGCCAAAATGGATAATTCTATGGCCAATGGGATTATCTGAGGTCATGGGCGGGTCAATTGACTTTTAATGGTTCCATGGAACATTTGGACCAAAATGGGTTATTCCATGGCCAATCGGATGCAATGGGGTTATCTGAGGTCACAGGCGGGTCATTGGAACTTCGATGGGTTCCATGGAACATTTTGACCAAAATGGATGATTCTTTGGCCATTCTGATGCAATAGGATTATCTGAGGTCACAAGCGAGTTATTGGAACTATATTGGGTTCCATGGAACATTTGGACCAAAATGGATGATTCTGTGGCCAACCAGATGCAATGAAATGATTTGAGGTCACAGGCGGGTCATTGCAACTTTTATGGGTTCCATGGAACATTTTGACCAAAATGGATGATTCTATGGCCATTCTGATGCAATAGGATTATCTGAATCACAAGCGAGTCATTGGAACTATAATGGGTTCCATGGAACATTTGGACCAAAATGGATGATTCTTTGGCCAATCGGATGCAATGGGATTATCTGAGGTCACAGGAAGGTCATTGGAACTTTGATGGGTTCCATGGAACATTTGGACCAAAATGGATGATTCTATGGCCAATTGGATGCAATGGGATTATCTGAGGTCACAGGAAGGTCATTGGAACTTTCAATGGTTCCATGGAACATTTGGATCAAAATGGGTTATTCTATGGCCAATCGGTTGCAATGGGATTATCTGAGGTCATGGGCGGGTCATTGGAACTTTTATAGGTTCCATGGAACATTTGGACCAAAATGGACGATTCCATGGCCAATCGGGTGCAATGGGGTTATCTGAGGTCATAAGCGGGTCATTGGAACTTTTAATGGTTCCATGGAACATTTGGACCAAAATGGGTTATTCTATGGCCAAACGGATGCAATGGGATTATCTGAGGTCACAGGCGGGTCATTGGAACTTTTATGGGTTCCATGGAATATTTTGAACAAAATGGATGCTTCTATGGCCAATGGGATTTTCTGAGGTCACAGGCGGGTCATTGGAACTATTAATGGTTCCATGGAACATTTGGACCAAAATGGGTTATTCTATGGCGAATCGGATGCAATGGGATTATCTGAGGTCATAGGCGGGTCATTGGAACTCTTAAACGTTCCATGGAATATTTGGACCAAAATGGGTTATTCTATGACCAATCGGATGCAATGGGATTATCTGAGGTCACAGGCGTGTCATTGGATTTTTGATGGGTTCCATGGAACATTTTGATCAAAACGGATGATTCTATGGCCAATCGGATGCAATGGTATTATCTGAGGTCACAGGCGGGTCATTGGTACTTTTATGGGTTCCATGGACAATTTGGATCAAAATGGATAATTCTATGGCCAATCGGATGCAATGGGATTATCTGAGGTCACAGGCGGGTCATTGGAACTTTTATGGGTTCCATGGAACAATTGGATCAAAATGGATAATTCTATGGCCAATCGGATGCAATGGTATTATCTGAGGTCACAGGCGGGTCATTGGAACTTTTAATGGTTCCATGGATCATTTGGACCAAAATGGGTTATTCTATGGCCAATCGGATGCAATGGGATTATCTGAGGTCACAGGCGGGTCATTGGAACTTTGATGGGTTCCATGGAACATTTGGATCAAAATGGATGATTCTATGGCCAATCGGATTCAATGGGATTATCTGAGGTCACAGGCGTATCATTGGAACTTTTATGGGTTCCATGGAACATTTGGACCAAAATGGTTATTCTATGGCCAATCGGATGCAATGGGATTATCTGAGGTCACAGGAAGATCATTGGAATTGTTAATGATTCCATGGTACATTTGGGCCAAAATGGATAATTCTATGGCCAATGGGATTATCTGAGGTCATGGGCGGGTCAATTGACTTTTAATGGTTCCATGGAACATTTGGACCAAAATGGGTTATTCCATGGCCAATCGGATGCAATGGGGTTATCTGAGGTCACAGGCGGGTCATTGGAACTTCGATGGGTTCCATGGAACATTTTGACCAAAATGGATGATTCTTTGGCCATTCTGATGCAATAGGATTATCTGAGGTCACAAGCGAGTTATTGGAACTATAATGGGTTCCATGGAACATTTGGACCAAAATGGATGATTCTGTGGCCAACCAGATGCAATGAAATGATTTGAGGTCACAGGCGGGTCATTGCAACTTTTATGGGTTCCATGGAACATTTTGACCAAAATGGATGATTCTATGTCCATTCTGATGCAATAGGATTATCTGAATCACAAGCGAGTCATTGGAACTATAATGGGTTCCATGGAACATTTGGACCAAAATGGATGATTCTTTGGCCAATCGGATGCAATGGGATTATCTGAGGTCACAGGAAGGTCATTGGATTTTTGATGGGTTCCATGGAACATTTGGACCAAAATGGATGATTCTATGGCCAATTGGATGCAATGGGATTATCTGAGGTCACAGGAAGGTCATTGGAACTTTTAATGGTTCCATGGAACATTTGGATCTAAATGGGTTATTCTATGCCCAATCGGTTGCAATGGGATTATCTGAGGTCACAGGCGGGTCATTGGAACTTTTATGGGTTCCATGGAACATTTGGACCAAAATGGACGATTCCATGGCCAATCGGGTGCAATGGGGTTATCTGAGGTCATAAGCGGGTCATTGGAACTTTAAATGGTTCCATGGAACATTTGGACCAAAATGGGTTATTCTATGGCCAATCGGATGCAATGGGATTATCTGAGGTCACAGGCGGGTCATTGGAACTTTTATGGGTTCCATGGAAGATTTTGACCAAAATGGATGATTCTATGGCCAATCGAATGCAATGGGATTATCTGAGGTCACAGGCGGGTCATTGGTACTTTTATGGGTTCCATGGAACATTTGTATCAAAATGGATGATTCTATGGCCAATCGGATAGAATGGAATTATCTGAGGTCACAGGCGGGTCATTGGAACTTTTATGGGTTCCATGGAACATTTTGACCAAATGATTTTGGATGATTCTATGGCCAATAGGATGCAATGGGATTATCTGAGGTCACTGGAAGGTCATTGGAACTTTTGATGGGTTCCATGGAATATTTGGACCAAAATGGATGATTCTATGGCCAATCGGATGCAATGGGATTATCTGAGGTCACAGGAAGGTCATTGGAACTTTTAATGGTTCCATGGATAATTTGGACAACAATGGGTTATTCTATGGCCAATCGGATGCAATGGGATTATCTGAGGTCACAGGCGGGTCATTGGAACTTTGATGGGTTCCATGGAACATTTGGATCAAAATGGATGATTCTATGGCCAATCGGATTCAATGGGATTATCTGAGGTCACAGGAAGGTCATTGGAACTTTGATGGGTTCCATGGAACATTTGGACCAAAATGGTTATTCTATGGCCAATCGGATGCAATGGGATTATCTGAGGTCACAGGAAGATCATTGGAATTTTTAATGGTTCCATGGTACTTTTGGGCCAAAATGGATAATTCTATGGCCAATGGGATTATCTGAGGTCATGGGCGGGTCAATTGACTTTTAATGGTTCCATGGAACATTTGGACCAAAATGGGTTATTCCATGGCCAATCGGATGCAATGGGGTTATCTGAGGTCACAGGCGGGTCATTGGAACTTCGATGGGTTCCATGGAACATTTTGACCAAAATGGATGATTCTTTGGCCATTCTGATGCAATAGGATTATCTGAGGTCACAAGCGAGTTATTGGAACTATATTGGGTTCCATGGAACATTTGGACCAAAATGGATGATTCTGTGGCCAACCAGATGCAATGAAATGATTTGAGGTCACAGGCGGGTCAGTGCAACTTTTATGGGTTCCATGGAACATTTTGACCAAAATGGATGATTCTATGGCCATTCTGATGCAATAGGATTATCTGAATCACAAGCGAGTCATTGGAACTATAATGGGTTCCATGGAACATTTGCACCAAAATGGATGATTCTTTGGCCAATCGGATGCAATGGGATTATCTGAGGTCACAGGAAGGTCATTGGAACTTTGATGGGTTCCATGGAACATTTGGACCAAAATGGATGATTCTATGGCCAATTGGATGCAATGGGATTATCTGAGGTCACAGGAAGGTCATTGGAACTTTTAATGGTTCCATGGAACATTTGGATCAAAATGGGTTATTCTATGGCCAATCGGTTGCAATGGGATTATCTGAGGTCATGGGCGGGTCATTGGAACTTTTATAGGTTCCATGGAACATTTGGACCAAAATGGACGATTCCATGGCCAATCGGGTGCAATGGGGTTATCTGAGGTCATAAGCGGGTCATTGGAACTTTTAATGGTTCCATGGAACATTTGGACCAAAATGGGTTATTCTATGGCCAAACGGATGCAATGGGATTATCTGAGGTCACAGGCGGGTCATTGGAACTTTTATGGGTTCCATGGAATATTTTGAACAAAATGGATGCTTCTATGGCCAATGGGATTTTCTGAGGTCACAGGCGGGTCATTGGAACTATTAATGGTTCCATGGAACATTTGGACCAAAATGGGTTATTCTATGGCGAATCGGATGCAATGGGATTATCTGAGGTCATAGGCGGGTCATTGGAACTCTTAATCGTTCCATGGAATATTTGGACCAAAATGGGTTATTCTATGACCAATCGGATGCAATGGGATTATCTGAGGTCACAGGCGTGTCATTGGATTTTTGATGGGTTCCATGGAACATTTTGATCAAAACGGATGATTCTATGGCCAATCGGATGCAATGGTATTATCTGAGGTCACAGGCGGGTCATTGGTACTTTTATGGGTTCCATGGAAAATTTGGATCAAAATGGATAATTCTATGGCCAATCGGATGCAATGGGATTATCTGAGGTCACAGGCGGGTCATTGGAACTTTTATGGGTTCCATGGAACAATTGGATCAAAATGGATAATTCTATGGCCAATCGGATGCAATGGTATTATCTGAGGTCACAGGCGGGTCATTGGTACTTTTATGGGTTCCATGGAACATTTGTATCAAAATGGATGATTCTATGGCCAATCGGATAGAATGGAATTATCTGAGGTCACAGGCGGGTCATTGGAACTTTTTATGGTTCCATGGAACATTTTGACCAAATGATTTTGGATGATTCTATGGCCAATCGGATGCAATGGGATTATCTGAGGTCACTGGAAGGTCATTGGAACTTTTAATGGTTCCATGGAACATTTGGACCAAAATGGATGATTCTATGGCCAATCGGATGCAATGGGATTATCTGAGGTCACAGGAAGGTCATTGGAACTTTTAATGGTTCCATGGAACATTTGGACCAAAATGGGTTATTCTATGGCCAATCGGATGCAATGGGATTATCTGAGGTCACATACGGGTCATTGGAACTTTTAATGGTTCCATGGAACATTTGGACCAAAATGGGTTATTCTATGGCCAATCGGTTGCAATGGGATTATCTGAGGTCATGGGCGGGTCATTGGAACTTTTATGGGTTCCATGGAACATTTAGACCAAAATGGATGATTCCATGGCCAATCGGGTGCAATGGGGTTATCTGAGGTCATAAGCGGGTCAATGGAACTTTTAATGGTTCCATGGAACATTTGGACCAAAATGGGTTATTCTATGGCCAATCGGATGCAATGGGATTATCTGAGGTCACAGGCGGGTCATTGGAACTTTTATGGGTTCCATGGAACATTTGGACCAAAATGGATGGTTCTATGGCCAATTGGATGCAATGGGATTATCTGAGGTCATAAGCGGGTCAATGGAACTTTTAATGGTTCCATGGAACATTTGGACCAAAATGGGTTATTCTATGGCCAATCGGATGCAATGGGATTATCTGAGGTCACAGGCGGGTCATTGGAACTTTTATGGGTTCCATGGAACATTTGGACCAAAATGGATGATTCTATGGCCAATCGGATGTAATGGGATTATCTGAGGTCACATACGGGTCATTGGAACTTTTATAGGTTCCATGGAACATTTGGACCAAAATGGATGATTCTGTGGCCAATCGGATGCAATGGGTTTATCTGAGGTCACAGGCGTGTCATTGGATTTTTGATGGGTTCCATGGAACATTTGGATCAAAATGGATGATTCTATGGCCAATCGGATTCAATGGGATTATTTGAGGTCACAGGCGGGTCATTGGTACTTTTATGGGTTCCATGGAACATTTGGATCAAAATGGATGATTCTATGGCCAATCGGATGCTATTGGATTATTTGAGGTCACAGGAAGGTCATTGCACCTTTTAATGGCTCCATGGAACATTTGGACCAAAATGGATGATTCTGTGGCCAACCAGATGCAATGAAATGATCTGAGCTCACAGGTGGGTCATTGCAACTTTTATGGGTTCCATGGAACATTTTGACCAAAATGGATGATTCTATGGCCATTCTGATGCAATAGGATTATCTGAATCACAAGCGGGTCATTGGAACTATAATGGGTTCCATGGAACATTTGGACCAAAATGGATGATTCTTTGGCCAATCGGATGCAATGGGATTATCTGAGGTCACAGGAAGGTCATTGGAACTTTGATGGGTTCCATGGAACATTTGGACCAAAACGGATGATTCTATGGCCAATCGGATGCAATAGGATTATCTGAGGTCACAGGCGGGGCATTGGTACTTTTATGGGTTCCATGGAACATTTGGACCAAAATGGATGCTTCTATGGCCAATGGGATTATCTGAGGTCATGTGCGGGTCATTGGAACTTTAAATGGGATTATCTCAGGTCACAGGAAGGTCATTGGAATTTTTAATGGTTCCATGGAACTTTTGGACCAAAATGGATGATTCTATGGCCAATCGGATGGAATGAGATTATCTGAGGTCACAGGCGGGTCATTGGTACTTTTATGGGTTCCATGGAACATTTGTATCAAAATGGATGATTCTATGGCCAATCGGATAGAATGGAATTATCTGAGGTCACAGGCGGGTCATTGGTACTTTTATGGGTTCCATGGAACATTTGTATCAAAATGGATGATTCTATGGCCAATCGGATAGAATGGAATTATCTGAGGTCACAGGCGGGTCATTGGAACTTTTATGGGTTCCATGGAACATTTTGACCAAATGATTTTGGATGATTCTATGGCCAATAGGATGCAATGGGATTATCTGAGGTCACTGGAAGGTCATTGGAACTTTTGATGGGTTCCATGGAATATTTGGACCAAAATGGATGATTCTATGGCCAATCGGATGCAATGGGATTATCTGAGGTCACAGGAAGGTCATTGGAACTTTTAATGGTTCCATGGATCATTTGGACCACAATGGGTTATTCTATGGCCAATCGGATGCAATGGGATTATCTGAGGTCACAGGCGGGTCATTGGAACTTTGATGGGTTCCATGGAACATTTGGATCAAAATGGATGATTCTATGGCCAATCGGATTCAATGGGATTATCTGAGGTCACAGGAAGGTCATTGGAACTTTGATGGGTTCCATGGAACATTTGGACCAAAATGGTTATTCTATGGCCAATCGGATGCAATGGGATTATCTGAGGTCACAGGAAGATCATTGGAATTTTTAATGGTTCCATGGTACATTTGGGCCAAAATGGATAATTCTATGGCCAATGGGATTATCTGAGGTCATGGGCGGGTCAATTGACTTTTAATGGTTCCATGGAACATTTGGACCAAAATGGGTTATTCCATGGCCAATCGGATGCAATGGGGTTATCTGAGGTCACAGGCGGGTCATTGGTACTTTTATGGGTTCCATGGAACATTTGTATCAAAATGGATGATTCTATGGCCAATCGGATAGAATGGAATTATCTGAGGTCACAGGCGGGTCATTGGAACTTTTATGGGTTCCATGGAACATTTGGACCAAAATGGTTATTCTATGGCCAATCGGATGCAATGGGATTATCTGAGGTCACAGGAAGATCATTGGAATTTTTAATGGTTCCATGGTACTTTTGGGCCAAAATGGATAATTCTATGGCCAATGGGATTATCTGAGGTCATGGGCGGGTCAATTGACTTTTAATGGTTCCATGGAACATTTGGACCAAAATGGGTTATTCCATGGCCAATCGGATGCAATGGGGTTATCTGAGGTCACAGGCGGGTCATTGGAACTTCGATGGGTTCCATGGAACATTTTGACCAAAATGGATGATTCTTTGGCCATTCTGATGCAATAGGATTATCTGAGGTCACAAGCGAGTTATTGGAACTATATTGGGTTCCATGGAACATTTGGACCAAAATGGATGATTCTGTGGCCAACCAGATGCAATGAAATGATTTGAGGTCACAGGCGGGTCAGTGCAACTTTTATGGGTTCCATGGAACATTTTGACCAAAATGGATGATTCTATGGCCATTCTGATGCAATAGGATTATCTGAATCACAAGCGAGTCATTGGAACTATAATGGGTTCCATGGAACATTTGCACCAAAATGGATGATTCTTTGGCCAATCGGATGCAATGGTATTATCTGAGGTCACAGGAAGGTCATTGGAACTTTGATGGGTTCCATGGAACATTTGGACCAAAATGGATGATTCTATGGCCAATTGGATGCAATGGGATTATCTGAGGTCACAGGAAGGTCATTGGAACTTTTAATGGTTCCATGGAACATTTGGATCAAAATGGGTTATTCTATGGCCAATCGGTTGCAATGGGATTATCTGAGGTCATGGGCGGGTCATTGGAACTTTTATAGGTTCCATGGAACATTTGGACCAAAATGGACGATTCCATGGCCAATCGGGTGCAATGGGGTTATCTGAGGTCATAAGCGGGTCATTGGAACTTTTAATGGTTCCATGGAACATTTGGACCAAAATGGGTTATTCTATGGCCAAACGGATGCAATGGGATTATCTGAGGTCACAGGCGGGTCATTGGAACTTTTATGGGTTCCATGGAATATTTTGAACAAAATGGATGCTTCTATGGCCAATGGGATTTTCTGAGGTCACAGGCGGGTCATTGGAACTATTAATGGTTCCATGGAACATTTGGACCAAAATGGGTTATTCTATGGCGAATCGGATGCAATGGGATTATCTGAGGTCATAGGCGGGTCATTGGAACTCTTAATCGTTCCATGGAATATTTGGACCAAAATGGGTTATTCTATGACCAATCGGATGCAATGGGATTATCTGAGGTCACAGGCGTGTCATTGGATTTTTGATGGGTTCCATGGAACATTTTGATCAAAACGGATGATTCTATGGCCAATCGGATGCAATGGTATTATCTGAGGTCACAGGCGGGTCATTGGTACTTTTATGGGTTCCATGGAAAATTTGGATCAAAATGGATAATTCTATGGCCAATCGGATGCAATGGGATTATCTGAGGTCACAGGCGGGTCATTGGAACTTTTATGGGTTCCATGGAACAATTGGATCAAAATGGATAATTCTATGGCCAATCGGATGCAATGGTATTATCTGAGGTCACAGGCGGGTCATTGGTACTTTTATGGGTTCCATGGAACATTTGTATCAAAATGGATGATTCTATGGCCAATCGGATAGAATGGAATTATCTGAGGTCACAGGCGGGTCATTGGAACTTTTTATGGTTCCATGGAACATTTTGACCAAATGATTTTGGATGATTCTATGGCCAATCGGATGCAATGGGATTATCTGAGGTCACTGGAAGGTCATTGGAACTTTTAATGGTTCCATGGAACATTTGGACCAAAATGGATGATTCTATGGCCAATCGGATGCAATGGGATTATCTGAGGTCACAGGAAGGTCATTGGAACTTTTAATGGTTCCATGGAACATTTGGACCAAAATGGGTTATTCTATGGCCAATCGGATGCAATGGGATTATCTGAGGTCACAGGAAGGTCATTGGAACTTTTAATGGTTCCATGGAACATTTGGACCAAAATGGGTTATTCTATGGCCAATCGGTTGCAATGGGATTATCTGAGGTCATGGGCGGGTCATTGGAACTTTTATGGGTTCCATGGAACATTTAGACCAAAATGGATGATTCCATGGCCAATCGGGTGCAATGGGGTTATCTGAGGTCATAAGCGGGTCAATGGAACTTTTAATGGTTCCATGGAACATTTGGACCAAAATGGGTTATTCTATGGCCAATCGGATGCAATGGGATTATCTGAGGTCACAGGCGGGTCATTGGAACTTTTATGGGTTCCATGGAACATTTGGACCAAAATGGATGGTTCTATGGCCAATTGGATGCAATGGGATTATCTGAGGTCATAAGCGGGTCAATGGAACTTTTAATGGTTCCATGGAACATTTGGACCAAAATGGGTTATTCTATGGCCAATCGGATGCAATGGGATTATCTGAGGTCACAGGCGGGTCATTGGAACTTTTATGGGTTCCATGGAACATTTGGACCAAAATGGATGATTCTATGGCCAATCGGATGTAATGGGATTATCTGAGGTCACATACGGGTCATTGGAACTTTTATAGGTTCCATGGAACATTTGGACCAAAATGGATGATTCTGTGGCCAATCGGATGCAATGGGTTTATCTGAGGTCACAGGCGTGTCATTGGATTTTTGATGGGTTCCATGGAACATTTGGATCAAAATGGATGATTCTATGGCCAATCGGATTCAATGGGATTATTTGAGGTCACAGGCGGGTCATTGGTACTTTTATGGGTTCCATGGAACATTTGGATCAAAATGGATGATTCTATGGCCAATCGGATGCTATTGGATTATTTGAGGTCACAGGAAGGTCATTGCACCTTTTAATGGCTCCATGGAACATTTTGATCAAAATGGATGATTCTATGGCCAATCGGATGCAATGAAATGATCTGAGCTCACAGGTGGGTCATTGCAACTTTTATGGGTTCCATGGAACATTTTGACCAAAATGGATGATTCTATGGCCATTCTGATGCAATAGGATTATCTGAATCACAAGCGGGTCATTGGAACTATAATGGGTTCCATGGAACATTTGGACCAAAATGGATGATTCTTTGGCCAATCGGATGCAATGGGATTATCTGAGGTCACAGGAAGGTCATTGGAACTTTGATGGGTTCCATGGAACATTTGGACCAAAACGGATGATTCTATGGCCAATCGGATGCAATAGGATTATCTGAGGTCACAGGCGGGGCATTGGTACTTTTATGGGTTCCATGGAACATTTGGACCAAAATGGATGCTTCTATGGCCAATGGGATTATCTGAGGTCATGTGCGGGTCATTGGAACTTTAAATGGGATTATCTCAGGTCACAGGAAGGTCATTGGAATTTTTAATGGTTCCATGGAACTTTTGGACCAAAATGGATGATTCTATGGCCAATCGGATGGAATGAGATTATCTGAGGTCACAGGCGGGTCATTGGAACTTCGATGGGTTCCATGGAACATTTGGACCAAAATGGGTTATTCTATGGCCAATCGGATGCAATGGGATTATCTGAGGTCACAGGAAGATCATTGGAATTTTTAATGGTTCCATGGTACATTTGGGCCAAAATGGATAATTCTATGGCCAATGGGATTATCTGAGGTCATGGGCTTGTCAATTGACTTTTAATGGTTCCATGGAACATTTGGACCAAAATGGGTTATTCTATGGCCAATCGGATGCAATGGGATTATCTGAGGTCATAGGCGGGTCATTGCAACTTTTATGGGTTCCATGGAACATTTTGACCAAAATGGATGATTCTTTGGCCATTCTGATGCAATAGGATTATCTGAGGTCACAAGCGAGTTATTGGAACTATAATGGGTTCCATGGAACATTTGGACCAAAATGGATGATTCTGTGGCCAACCAGATGCAATGAAATGATTTGAGGTCACAGGCGGGTCATTGCAACTTTTATGGGTTCCATGGAACATTTTGACCAAAATGGATGATTCTATGTCCATTCTGATGCAATAGGATTATCTGAATCACAAGCGAGTCATTGGAACTATAATGGGTTCCATAGAACATTTGAACCAAAATGGATGATTCTTTGGTCAATCGGATGCAATGGGATTATCTGAGGTCACAGGAAGGTCATTGGAACTTTGATGGGTTCCATGGAACATTTGGACCAAAATGGATGGTTCTATGGCCAATTGGATGCAATGGGATTATCTGAGGTCAAGGGAAGGTCATTGGAACTTTTAATGGTTCCATGGAACATTTGGATCAAAATGGGTTATTCTATGGCCAATCGGTTGCAATGGGATTATCTGAGGTCATGGGCGGGTCATTGGAACTTTTATGGGTTCCATGGAACATTTGGACCAAAATGGACGATTCCATGGCCAATCGGGTGCAATGGGGTTATCTGAGGTCATAAGAGGGTCATTGGAACTTTTAATGGTTCCATGGAACATTTGGACCAAAATGGGTTATTCTATCGCGAATAGGATGCAATGGGATTATCTGAGGTCATAGGCGGGTCATTGGAACTCTTAATGGTTCCATGGAATATTTGGACAAAAATGGGTTATTCTATGACCAATCGGATGCAATGGGATTATCTGAGGTCACAGGCGTGTCATTGGATTTTTGATGGGTTCCATGGAACATTTTGACCAAAATGGATGATTCTATGGCCAATGGGATTATCTGAGGTCATGGGCGGGTCAATTGACTTTTAATGGTTCCATGGAACATTTGGACCAAAATGGGTTATTCCATGGCCAATCGGATGCAATGGGGTTATCTGAGGTCACAGGCGGTTCATTGGAACTTCGATGGGTTCCATGGAACATTTTGACCAAAATGGATGATTCTATGGCCATTCTGATGCAATAGGATTATCTGAGGTCACAAGCAAGTTATTGGAACCCTATTGGGTTCCATGGAACATTTGGACCAAAATGGATGATTCTGTGGCCAACCAGATGCAATGAAATGATTTGAGGTCACAGGCGGGTCATTGCAACTTTTATGGGTTCCATGGAACATTTTGACCAAAATGGATGATTCTATGGCCATTCTGATGCAATAGGATTATCTGAATCACAAGCGAGTCATTGGAACTATAATGGGTTCCATGGAACATTTGGACCAAAATGGATGATTCTTTGGCCAATCGGATGCAATGGGATTATCTGAGGTCACAGGAAGGACATTGGAACTTTGATGGGTTCCATGGAACATTTGGACCAAAATGGATGATTCTATGGCCAATTGGATGCAATGGGATTATCTGAGGTCACAGGAAGGTCATTGGAACTTTAAATGGTTCCATGGAACATTTGGATCAAAATGGGTTATTCTATGGCCAATCGGTTGCAATGGGATTATCTGAGGTCATGGGCGGGTCATTGGAACTTTTATGGGTTCCATGGAACATTTGGACCAAAATGGACGATTCCATGGCCAATCGGGTGCAATGGGGTTATCTGAGGTCATAAGCGGGTCATTGGAACTTTTAATGGTTCCATGGAACATTTGGACCAAAATGGGTTATTCTATGGCCAAACGGATGCAATGGGATTATCTGAGGTCACAGGCGGGTCATTGGAACTTTTATGGGTTCCATGGAATATTTTGAACAAAATGGATGCTTCTATGGCCAATGGGATTTTCTGAGGTCACAGGCGGGTCATTGGAACTATTAATGGTTCCATGGAACATTTGGACCAAAATGGGTTATTCTATGGCGAATCGGATGCAATGGGATTATCTGAGGTCATAGGCGGGTCATTGGAACTCTTAATCGTTCCATGGAATATTTGGACCAAAATGGGTTATTCTATGACCAATCGGATGCAATGGGATTATCTGAGGTCACAGGCGTGTCATTGGATTTTTGATGGGTTCCATGGAACATTTTGATCAAAACGGATGATTCTATGGCCAATCGGATGCAATGGTATTATCTGAGGTCACAGGCGGGTCATTGGTACTTTTATGGGTTCCATGGAAAATTTGGATCAAAATGGATAATTCTATGGCCAATCGGATGCAATGGGATTATCTGAGGTCACAGGCGGGTCATTGGAACTTTTATGGGTTCCATGGAACAATTGGATCAAAATGGATAATTCTATGGCCAATCGGATGCAATGGTATTATCTGAGGTCACAGGCGGGTCATTGGTACTTTTATGGGTTCCATGGAACATTTGTATCAAAATGGATGATTCTATGGCCAATCGGATAGAATGGAATTATTTGAGATCACAGGCGGGTCATTGCAACTTTTATGGGTTCCATGGAACATTTTGACCAAAATGGATGATTCTATGGCCATTCTGATGCAATAGGATTATCTGAATCACAAGCGAGTCATTGGAACTATAATGGGTTCCATGGAACATTTGGACCAAAATGGATGATTCTTTGGCCAATCGGATGCAATGGGATTATCTGAGGTCACAGGAAGGACATTGGAACTTTGATTTGTTCCATGGAACATTTGGACCAAAATGGATGATTCTATGGCCAATTGGATGCAATGGGATTATCTGAGGTCACAGGAAGGTCATTGGAACTTTTAATGGTTCCATGGAACATTTGGATCAAAATGGGTTATTCTATGGCCAATCGGTTGCAATGGGATTATCTGAGGTCATGGGCGGGTCATTGGAACTTTTATGGGTTCCATGGAACATTTGGACCAAAATGGACGATTCCATGGCCAATCGGGTGCAATGGGGTTATCTGAGGTCATAAGCGGGTCATTGGAACTTTTAATGGTTCCATGGAACATTTGGACCAAAATGGGTTATTCTATGGCCAAACGGATGCAATGGGATTATCTGAGGTCACAGGCGGGTCATTGGAACTTTTATGGGTTCCATGGAATATTTTGAACAAAATGGATGCTTCTATGGCCAATGGGATTATCTGAGGTCACAGGCGTATCATTGGAACTTTTATGGGTTCCATGGAACATTTGGACCAAAATGGTTATTCTATGGCCAATCGGATGCAATGGGATTATCTGAGGTCACAGGAAGATCATTGGAATTGTTAATGATTCCATGGTACATTTGGGCCAAAATGGATAATTCTATGGCCAATGGGATTATCTGAGGTCATGGGCGGGTCAATTGACTTTTAATGGTTCCATGGAACATTTGGACCAAAATGGGTTATTCCATGGCCAATCGGATGCAATGGGGTTATCTGAGGTCACAGGCGGGTCATTGGAACTTCGATGGGTTCCATGGAACATTTTGACCAAAATGGATGATTCTTTGGCCATTCTGATGCAATAGGATTATCTGAGGTCACAAGCGAGTTATTGGAACTATAATGGGTTCCATGGAACATTTGGACCAAAATGGATGATTCTGTGGCCAACCAGATGCAATGAAATGATTTGAGGTCACAGGCGGGTCATTGCAACTTTTATGGGTTCCATGGAACATTTTGACCAAAATGGATGATTCTATGTCCATTCTGATGCAATAGGATTATCTGAATCACAAGCGAGTCATTGGAACTATAATGGGTTCCATGGAACATTTGGACCAAAATGGATGATTCTTTGGCCAATCGGATGCAATGGGATTATCTGAGGTCACAGGAAGGTCATTGGATTTTTGATGGGTTCCATGGAACATTTGGACCAAAATGGATGATTCTATGGCCAATTGGATGCAATGGGATTATCTGAGGTCACAGGAAGGTCATTGGAACTTTTAATGGTTCCATGGAACATTTGGATCTAAATGGGTTATTCTATGCCCAATCGGTTGCAATGGGATTATCTGAGGTCACAGGCGGGTCATTGGAACTTTTATGGGTTCCATGGAACATTTGGACCAAAATGGACGATTCCATGGCCAATCGGGTGCAATGGGGTTATCTGAGGTCATAAGCGGGTCATTGGAACTTTAAATGGTTCCATGGAACATTTGGACCAAAATGGGTTATTCTATGGCCAATCGGATGCAATGGGATTATCTGAGGTCACAGGCGGGTCATTGGAACTTTTATGGGTTCCATGGAAGATTTTGACCAAAATGGATGATTCTATGGCCAATCGAATGCAATGGGATTATCTGAGGTCACAGGCGGGTCATTGGTACTTTTATGGGTTCCATGGAACATTTGTATCAAAATGGATGATTCTATGGCCAATCGGATAGAATGGAATTATCTGAGGTCACAGGCGGGTCATTGGAACTTTTATGGGTTCCATGGAACATTTTGACCAAATGATTTTGGATGATTCTATGGCCAATAGGATGCAATGGGATTATCTGAGGTCACTGGAAGGTCATTGGAACTTTTGATGGGTTCCATGGAACATTTGGACCAAAATGGATGATTCTATGGCCAATCGGATGCAATGGGATTATCTGAGGTCACAGGAAGGTCATTGGAACTTTTAATGGTTCCATGGATCATTTGGACCACAATGGGTTATTCTATGGCCAATCGGATGCAATGGGATTATCTGAGGTCACAGGCGGGTCATTGGAACTTTGATGGGTTCCATGGAACATTTGGATCAAAATGGATGATTCTATGGCCAATCGGATTCAATGGGATTATCTGAGGTCACAGGAAGGTCATTGGAACTTTGATGGGTTCCATGGAACATTTGGACCAAAATGGTTATTCTATGGCCAATCGGATGCAATGGGATTATCTGAGGTCACAGGAAGATCATTGGAATTTTTAATGGTTCCATGGTACTTTTGGGCCAAAATGGATAATTCTATGGCCAATGGGATTATCTGAGGTCATGGGCGGGTCAATTGACTTTTAATGGTTCCATGGAACATTTGGACCAAAATGGGTTATTCCATGGCCAATCGGATGCAATGGGGTTATCTGAGGTCACAGGCGGGTCATTGGAACTTCGATGGGTTCCATGGAACATTTTGACCAAAATGGATGATTCTTTGGCCATTCTGATGCAATAGGATTATCTGAGGTCACAAGCGAGTTATTGGAACTATATTGGGTTCCATGGAACATTTGGACCAAAATGGATGATTCTGTGGCCAACCAGATGCAATGAAATGATTTGAGGTCACAGGCGGGTCATTGCAACTTTTATGGGTTCCATGGAACATTTTGACCAAAATGGATGATTCTATGGCCATTCTGATGCAATAGGATTATCTGAATCACAAGCGAGTCATTGGAACTATAATGGGTTCCATGGAACATTTGCACCAAAATGGATGATTCTTTGGCCAATCGGATGCAATGGGATTATCTGAGGTCACAGGAAGGTCATTGGAACTTTGATGGGTTCCATGGAACATTTGGACCAAAATGGATGATTCTATGGCCAATTGGATGCAATGGGATTATCTGAGGTCACAGGAAGGTCATTGGAACTTTTAATGGTTCCATGGAACATTTGGATCAAAATGGGTTATTCTATGGCCAATCGGTTGCAATGGGATTATCTGAGGTCATGGGCGGGTCATTGGAACTTTTATAGGTTCCATGGAACATTTGGACCAAAATGGACGATTCCATGGCCAATCGGGTGCAATGGGGTTATCTGAGGTCATAAGCGGGTCATTGGAACTTTTAATGGTTCCATGGAACATTTGGACCAAAATGGGTTATTCTATGGCCAAACGGATGCAATGGGATTATCTGAGGTCACAGGCGGGTCATTGGAACTTTTATGGGTTCCATGGAATATTTTGAACAAAATGGATGCTTCTATGGCCAATGGGATTTTCTGAGGTCACAGGCGGGTCATTGGAACTATTAATGGTTCCATGGAACATTTGGACCAAAATGGGTTATTCTATGGCGAATCGGATGCAATGGGATTATCTGAGGTCATAGGCGGGTCATTGGAACTCTTAATCGTTCCATGGAATATTTGGACCAAAATGGGTTATTCTATGACCAATCGGATGCAATGGGATTATCTGAGGTCACAGGCGTGTCATTGGATTTTTGATGGGTTCCATGGAACATTTTGATCAAAACGGATGATTCTATGGCCAATCGGATGCAATGGTATTATCTGAGGTCACAGGCGGGTCATTGGTACTTTTATGGGTTCCATGGAAAATTTGGATCAAAATGGATAATTCTATGGCCAATCGGATGCAATGGGATTATCTGAGGTCACAGGCGGGTCATTGGAACTTTTATGGGTTCCATGGAACAATTGGATCAAAATGGATAATTCTATGGCCAATCGGATGCAATGGTATTATCTGAGGTCACAGGCGGGTCATTGGTACTTTTATGGGTTCCATGGAACATTTGTATCAAAATGGATGATTCTATGGCCAATCGGATAGAATGGAATTATCTGAGGTCACAGGCGGGTCATTGGAACTTTTTATGGTTCCATGGAACATTTTGACCAAATGATTTTGGATGATTCTATGGCCAATCGGATGCAATGGGATTATCTGAGGTCACTGGAAGGTCATTGGAACTTTTAATGGTTCCATGGAACATTTGGACCAAAATGGATGATTCTATGGCCAATCGGATGCAATGGGATTATCTGAGGTCACAGGAAGGTCATTGGAACTTTTAATGGTTCCATGGAACATTTGGACCAAAATGGGTTATTCTATGGCCAATCGGATGCAATGGGATTATCTGAGGTCACATACGGGTCATTGGAACTTTTAATGGTTCCATGGAACATTTGGACCAAAATGGGTTATTCTATGGCCAATCGGTTGAAATGGGATTATCTGAGGTCATGGGCGGGTCATTGGAACTTTTATGGGTTCCATGGAACATTTAGACCAAAATGGATGATTCCATGGCCAATCGGGTGCAATGGGGTTATCTGAGGTCATAAGCGGGTCAATGGAACTTTTAATGGTTCCATGGAACATTTGGACCAAAATGGGTTATTCTATGGCCAATCGGATGCAATGGGATTATCTGAGGTCACAGGCGGGTCATTGGAACTTTTATGGGTTCCATGGAACATTTGGACCAAAATGGATGGTTCTATGGCCAATTGGATGCAATGGGATTATCTGAGGTCATAAGCGGGTCAATGGAACTTTTAATGGTTCCATGGAACATTTGGACCAAAATGGGTTATTCTATGGCCAATCGGATGCAATGGGATTATCTGAGGTCACAGGCGGGTCATTGGAACTTTTATGGGTTCCATGGAACATTTGGATCAAAATGGATGATTCTATGGCCAATCGGATTCAATGGGATTATTTGAGGTCACAGGCGGGTCATTGGTACTTTTATGGGTTCCATGGAACATTTGGATCAAAATGGATGATTCTATGGCCAATCGGATGCTATTGGATTATTTGAGGTCACAGGAAGGTCATTGCACCTTTTAATGGCTCCATGGAACATTTGGACCAAAATGGATGATTCTGTGGCCAACCAGATGCAATGAAATGATCTGAGCTCACAGGCGGGTCATTGCAACTTTTATGGGTTCCATGGAACATTTTGACCAAAATGGATGATTCTATGGCCATTCTGATGCAATAGGATTATCTGAATCACAAGCGGGTCATTGGAACTATAATGGGTTCCATGGAACATTTGGACCAAAATGGATGATTCTTTGGCCAATCGGATGCAATGGGATTATCTGAGGTCACAGGAAGGTCATTGGAACTTTGATGGGTTCCATGGAACATTTGGACCAAAACGGATGATTCTATGGCCAATCGGATGCAATAGGATTATCTGAGGTCACAGGCGGGGCATTGGTACTTTTATGGGTTCCATGGAACATTTGGACCAAAATGGATGCTTCTATGGCCAATGGGATTATCTGAGGTCATGTGCGGGTCATTGGAACTTTAAATGGGATTATCTCAGGTCACAGGAAGGTCATTGGAATTTTTAATGGTTCCATGGAACTTTTGGACCAAAATGGATGATTCTATGGCCAATCGGATGGAATGAGATTATCTGAGGTCACAGGCGGGTCATTGGAACTTCGATGGGTTCCATGGAACATTTGGACCAAAATGGGTTATTCTATGGCCAATCGGATGCAATGGGATTATCTGAGGTCACAGGAAGATCATTGGAATTTTTAATGGTTCCATGGTACATTTGGGCCAAAATGGATAATTCTATGGCCAATGGGATTATCTGAGGTCATGGGCGGGTCAATTGACTTTTAATGGTTCCATGGAACATTTGGACCAAAATGGGTTATTCTATGGCCAATCGGATGCAATGGGATTATCTGAGGTCATAGGCGGGTCATTGCAACTTTTATGGGTTCCATGGAACATTTTGACCAAAATGGATGATTCTTTGGCCATTCTGATGCAATAGGATTATCTGAGGTCACAAGCGAGTTATTGGAACTATAATGGGTTCCATGGAACATTTGGACCAAAATGGATGATTCTGTGGCCAACCAGATGCAATGAAATGATTTGAGGTCACAGGCGGGTCATTGCAACTTTTATGGGTTCCATGGAACATTTTGACCAAAATGGATGATTCTATGGCCATTCTGATGCAATAGGATTATCTGAATCACAAGCGAGTCATTGGAACTATAATGGGTTCCATAGAACATTTGAACCAAAATGGATGATTCTTTGGTCAATCGGATGCAATGGGATTATCTGAGGTCACAGGAAGGTCATTGGAACTTTGATGGGTTCCATGGAACATTTGGACCAAAATGGATGGTTCTATGGCCAATTGGATGCAATGGGATTATCTGAGGTCAAGGGAAGGTCATTGGAACTTTTAATGGTTCCATGGAACATTTGGATCAAAATGGGTTATTCTATGGCCAATCGGTTGCAATGGGATTATCTGAGGTCATGGGCGGGTCATTGGAACTTTTATGGGTTCCATGGAACATTTGGACCAAAATGGACGATTCCATGGCCAATCGGGTGCAATGGGGTTATCTGAGGTCATAAGAGGGTCATTGGAACTTTTAATGGTTCCATGGAACATTTGGACCAAAATGGGTTATTCTATCGCGAATAGGATGCAATGGGATTATCTGAGGTCATAGGCGGGTCATTGGAACTCTTAATGGTTCCATGGAATATTTGGACAAAAATGGGTTATTCTATGACCAATCGGATGCAATGGGATTATCTGAGGTCACAGGCGTGTCATTGGATTTTTGATGGGTTCCATGGAACATTTTGACCAAAATGGATGATTCTATGGCCAATGGGATTATCTGAGGTCATGGGCGGGTCAATTGACTTTTAATGGTTCCATGGAACATTTGGACCAAAATGGGTTATTCCATGGCCAATCGGATGCAATGGGGTTATCTGAGGTCACAGGCGGTTCATTGGAACTTCGATGGGTTCCATGGAACATTTTGACCAAAATGGATGATTCTTTGGCCATTCTGATGCAATAGGATTATCTGAGGTCACAAGCAAGTTATTGGAACCCTATTGGGTTCCATGGAACATTTGGACCAAAATGGATGATTCTGTGGCCAACCAGATGCAATGAAATGATTTGAGGTCACAGGCGGGTCATTGCAACTTTTATGGGTTCCATGGAACATTTTGACCAAAATGGATGATTCTATGGCCATTCTGATGCAATAGGATTATCTGAATCACAAGCGAGTCATTGGAACTATAATGGGTTCCATGGAACATTTGGACCAAAATGGATGATTCTTTGGCCAATCGGATGCAATGGGATTATCTGAGGTCACAGGAAGGACATTGGAACTTTGATGGGTTCCATGGAACATTTGGACCAAAATGGATGATTCTATGGCCAATTGGATGCAATGGGATTATCTGAGGTCACAGGAAGGTCATTGGAACTTTTAATGGTTCCATGGAACATTTGGATCAAAATGGGTTATTCTATGGCCAATCGGTTGCAATGGGATTATCTGAGGTCATGGGCGGGTCATTGGAACTTTTATGGGTTCCATGGAACATTTGGACCAAAATGGACGATTCCATGGCCAATCGGGTGCAATGGGGTTATCTGAGGTCATAAGCGGGTCATTGGAACTTTTAATGGTTCCATGGAACATTTGGACCAAAATGGGTTATTCTATGGCCAAACGGATGCAATGGGATTATCTGAGGTCACAGGCGGGTCATTGGAACTTTTATGGGTTCCATGGAATATTTTGAACAAAATGGATGCTTCTATGGCCAATAAGATTTTCTGAGGTCACAGGCGGGTCATTGGAACTATTAATGGTTCCATGGAACATTTGGACCAAAATGGGTTATTCTATGGCGAATCGGATGCAATGGGATTATCTGAGGTCATAGGCGGGTCATTGGAACTCTTAATCGTTCCATGGAATATTTGGACCAAAATGGGTTATTCTATGACCAATCGGATGCAATGGGATTATCTGAGGTCACAGGCGTGTCATTGGATTTTTGATGGGTTCCATGGAACATTTTGATCAAAACGGATGATTCTATGGCCAATCGGATGCAATGGTATTATCTGAGGTCACAGGCGGGTCATTGGTACTTTTATGGGTTCCATGGAAAATTTGGATCAAAATGGATAATTCTATGGCCAATCGGATGCAATGGGATTATCTGAGGTCACAGGCGGGTCATTGGAACTTTTATGGGTTCCATGGAACAATTGGATCAAAATGGATAATTCTATGGCCAATCGGATGCAATGGTATTATCTGAGGTCACAGGCGGGTCATTGGTACTTTTATGGGTTCCATGGAACATTTGTATCAAAATGGATGATTCTATGGCCAATCGGATAGAATGGAATTATCTGAGGTCACAGGCGGGTCATTGGAACTTTTTATGGTTCCATGGAACATTTTGACCAAATGATTTTGGATGATTCTATGGCCAATCGGATGCAATGGGATTATCTCCGGTCATTGGAAGGTCATTGGAACTTTTAATGGTTCCATGGAACATTTGGACCAAAATGGATGATTCTATGGCCAATCGGATGCAATGGGATTATCTGAGGTCACAGGAAGGTCATTGGAACTTTTAATGGTTCCATGGAACATTTGGACCAAAATGGGTTATTCTATGGCCAATCGGATGCAATGGGATTATCTGAGGTCACATACGGGTCATTGGAACTTTTAATGGTTCCATGGAACATTTGGACCAAAATGGGTTATTCTATGGCTAATCGATTGCAATGGGATTATCTGAGGTCATGGGCGGGTCATTGGAACTTTTATGGGTTCCATGGAACATTTAGACCAAAATGGATGATTCCATGGCCAATCGGGTGCAATGGGGTTATCTGAGGTCATAAGCGGGTCATTGGAACTTTTAATGGTTCAATGGAACATTTGGACCAAAATGGGTTATTCTATGGCCAATCGGGTGCAATGGGGTTATCTGAGGTCACAGGCGGGTCATTGGAACTTTTATGGGTTCCATGGAACATTTTGACCAAAATGGATGATTCTATGGCCAATCGGATGTAATGGGATTATCTGAGGTCACATACGGGTCATTGGAACTTTTATAGGTTCCATGGAACATTTGGACCAAAATGGATGATTCTGTGGCCAATCGGATGCAATGGGTTTATCTGAGGTCACAGGCGTGTCATTGGATTTTTGATGGGTTCCATGGAACATTTGGATCAAAATGGATGATTCTATGGCCAATCGGATTCAATGGGATTATTTGAGGTCACAGGCAGGTCATTGGTACTTTTATGGGTTCCATGGAACATTTGGATCAAAATGGATGATTCTATGGCCAATCGGATGCTATTGGATTATTTGAGGTCACAGGAAGGTCATTGCACCTTTTAATGGCTCCATGGAACATTTGGACCAAAATGGATGATTCTGTGGCCAACCAGATGCAATGAAATGATCTGAGCTCACAGGCGGGTCATTGCAACTTTTATGGGTTCCATGGAACATTTTGACCAAAATGGATGATTCTATGGCCATTCTGATGCAATAGGATTATCTGAATCACAAGCGGGTCATTGGAACTATAATGGGTTCCATGGAACATTTGGACCAAAATGGATGATTCTTTGGCCAATCGGATGCAATGGGATTATCTGAGGTCACAGGAAGGTCATTGGAACTTTGATGGGTTCCATGGAACATTTGGACCAAAACGGATGATTCTATGGCCAATCGGATGCAATAGGATTATCTGAGGTCACAGGCGGGGCATTGGTACTTTTATGGGTTCCATGGAACATTTGGACCAAAATGGATGCTTCTATGGCCAATGGGATTATCTGAGGTCATGTGCGGATCATTGGAACTTTAAATGGGATTATCTCAGGTCACAGGAAGGTCATTGGAATTTTTAATGGTTCCATGGAACTTTTGGACCAAAATGGATGATTCTATGGCCAATCGGATGGAATGAGATTATCTGAGGTCACAGGCGGGTCATTGGAACTTCGATGGGTTCCATGGAACATTTGGACCAAAATGGGTTATTCTATGGCCAATCGGATGCAATGGGATTATCTGAGGTCACAGGCGTGTCATTGGATTTTTGATGGGTTCCATGGAACATTTTGACCAAAATGGATGATTCTATGGCCAATGGGATTATCTGAGGTCATGGGCGGGTCAATTGACTTTTAATGGTTCCATGGAACATTTGGACCAAAATGGGTTATTCCATGGCCAATCGGATGCAATGGGGTTATCTGAGGTCACAGGCGGGTCATTGGAACTTCGATGGGTTCCATGGAACATTTTGACCAAAATGGATGATTCTTTGGCCATTCTGATGCAATAGGATTATCTGAGGTCACAAGCGAGTTATTGGAACTATATTGGGTTCCATGGAACATTTGGACCAAAATGGATGATTCTGTGGCCAACCAGATGCAATGAAATGATTTGAGGTCACAGGCGGGTCATTGGAACTTTTATGGGTTCCATGGAACATTTTGACCAAAATGGATGATTCTATGGCCATTCTGATGCAATAGGATTATCTGAATCACAAGCGAGTCATTGGAACTATAATGGGTTCCATGGAACATTTGGACCAAAATGGATGATTCTTTGGCCAATCGGATGCAATGGGATTATCTGAGGTCACAGGAAGGTCATTGGAACTTTGATGGGTTCCATGGAACATTTGGACCAAAATGGATGATTCTATGGCCAATTGGATGCAATGGGATTATCTGAGGTCACAGGAAGGTCATTGGAACTTTTAATGGTTCCATGGAACATTTGGATCAAAATGGGTTATTCTATGGCCAATCGGTTGCAATGGGATTATCTGAGGTCATGGGCGGGTCATTGGAACTTTTATGGCATCCATGGAACATTTGGACCAAAATGGACGATTCCATGGCCAATCGGGTGCAATGGGGTTATCTGAGGTCATAAGCGGGTCATTGGAACTTTTAATGGTTCCATGGAACATTTGGACCAAAATGGGTTATTCTATGGCCAAACGGATGCAATGGGATTATCTGAGGTCACAGGCGGGTCATTGGAACTTTTATGGGTTCCATGGAATATTTTGAACAAAATGGATGCTTCTATGGCCAATGGGATTTTCTGAGGTCACATTCGGGTCATTGGAACTATTAATGGTTCCATGGAACATTTGGACCAAAATGGGTTATTCTATGGCGAATCGGATGCAATGGGATTATCTGAGGTCATAGGCGGGTCATTGGAACTCTTAATCGTTCCATGGAATATTTGGACCAAAATGGGTTATTCTATGACCAATCGGATGCAATGGGATTATCTGAGGTCACAGGCGTGTCATTGAATTTTTGATGGGTTCCATGGAACATTTTGATCAAAACGGATGATTCTATGGCCAATCGGATGCAATGGTATTATCTGAGGTCACAGGCGGGTCATTGGTACTTTTATGGGTTCCATGGAAAATTTGGATCAAAATGGATAATTCTATGGCCAATCGGATGCAATGGGATTATCTGAGGTCACAGGCGGGTCATTGGAACTTTTATGGGTTCCATGGAACAATTGGATCAAAATGGATAATTCTATGGCCAATCGGATGCAATGGTATTATCTGAGGTCACAGGCGGGTCATTGGTACTTTTATGGGTTCCATGGAACATTTGTATCAAAATGGATGATTCTATGGCCAATCGGATAGAATGGAATTATCTGAGGTCACAGGCGGGTCATTGGAACTTTTTATGGTTCCATGGAACATTTTGACCAAATGATTTTGGATGATTCTATGGCCAATCGGATGCAATGGGATTATCTGAGGTCACTGGAAGGTCATTGGAACTTTTAATGGTTCCATGGAACATTTGGACCAAAATGGATGATTCTATGGCCAATCGGATGCAATGGGATTATCTGAGGTCACAGGAAGGTCATTGGAACTTTTAATGGTTCCATGGAACATTTGGACCAAAATGGGTTATTCTATGGCCAATCGGATGCAATGGGATTATCTGAGGTCACATACGGGTCATTGGAACTTTTAATGGTTCCATGGAACATTTGGACCAAAATGGGTTATTCTATGGCTAATCGATTGCAATGGGATTATCTGAGGTCATGGGCGGGTCATTGGAACTTTTATGGGTTCCATGGAACATTTAGACCAAAATGGATGATTCCATGGCCAATCGGGTGCAATGGGGTTATCTGAGGTCATAAGCGGGTCATTGGAACTTTTAATGGTTCCATGGAACATTTGGACCAAAATGGGTTATTCTATGGCCAATCGGATGCAATGGGATTATCTGAGGTCACAGGCGGGTCATTGGAACTTTTATGGGTTCCATGGAACATTTTGACCAAAATGGATGATAATATGGCCAATCGGATGTAATGGGATTATCTGAGGTCACATACGGGTCATTGGAACTATTATAGGTTCCATGGAACATTTGGACCAAAATGGATGATTCTGTGGCCAATCGGACGCAATGGGTTTATCTGAGGTCACAGGCGTGTCATTGGATTTTTGATGGGTTCCATGGAACATTTGGATCAAAATGGATGATTCTATGGCCAATCGGATTCAATGGGATTATTTGAGGTCACAGGCAGGTCATTGGTACTTTTATGGGTTCCATGGAACATTTGGATCAAAATGGATGATTCTATGGCCAATCGGATGCTATTGGATTATTTGAGGTCACAGGAAGGTCATTGCACCTTTTAATGGCTCCATGGAACATTTGGACCAAAATGGATGATTCTGTGGCCAACCAGATGCAATGAAATGATCTGAGCTCACAGGCGGGTCATTGCAACTTTTATGGGTTCCATGGAACATTTTGAACAAAATGGATGATTCTATGGCCATTCTGATGCAATAGGATTATCTGAATCACAAGCGGGTCATTGGAACTACAATGGGTTCCATGGAACATTTGGACCAAAATGGATGATTCTTTGGCCAATCGGATGCAATGGGATTATCTGAGGTCACAGGAAGGTCATTGGAACTTTGATGGGTTCCATGGAACATTTGGACCAAAACGGATGATTCTATGGCCAATCGGATGCAATAGGATTATCTGAGGTCACAGGCGGGGCATTGGTACTTTTATGGGTTCCATGGAACATTTGGACCAAAATGGATGCTTCTATGGCCAATGGGATTATCTGAGGTCATGTGCGGGTCATTGGAACTTTAAATGGGATTATCTCAGGTCACAGGAAGGTCATTGGAATTTTTAATGGTTCCATGGAACTTTTGGACCAAAATGGATGATTCTATGGCCAATCGGATGGAATGAGATTATCTGAGGTCACAGGCGTGTCATTGGAACTTCGATGGGTTCCATGGAACATTTGGACCAAAATGGGTTATTCTATGGCCAATCGGATGCAATGGGATTATCTGAGGTCACAGGAAGATCATTGGAATTTTTAATGGTTCCATGGTACATTTGGGCCAAAATGGATAATTCTATGGCCAATGGGATTATCTGAGGTCATGGGCGGGTCAATTGACTTTTAATGGTTCCATGGAACATTTGGACCAAAATGGGTTATTCTATGGCCAATCGGATGCAATGGGATTATCTGAGGTCATAGGCGGGTCATTGCAACTTTTATGGGTTCCATGGAACATTTTGACCAAAATGGATGATTCTTTGGCCATTCTGATGCAATAGGATTATCTGAGGTCACAAGCGAGTTATTGGAACTATAATGGGTTCCATGGAACATTTGGACCAAAATGGATGATTCTGTGGCCAACCAGATGCAATGAAATGATTTGAGGTCACAGGCGGGTCATTGCAACTTTTATGGGTTCCATGGAACATTTTGACCAAAATGGATGATTCTATGGCCATTCTGATGCAATAGGATTATCTGAATCACAAGCGAGTCATTGGAACTATAATGGGTTCCATGGAACATTTGAACCAAAATGGATGATTCTTTGGTCAATCGGATGCAATGGGATTATCTGAGGTCACAGGAAGGTCATTGGAACTTTGATGGGTTCCATGGAACATTTGGACCAAAATGGATGGTTCTATGGCCAATTGGATGCAATGGGATTATCTGAGGTCAAGGGAAGGTCATTGGAACTTTTAATGGTTCCATGGAACATTTGGATCAAAATGGGTTATTCTATGGCCAATCGGTTGCAATGGGATTATCTGAGGTCATGGGCGGGTCATTGGAACTTTTATGGGTTCCATGGAACATTTGGACCAAAATGGACGATTCCATGGCCAATCGGGTGCAATGGGGTTATCTGAGGTCATAAGCGGGTCATTGGAACTTTTAATGGTTCCATGGAACATTTGGACCAAAATGGGTTATTCTATGGCCAATCGGATGCAATGGGATTATCTGAGGTCACAGGCGGGTCATTGGAACTTTTATGGGTTCCATGGAATATTTTTAACAAAATGGATGCTTCTATAGCCAATGGGATTTTCTGAGGTCACAGGCGGGTCATTGGAACTTTTAATGGTTCCATGGAACATTTGGACCAAAATGGGTTATTCTATCGCGAATCGGATGCAATGGGATTATCTGAGGTCATAGGCGGGTCATTGGAACTCTTAATGGTTCCATGGAATATTTGGACAAAAATGGGTTATTCTATGACCAATCGGATGCAATGGGATTATCTGAGGTCACAGGCGTGTCATTGGATTTTTGATGGGTTCCATGGAACATTTTGACCAAAATGGATGATTCTATGGCCAATCGGATGCAATGGTATTATCTGAGGTCACAGGCGGGTCATTGGTACTTTTATGGGTTCCATGGAACATTTGGATCAAAATGGATAATTCTATGGCCAATCGGATGCAATGGGATTATCTGAGGTCACAGGCGGGTCATTGGAACTTTTATGGGTTCCATGGAACATTTTGACCACAATGGATGATTCTATGGCCAATCGGATGCAATGGGATTCTCTGAGGTCACAGGAAGGTCATTGCAACTTTTAATGGCTCAATGGAACATATGGACCAAAATGGATGTTTCTGTGGCCAACAAGATGCAATGAAATGATCTGAGTTCACAGGCGGGTCATTGGATTTTTTATGGGTTCCATGGAACATTTTGACCAAAATGGATGATTCTATGGCCATTCTGATGCAATAGGATTATCTGAGGTCACAAGCGAGTCATTGGAACTATAATTGGTTTCATGGAACATTTGGACCAAAATGGGTTATTCTATGGCCAATCGGATGCTATGGGATTATCTGAGGTCATAGGCGGGTCATTGGAGCTTTTAATGGTTCCATGGAACATTTGGACCAAAATGGGTTATTCTATGACCAATCGGATGCAATGGGATTATCTGAGGTCACAGGCGGGTCATTGGAACTTTTATGGGTTCCATGGAAGATTTTGACCAAAATGGATGATTCTATGGCCAATCGAATGCAATGGGATTATCTGAGGTCACAGGCGGGTCATTGGTACTTTTATGGGTTCCATGGAACATTTGTATCAAAATGGATGATTCTATGGCCAATCGGATAGAATGGAATTATCTGAGGTCACAGGCGGGTCATTGGAACTTTTATGGGTTCCATGGAACATTTTGACCAAATGAATTTGGATGATTCTTTGGCCAATCGGATGCAATGGGATTATCTGAGGTCACTGGAAGGTCATTGGAACTTTTAATGGTTCCATGGATCATTTGGACCAAAATGGGTTATTCTATGGCCAATCGGATGCAATGGGATTATCTGAGGTCACAGCGGGTCATTGGAACTTTGATGGGTTCCATGGAACATTTGGATCAAAATGGATGATTCTATGGCCAATCGGATTCAATGGGATTATCTGAGGTCACAGGCGTATCATTGGAACTTTTATGGGTTCCATGGAACATTTTGACCAAAATGGATGCTTCTATGGCCAATGGGATTATCTGAGGTCATGGGCGGGTCACTGGATTTTTTAATGGTTCCATGGAACATTTGGACCAAAATGGGTTATTCTATGGCCAATCGGATGCAATGGGATTATCTGAGGTCACAGGAAGGTCATTGGAACTTTGATGAATTCCATGGAACATTTGGACCAAAGTGGATGATTCTATGGCCAATCGGATGCAATGGAATTATCTGAGGTCACAGGCGGGGCATTGGTACTTTTATGGGTTCCATGGAACATTTGGACCAAAATGGATGCTTCTATGGCCAATGGGATTATCTGAGGTCATGTGCGGGTCATTGGAACTTTAAATGGGATTATCTCAGGTCACAGGAAGGTCATTGGAATTTTTAATGGTTCCATGGAACTTTTGGACCAAAATGGATGATTCTATGGCCAATCGGATGGAATGAGATTATCTGAGGTCACAGGCGGGTCATTGGAACTTCGATGGGTTCCATGGAACATTTGGACCAAAATGGGTTATTCTATGGCCAATCGGATGCAATGGGATTATCTGAGGTCACAGGAAGATCATTGGAATTTTTAATGGTTCCATGGTACATTTGGGCCAAAATGGATAATTCTATGGCCAATGGGATTATCTGAGGTCATGGGCGGGTCAATTGACTTTTAATGGTTCCATGGAACATTTTGACCAAAATGGATGCTTCTATGGCCAATGGGATTATCTGAGGTCATGGGCGGGTCACTGGATTTTTTAATGGTTCCATGGAACATTTGGACCAAAATGGGTTATTCTATGGCCAATCGGATGCAATGGGATTATCTGAGGTCACAGGAAGGTCATTGGAACTTTGATGAATTCCATGGAACATTTGGACCAAAGTGGATGATTCTATGGCCAATCGGATGCAATGGGATTATCTGAGGTCACTGGAAGGTCATTGGAACTTTTAATGGTTCCATGGATCATTTGGACCAAAATGGGTTATTCTATGGCCAATCGGATGCAATGGGATTATCTGAGGTCACAGGCGGGTCATTGGAACTTTGATGGGTTCCATGGAACATTTGGATCAAAATGGATGATTCTATGGCCAATCGGATTCAATGGGATTATCTGAGGTCACAGGCGTATCATTGGAACTTTTATGGGTTCCATGGAACATTTTGACCAAAATGGATGCTTCTATGGCCAATGGGATTATCTGAGGTCATGGGCGGGTCACTGGATTTTTTAATGGTTCCATGGAACATTTGGACCAAAATGGGTTATTCTATGGCCAATCGGATGCAATGGGATTATCTGAGGTCACAGGAAGGTCATTGGAACTTTGATGAATTCCATGGAACATTTGGACCAAAGTGGATGATTCTATGGCCAATCGGATGCAATGGGATTATCTGAGGTCACAGGAAGGTCATTGGAACTTTGATGAATTCCATGGAACATTTGGACCAAAATGGATGATTCTATGACCAATCGGATGCAATGGGATTATATGAGGTCACAGGCGGGTCATTGCAACTTTTAATGGCTCCATGGAACATTTGGACCAAAATGGGTGATTCTATGGCCAATCGGATGCAATGGGATTATCTGAGGTCACAGGAAGGTCATTGGAACTTTGATGAATTCCATGGAACATTTGGACCAAAGTGGATGATTCTATGGCCAATCGGATGCAATGGGATTATCTGAGGTCACAGGCGGGGCATTGGTACTTTTATGGGTTCCATGGAACATTTGGACCAAAATGGATGCTTCTATGGCCAATGGGATTATCTGAGGTCATGTGCGGGTCATTGGAACTTTAAATGGGATTATCTCAGGTCACAGGAAGGTCATTGGAATTTTTAATGGTTCCATGGAACTTTTGGACCAAAATGGATGATTCTATGGCCAATCGGATGGAATGAGATTATCTGAGGTCACAGGCGGGTCATTGGTACTTCGATGGGTTCCATGGAACATTTGGACCAAAATGGTTATTCTATGGCCAATCGGATGCAATGGGATTATCTGAGGTCACAGGAAGGTCATTGGAACTTTAAATGGTTCCATGGTACATTTGGGCAAAAATGGATAATTCTATGGCCAATAGGATTATCTGAGGTCATGGGCGGGTCAATTGACTTTTCATGGTTCCATGGAACATTTGGACCAAAATGGGTTATTCTATGGCCAATCGGATGCAATGGGGTTATCTGAGGTCACAGGCGGGTCATTGCAACTTTTATGGGTTCCATGGAACATTTTGACCAAAATGGATGACTCTTTGGCCATTCTGATGCAATAGGATTATCTGAGGTCACAAGCGAGTTATTGGAACTATAATGGGTTCCATGGAACATTTGGACCAAAATGGGTTATTCTATGGCGAATCGGATGCAATGGGATTATCTGAGGTCTTAGGCGGGTCATTGGAACTCTTAATGGTTCCATGGAATATTTGGACCAAAATGGGTTATTCTATGACCAATCGGATGCAATGGGATTATCTGAGGTCACAGGCGTGTCATTGGATTTTTGATGGGTTCCATGGAACATTTTGACCAAAACGGATGATTCTATGGCCAATCGGATGCAATGGTATTATCTGAGGTCACAGGCGGGTCATTGGTACTTTTATGGGTTCCATGGAACATTTGGATCAAAATGGATAATTCTATGGCCAATCGGATGCAATGGGATTATCTGAGGTCACAGGCGGGTCGTTGGAACTTTTATGGGTTCCATGGAACATTATTACCAAAATGGATGATTCTATGGCCAATCGGATGCAATGGGATTCTCTGAGGTCACAGGAAGGTCATTGCAACTTTTAATGGCTCCATGGAACATATGGACCACAATGGATGTTTCTGTGGCCAACAAGATGCAATGAAATGATCTGAGTTCACAGGCGGGTCATTGGATTTTTTATGGGTTCCATGGAACATTTTGACCAAAATGGATGATTCTATGGCCATTCTGATGCAATAGGATTATCTGAGGTCACAAGCGAGTCATTGGAACTATAATTGGTTTCATGGAACATTTGGACCAAAATGGGTTATTCTATGGCCAATCGGATGCAATGGGATTATCTGAGGTCATAGGCGGGTCATTGGAGCTTTTAATGGTTCCATGGAAGATTTTGACCAAAATGGATGATTCTATGGCCAATCGAATGCAATGGGATTATCTGAGGTCACAGGCGGGTCATTGGTACTTTTATGGGTTCCATGGAACATTTGTATCAAAATGGATGATTCTATGGCCAATCGGACAGAATGGAATTATCTGAGGTCACAGGCGGGTCATTGGAACTTTTATGGGTTCCATGGAACATTTTGACCAAAATGGGTTATTCTATGGCCAATCGGATGCAATGGGATTATCTGAGGTCACAGGCGGGTCATTGGAACTATTAATGGTTCCATGGAACATTTGGACCAAAATGGGTTATTCTATGGCCAATCGGATGCAATGGGATTATCTGAGGTCACAGGCGGGTCATTGGAACTATTAATTGTTCCATGGAACATTTGGACCAAAATGGGTTATTCTATGGCCAATCGGATGCAATGGGATTATCTGAGGTCATAGGCGGGTCATTGGAGCTTTTAATGGTTCCATGGAAGATTTGGACCAAAATGGCTTATTCTATGACCAATCGGATGCAATGGGATTATCTGAGGTCACAGGCGTGTCATTGGAACTTTTATGGGTTCCATGGAAGATTTTGACCAAAATGGATGATTCTATGGCCAATCGAATGCAATGGGATTATCTGAGGTCACAGGCGGGCCATTGGTACTTTTATGGGTTCCATGGAACATTTGTATCAAAATGGATGATTCTATGGCCAATCGGATGCAATGGGATTATCTGAGGTCACAGGCGGGTCATTGGAACTTTGATGGGTTCCATGGAACATTTGGATCAAAATGGATGATTCTATGGCCAATCGGATTCAATGGGATTATCTGAGGTCACAGGCAGGTCATTGGTACTTTTATGGGTTCCATGGAACATTTGGATCAAAATGGATGATTCTATGGCCAATCGGATGCTATTGGATTATTTCAGGTCACAGGAAGATCATTGCAACTTTTAATGGCTCCATGGAACATTTGGACCAAAATGGATGATTCTGTGGCCAACCAGATGCAATGAAATGATCTGAGAACACAAGCGGGTCATTGCAACTTTTATGGGTTCCATGGAACATTTTGACCAAAATGGATGATTCTATGGCCATTCTGATGCAATAGGATTATCTGAATCACAAGCGAGTCATTGGAACTATAAATGGTTCCATGGAACATTTGGACCAAAATTATGATTCTTTGGCCAATCGGATGCAATGGGATTATTTGAGGTCACAGGAAGAACATTGGAACTTTGTTGGGTTCCATGGAACATTTTGATCAAAATGGATGATTCTATGGCCATTCTGATGCAATAGGATTATCTGAGGTCACAAGCGAGTTATTGGAACTATAAATGGTTCCATGGAACATTTGGACCAAAATTATGATTCTTTGGCCAATCGGATGCAATGGGATTATCTGAGGTCACAGGAAGGTCATTGGAACTTTGATGGGTTCCATGGAACATTTTGATCAAAATGGATGATTCTATGGCCAATCGGATGCAATGGGATGATCTTAGGACACAGGCGGGTCATTGGTACTTTTAATGGTTCCATGGAACATTTGGACCAAAATGGGTTATTCTATGGCCAATCGGTTGCAATGGGATTATCTGAGGTCATGGGCGGGTCATTGGAACTTTTATGGGTTCCATGGAACATTTGGACCAAAATGGGTTATTCTATGACCAATCGGATGCAATGGGATTATCTGAGGTCACAGGCGGGTCATTGGTACTTTTATGGGTTCCATGGAACATTTGGATCAAAATGGATGATTCTATGGCCAATCGGATGCTATTGGATTATTTGAGGTCACAGGAAGATCATTGCAACTTTTAATGGCTCCATGGAACATTTGGACCAAAATGGATGACTCTGTGTCCAATCGGATAGAATGGAATTATCTGAGGTCACAGGCGGGTCATTGGAACTTTTATGGGTTCCATGGAACATTTTGACCAAAATGGATGATTCTATGGCCATTCTGATGCAATAGGATTATCTGAATCACAAGCGAGTCATTGGAACTATAAATGGTTCCATGGAACATTTGGACCAAAATTATGATTCTTTGGCCAATCGGATGCAATGGGATTATCTGAGGTCACAGGAAGGTCATTGGAACTTTGATGGGTTCCATGGAACATTTTGATCAAAATGGATGATTCTATGGCCATTCTGATGCAATAGGATTATCTGAGGTCACAAGCGAGTTATTGGAACTTTAAATGGTTCCATGGAACATTTGGACCAAAATTATGATTCTTTGGCCAATCGGATGCAATGGGATTATCTGCGGTCACAGGAAGGTCTTTTGAACTTTGATGGGTTCCATGGAACATTTTGATCAAAATGGATGATTCTATGGCCAATCGGATGCAATGGGATTATCTGAGGTCACAGGCGGGTCATTGGAACTTTTATGGGTTCCATGGAACAATTGGACCAAAATGGATTATTCTATGGCCAATCGGATGCAATGGGATTATCTGAGGTCACAGGAAGGTCATTGGAACTTTTAACGATTCCATGGAACATTTGGGCCAAAATGGATGATTCTATGGCCAATCGGATGCAATGGGATTATCTGAGGTCACAGGAAGGTCATTGGAACTTTTAATGGTTCCATGGAACATTTGGATCAAAATGGGTTATTCTATGGCCAATCGGTTGCAATGGGATTATCTGAGGTCATGGGCGGGTCATTGGAACTTTTATGGGTTCCATGGAACATTTGGACCAAAATGGATGATTCCATGGCCAATCGGGTGCAATGGGATTATCTGAGGTCATAAGCGGGTCATTGGAACTTTTAATGGTTCCATGGAACATTTGGACCAAAATGGGTTATTCTATGGCCAATCGGATGCAATGGGATTATCTGAGGTAACAGGCGGGTCATTGGAACTTTTATGGGTTCCATGGAACATTGTGACCAAAATGGATGCTTGTATGGCCAATAGGATTTTCTGAGGTCATGAGCGGGTCATTGGAACTTTTAATGGTTCCATGGAACATTTGGACCAAAATGGGTTATTTTATGGCCAATCGGATGCAATGGGATTATCTGAGGTCACAGGCGGGTCATTGGAACTTTTATGGGTTCCATGAAACATTTTGACCAAAATGGATGCTTGTATGGCCAATGGGATTTTCTGAGGTCATGAGCGGGTCATTGGAGCTTTTAATGGTTCCATGGAACATTTTGACCAAATGATTTTGGATGATTCTATGGCCAATCGGATGCAATGGGATTATCTGAGGTCACAGGCGGGTCATTGCAACTTTTATTGGTTCCATGGAACATTTTGACCAAAATGGGTTATTCTATGGCCAATCAGATGCAATGGGATTATCTGAGGTCACAGGCGGGTCAATGCAACTTTTATTATTTCCATGGAACATTTTGAACAACATCGATGATTCTATGGCCAATCGGATGCAATGGGATTATCTGAGGTCACAGGCGTGTCATTGTATTTTTGATGGGTTCCATGGAACATTTGGATCAAAATGGATGATTCTATGGCCAATCGGATAGACAGGAATTATCTGAGGTCACAGGCGGGTCATTGGAACTTTTATGGGTTCCATGGAACATTATTACCAAAATGGATGATTCTATGGCCAATCGGATGCAATGGGATTATCTGAGGTCACAGGAAGGTCATTGCAACTTTAATGGCTCCATGGAACATTTGGACCAAAATGGATGTTTCTGTGGCCAACCAGATGCAATGAAATGATCTGAGTTCACAGGCGGGTCATTGGATTTTTTATGGGTTCCATGGAACATTTTGCCAAAATGGATGATTCTAAATCCATTCTGATGCAATAGGATTATCTGAGGTCACAAGTGAGTCATTGGAACTATAATGGGTTCCATGGACATATGGACCAAAATGGGTTATTCTATGGCCAATCGGATGCAATGGGATTATCTGAGGTCATAGGCGGGTCATTGGAGCTTTAAATGGTTCCATGGAACATTTGGACCAAAATGGGTTATTCTATGACCAATCGGATGCAATGGGATTATCTGAGGTCACAGGCGGGTCATTGAAACTTTTATGGGTTCCATGGAACATTTTGACCAAAATGGATGATTCTATGGCCAATCGGATGCAATGGGATTATCTGAGGTCACTGGAAGGTCATTGGATTTTTTGATGGGTTTATTTATTTATTTATTTATTTATTCACATAACACATTATGCACGTAAGAACTAACTTTTTAAGTGTGCACAAGCTTTACTTAACAATTTTATAATTTATGAAATTGAATGGATATTATAAAATTAACCTAATTCTAATAGAGAATATAAATAGTGAAGAAGTTTTAATAGACAGAAAAAGACGCAAAGTAAAGAGAGGACAAGAGTATTCCATTAGACGTTTTCGACAAAATACTGAAAGATTTTTTGCTTGAAAGTGATCGTGCTGCTCGAGCGCTTTATGTGAGTGGGTAGAAGATTCCAAATATAAACCGAATGAACAAAGAACTGACGGGCGGTGATCAGGTACTTATGTCTAGGAACTATTAACTGTGATGTTCTTTGGGTTCTCGCAAAATTGATTTTATTAAAGAGATATTCTGGTTCCATAGTATTTATAATTTTATGTAGAAATAAGATGGTTCGATACTTCAGTAAGCCTTCCAAAGAACATCCTGTGATTTGTTTGGCGTAGTCTGAGATGTGTTCGTATCTTTTAAGGCCGAAAATGTATCTTGCGCAGCTATTGTATGCCACGTTCAAAGTTCTTTTGGATTCATGACTCATATTCCATGGGTTCCATGGAACATTTGGATCAAAAAGGATGATTCTATGGCCAATCGGATAGAATGGAATTATCTGAGGTCACAGGAAGGTCATTGGAACTTTGATTGGTTCCATGGAACATTTGGACCAAAATGGATGATTCTTTGGCCAATCGGATGCAATGGGATTATCTGAGGTCACAGGAAGGTCATTGGAACTTTTAATGGTTCCATGGAACATTTGGACCAAAATGGGTAATTCTATGGCCAATCGGTTGCAATGGGATTATCTGAGGTCATGGGCGGGTCATTGGAACTATAATGGGTTCCATGGACATATGGACCAAAATGGATGATTCTTTGGGCAATCGGATGCAATGGGATTATCTGAGGTAACTGGAAGGTCATTGAAACTTTTAATGGTTCCATGGAACATTTGGACCAAAATGGATGATTCTATGGCCAATCAGATGCAATGGGATTATCTGAGGTCACAGGAAGGTCATTGGAACTTTTAATGGTTCCATGGAACATTTGGACCAAAATGGGTTATTCTATGGCCAATCGGATGCAATGGGATTATCTGAGGTCACAGGCGGGTCATTGGAACTTTGATTGGTTCCATGGATCATTTGGATCAAAATGAATGATTCTATGGCCAATCGGATGCAATGGGATTATCTGAGGTCACAGGCGGGTCATTGGAACTTTTATGGGTTCCAAGGAACATTTTGACCAAAATGGATGATTCTATGGCCAAGCGGATTCAATGGGATTATCTGAGGTCATGGGCGGGTCATTGGAACTTTTATGGGTTCCATGGAACATTTTGACCAAAATGGATGCTTCTATGGCCAATGGGATTATCTGAGGTCATGGGCGGGTCATTGGAACTTGAAATGGTTCCATGGAAAATTTGGACCAAAATGGGTTATTCTATGGCCAATCGGTTGCAATGGGATTATCTGAGGTCACAGGAAGGTCATTGGAACTTTGATGGGTTCCATGGAACATTTGGATCAAAATGGATGATTCTATGGCCAATCGGATTCAATGGGATTATCTGAGGTCACAGGCAGGTCATTGGAACTTTTATGGGTTCCATGGAACATTTGGACCAAAATGGGTTATTCTATGGCCAATCGGATGCAATGGGATTATCTGAGGTCACAGGAAGGTCATTGGAACTTTGATGGGTTCCATGGAACATTTTGACCAAAATGGATGATTCTATGGCCAATCGGATGCAATGGGATTATCTGAGGTCACAGGCGGGTCATTGGAACTTTGATGGGTTCCATGGAACATTTGGATCAAAATGGATCATTCTATGGCCAATCGGATTCAATGGGATTATCTGAGGTCACAGGCAGGTCATTGGAACTTTTATGGGTTCCATGGAACATTTTGACCAAAATGGATGCTTCTATGGCCAATGGGATTATCTGAGGTCATGGGCGGGTCATTGGAACTTGTAATGGTTCCATGGAACATTTGGACCAAAATGGGTTATTCTATGGCCAATCGGTTGCAATGGGATTATCTGAGGTCACAGGAAGGTCATTGGAACTTTTAATGGTTCCATGGAACATTTGGACCAAAATGGGTTATTCTATGGCCAATCGGATGCAATGGGATTATCTGAGGTCACAGGCGGGTCATTGGAACTTTGATTGGTTCCATGGAACATTTGGATCAAAATGAATGATTCTATGGCCAATCGGATGCAATGGGATTATCTGAGGTCACAGGCGGGTCATTGGAACTTTTATGGGTTCCAAGGAACATTTTGACCAAAATGGATGATTCTATGGCCAATCGGATTCAATGGGATTATCTGAGGTCATGGGCGGGTCAGTGGAACTTTTATGGGTTCCATGGAACATTTTGACCAAAATGGATGCTTCTATGGCCAATGGGATTATCTGAGGTCATGGGCGGGTCATTGGAACTTGTAATGGTTCCATGGAACATTTGGACCAAAATGGGTTATTCTATTTCCAATCGGTTGCAATGGGATTATCTGAGGTCACAGGAAGGTCATTGGAACTTTTAATGGTTCCATGGAACATTTGGACCAAAATGGGTAATTCTATGGCCAATCGGATGCAATGGGATTATCTGAGGTCACAGGCGTATCATTGGAACTTTTATGGGTTCCATGGAACATTTTGACCAAAATGGATGCTTCTATGGCCAATGGGATTATCTGAGGTCATGGGCGGGTCATTGGATTTTTTAATGGTTCCATGGAACATTTGGACCAAAATGGGTTATTCTATGGCCAATCGGATGCAATGGGTTTATCTGAGGTCACAAGCGTGTCATTGGATTTTTGATGGGTTCCATGGAACATTTGGACCAAAATGGATGATTCTATGGCCAATCGGATTCAATGGGATTATCTGAGGTCACAGGCAGGTCATTGGAACTTTTATGGGTTCCATGGAACATTTTGACCAAAATGGATGCTTCTATGGCCAATGGGATTATCTGAGGTCATGGGCGGGTCATTGGAACTTTTAATGGTTCCATGGAACATTTGGACCAAAATGGGTAATTCTATAGCCAATCGGATGCAATGGGATTATCTGAGGTCACAGGCGTATCATTGGAACTTTTATGGGTTCCATGGAACATTTTGACCAAAATGGATGCTTCTATGGCCAATGGGATTATCTCAGGTCATGGGCGGGTCATTGGAACTTGTAATGGTTCCATGGAACATTTGGACCAAAATGGGTTATTCTATGGCCAATCGGTTGCAATGGGATTATCTGAGGTCACAGGAAGGTCATTGGAACTTTGATGGGTTCCATGGAACATTTGGATCAAAATGGATGATTCTATGGCCAATCGGATTCAATGGGATTATCTGAGGTCACAGGCAGGTCATTGGAACTTTTATGGGTTCCATGGAACATTTGGACCAAAATGGGTTATTCTATTTCCAATCGGTTGCAATGGGATTATCTGAGGTCACAGGCGGGTCATTGGAACTTTGATGGGTTCCATGGAACATTTGGATCAAAATGGATGATTCTATGGCCAATCGGATTCAATGGGATTATCTGAGGTCACAGGCGTATCATTGGAACTTTTATGGGTTCCATGGAACATTTTGACCAAAATGGATGCTTCTATGGCCAATGGGATTATCTGAGGTCATGGGCGGGTCATTGGATTTTTTAATGGTTCCATGGAACATTTGTACCAAAATGGGTTATTCTATGGCCAATCGGATGCAATGGGTTTATCTGAGGTCACAGGCGTGTCATTGGATTTTTGATGGGTTCCATGGAACATTTTGACCAAAATGGATGATTCTATGACCAATCGGATGCAATGGGATTATATGAGGTCACAGGCGGGTCATTGCAACTCTTAATGGCTCCATGGAACATTTGGACCAAAATGGGTGATTCTATGGCCAATCGGATGCAATGGGATTATCTGAGGTCACAGGAAGGTCATTGGAACTTTGATGAATTCCATGGATCATTTGGACCAAAGTGGATGATTCTATGGCCAATCGGATGCAATGGGATTATCTGAGGTCACAGGCGGGGCATTGGTACTTTTATGGGTTCCATGGAACATTTGGACCAAAATGGATGCTTCAATGGCCAATGGGATTATCTGAGGTCATGTGCGGGTCATTGGAACTTTAAATGGGATTATCTCAGGTCACAGGAAGGTCATTGGAATTTTTAATGGTTCCATGGAACTTTTGGACCAAAATGGATGATTCTATGGCCAATCGGATGGAATGAGATTATCTGAGGTCACAGGCGGGTCATTGGAACTTCGATGGGTTCCGTGGAACATTTGGACCAAAATGGTTATTCTATGGCCAATCGGATGCAATGGGATTATCTGAGGTCACAGGAAGGTCATTGGAACTTTAAATGGTTCCATGGTACATTTGGGCCAAAATGGATAATTCTATGGCCAATAGGATTATCTGAGGTCATGGGCGGGTCAATTGACTTTTAATGGTTCCATGGAACATTTGGACCAAAATGGGTTATTCTATGGCCAATCGGATGCAATGGGGTTATCTGAGGTCACAGGCGGGTCATTGCAACTTTTATGGGTTCCATGGAACATTTTGACCAAAATGGATGACTCTTTGGCCATTCTGATGCAATAGGATTATCTGAGGTCACAAGCGAGTTATTGGAACTATAATGGGTTCCATGGAACATTTGGACCAAAATGGATGATTCTGTGGCCATTCAGATGCAATGAAATGATTTGAGGTCACAGGCGGATCATTGGAACTTTTATGGGTTCCATGGAACATTTTGACCAAAATGGATGATTCTATGGCCATTCTGATGCAATAGGATTATCTGAATCACAAGTGAGTCATTGGAACTATAATGGGTTCCATGGAACATTTGGACCAAAATGGATGATTCTTTGGCCAATCGGATGCAATGGGATTATCTGAGGTCAAAGGAAGGTCATTGGAACTTTGATGGGTTCCATGGAACATTTGGACCAAAATGGATGATTCTATGGCCAATTGGATGCAATGGGATTATCTGAGGTCACAGGAAGGTCATTGGAACTTTTAATGGTTCCATGGAACATTTGGATCAAAATGGGTTATTCTATGGCCAATCGGTTGCAATGGGATTATCTGAGGTCATAAGCGGGTCATTGGAACTTTTATGGGTTCCATGGAACATTTGGACCAAAATGGACGATTCCATGGCCAATCGGGTGCAATTGGGTTATCTGAGGTCATAAGCGGGTCATTGGAACTTTTAATGGTTCCATGGAACATTTGGACAAAAATGGGTTATTCTATGGCCAATCGGATGCAATGGGATTATCTGAGGTCACAGGCGGGTCGTTAGAACTATTAATGGTTCCATGGAACATTTGGTCCAAAATGGGTTATTCTATGGCGAATCGGATGCAATGGGATTATCTGAGGTCATAGGCGGGTCATTGGAACTCTTAATGATTCCATGGAAAATTTGGACCAAAATGGGTTATTCTATGACCAATCGGATGCAATGGGATTATCTGAGGTCACAGGCGTGTCATTGGATTTTTGATGGGTTCCATGAAACATTTTGACCAAAACGGATGATTCTATGGCCAATCGGATGCAAGTGTATTATCTGAGGTCACAGGCGGGTCATTGGTACTTTTATGGGTTCCATGGAACATTTGGATCAAAATGGATAATTCTATGGCCAATCGGATGCAATGGGATTATCTGAGGTCACAGGCGGGTCGTTGGAACTTTTATGGGTTCCATAGAACATTATTACCAAAGTGGATGATTCTATGGCCAATCGGATGCAATGGGATTCTCTGAGGTCACAGGAAGGTCATTGCAACTTTTAATGGCTCCATGGAACATATGGACCAAAATGGGTGTTTCTGTGGCCAACAAGATGCAATGAAATGATCTGAGTTCACAGGCGGGTCATTGGATTTTTTATGGGTTCCATGGAACATTTTGACCAAAATGGATGATTCTATGGCCATTCTGATGCAATAGGATTATCTGAGGTCACAAGCGAGTCATTGGAACTATAATTGGTTTCATGGAACATTTGGACCAAAATGGGTTATTCTATGGCCAATCGGATGCAATGGGATTGTCTGAGGTCATAGGCGGGTCATTGGAGCTTTTAATGGTTCCATGGAACATTTGGACCAAAATGGGTTATTCTATGACCAATCGGATGCAATGGGATTATCTGAGGTTACAGGCGGGTATTGGAACTTTTATGGGTTCCATGGAAGATTTTGACCAAAATGGATGATTCTATGGCCAATCTAATGCAATGGGATTATCTGAGGTCACAGGCGGGTCATTGGTACTTTTATGGGTTCCATGGAACATTTGTATCAAAATGGATGATTCTATGGCCAATCGGACAGAATGGAATTATCTGAGGTCACAGGCGGGTCATTGGAACTTTTATGGGTTCCATGGAACATTTTGACCAAATGATTTTGGATGATTCTATGGCCAATCGGATGCAATGGGATTATCTGAGGTCACTGGAAGGTCATTGGATTTTTTGATGGGTTCCATGGAACATTTGGACCAAAATGGATGATTCTATGGCCAATCGGATGCAATGGGATTATCTGAGGTCACAGGAAGGTCATTGGAAATTTTAATGAATCCATGGATCATTTGGACCAAAATGGATTATTCTATGGCCAATCGGATGCAATGGGATTATCTGAGGTCACAGGCGGGTCATTGGAACTTTGATGGGTTCCATGGAACATTTGGATCAAAATGGATGATTCTATGGCCAATCGGATTCAATGGGATTATCTGAGGTCACAGGCGTATCATTGGAACTTTTATGGGTTCCATGGAACATTTTGACCAAAATGGATGCTTCTATGGCCAATGGGATTATCTGAGGTCATGGGCGGGTCATTGGATTTTTTAATGGTTCCATGGAACATTTGGACCAAAATGGGTTATTCTATGGCCAATCGGATGCAATGGGATTATCTGAAGTCATAGGCGGGTCATTGGAACTCTTAATGGTTCCATGGAACATTTGGACCAAAATGGGTTATTCTATAGCCAATCGGATGCAATGGGATTATCTGAGGTCACAGGCGGGTCATTGGAACTTTGATGGGTTCCATGGAACATTTGGATCAAAATGGATGATTCTATGGCCAATCGGATTCAATGGGATTATCTGAGGTCACAGGCAGGTCATTGGTACTTTTATGGGTTCCATGGAACATTTGGATCAAAATGGATGATTCTATGGCCAATCGGATGCTATTGGATTATTTGAGGTCACAGGAAGATCATTGCAACTTTTAATGGCTCCATGGAATATTTGGACCAAAATGGATGATTCTGTGGCCAACCAGATGCAATGAAATGATCTGAGGTCACAGGCGGGTCATTGCAACTTTTATGGGTTCCATGGAACATTTTGACCAAAATGGATGATTCTATGGCCATTCTGATGCAATAGGATTATCTGAATCACAAGCGAGTCATTGGAACTATAAATGGTTCCATGGAACATTTGGACCAAAATTATGATTCTTTGGCCAATCGGATGCAATGGGATTATCTGAGGTCACAGGAAGAACATTGGAACTTTGTTGGGTTCCATGGAACATTTTGATCAAAATGGATGATTCTATGGCCATTCTGATGCAATAGGATTATCTGAGGTCACAAGCGAGTTATTGGAACTATAAATGGTTCCATGGAACATTTGGACCAAAATTATGATTCTTTGGCCAATCGGATGCAATGGGATGATCTTAGGACACAGGCGGGTCATTGGTACTTTTAATGGTTCCATGGAACATTTGGACCAAAATGGGTTATTCTATGGCCAATCGGTTGCAATGGGATTATCTGAGGTCATGGGCGGGTCATTGGAACTTTTATGGGTTCCATGGAACATTTGGACCAAAATGGGTTATTCTATGACCAATCGGATGCAATGGGATTATCTGAGGTCACAGGCGGGTCATTGGTACTTTTATGGGTTCCATGGAACATTTGGATCAAAATGGATGATTCTATGGCCAATCGGATGCTTTTGGATTATTTGAGGTCACAGGAAGATCATTGCAACTTTTAATGGCTCCATGGAACATTTGGACCAAAATGGATGATTCTGTGGCCAATCGGATAGAATGGAATTATCTGAGGTCACAGGCGGGTCATTGGAACTTTTATGGGTTCCATGGAACATTTTGACCAAAATGGATGATTCTATGGCCATTCTGATGCAATAGGATTATCTGAATCACAAGCGAGTCATTGGAACTATAAATGGTTCCATGGAACATTTGGACCAAAATTATGATTCTTTGGCCAATCGGATGCAATGGGATTATCTGAGGTCACAGGAAGGTCATTGGAACTTTGATGGGTTCCATGGAACATTTTGATCAAAATGGATGATTCTATGGCCATTCTGATGCAATAGGATTATCTGAGGTCACAAGCGAGTTATTGGAACTATAAATGGTTCCATGGAACATTTGGACCAAAATTATGATTCTTTGGCCAATCGGATGCAATGGGATTATCTGAGGTCACAGGAAGGTCTTTTGAACTTTGATGGGTTCCATGGAACATTTTGATCAAAATGGATGATTCTATGGCCAATCGGAAGCAATGGGATGATCTTAGGACACAGGCGGGTCATTGGATTTTTTGATGGGTTCCATGGAACATTTGGACCAAAATGGGTTATTCTATGGCCAATCGGTTGCAATGGGATTATCTGAGGTCATGGGCGGGTCATTGGAACTTTTATGGGTTCCATGGAACATTTGGACCAAAATGGATGATTCCATGGCCAATCGGGTGCAATGGGATTATCTGAGGTCATAAGCGGGTCATTGGTACTTTTAATGGTTCCATGGAACATTTGGACCAAAATGGGTTATTCTATGGCCAATCGGATGCAATGGGTTTATCTGGAACTTTTATGGGTTCCATGGAACATTGTGACCAAAATGGATGCTTGTATTGGAACTTTTATGGGTTCCATGGAACATTGTGACCAAAATGGATGCTTGTATGGCCAATGGGATTTTCTGAGGTCATGAGCGGGTCATTGGAACTTTTAATGGTTCCATGGAACATTTGGACCAAAATGGGTTATTCTATGGCCAATCGGATGCAATGGGATTTTCTGAGGTCACAGGCGGGTCATTGGAACTTTTATGGGTTCCATGAAACATTTTGACCAAAATGGATGCTTGTATGGCCAATGGGATTTTCTGAGGTCATGAGCGGGTCATTGGAGCTTTTAATGGTTCCATGGAACATTTGGACCAAAATGGGTTATTCTATGGCCAATCGGATGCAATGGGATTATCTGAGGTCACAGGCGGGTCATTGCAACTTTTATTGGTTCCATGGAACATTTTGACCAAAATGGGTTATTCTATGGCCAATCGGATGCAATGGGATTATCTGTGGTCACAGGCGGGTCATTGCAACTTTTATTGGTTCCATGGAACATTTTGACCAAAATCGATGATTCTATGGCCAATCGGATGCAATGGGATTATCTGAGGTCACAGGCGTGTCATTGGATTTTTGATGGGTTCCATGGAACATTTGGATCAAAATGGATGATTCTATGGCCAATCGGATAGACAGGAATTATCTGAGGTCACAGGCGGGTCATTGCACCTTTTATGGGTACCATGGAACATTATTACCAAAATGGATGATTCTATGGCCAATCGGATGCAATGGGATTATCTGAGGTCACAGGAAGGTCATTGCAACTTTTAATGGCTCCATGGAACATTTGGACCAAAATGGATGTTTCTGTGGCCAACCAGATGCAATGAAATGATCTGAGTTCACAGGCGGGTCATTGGATTTTTTATGGGTTCCATGGAACATTTTGCCAAAATGGATGATTCTATGGCCATTCTGATGCAATAGGATTATCTGAGGTCACAAGCGAGTCATTGGATTTTTGATGGGTTCCATGGAACATTTGGACCAAAATGGGTTATTCTATGGCCAATCGGATGCAATGGGATTATCTGAGGTCATAGGCGGGTCATTGCAACTTTAAATGGTTCCATGGAACATTTGGACCAAAATGGGTTATTCTATGACCAATCGGATGCAATGGGATTATCTGAGGTCACAGGCGGGTCATTGGAACTTTTATGGGTTCCATGGAACATTTTGACCAAAATGGATGATTCTATGGCCAATCGGATGCAATGGGATTATCTGAGGTCACTGGAAGGTCATTGGAACTTTTAATGGTTCCATGGAACATTTGGACCAAAATGGATGATTCTATGGCCAATCAGATGCATTGGGATTATCTGAGGTCACAGGAAGGTCATTGGAACTATTAATGGTTCCATGGAACATTTGGACCAAAATGGGTTATTCTATGGCCAATCGGATGCAATGGGATTATCTGAGGTCACAGGCGGGTCATTGGAACTTTTATGGGTTCCAAGGAACATTTTGACCAAAATGGATAATTCTATGGCCAATCGGATTCAATGGGATTATCTGAGGTCACAGGCGGGTCATTGGAACTTTTATGGGTTCCATGGAACATTTTGACCAAAATGGATGCTTCTATGGCCAATGGGATTATCTGAGGTCATGGGCGGGTCATTGGAACTTGTAATGGTTCCATGGAACATTTGGACCAAAATGGGTTATTCTATGGCCAATCGGTTGCAATGGGATTATCTGAGGTCACAGGAAGGTCATTGGAACTTTGATGGGTTCCATGGAACATTTGGATCAAAATGGATGATTCTATGGCCAATCGGATTCAATGGGATTATCTGAGGTCACAGGCAGGTCATTGGAACTTTTATGGGTTCCATGGAACATTTGGACCAAAATGGGTTATTCTTTGGCCAATCGGATGCAATGGGATTATCTGAGGTCACAGGAAGGTCATTGGAACTTTGATGGGTTCCATGGAACATTTTGACCAAAATGGATGATTCTATGGCCAATCGGATGCAATGGGATTATCTGAGGTCACAGGCGGGTCATTGGAACTTTGATGGGTTCCATGGAACATTTGGATCAAAATGGATGATTCTATGGCCAATCGGATTCAATGGGATTATCTGAGGTCACAGGCAGGTCATTGGAACTTTTATGGGTTCCATGGAACATTTTGACCAAAATGGATGCTTCTATGGCCAATGGGATTATCTGAGGTCATGGGCGGGTCATTGGAACTTGTAATGGTTCCATGGAACATTTGGACCAAAATGGGTTATTCTATGGCCAATCGGTTGCAATGGGATTATCTGAGGTCACAGGAAGGTCATTGGAACTTTTAATGGTTCCATGGAACATTTGGACCAAAATGGGTTATTCTCTGGCCAATCGGATGCAATGGGATTATCTGAGGTCACAGGCGGGTCATTGGAACTTTGATTGGTTCCATGGAACATTTGGATCAAAATGGGTTATTCTATGGCCAATCGGTTGCAATGGGATTATCTGAGGTCACAGGAAGGTCATTGGAACTTTTAATGGTTCCATGGAACATTTGGACCAAAATGGGTTATTCTCTGGCCAATCGGATGCAATGGGATTATCTGAGGTCACAGGCGGGTCATTGGAACTTTGATTGGTTCCATGGAACATTTGGATCAAAATGAATGATTCTATGGCCAATCGGATGCAATGGGATTATCTGAGGTCACAGGCGGGTCATTGGAACTTTTATGGGTTCCAAGGAACATTTTGACCAAAATGGTTGATTCTATGGCCAATCGGATTCAATGGGATTATCTGAGGTCATGGGCGGGTCATTGGAACTTTTATGGGTTCCATGGAACATTTTGACCAAAATGGATGCTTCTATGGCCAATGGGATTATCTGAGGTCATGGGCGGGTCATTGGAACTTGTAATGGTTCCATGGAACATTTGGACCAAAATGGGTTATTCTATTTCCAATCGGTTGCAATGGGATTATCGGAGGTCACAGGAAGGTCATTGGAACTTTTAATGGTTCCATGGAACATTTGGACCAAAATGGGTAATTCTATGGCCAATCGGATGCAATGGGATTATCTGAGGTCACAGGCGGGTCATTGGAACTTTGATGGGTTCCATGGAACATTTGGATCAAAATGGAGGATTCTATGGCCAATCGGATTCAATGGGATTATCTGAGGTCACAGGCAGGTCATTGGTACTTTTATGGGTTCCATGGAACATTTGGATCAAAATGGATGATTCTATGGCCAATCGGATGCTATTGGATTATTTGAGGTCACAGGAAGGTCATTGCAACTTTTAATGGCTCCATGGAACATTTGGACCAAAATGGATGATTCTGTGGCCAACCAGATGCAATGAAATGATCTGAGGTCACAGGCGGGTCATTGCAACTTGTATGGGTTCCATGGAACATTTTGACCAAAATGGATGATTCTATGGCCAATCGGATGCAATAGGATTATCTGAATCACAAGCGAGTCATTGGAACTATAATGGGTTCCATGGAACATTTGGACCAAAATGGATGATTCTTTGGTCAATCGGATGCAATGTGATTATCTGAGGTCACAGGAAGGTCATTGGAACTTTGTTGGGTTCCATGGAACATTTGGACCAAAATGGATGATTCTATGGCCAATCGGATGCAATGGGATGATCTTAGGACACAGGCGGGTCATTGGTAATTTTATGGGTTCCATGGAACATTTGGACCAAAATGGGTTATTCTATGGCCAATCGGTTGCAATGGGATTCTCTGAGGTCATGGGCGGGTCATTGGAACTTTTATGGGTTCCATGGAACATTTGGACCCAAATGGATGATTCCATGGCCAATAGGGTGCAATGGGGTTATCTGAGGTCATAAGCGGGTCATTGGAACTTTTAATGGTTCCATGGAACATTTGGACCAAAATGGGTTATTCTATGGCCAATCGGATGCAATGGGATTATCTGAGGTCACAGGAAGGTCATTGCAACTTTTAATGGCTCCATGGAACATTTGGACCAAAATGGATGATTCTGTGGCCAACCAGATGCAATGAAATGATCTGAGGTCACAGGCGGGTCATTGCAACTTTTATGGGTTTCATGGAACATTTTGACCAAAATGGATGATTCTATGGCCATTCTGATGCAATAGGATTATCTGAGGTCAAAAGCGAGTCATTGGAACTATAATGGGTTCCATGGAACATTTGGACCAAAATGGGTTATTCTATGGCCAATCGGATGCAATGGTATTATCTGAGGTCATAGGCGGGTCATTGGAGCTTTAAATGGTTCCATGGAACATTTGGACCAAAATGGGTTATTCTATGACCAATCGGATGCAATGGGATTATCTGAGGTCACAGGCGGGTCATTGGAACTTTTATGGGTTCCATGGAACATTTTGACCAAAATGGATGATTCTTTGGCCAATCGGATGCAATGGGATTATCTGAGGTCACAGGCGGGTCATTGGTACTTTTATGGGTTCCATGGAACATTTGGATCAAAATGGATGATTCTATGGCCAATCGGATAGAATCGAATTATCTGAGGTCACAGGCGAGTCATTGGTACTTTTATGGGTTCCATGGAACCTTTTGACCAAATGATTTTGGATGATTCTATGGGCAATCGGATGCAATGGGATTATCTGAGGTCATTGGAAGTTTATTGGAACTTTTAATGGTTCCATGGAACATTTGGACCAAAATGGATGATTCTATGGCCAATCGGATGCAATGGGATTATCTGAGGTCACAGGAAGGTCATTGGAACTTGTAATGGTTCCATGGAACATTTGGACCAAAATGGGTTATTCTATAGCCAATCGGTTGCAATGGGATTATCTGAGGTCACAGGAAGGTCATTGGAACTTTGATGAGTTCCGTGGAACATTTGGACCAAAATGGATGATTCTATGGCCAATCGGATGCAATGGGATTATCTGAGGTCATGGGCAGGTCATTGGAACTTTTATGGGTTCCATGGAACATTTTGACCAAAATGGATGATTCTATGGCCAATCGGATTCAATGGGATTATCTGAGGTCATGGGCGGGTTAGTGGAACTTTTATGGGTTCCATGGAACATTTGGACCAAAATGGATTCTTCTATGGCCAATGGGATTATCTGAGGTCATGAGCGGGTCATTGGAACTTGTAATGGTTCCATGGAACATTTGGACCAAAATGGATGATTCTATGGCCAATCGGATGCAATGGCATTATCTGAGGTCATGGGCAGGTCATTGGAACTTTTATGGGTTCCATGGAACATTTTGACCAAAATGGATGATTCTTTGGCCAATCGGATTCAATGGGATTATCTGAGGTCATGGGCGGGTTAGTGGAACTTTTATGGGTTCCATGGAACATTTGGACCAAAATGGATTCTTCTATGGCCAATGGGATTATCTGAGGTCATGAGCGGGTCATTGGAACTTGTAATGGTTCCATGGAACATTTGGACCAAAATGGATGATTCTATGGCCAATCGGATGCAATGGCATTATCTGAGGTCATGGGCAGGTCATTGGAACTTTTATGGGTTCCATGGAACATTTTGACCAAAATGGATGATTCTATGGCCAATGGGATTATCTGAGGTCATGGGCGGGTCATTGGAACTTGTAATGGTTCCATGGAACATTTGGACCAAAATGGGTTATTCTATGGCCATTCGGTTGCAATGGGATTATCTGAGGTCACAGGAGGTCACAGGAGGTCACAGGAAGGTCATTGCAACTTTTAATGGCTCCATGGAGCATTTGGACCAAAATGGATGATTCTGTGGCCAACCAGATGCAATGAAATGATCTGAGGTCACAGGCGGGTCATTGCTACTTTTATGGGTTCCATGGAGCATTTTGACCAAAATGGATGATTCTATGGCAATTCTGATGCAATACGATTATCTGAATCACAAGCGAGTCATTGGAACTATAATGGGTTCCATGGAACATTTGGACCAAAATGGATGATTCTTTGGCCAATCGGATGCAATGGGATTATCTGAGGTCACAGGAAGGTCATTGGAACTTTGATGGGTTCCATGGAACATTTTGACCAAAATGGATGATTCTATGGCCAATCGGATGCAATGGGATGATCTTAGGACACAGGCGGGTCATTGGTACTTTTATGGGTTCCATGGAACAATTGGACCAAAATGGATTATTCTATGGCCAATCGGATGCAATGGGATTATCTGAGGTCACAGGAAGGTCATTGGAACTTTTAACGATTCCATGGAACATTTGGGCCAAAATGGATGATTCTATGGCCAATCGGATGCAATGGGATTATCTGAGGTCACATACGGGTCATTGGAACTTTTAATGGTTCCATGGAACATTTGGACCAAAATGGGTTATTCTATGGCCAATCGGTTGCAATGGGATTATCTGAGGTCATGGGCGGGTCATTGGAACTTTTATGGGTTCCATGGAACATTTGGACCAAAATGGATGATTCCATGGCCAATCGGGTGCAATGGGGTTATCTGAGGTCATAAGCGGGTCATTGGAACTTTTAATGGTTCCATGGAACATTTGGACCAAAATGGATGATTCTTTGGCCAATCGGATGCAATGGGTTTATCTGAGGTCACAGGCGTGTCATTGGATTTTTGATGGGTTCCATGGAACATTTGGATCAAAATGGATGATTCTATGGCCAATCGGATGCAATGGGATTATCTGAGGTCACATACGGGTCATTGGAATTTTTATAGGTTCCATGGAACATTTGGACCAAAATGGATGATTCTTTGGCCAATCGGATGCAATGGGTTTATCTGAGGTCACAGGCGTGTCATTGGATTTTTGATGGGTTCCATGGAACATTTGGATCAAAATGGATGATTCTATGGCCAATCGGATTCAATGGGATTATCTGAGGTCACAGGCAGGTCATTGGTACTTTTATGGGTTCCATGGAACATTTGGATCAAAATGGATGATTCTATGGCCAATCGGATGCTATTGGATTATTTGAGGTCACAGGAAGGTCATTGCAACTTTTAATGGCTCCATGGAACATTTGGACCAAAATGGATGATTCTGTGGCCACCCAGATGCAATGAAATGATCTGAGGTCACAGGCGGGTCATTGCAACTTTTATGGGTTCCATGGAACATTTTGACCAAAATGGATGATTCTATGGCCATTCTGATGCAATAGGATTATCTGAATCACAAGCGAGTCATTGGAACTATAATGGGTTCCATGGAACATTTGGACCAAAATGGATGATTCTATGGCCAATCGGATGCAATGGGATTATCTGAGGTCATAGGCGGGTCATTGGAACTTTTATAGGTTCCATGGAACAATTGGACCAAAATGGATGATTCTGTGGCCAATCGGATGCAATGGGTTTATCTGAGGTCACAGGCGTGTCATTGGATTTTTGATGGGTTCCATGGAACATTTTGACCAAAATGGATGATTCTATGACCAATCGGATGCAATGGGATTATATGACGTCACAGGCGGGTCATTGCAACTTTTAATGGCTCCATGGAACATTTGGACCAAAATGGGTGATTCTATGGCCAATCGGATGCAATAGGATTATCTGAGGTCACAGGAAGGTCATTGGAACTTTGATGAGTTCCGTGGAACATTTGGACCAAAATGGATGATTCTATGGCCAATCGGATGCAATGGGATTATCTGAGGTCACAGGCGGGGCATTGGTACTTTTATGGGTTCCATGGAACATTTGGACCAAAATGGATGCTTCTATGGCCAATGGGATTATCTGAGGTCATGTGCGGGTCATTGGAACTTTATATGGGATTATCTCAGGTCACAGGAAGGTCATTGGAATTTTTAATGGTTCCATGGAACATTTTGACCAAAATGGATGATTCTATGGCCAATCGGATGGAATGAGATTATCTGAGGTCACAGGCGGGTCATTGGAACTTCGATGGGTTTCATGGAACATTTGGACCAAAATGGGTTATTCTATGGCCAATCGGATGCAATGGGATTATCTGAGGTCACAGGAATGTCATTGGAACTTTTAATGGTTCCATGGTACATTTGGGCCAAAATGGATAGTTCTATGGCCAATGGGATTATCTGAGGTCATGGGCGGGTCAATTGACTTTTAATGGTTCCATGGAACATTTGGATCAAAATGGGTTATTCTATGGCCAATCGGATGCAATGGGGTTATCTGAGGTCACAGGCGGGTCATTGCAACTTTTATGGGTTCCATGGAACATTTTGACCAAAATGGATGATTCTTTGGCCATTCTGATGCAATAGGATTATCTGAGGTCACAAGCGAGTTATTGGAACTATAATGGGTTCCATGGAACATTTGGACCAAAATGGATGATTCTGTGGCCAACCAGATGCAATGAAATGATTTGAGGTCATTTTGACCAAAATGGATGATTCTATGGCCAATCGGATGCAATGGCATTATCTGAGGTCATGGGCAGGTCATTGGAACTTTTATGGGTTCCATGGAACATTTTGACCAAAATGGATGCTTCTATGGCCAATGGGATTATCTGAGGTCATGGGCGGGTCATTGGAACTTGTAATGGTTCCATGGAACATTTGGACCAAAATGGGTTATTCTATGGCCAATCGGTTGCAATGGGATTATCTGAGGTCACAGGAAGGTCATTGGAACTTTTAATAGTTCCATGGAACATTTGGACCAAAATGGGTTATTCTATGGCCAATCGGATGCAATGGGACTATCTGAGGTCACAGGCGGGTCATTGGAACTTTGATGGGTTCCATGGAACATTTGGATCAAAATGGATGATTCTATGGCCAGTCGGATTCAATGGGATTATCTGAGGTCACAGGCGGGTCATTGGAACTTTTATGGGTTCCATGGAACATTTTGACCAAAATGGATGCTTCTATGGCCAATCGGATTCAATGGGATTATCTGAGGTCATGGGCGGGTCATTGGAACTTTAATGGGTTCCATGGAACATTTTGACCAAAATGGATGCTTCTATGGCCAATGGGATTATCTGAGGTCATGGGCGGGTCATTGGAACTTGTAATGGTTCCATGGAAAATTTGGACCAAAATGGGTTATTCTATGGCCAATCGGTTGCAATGGGATTATCTGAGGTCACAGGAAGGTCATTGGAACTTTTAATGGTGCCATGGAACATTTGGACCAAAATATTTTATTCTATGGCCAATCGGATGCAATGGGATTATCTGAGGTCACAGGCGGGTCATTGGAACTTTGATGGGTTCCATGGAACATTTGGATCAAAATGGATGATTCTATGGCCAATCGGATGCTATTGGATTATTTGAGGTCACAGGAAGGTCATTGCAACTTTTAATGGCTCCATGGAGCATTTGGACCAAAGTGGCCAACCAGATGCAATGAAATGAGCTGAGGTCACAGGCGGGTCATTGCAACTTTTATGGGTTCCATGGAGCATTTTGACCAAAATGGATGATTCTATGGCCATTCTGATGCAATACGATTATCTGAATCACAAGCGAGTCATTGGAACTAAAGGGTGATTTTTTAAGAGCTTGATAACTTGATAAAAAAAACGCATAAAATTTGCAAAATCTCATCGGTTCTTTATTTGAAACGTTAGATTGGTCCATGACATTTACTTTTTGAAGATAATTTCATTTAAATGTTGACCGCGGCTGCGTCTTAGGTGGTCCATTCGGAAAGTCCAATTTTGGGCAACTTTTTCGAGCATTTCGGCCGGAATAGCCCGAATTTCTTCGGAAATGTTGTCTTCCAAAGCTGGAATAGTTGCTGGCTTATTTCTGTAGACTTTAGACTTGACGTAGCCACACAAAAAATAGTCTAAAGGCGTCAAATCGCATGATCTTGGTGGCCAACTTACCGGTCCATTTCTTGAGATTAATTGTTCTCCGAAGTTTTCCCTCAAAATGGCCATAGAATCGCGAGCTGTGTGGCATGTAGCGCCATCTTGTTGAAACCACATGTCAACCAAGTTCAGTTCTTCCATTTTTGGCAACAAAAAGTTTGTTAGCATCGAACGATAGCGATCGCCATTCACCGTAACGTTGCGTCCAACAGCATCTTTGAAAAAATACGGTCCAATGATTCCACCAGCGTACAAACCACACCAAACAGTGCATTTTTCGGGATGCATGGCCAGTTCTTGAACGGCTTCTGGTTGCTCTTCACTCCAAATGCGGCAATTTTGCTTATTTACGTAGCCATTCAACCAGAAATGAGCCTCATCGCTGAACAAAATTTGTCGATAAAAAAGCGGATTTTCTGCCAACTTTTCTAGGGCCCATTCACTGAAAATTCGACGTTGTGGCAGATCGTTCGGCTTCAGTTCTTGCACGAGCTGTATTTTATACGGTTTTACACCAAGATCTTTGCGTAAAACCTTCCATGTGGTCGAATAACACAAACCCAATTGCTGCGAACGGCGACGAATCGACATTTCACGGTCTTCAGCAACACTCTCAGAAACAGACGCAATATTCTCTTCTGTACGCACTGTACGCATTCGTGTGGTTGGTTTAATGTCCAATAAAGTAAACTGAGTGCGAAACTTGGTCACAATCGCATTAATTGTTTGTTCACTTGGTCGATTATGTAGACCATAAATCGGACGTAAAGCGCGAAACACATTTCGAACCGAACACTGATTTTGGTAATAAAATTCAATGATTTGCAAGCGTTGCTCGTTAGTAAGTCTATTCATGATGAAATGTCAAAGCATACTGAGCATCTTTCTCTTTGACACCATGTCTGAAATCCCACGTGATCTGTCAAATACTAATGCATGAAAATCATAACCTAAAAAAAATCACCCTTTATAATGGGTTCCATGGAACATTTGGACCAAAATGGATGATTCTTTGGCCAATCGGATGCAATGGGATTATCTGAGGTCACAGGAAGGCCATTGGAACTTTGATGGGTTCCATGGAACATTTGGACCAAAATGGATGATTCTATGGCCAATCGGATGCAATGGGATGATCTTAGGACACAGGCGGGTCATTGGTACTTTTATGGGTTCCATGGAACAATTGGACCAAAATGGATTATTCTATGGCCAATCGGATGCAATGGGATTATCTGAGGTCACAGGAAGGGCATTGGAACTTTTAATGATTCCATGGAACATTTGGGCCAAAATGGATGATTCTATGGCCAATCGGATGCAATGGGATTATCTGAGGTCACATACGGGTCATTGGAACTTTTAATGGTTCCATGGAACATTTGGACCAAAATGGGTTATTCTATGGCCAATCGGTTGCACTGGGATTATCTGAGGTCATGGGCTGGTCATTGGAACTTTTATGGGTTCCATGGAACATTTGGACCAAAATGGATGATTCCATGGCCAATCGGGTGCAATGGGGTTTTCTGAGGTCATAAGCGGGTCATTGGAACTTTTAATGGTTCCATGGAACATTTGGACCAAAATGGGTTATTCTATGGCCAATCGGATGCAATGGGATTATCTGAGGTCACAGGCGGGTCATTGGAACTTTTATGGGTTCCATGGAACATTTTGACCAAAATGGATGATTCTATGACCAATCGGATGCAATGGGATTATATGAGGTCACAGGCGGGTCATTGCAACTTTTAATGGCTCCATGGAACATTTGGACCAAAATGGATGATTCTATGGCCAATCGGATGCAATGGGATTATCTGAGGTCACCGGAAGGTCATTGGAACTTTGATGAGTTCCATGGAACATTTGGACCAAAATGGATGATTCTATGGCCAATCGGATGGAATGAGATTATCTGAGGTCACAGGCGGGTCATTGGAACTTCGATGGGTTCCATGGAACATTTGGACCAAAATGGATGCTTCTATGGCCAATGGGATTATCTGAGGTCATGTGCGGGTCATTGGAACTTTATATGGGATTATCTCAGGTCACAGGAAGGTCATTGGAATTTTTAATGGTTCCATGGAACTTTTGGACCAAAATGGATGATTCTATGGCCAATCGGATGGAATGAGATTATCTGAGGTCACAGGCGGGTCATTGGAACTTCGATGGGTTCCATGGAACATTTTGACCAAAATGGGTTATTCTATGGCCAATCGGATGCAATGGGATTACCTGAGGTCACAGGAAGGTCATTGGAACTTTTAATGGTTCCATGGTACATTTGGGCCAAAATGGATAATTCTATGGCCAATGGGATTATCTGAGGTCATGGGCAGGTCATTGGAACTTTTATGGGTTCCATGGAACATTTTGACCAAAATGGATGATTCCATGGCCAATCGGGTGCAATGGGGTTATCTGAGGTCATAAGCGGATCATTGGAACTTTTAATGGTTCCATGGAACATTTGCACCAAAATGGATGATGCTTTGGCCAATCGGATGCAATGGGTTTATCTGAGGTCACAGGCGTGTCATTGGATTTTTGATGGGTTCCATGGAACATTTGGATCAAAATGGATGATTCTATGGCCAATCGGATGCAATGGGATTATCTGAGGTCACATACGGGTCATTGGTACTTTTAATGGTTCCATGGAACATTTGGACCAAAATGGATGATTCTTTGGCCAATCGGATGCAATGGGTTTATCTGAGGTCACAGGCGTGTCATTGGATTTTTGATGGGTTCCATGGAACATTTGGATCAAAATGGATGATTCTATGGCCAATCGGATTCAATGGTATTATCTGAGGTCACAGGCAGGTCATTGGTACTTTTATGGGTTCCATGGAACATTTGGATCAAAATGGATGATTCTATGGCCAATCGGATGCTATTGGATTATTTGAGGTCACAGGAAGGTCATTGCAACTTTTAATGGCTCCATGGAACATTTGGACCAAAATGGATGATTCTGTGGCCACCCAGATGCAATGAAATGATCTGAGGTCACAGGCGGGTCATTGCAACTTTTATGGGTTCCATGGAACATTTTGACCAAAATGGATGATTCTATGGCCAATCGGATGCAGTGGGATTATCTGAGGTCATAGGTGGGTCATTGGAACTTTTAATGGTTCCATGGAACATTTGGATCAAAATGGGTTATCCTATGGCCAATCGGATGCAATGGGATTATCTGAGGTCACAGGCGGGTCATTGGAACTTTTATGGGTTCCAAGGAACATTTGGACCAAAATGGGTTATTCTATGGCCAATCGGATGCAATGGGATTATCTGGGGTCATAGGCGGGTCATTGGAACTCTTAATTGTTCCATGGAACATTTGGACCAAAATGGGTTATTCTATGACCAATCGGATGCAATGGGATTATCTGAGGTCACAGGCGGGTCATTGGAACTTTTATGGGTTCCATGGAACATTTTGACAAAAATGGATGATTCTATGGCCAACCAGATGCAATGGGATTATCTGAGGTCACAGGTGGGTCATTGGATTTTTTATAGGATCCATGGAACATTTGGACCAAAATGGGTTATTCTATGGCCAATCGTATGCAATAGGATTTTCTGAGGTCATTGTCACTTTTATGAATTTTACGAAGTATTTAGACATAAATGGATGATTCTGTGGCCAAGCGAATGTAACTGGACTATCTGAGGTCTAAGGTGGATCAACTTTATTGGATTTCATATTAAAATAAAATTTTTGAGTGATAAGCTTAATTGAGATTTAATTTGGAAGAACACTGGGGATTTCTAGATTTGGTTCAATCCTCACGATTCGTAAAAAATTTTACTTCAGAAATTCACGTTTCGAGTTTAAATTATTTCAATTTGATTTCCTCAGTTTTTGGTAACGATATTACATATTGGTAATGAAATTAATAATGATAACTGTTTATATATGATGAGTTTATATATTTACCCACTTTGCGTATTGTACATGATTATATTAAATTCAAAGGCAATCGATGAGAAGTAAACTCCAATCGCGCATCGGAGTTGACATGCACTCTTTTTTTTGTTCTGTTTTAGCACGTTCGCTTAAGTAAAAATAATATCTCAAGATATCCAGATGGGTTGGTAAATTAAGATCAATCAAATCAGTAGACACACCAAAAACAGTAACATCGTACTTGGGTATATGACTCATTGGGTTTTCAACAGTTGTTGTTGCGGTGTAGAGGATGGTGGATTCATTGTAAACTTTTTGATTTGGAATGGTCAACTTCACTTATTATTTTTTTTTTAAATATTTTTTAATCTGAAATTAGCACTTCACACTTTGAGTTCTTCACAACGACTTAATGCATTCACAAAAACTGTTGCGTTATATATGGTCTACGAGACGAGGTAATAAGAATGAAATGGTAATTTTAATTCTACCTGCTATGTCTTGTGGTGGCTTAAAAACGCACACAAGCAATTTTAGGATCTGCAATTGTGTCACAGTGATACCTTCATTTTTTAAAAGGGTTGCGGTGCATTCCATTGATACCTTAATTGTTAAAATGGTTGCATAAAACGCGCATTTCTTAAGAAGGTGCCATAAAATACCCACAAAAAGGGTTGTAAAAGCAACCTTCATTTCTTAAGTAGGTGCTATAAAAAAACTACAAAAGTAAGTTTACGACATGCAGCTGTGTCTTGTGGTGCCTTAAAAAACGCACACAAGCAATTTTCCGATTTTCAATTGTGTCACAGTGGTACCTTCATTTTTTAAAAGGGTTGAATAAATTTCTAAAGAGAAAAACACTCCAAAAAGAAAAAAACATAGGCATTTCGCTGATTTTTCAATGTAAAGTGCCAAAACTGGCGATTTTTTTAAATGTTTGTGTGGAGAACCCCCAGGGGGGTTCCAGGGGGTGTGCCACTGGCATGGGTGGGTCGGGCCTCCAAAGTTAGTGGGGGTCGGTCATACGTTTGGAGCACGCTAAATGGGTCAAAGTGGGATTTTTCAAAATTTGCCCCTACCCAAAAGTTTGACCCAAATTGGGGGACATCAGAATTCGTTTTAGAGGTATGGTTCCTTCGGCAAAGTTTCTTATTTTGGTCCCTAGAATACGATTTTCACAGAGCATTGAGCGATTTTTAAATCGACCCGCCCCAATATATAGTTATACTTATCAGTGTGGGGTACGGACCTTGTTTGTCTTGATACCTCCCACCGTTTTAGGCCGACACCATGATGCTTTACATACACAACCATGTTTTCCTTGGTTCCACAATATTGATCTGTTTTATTTTGAAAAATTGAATTTTAAATTAACGTCAATTTTAATATCTTTATACATAAAATTCTTCTGTACATGGCTTTGTCACTGAACTCCTCTTCAACGGCTGAACCGATTTGGATGAAATTTGGTGAGTGCATGCGGCTGGGTCTGTAGATGGTTTAGATTCTGGTAGACCTGGTAGGTGGCGCTGTTGTTGTTGTGGGAGTGTTGAAAGGGGTATTTGGGATTATAACTCAGAAACGAATTGAGAAATTGTCATGATTCTTTCACTACACCATTACTTTGTATGCATTCAAAATTACAAAAATGCAAAATTAATAAAAATAAACAAACAAAATATCTTAAATTTGTATGATAGTAAGCCTTAATTTTACGATCGTATAAACCGTTTTTAAATTTTAACGATGGAAACTTTGAACAAACCCTAAATTTATGCATATCATATAAAAGAACATTTAAAAGGCCATTTAAGGTTTTAAATATTTTTTGAACAGCAATTCTTTTTATCAAAGTTTTTTGCGAAATAAAGAAATTCGTTAAGGTTTTTTTTTGAAAAATTATAAAAATTAGAAGGAAAACGAAAATGAAAAAAAAAGAAATAATGATTGAACGGACAATTAGTCAAAATTTCAAACAAAAAAGAAATGAATGGAATCCTTTGTAACATGACCGAGTTATTCACTTTCAAAGTCAGCACTTTCATTTTTGATTGATTTTTTTTTTATTTCAACAGAAAATAAAATAAGCACTTAAAAATTTTTGTGCATTTTAGGTACGAAAATTTTTATGGAGTCAATTTATTGGAAATTTAAAAAACTTGCATGTTTTTATAGAAAACGAAATTTGTCTAATAAAATACTTCTAAACCAAGAATGTGACTTACCACAAAGGTATGCAACTACCAAATTGCAATAACATAACTTTGAAAATTCTTGCAAGGCAAATTATTTACCTTACGTAGTTAAGGTGTTAGATGAATCTGAATTGTATGAGGACCTTAGTATGTTTGGCGATGCGAAAAAATGTCAAAAATTTGGGTATAAACGGTTAAATATATAAACGTGACCACAAAGATATAACAACCAAATTGCAATTACATACCTTTGATAATTCTTGCATGGCAAATTATTTGCATGGCATTTACCTTTAATATTTAAGGTGTTGGAACGAACCTGAATTGGATGAAGACCGTAGTATGTTTGGCGATGCCAAAAAATGTCAAAAATTTGGGTATAAATGGTTAAATATAAAAACGTGGCGGTTGAGGCACAAAATGTGTGTGGCTTTGGCGTCGAAGTGCCTTATGACTTATGACTTATAATGACTTACCCAGAGAATTATAAATTCAATGAAAAGCTTCTTGAAAACATGCTGTTTAGCCGTTCGCAGTCGGTATAAAACAAGTAGATCCAGTTTTTGATCCATTGTGTACAAAATTTAATAAAACGCACAGCAGACTAGCTCATAAGAAGCTCTAATAATGTCCTTTAAAGGGCTGAAATGGCCAAATTGTTTTGGATTTTTGAACATAGAAAACCACAAAATTTTAGAATAATTGCTTAAAAAATTGGGAGCATTTTGTTATGATTCAGAGGGTTTTTTTATATACTAAACCTGTAAAGTCAAGGGTATATTATCTTTGTGCAACCGTTGGTTACACCTAGAACGAAGCGTATCCGGTATGGAAAAGTATAAAATGGGCGTGATCCGCCCATGAACATGCCCACCTCCCATACAACCCACAATATTAAAAGGTTCATATTTGACTTTGAGATATGAATCTTCGCATAGAAACATTTTATGCCAAAACTAAGGTGTGCACAAAAATGGGCGTCAATTGCCCACCTCCCATATAACCTAAAAAAAAAAAAAAAACAAATTGGCCATTTCAGCCCTTGAAAGGACTTTGACCTACCTTCTTATGATCAATTGTGTTGTGTGTGTTATTAAATGTTTGCACATAATTGACCGAGGACTGGACCTACATGTTTTATGCCGACTCCGAACGGCAAAAGTTCATGTTCTCAAGAAGCTTTACATGGCATTATTTACTCTCTGAGGTTTGCCATTGTCTGCAGAGAGGTGGTGACCGATCAGAAAAATTTTTTATTGAAAAAACTTTTCGCCGCGGCTGGGGATCGAACCCGGGCTCCGAGCATGCTAAGCCACACACTTAACCTGCATGCCACGATCACCACAAACCTTATAACCTACTATGGTAAAAACTCTCTGAAGAGGTTTATATATGAGCTACAAAGATAAAACTTGGTATGTGAGATAATTGTATCAAAAGTAAGATGTGTTCACAAAATGAGCGTCATCCGCTTATGAACAGGCCCACCTCCCATACAACCCACAATATTAAAGACACTATTTAAAGGTTCATATTTGATAGATGAAACTTAGTGTGGGGACATTTAATATCAAAACTGCGGCGTGCACAAAAATGGACGTAATCTGCGCACCAACACGCCCACCTAACGCACAAATCACATTAGTTAAACCTGTATTACTTCTGTAGGTACAAATAATGCATGGATTTTTATTGGAAGTTACGTCTATTTGTTTTAGTATTTTAATATATATTAAAATGTTATAGGAGGCTTAGGGTATTTCATAGTCGGGCTAGACCGACTTTAGACTTTCTTTGCATATTTTATGTTTCTATATAAAAATCACATGTCACTATGTTGGTTTTCGCTAATATCTGAAATCACACATCCGATTTAAAAGAAAATTTGTGAATGTATGAGGGTGGTTTGAGCTTGAAATATAGTTTTCGACCCGATAGGTGGCGCAGTTGTCGATTTTTACAAAAAGTTTTAACTATGTCAACGAATTTTTTTTAATTTTAATCAGACTTCACCACAAATATGAATTTTCATCTAACGCTTCAATGTTTTTTTAATGCGATTTCAAGTATTTGTGTATTAAAATAGGGTCAAAGCTAAAATTAAATTTTACCACAAACTTTTAAAGAAAAATATGCTAAAAATGCCAACTATTTTACCGTATCATATCTCATAAGCAACACATAAAAAGCACCACAAGAATCGAGCTGCGCCGGGTATTATAAGCTTACTTACTTACTTAGATGGCGCTTACAACCGTTGGTCGGTTTTGGCCTGGTCTAAGAATTTGCGCCAGCCTCTTTTGTCGTGCGCTTGCTGGCACCAGTTGGAAACTGCAAGCGTTGTCAGGTTATCCAATGCCTGGTCTTTCCAACGGAGATGCGGTCTTCCTCGTCTGCGTTGGCCACCACTGGATACCGAATCCAATATCTTTTTCGGTGGAGCTTCGTCGTTCATTCTCTCGACATGACCTAGCCAGCGAAGCCGCTCTATTTTAATACGCTTGACTATATCGATGTCGGCATATAGCTCATACAGCTCGTGGTTTCATCGTATTCGGTACTCGCCATTGACGCAGATTGGACCATAGATCTTGCGAAGGATTTTTCTCTCGAACGCTCCCAAAGTCCTTTCATCAGAGTTGCTCAACGTCCAGGTTTGTGATGCGTATAGTAGGACGGGCATGATTATTGACTTATAGAGCGTCAGTTTTGTTCGTCGAGAGAGAGCTCTGCTTCTCAATTGCCTACTGAGTTAATGCTGGATCCCAGGTAAACAAAGTCCTTCACTACCTCAAAGAAGGTGTTGTCAACAGTGACGTGGTTTCCAAGACGCTGGTACTGTTTGTTTGTTGACACAAGATACTTCGTTTTATCTGCGTTCACTGCAAGACCCATTCGACTCGACTCTTTTTCTGGCCTGGAGAATGCTGCACTGACTTCGCGCGTATTTTGACCAATGATGTCAATATCATCAGCATACGCCAGCAGCATAACACTCTTATAGAAAATTGTGCCACTGCGTCTCAAGTCAGCAGCTCGGATGATCTTCTCCATATATGTATATATATCCATGACTAAAAGTCGCACGATAAGGAATCACCTTGTCTGAAACATCGCTTGGTATCGAAAGGAAGGGAGAGGTCCTTCCCGATTTTCACTGCACTGCTGGTGTTGTTCAGTGTCATCCTGCAAAGACGTATTAGCTTCGCAGGAATACCAAATTCAGACATGATGGCATATAGATGACTCCTTATTGGACTGTCGAAGGCGGCTTTGAAATCGAGGGTCTTTTCCAAGATTTGTCGGAGCGTGAAGATCTGGTCGATGTTGGACTTTCCAGGACTGAAGCCACACTCGACAGGACCTTATATGCGATATTAAGAAAGCTCATCCCACGGTAGTTGGCGCAAATGGTGGGATCGCCTTTCTTGTGGATTGGGCAGAGCACACTGAGGTTCCAATCATCTGGAATGCATTCTTCCGACCATATTCTGCATAGAAGTCTGTGAATGCATTTAAACAGAGCTTCGCCACCGGTCTAAAACAGCTCAGCCGGTAGGCCATCGGCTCCTGCGGCTTTGTTGTTTTTAAGCCGAGCTATAGCTGTTAAGACCTCATTATAGTCGGGCAGCGGAACTTCAACGCTGTCATCCATAATTGGGGTTTCCGGGATATCATCTCCACTGGCGGGATTGTTGTCAGCGTCGCCATTTAAAAGTCTAGAGAAGTGCTCCCTCCATAACATCAGTGTACTCTGGATATCTATCACTAGATTCCCATTCTCGTCCTTGCAGGAAGAGGCTCCGATCTTAAAACCATCGGCCAGGCGTCTTATTTTTTCGAAAAATTTTCGAGTCTCATTCCTGTCGCCATGCACCTCAATTTTCTCGCTGTCACGCATTTCCGCCTGTCGTTTTTTTCGCCTGAAAATGCGTCTCTCTTCCCTCTCTTCTCTCGGTATCGCTCCATAACAGCACGCGTTACAACCGACTGCAGGGTTGCTTTGTAGGCGGCGTCCTTCTCTGCAGTGGCGTCGCGACACTCCTGGTCGTGCCACTGGTTTCGGCGAGGGCGGTGTTAGCCTATCACCTCTTCGGCAGCCATACGCATAGAGTGGGATCGTCCACTGTCCGCATTTATCGTCGATCGGAGGAGTGCTTTCTTGAAGCAGGAGTGAGAGTCGAGTAGCGAAGGCTTCGGCCGTCCGTTTTGACTGCAGCTTGTCGACATCTAGCTTTCTTTGTGTAGGATTGCGAGCATTCTTAGCTGCGCACAGACGTGTGCGGATCTTGGCTGCGACAAGATAATGATCCGAGTCTATGTTAGCACCACGGATCGTGCGTACGTCTGTACACTGGAAGAGTGCCTTCCGTCAATCAAAACGTGATCAATTTGGTTGCATGTTTTTTGATCAGGGGACAACCAGGTGGCCTTATGAATATTGAGATGCTTGAATCTAGTGCTACTTACGACCATGTTTCGTGCTGCGGCGAAGTCAATCAACCTCATTCCGTTATCAGATGTGTTGTCGTGGAGGCTGAACTTTCCGACTGTTGGACCAAATATGTTTTCCTTACCCACCTTGGCGTTGAAGTCACCAAGCACGATTTTTATGTCATGACGGGGGCAGCGCTCGTATGCGTCTTCAAGGCGCTCGTAAAAACTTTCTTTGGTCTCGACATCTTTTTCTTCTGTCGGAGCGTGCGCACATATTAGGCTTATGTTAAAAAATTTTGCCTTGAAGCGGATTATGGCAAGTCGTTCGTTCACAGGAGTGAATCGCAGGACATGATACCGTATTCTCTTGCCAACTACAAATCCGCATCCAAACTCGTGCTTCTCCACATGGCCGCTGTAGTAGATATCACAGGATGCTTGCCGTAAGCTACCCTGTCCCTTCCATCGCATTGCTTGTTTTGCAGTGATATCAGCATTATATCTTTCCAAGATATCAATCAGTTGGATAGAGGCACCATCCCAATTAAGGATTCGGACATTCCAGGTGCATATTATTATCAGTTTTTTGTTTGCGGTAGTCGTCATCAGATTTGGGGATCATTCTTTTATTAATTCTTGTACTTTTCATTGAAATAGTTTTATTACATGGTGGGCTTCAAACCCAACGCACAACCTTTGCTTGATGACCAAAGGAAGCCCGCCGCTCAGATTCGCCGCCAAAGTATATCGGGTGATAGTTTTTTGACGTTTCCAATATATATTATAAGCTAGTATTATAAGCTAGTTTTTTTATATTTCTGTTATTGTATTATATTTTAAATTGTTATATATAATTAAAATTAATTGTTTGTGTATGGCTTAATTTCAAAAGCTATAAAGCCTCAAAGGCTTAGTTTATAATAAATACATGAATATCGATTACAGCTTATTTATCTACTTTCTTAAAAAAATAGGAGAACTATGCTAAAAGTTAGTTGGATTTTAAAACTCTTACATGGATGTGTCGACAGTACATATTTATCTTTTGAGCTGCTTTTTATGAACTTTTGTAGAACTAATTACTTACAAAATGAACACTTAGATGCGCTTACGGAGACTTTAATTCCGTTTTATCCGTCACAGCATTCACAAGGCGGCGTAAGCGCTTGAGGCATTGGCTAAAATCTTTTTAGCTAAACGCTCTGGGCGTCCAAACGTTTCTCTTAAGATGTCCATAATAGTTGACACATTGGCAGAGTTGGATAGAAGGCTCTCTACGGTCTCTCTGGCTGTTCCTTTAAGTGCATCACGTAGGTGCATAATATTGTGTAGAGGCAAGTATTCGAACTCCATCATGGTGCTTTGAAAGGATTCAGTGAACGTTTGCCAATCCTCGGGTGTTTCTGAAAATGTAGGAAGCAAGTAGATTTTCTTATGACAATTGGATCTGAAACTTTCATCGTAAAGAGAATTTGAAGTTTCTCTATAGTTCTGGCAAAACGTCTGATATTGTTGCTGCAATGAATTCTGTTAAATAAATTACTGTGATGATGGCTGCGTGTTGAAGGCTTGTGGCGCCGAGGTTGGCTGCGCTGCTTGCGGCAATTGCGACTGTATCTGTAACATCGGCTGGGTGGTATTTTGCAGTGCCATTTGAGACGTAGGCTACGATGTTGGCTGCTGCATATACGACGATATCTGAGACGTCGCAGATAGGGGTATTTACCTTGAAAAACCGCTCAAAAATATTTGCTTGTTCCAATTAAGTGATACTTGACTGAATCAACTCTAGAAGAGTTATTAAGCTTATTTTTGTCAAATAAAGGCATAAATGAAGTTTATTGGGTATATTTGGGTTATTTTTTATTAATGTGAAAAATATTATATAATATAACTATAAAATGAAATATAATGATGTTTTAAATTATTCAATTATTGTACTTGTAATTCATCTTCATGAATATATTCTTCACCCGTCTCTTTGTCTGTTTCTTCATGTTCACTTTTAGAGGGTATTGTAGTCTCGTCTAAATTTTGTAAAGAAGATGAACCAGGAATCCCAGAAATCAACAGTGCAAGAGCTTCTTTGGTAAATTTTTTAGATTTTTTAACAGGCAAGGGTCTCAAACGTGTTATAACAGGATCCGAACTTAAAAGTAACCTGAATATAGTACTAAACTTTTAATTATTTATTATATCCTAATGCTTATTATGTTTTTTAAACCTGTTAAGAACATCCACGATGCATCCTGTTGCTTCTTCGGACAGCTGCCCATTTGGTAACAGAGCATTTTGAATAATTTCTGATCCATCAATCAGAAGTTTGTGCATCGTTGGAGTCATAGGATGCCAGGAATAGAGCTCAACATAAAACTAAGCAGTATCGAAAGCAAATGCATCAAACTTTGGGATATCCTTTTCAAATCCACTAGAAATTACTTCTTATATTACTTTTAATCTAAAAAGAAGTTACAAATCAACGCCAGTTATTTCAGCAACTAGTTCTGGATTGTTGAAATACCTACGACTTGTTTTGCCATCATTGGTGTGACCCGAAGCCCAGCTTAATTTTTTGTTAGAAATCTATCATTTCTCCGTTTATAACTTATCCATCTTACTTAAAAGTCATGTCTATATTAAAATAAATCAGATTTAAAGTTAAAACTACCAATAAAAGTAAAGTTGAATTAAGTTAAATACCTTATATATGCAATTTAAAGCTTAAAATTTTTAAGTTTTTCTTCCGTGCAAGACGCTTTATTGAGTAATTAGCTTTGAAGTTTATTTAGTTTAGCTTCATAGCTATTGTCTTCACACTTATTCATAACATCATACAGATATCTTCAAGTAACAATGCACAAGCCAGACGATCGTTCAAGCAAAATAAGTTTTTTGTTTTATTAAATTTTCTTGATTTTTCATAAATCCTTACACACATCAGGGACAATAAAATCTGAGGGGGGATGGTAATGGGCAGCATTTTCTTTTGGTTTTTGCTTTTTGATAACTTCCTTCTTTAGCTGCTGTAAAAAATGTTACCCAATAACACCCTATAATATTACAAAAGGTCCATCATACAAAAAAAAAAAAACAAATAAACTGGCCATTTGCATATATTGACAATAAATCCAATATCTATTTTATTAAAGGTTCAATATACATAAAAAAACTTTATTTTAAAGTACACACCTGCAGCTAAATCTTCCATAGTGTTGTGTGGAGGCCCGGTGAAATCCTACCGGCTGCGCCATAATGTTGTGTGGTGTTCTCCGTTGAACCCACACAACTCTGTTGTGTAACGTTATATGTATTACCTGTTACATCATTAAATGTATACTCACCAAATGTTTTTCTGCGCTGGTGGTACCTGAAAGTTTAAAATGAGACTTCACTTCTTGATTGCTTGATTAACTCTCTTTTTTCTTTATTAATTTTACTCTTATTTATATCACAGATTTGAATCTTAAAATCTACTTGGTCTCAAGATCATTATATTAACTTCCGTAATGAAACTTGATGACAATTACATAATAGTTACATATATACAATTAACCTAGACATTTTTGCTAAACAACATACAAATATACATACTTCGTATTTTAAATATACAAACAAACATATTACAAACAAACATTCTTTGTTTACTTCCGCAATATAATTTATAAGCTATGGTAACAGAAGCTCAGCTCAAGTAGCTGGCCCTTGCTTACTTGCTGTTTTAAGCTGACCGTTGCACTTTTTAATTGTTGGGTGCTTGACCGTAAACTTAAATTGGCAAGCATTACAAAAACGCTGATCGCTTCATTATTATTGAGGTAGGTCAGTATTTGTAGTTTATAATATAAAAACAACTCAACTTCGCTTGTGACGAATGAGTCACAACATTCCTCCCCCCTCTGACAAAGAAAAATTATTCTATTCATTTAGCAATAATTTTTCGTCACATGAATTTATCAGAATTTTGCATAATGTGAGGTTCATTTTTATCATTAATACATTAATATTTAATAACTTTTTCGAATAAAGATTTCTTTGAATTTTATATGCAGTGTTTTTTTTTCTTTTGAATTTTTTGTCTTATAATAATAATTCTCTTAATTTTGTTTTTAGTAAAAATATTTCTTAATAGCAATTTGTATCTTATATTTTCCTTTTATATATTTATTTTTCTTACTTTTTACACTCTTTTCTATTTATTTTTTGTGTATTTTCTCTTAAATTTAGGATTTTTGATTATTACGTGACAAAGTTATTGTAGGTTTCCTTCCCCCATCTGAAAGAAAATTTTTACCTTGAAGAGGTTTAATTTTCTTCAATCTTAAAGTACTTATATGTGAGAAGAGACAGGCATCATTTTACAGTTAATTTTTTAAAATTCCTTGCATGTTTACATTGTTTAGTAATATTGTGTACTAAATAAGTTTTGTATAAGCTATCTAATATTCTTTACTTTATTTATGTGTATCTGTTCGTGGGTCCTAGTAATTTTGATGATTAGTTTTTTGATTTTCGATAAAGTTGTTCTTCTTCCTGGCATTATTATGAGGACTCTGCTGATGTTCTGTTTTATGATGATCATTGATAACCGTTAGTGACAAGTATATGTCACCCCTTTTCTTCTCTATTGAAGTATTTAAACTGCTTTACTTCTTGTGAAGTCTTGAAGTTGAAGTCTTGAAGTTGGTGAAGTGTTGAAGTTACGAAAAATATGCCAAATTTCGTTTTTATTTCGTGTTTTGTGTTGTTGATATTTTCGTAAGTTTATATTAAAGTTTGCTTTTAGTTTTGACAAGCTATGTTTGCTAGTATTGTTAATTGGGAAGCGACTCTTTATATTTATCAAACACTTTGGTTTCGTTCTGGTTAAGCGTTTTCCTAGAAAGGTATGAACTAAATGCAGGTATTTCACATTATAGACGTACTTTCGTGGTTTTCTTAAGCCAGAATGCATTTTGTAATAACAAATTATGCATATCCGAATTCATTTTTAATCGTTGTACTTGTAAGCCTTTCAATCATAAAGAAATCTTACGACTTAATTGATTTTCTCGTTTAAATGGAAAATTGTTTGATTCGTTGTGGATACAATCTGTCGCTGTAATTTCAAATTTTTAATAACACTTTGTAACCTTCCACAAACATTTAAAAGCCTGTATATTTTCTTGTTGTATTTTTTCTTTTTTTTTATAAATGCTTTCTTATATGTTTTACTTGAAACATGTTTTGCTTTATTACTTAGCCTTTGATACTTTTAACTCATTAACGTCTGAGGCCTCGAACTTCGTCAGAATAGCTCCTTTCTCTTGTATAACGTTGTCCACCTGATCGACTCAGTTTTATTGCTGCTGCGGCCAACTCGAACCAGAACTAGGACCACGATTATTGATACGGAAAAGTTTCGTGTAATAAATGTGTAGTTTTGATTTTTATAAAAATCTTATCGTAAATATTAATTTTTATCTTGTAGTATGGTAAATTAAATTTGTGAGTTTTCTCTTGTATAATTTTAATTTGATTTCTTGAATATCTCTTACAACTTTTTAATCTTTTGTATTTTAACCCTCTATTAACATATAATTAATTTGAAATTGTTTATTGATTAAAACCAATTTTCTTTTTATTTAATGTTTGAAAACTTATTTTCAAAAATTAAAAATTTAATTTTCAAATGCCTTTGTTAAATTAAAAAAAATTTAATGAATACCTTTATCTCAACGAATTTAAAAAAAAAAAATTTTTTCATCTCAAAAAAAAATTCAATATCTCTGTTTAATGAAACTTATTTAGTTTCGTTTGATTTTATTTTCATATTTTTGGTTTAATTTAATGTTTGATTGAATTTTTAATGTAATTCTAATTTTAATTTAATTTAATTTTTATTTTTATAACATAATTTAATTACTGTGAAACAACTTCAGTAAATTATTATGTATTTTCTTAGCTTTTCCTTTTATTAAAATCTCAGTGGTAACCGGACTTTTTATTGCTATTACCTCATATGGGCCTATCCATATAGGTGAAAATTTATTTTTTCTAGCCTGATTTTTCATCAGTACTTTGTCACCAATTTTAAATTCTACAGGATTTAAAGAGTTATCATACTGTATTTTTGATAATTCTTTTGCTCGCTCCTGGTTCTGTCTCACTAGTTCGTGAGTTCTTTGGATTTGATATTTAAGGATTTTTGAAGGATCTTCGGTGTTATACACCGGACTACATTTACGTTTGAGATTAGTTGGCATTTCCGAATTGAACCCATACAAAGTTTTGAACGGAGTTTGTTTGGTGCTCATGTGCGGTGTGTTATTGTGCACATGCATTGCAGATGCTAACCACTGGTCCCAATTTGACCCATCCTCTTTTGCAAAACTTCGTAAGTATTCTGCAAATGGACGATGGCTTCTTTCCAATGAGCCATTAGCTTGTGGATGGTATGGAGTTATGTGTAATTTCTTAATTCCTAACATTTTACACACATCCGAAAATAATTTCGATACAAAATTTGAACCGTTATCGGTAATCAGAACTTTTGGAGTATTGTGACGAGTTATAATTTCGTCGAAGAACGCTTTTGATACTGTACTAGCTTCAGCATCTGGTATTGCAACACATGCCATGTGTTTTGAAAAATCATCTTGAAAAGTAAGTATGTATTTATTTCCTGACACAGTCTCTGGTAGGATACCCACTATGTCCATGTAAACTTTATCAAATGGACGCGTCGGTGTATCTGTTAACACCATTGGCATTTTTGTTAATTTAGAACATTTATTAACCTGGCATTTTTGACATTTCTTAACATATTCCTTGATTTGCTTTTGCATCCCTTTCCATTTATATTCTTGCCTTATTCTGAAATAGGTTTTTAAAGCTCCTTGGTGCCCACCTAGTGGTAGATCATGAAAATCTCTCAAAATTCTTTTAATGTCTTTTGGGTCGGTTAGAATTACTATTTCTTCATTCTTTTGGTCTAACACGTCATCATATTGTTCACTAGATTTCTCTGCAGTTTCTTCCGTTTCAATTTTCTTTTCTTGTTCTTTAGCCTTTGACCTTGTTTGAACTATTACTATATCCTGCTCTTGTTGGGGTATCCTACTAAGCGCATCCGCATTTAAATTTCGTTTACCTGGTTTATATATAATTTCATACTCGTATTCTGAAAGTTTGTGCCGGAATCGTGCTAAACGCGATGTTTGGTCTTTCAGATTTGCTATTCCCCTCAATGGTTGATGATCCGTATATATCTTAAAAGGCCTTCCTAACAGATAAGCCCTAAAATTTTTTGTTGCCCAAACAATTGCTAAAAATTCTTTTTCGATTGTCGAATAGCGTTTTTCTGCGCTATTTAATGCCCTACTCGCGAATGCAATTGGCCTATCCTCGCCAACTTTGCCTTGTGATAAAACCGCACCTAGTGCCTCTCCACTAGCGTCTGTAGTTAATAAGAAAGGTTTTTCAAAATCTGGGTAAGCTAAAACTGGAGACGAGGTAACTGCTTCCTTCAACGTCTGGAAAGCTTGCTGACAGTTATCTGTCCATTGAAACTTTACGTCCTTTTTAAGCAAATTATTTATTGGTAACACGATTTGTGACATATTTTTTATAAATTTTCTATAGTAATTTACTAAACCTAAAAATGCCTGAACTTCTTTTCTATTTCTCGGAACTGGTATATTTTTCACACATTCCAGTTTTTGTGGATCTGGCAAAGCTCCCATTTCCGAACATTTATGCCCTAAATATGCTATCTCACGACGTAAAAATTGGCATTTCTCTGTGTTTAACTTTAAACAATTCTCCCTCAATTTCTGAAAAACTCTTCCAAGTTTTTCCTCATGTTGCTGTAAATTTTTACCATAGATTACAATATCGTCTAAATATACAAAACAATCTATCCCTTGTAGTCCTGTAAGTATGTGATTCATAAGCCTTTGGAATGTAGCTGGGGCTCCAGTTAGTCCAAACGGCATTCTGTTAAACTCATAATGACCTAACGACGTACTAAAAGCTGTCTTTTCCTTATCCTTGCTATTCACTAAAACTTGATGATAGCCACTAGCTAGATCTAGTGTTGAAAAATATCTACAATGACCTAACTGATCCAGAATTTCGTTTACTCATCGTTTACTTTTCTGAAATCAATAACTAATCTCCACTTTTTCTGTCCGTCTTCCCCGGGTTTCTTTGGAACAAGCAACATTGGTGAATTCCACGGGGACTTGCTTAGCCTGATTATGTCATCATCTAAAAGTTTTTCTACTTGTCTTTGTATCTCCTCTCTATGCATTTGTGGTAACCTGTACTGTCTTTGATTAATTGGTGCTTGATCTCTTTGCATTTGAATTTCATGTTTTAAAACAGAGGTGCATGACAATTTATCTCCTTCAAGCAAGAAAATATCATGAAAAGACGTTACTAAATTTTCTATTGATGCTCTTTCTTCAGTGTTTAAACTTTTGTCGAATTTAACTGTTTCTATCAATCTATTAACCCTTTCTCTTACGTCTACTTCCCTTGCACTATACGACGAGCTCGCATCCACTATGAACTCTTTAAAATTTGAAAAATTTGGTCTTAAATCTTTAGGTATGACACAGTCATCCTTATTCGCATTTAGCACTGTTGCATATGCCATTTTATTCTTCACATTTGCTAACGTTTCACCTAAATAAACCCCCGGCATAATCTCTTGTTTATGGATTACAACAACTGAAATATTTGTTTTTATCGGAATTTTAACCGTTTGTATTGTTCTTGCTTTAACACTTATCTCCTTATTGTAGCTTAAAGAACTAATCTCGTTTATTTGTTTTAGAGGTAATTCCACCCTAGTCTCCATGTGTTTACCATAGACTGTTAACGTCTTATTAATGGCATCTATAACTGAATTATTCCACAAACTATCCCGACCTAAAATACCATCTGCAGGCAACCCTTGTTCTAGTGCCACTACGTGTAACTTAAAACTTAAGTTCTTTATCTTATCGTGTTGGATCTCTACAGACCCCAATGTATCTACAAAACCCCCAAATGCTCCACTCAAATGTTTAATTTCCCTTGTATCTTTATTCAAATTTTTCTTTAATGCATTCTGTTTAACTAAACTGGCTTCAGCCCCGGTATCCACAAGAAAAATGAGTCGTCCTTCTATAGAATCCTTGCAGGGAATTTCTATGAACACATCATTGACTTTGCGAAAACCAAAACTCCTACCTTGTTCGTTCCTATTTTGAAACGTAAAATTCTTATTGTGTAACGAGTTTGCTAAATCTTTATCTCTTTCCTGAGAACTACTTAATATAGCTTCTTTTCCTACTGTATCCCTATCTGTTGATACTTCCATCTTTGACTCGGTGGTGAGGATGTTTACTATCTTTTGCGACGTTAAATCTTCCTCCCCTATTTTTTCTTGCTCTGTTACCATCAATTCTTCGATGTTTGAATAAAAATTGTTAAATAAAAAATTAGCCTTATCTTCTGACGTACTATCTTCTGTCAAGGTGCTTTCTGTTATTTCATTAGTTACCAAAACTTTAGTCTTATCTACCGATGTACGATTTTCTGGTATTTTGTTCCCCATTTTCCTTGGTGTACAGATGTTTACAATCTTTTTTGACGTGAAATCATCTGTGACTACCCTACTTGGCCCAGTTTTCCTTAATTTTTTGGGTTCCCAGCTCATTGGCCTTGGCTGGGCCCTCAATAGTTTCCCTGTTTCGAATCGTATTCTCTCTTTGCATCACAATCCTGCATTTTGTGTCCTAATCTTGCACACCATTTACATTTAACCTCATATTTGTTTGATTTTTGCATCATGTTACCATTGCTCTTTTGATTTATGTTATAATTATTCTGACTTCTGTCATAACTGTTTTGATTTCCCTTTATTTCATTATTATTCATATTTCTTCTAGCCGAACAGTTTAAATTATATTCGTGATCATAATGTCTACACTTCTGACAATAAACTTGATTTTTTACTTCGTAGCACTCATCTCTTGTGTGCCCTATTCTACTACAAAATGAACAAGTTAAGTTAACATTTCTAGACCTTATATTCTCATAATTTCTTGGTATTTGAATTCCTGGCAGGTTCTCTGATGATGAGTAAGGCCTATGACCTGCTTCAACCTCATGATCAGCCAACCTACATGCCACATCATTTTTACTGAAATTTATACCAAATGCCCTTTGATTTGGTCTCGTATTTTTCCCTCTTTCGATAAGCCCAAATGCACTTATCGCTTCTTCCACTACACTCTCAAATGTTCCTGTTTTAACGCTTAGCATATATAACCTCAGAGTTGAATCCTGCAGACCAACTCTGAAAGTTGTAATCACAGTTTTATTTAATTCACATAAAAGTGCGGACACACCGTCTTTGTATTCGTTATTAATTATATCTTCTGCTGTTGTTTTTAGAGCACTTAACCGTCTTGCATATTTTTGTATTTCTTCACCAGGTTGTTGTAATGTCTTCTGTATTTCCTGCCATACTACATCTAATTCTTTTCTTTCCAAATACGTTTTCTTTATAAGTATAAATAATTCATTAAGATTATTAAATTGTCTTGGTCTTACTAATTTGAAAGCATCTCCATAAAGTCTTAGTTTCACACATTGAATAAATTTTTCTAAATTCGATTGTCCTACCACTTGGAAAGCTAATTCTGTACCAAGTATAAACTTATACACTTCCTCATGTAGCTCACTGGAGTCTGCTCCTGAAAATAGAGGCACAAGCTCCGATACTATTTTCGCTATCTCGCATATGTTCATTCTGAAATTTTTTTTTTTTTATTATGATTTCATTATCTTTTCGTTGCCTTTGAAATTTTCTGTGTTCAACAACAACTCTCACCCTATACTATAGTTTCGCTGTGAATTTAATTCTGTAATCTAATCTACAAATTTTTATTTTACTGGTTTTAAACCTTTTTAATTATATTCTGGAGGGTCCGGTCAACTACAAGGAATTGGCTACGGAATCGCAGAATCTTTGGGAAGTTATTATTATTTATTTATTTATTTGAACACGGGTAACCGAGTTCGAATCACTATCCTTTTTTAAAAGGGACTACCCTTTTTTAAAAAGGACTACCGGCTGCGCCATAATGTTGTGTGGAGGCCCGGTGAAATCCTACCGGCTGCGCCATAATGTTGTGTGGTGTTCTCCGTTGAACCCACACAACTCTGTTGTGTAACGTTATATGTATTACCTGTTACATCATTAAATGTATACTCACCAAATGTTTTTCTGCGCTGGTGGTACCTGAAAGTTTAAAATGAGACTTCACTTCTTGATTGCTTGATTAACTCTCTTTTTTCTTTATTAATTTTACTCTTATTTATATCACAGATTTGAATCTTAAAATCTACTTGGTCTCAAGATCATTATATTAACTTCCGTAATGAAACTTGATGACAATTACATAATAGTTACATATATACAATTAACCTAGACATTTTTGCTAAACAACATACAAATATACATACTTCGTATTTTAAATATACAAACAAACATATTACAAACAAACATTCTTTGTTTACTTCCGCAATATAATTTATAAGCTATGGTAACAGAAGCTCAGCTCAAGTAGCTGGCCCGTGCTTACTTGCTGTTTTAAGCTGACCGTTGCACTTTTTAATTGTTGGGTGCTTGACCGTAAACTTAAATTGGCAAGCATTACAAAAACGCTGATCGCTTCATTATTATTGAGATAGGTCAGTATTTGTAGTTTATAATATAAAAACAACTCAACTTCGCTTGTGACGAATGAGTCACAACAATAGCAAGAAACTTTTTTCATAACATTAATGACATTAATGAAAACAATTTGATATGAATATATTTTAGACGTCAACAAAATAGTAAAATTTGTTTAAATCTCATACAAAAAGAGCTACAATTTAAAATTTTGTACCATTACGAATCGGCAGTGGGGGTATTTTAACTTCGGCCAAGTCGAAGATATACCTTACTAGTTTCATATATTATCGTTCATAGAAGAAAATCTAATCACGTTTTTCTCGAAACAAGTTTTTTCAAATTGGTTTCTAAGATATTTCGAGTTCTGCTTGATCGATTTCGATGAATCTTCATAGACTCTGTTAAGCACTCTACCTATTAAAAGCCGAGAAACTTTAATATTTTGTTTTTTACGGCTAAGAATTTCTGCCAAAAAGTGGGGTTTTTGTAAATTTGTTTTTCAACGCATGCCATTTTTTTTTTGTTTTGTTTGTTTTTTTTTTTGCGTAGGTAGAGTGCTCAACTACAACCCTTTACTGAAGAATGCACTTTGACTTTTTACTTTCCGACGCCTTGAAAATGCTGGAGACGAGAAACCAACTTACAACCTTTTTTTAAACACGCCAACTTCAACGACCTCTAGAAAATAATCAACAAATACAAAAACAAAAAAAAAGTATTTTTTTATATCTTCAACTTTAATTGTACATAATGTAAATAAATTTTAATTAAATAATTTAACAATACTATGTAAAAAAAATTAATAAAAAAGGTATTGTTTTTAATAGCTTCACACTGTAATAGTACCTTAACTTGTATAAAGCATGTGAGTCAAAATGATACGTTAAGATGATAGAAACTGTGGTCCTGTGAGTCAGTACTGGTGCAGGGGTCAACTGTGGTCAATGAGTCTTAGAAACAAAAAATAGGATTCCCTGAAACAAAAACACATCATTCTTTAGGATCGGACGATAAATTACGAAGTTATAAAGAAATATGTCGATGAGCGACCCCTACGTTCGGTCAAAAAAAACACATTTTTTTTTAAACTTTTTTCAATAATTCTTCAGATTAGCTGCTATGATGCGAAATTTATTTTTTTGATACGGTCTAATGTACAGCTTTGTGTTGAAAATTCTCTTACTATCGCAGCTCTCTCGCTTTGCGTTAAAAATTTTCTAACTCTCGCAGCTCTCCGCAAATAAATTTGGTGTCATCTTCAAGGTGAAAGTTTGAAGTTATCAGATCCAAAGTATTTCGAAGAACCAGGAGGAATAACAAAAGTTATAGCTTAATAAAAAATAAACTTAAAAAAAGCGAAAATTAAGGAATACGTACATTGCCACAGTACAATTGGAAAAAAATGTTTTTAAAAAACACGTCTAAAGTGCCTTTGTTCAAAAAAATAAGTTTGAGCTAATTCCGTTTAAAATTAAAAATTCTACAATCATTCGCACACAGTAGTGTAAGCAACATTGTAGGAAAAAAGAAAAAATGTTTGCTCAACTTTGGATGACCATAGAGACCAATACTTGGAATCATATTACTTGCAAAGTGTGTTTTTCACATGTTGGATATGTCCAGATTACAAAAAGTAGAAAATTAAGCAAACCCCGTAACTTTGGAATAACCCTGAATGCGAGGGTTTTGCCCATATTTCTCCCAATGTGCGGCGGCTGTGTACAAAATGGAGGCACTATTAGCGGTCTCGTTTGAGATATTGACATCGGCTCTGGTGACTGCAAAGGTTGCGATGTTGGCTGCATTGGCGTTGGTAGATGTAGGATTGATGAAGGCTGTATTGGCTTTTCTTGTGTTTGGGTTTGCTGCATCGTCAGCGGAGGTTTCGGCTCCGAAATATTTGACTTTGGAGTCGGCTGTATCGCTGGCGGTGACGTAAGCTGTGAATTAATCGAATTTTGTTGTAGATGATTAATTTCGCTTCTTAACTGAAGCACTCTTTCTTGTAACTGCTGGTTATTCGTTACGACCAAGGCTTGCATAGAGTGTATCTGGCGCTTAAACTCATTAAACATGGCGTTAATTTTTCATTCAAAATCCCGAGTGATGACGTCGAACTTTTCATTTTCGACGGCAGGTTTCGGTTCGATTCGGCTGGAGCAGGTGATGCCATCATTGTTGATGGAGTCTTCAGTGGTGTCTGCTTAGCTGACGCTGGCGTAGTGGCTGAACCTTTACAGTTCTACAGAAATCACCACCTCTTCAAGTTCACCAATTAAATTATGACTATTTCCTAAATTATGAAAATATTTCTAAATGCTATGGCACAATTAGACTAGGTACCTTCATAAATTATTTATAAGTTGATTTATGTGAACAACTTCTTTAAAATTGTTTTTTTTTATATATTGTTATCATTCTAAAGTGCATGTACATTGATTATAACTAGTAAACCTGTTGCCCGAATTCGAGCAATTCAATAAAAATTAAATGTAAGAAACATAATAGACGTTTAATATATGATATTCTATTCAAGAAGCTTTTTTCCTCAAAAACGATATATTCAGTCTCAATAACAAGTTAAAAGATCATTATATGAATGCTTTGACTTAAAACGTATGATCTGACACTAAATTCTTAAATTTAACTGTCAAAATACGAAGACGAACTGACACTAATATTACTACTGAGATAAACATTATTACTATTAAAAAAATGTCTCTGCTTAACTTTTCAAGCTATAAAACATAACTAATTTAAAAAAAAAAGAAATAAAAAATTAATTTAAGAAATAAATTCATAATAAGATATAATTCAAAACTTAATAAAAAATACTTCCAGAACACCTACAACATCAATTTATAACACATTTTGATGAAAAAACGCCAAAAAACCCCAAAAAAAATTGCTTTTTGAAAACCGTTAAAATTTGACTGAGTTGTTTGCTCGGAAAGTGGAACTTTTGATTTTGGAACTTCATTTTTCGAACAATTGACATTTGAGGAATGCATAAAAGATAATTTTGGTGAAAAATTTTTAGTTTTGAAAAAAACTAAAATTCGATCAATTTATAAGCTCTTCTCAAACTAAGTTTCAAATCGATAAAATAGCGGATTTTTGTACAAAAATTTTATTTCTGTTTTAAAATGTTGGGAACCCCCTGAAGCGAAATCACAATCTTTAAAAGTGGTTTGCACATCTACAGCCTAAACCTAATTTAATAACATCTGAATCGATAAAATCGGTCCATTGGTCTGGGAGGAGTTGAAGTCACAAAAAAAACCTTAGCCTATTAATTATATAGATTACAGAACAAAAGCTGGTGATCTGACTGTGAATATGCTCAAGCCTCGGCATATGGCGAAGCACAAAAACCACCACCTCTTCAAGTTCATCAATTAAATTATGACTATTTCCTAAATTATGAAAATATTTCTAAACGCTATGGCACAATTACACCAGGTAAGTTCATAAATTATTTAAGGTATTATTACAGTGTGTAAAAAATGAAAAATAATTTTTTTTTTTTAGAATCTGGTTTTTGAAGGTCTTAAGAATGCGTATACGAAATTTAAGAAAAAAATATCATTTAAAAAAAATATAACATACATTATATTCGTATGTCGCGCATTTATTCATATATTATCGTTGAAAATCTAATCGCGTTTTTCTCGAAACAAGTTTTTTCAAATTGGTTTCTAAGAAATCTCGAGTTCTACTTGATCGATTTCGATGAATCTTAATTCATTGTGATCTTCATAGACAGTGTTAAGCACTCTACCTATAAAAAGCCGAGAAACTTTTATATTTTGTTTTTGTCGGCTAAGAACTTCTGCCAAAAAGAGGGGTTTTTTGTAAATTCGTTTTTCAACGCATGCCATTTTTTTTGTTTTGTTTTTTTTTATTTGCTTAGGTAGAGTGCTCAACTACAACCCTTAACTGAAGAATGCACTTTGATTTTTAACTTTGCGACGCCTTGAAAATTCTGGAGACGAGAAACCAAATTACGACCTGTTTTTGAACACGTCAATTTCAACGACCTCGTGTTGTTTTTAATAGCTTCACACTGTAATAGTACCTTAAAAGTTGATAATGTACATTGATTATAATTACAGAAACAAAAGCTGGTGATCTGACTGTGAATATGCTCAGAGCCTTGGCATATGACCCATATCAGGAAATATTTTACAAAACAAACATAAAGGATGAATATCAACACTTACCAATAACATCAAAATCGAGAACGTTTACCGAAGAAAGGCTGTACCCTTTTTACAGGCAAAAATTACGAATTTCATAGAAAAAGTGGGACCATTTGCAAGATTTAAAAAGACTATTGCCGCTGGATTGCCACCAATTTTATGATAACTTTCAAATTTATGATTAATTTCATGAATTAATTATATCTTCAGTTATCAAATAAACTTCAAAAAGCCCTAAATGCACTTTCACGAAAAATTTAGCGTTTTTCTATAAAAATAAATATATTAGTGTTTTTGCAAACAAACTGTATTTTAATAAACTTTAATACTCTGCACTTTCGGTTTTTATACAGTTTTTTGTGTCTCCTGAACAAAATAAAAAATGTCAATTAGGGCTGTTGTACAAGTGAGCGACGATATATATGTGTGGTTACAAATTTTAATTCAAAATATAGTGCAATAATAATTAATATTTTAAGTGGAGTCTTGATTCTTTCCTTGACTGCAACATTTAGCAAACTCCGAACAGCCAATTTTAAACTACAACAAGAAAGTCTAAAGTCGGTCTAGCCCGACTATGAAATACCCTAAACCTACTTTTTCAAAATACAATAATAAAATGGGAGTATCCGTGAGCGGATTTAGAGCATATTTTATATGCATTTCAATTTTAGTAGCTCACATGTTCTGTAGCTCACCTGTTAATGCCTTCATAGTATTTCCGCTATTGTGGGTTGTATGGGAGGTGGTAGTGTTCGTGGACGGATTACGACCAGGGCTGCCGTTTTGGTAAAATATTGCCAAATTTGGTAAAAACATTTTGACTTGGTAAAATAGTAAATTTTTTTTGGTTTGGAAAATTTAAAATTGATGAAAAATTACAATAACTTGCATTTAAATAAAATTATTGTGTTAAAATTATATCAATCATGCTCGTTGTGCAGCACCACCCTTATGATTGAAAATAATCTTTCAAATAAATACGAACACATCAAGTGAAAATTACACGAATGAACGCAAAGCAAAACGTCTTGCTAAATGTTAAGATGGGACATTACATTCACGGCAGAGAAAACAGACCTTTTTTAAAAATTCATTACTTACTTACTTACTTAGGTGGCCATGACAACCCGTTGACGGGTTACGGCCGACTTCATCAGTTCTCGCCACGCGTCTCTGCCTCGCGCGCGCCGTCTCCAATCTCTTTCACCAAGCGCGGTAAGGGCTTCCTCGGCCTCGTCAATCCATTGGAGGCATGGTTTTCCTCTTCGCCGTCAACCCTCGGCTTTCGCCTCAAACACGTTTTTCGCTGGAGCTTCTTCATCCATACGAAAGACATGACCCAGCCAACGTAGTCGCTGAATTGTTATACGCTGGACTATGTCAATGTCGTCGTAGAGCTCGTACAGTTCGTGGCTCATTCGAATGCGATAGTCGTCGCCAACTCGAACAGGACCAAAGATTTTGCGAAGAACTTTCCTCTCGAACACCCCAAGAGCGGCTGCATCTGTTTGCGATACCACCCATGCCTCAGCGCCATAGAGAAGCACAGGAATGATGAGCGTCTTGTAGAGTGTTAGTTTTGACGATCGAGAGAGGGCTCTGGAACCTAATTGCTTACTTAGCCCGTAGTAGCACCTATTAGCAATTGTTGTTCTTTGCTTTATCTCCAGGCTGACATTGTTGTTGCTGTTTACGGCGGTGCCAAGGTATGTTAACTCCTTGACAACTTCAAAGTTATATTTGCCTGCTGTAACATGGGAGCCTAGACGCCGCACTTCCCTATTTGCAGACAGCATATACTTTGTTTTGCCCTCGTTCACCGTCAAACCCACTTTGGCTGATTCCTTTTCGATAGCGGCGAAAGCAGCGGTTACAATTCTCTTGGTTCTGCCGATGATATCGATATCATCAGCATACGCAAGGAGCTGGACACCTTTATAGAAAATGGTACCATTTCGATGTACACCTGCCTTTGTAGGATCCCCTCCATGATGAAATTGAAGAGATCGCATGATAGCGGGTCGCCTTGTCTGAAACCTCGTTCGGTATTAAAGGTTTCGGAGAGGTCATTTCCTACCTTGACGGAGCTGCATGTATTGTTCAACGTCATCTTGCAGAGCCTTATCAACTTTGCAGGTATACCGAACTCAGACATTGTTGCGTACAGGAAATCCCGAATCGGGCTATCGAACGCAGCTTTGTAATCAACAAAGAGATGATGGGTGTCGATTTGGTTTTCGTGGGTTTTCTCCAGAATTTGGCGTAGTGTAAAAATCTGGGCTATGGTGGACTTGCCAGGACGAAAGCCACACTGATAAGGTCCAATCAGTGTGTTGGTATGCGGCTTCAATCTTTCACACAATACGCTCGAAAGAACCTTGTATGCGATGGAAATAAGACTGATACCTCGTTAGTTGGCGCAGATTGTCGGGTCTCCTTTCTTAAGTATAGGACAAAGCGTACTGAGATTCCAACCGTCGGGCATGCTTTCCGCTAGCCATATTTTGCTGATGAGTTGATGCATGCACCTCATCAATTCACCGCCGCCGGTTTTAAACAATTCAGCTGCCAGGCCGTCAGCACCTGCGGCTTTGTTGTTTTTGAGTCGCTGGATAGCAACTTTAACCTCGTCATGGTTAGGTGGTGGAATTTCCACTCCATCATCGTCGATTAGTGGTGTCAGACTGCATTCTCCAAGGGCGGAATTGTTGGTATCGTCGCCTGCAAGCAGATTGGAAAAATGCTGTCTCCATAATTTCAATGCGCACTGCGTATCTGTAACCAGATCACCATTCTCATCTCTACAAGTGGATGCTCCGGGCTTGAAACCTTGGGTTAGACGCTTAACCTGCTGGTAGAATTTTCGAGCATCCTTCTTGCCCTGGTACACCTCAATTTTTTCTCGCTCACGCTTTTCCTGCTCTCTCTTTTTTACGTCTGAAAAGGCATCTCTCTTCCTTCGTCTTATCGCGATAGTTTTCGTGCATGGCTCGCGTTGCAGCTGACTGCAGCGTCTTTTTATATGCGGCGTATTTTGCTGCTGTCGCGTCGCGACACTCCTGGTCATACCATAGGTTGCGGGCGCCGAAAACCAATGACTTCTTCAGCAGCAGTGCGCATGGAGTGGGATATATGCGCCCAAAGTCCACCAGCGTCGTCGAGGCAAGAGTTAGGTTGGTTGAGCTTAACCGAGAGTTGAGCGGAGTAGGCCTCGGCGGTCCGTTGTGATAGCAGCTTATCGACATCAAGCTTTAGTTGCACACCTGTGCGTACATTCTTCGCATTGCACAATCGCATGCGGATCTTGGCTGCAACAAGATAATGGTCGGAGTCAATATTGACCCCCCGAAATGTGCGCACATCCGGTACACTTGAAGCGTGCCTTCCGTCGATCACAACATGATCAATTTGGTTTCGCGTTTTTTGATCCGGGGACAGCCAGGTTGCCTTTTGGATATCGGGGTGTTGGAATCTGGTGCTACTAACTACCATGTTTCGCGCCGCGGCGAAGTCGATCAGTCTTAGACCGTTATTCGAAGTGATGCCAAAAGATGCCTTCTTTTCCGACCTTCGCGTTAAAATCGCCGAGAACTATTTTTACGTCGTGGGCCGGGCAGCGATCATACACGTCCTCTAGGCTCGCGTAGAAGGTGTCCTTGACAGCATCGTCCTTTTCCTCCGTCGGGGCATGTGCGCAAATTAGGCTGATGTAGAAAAATTTCGCCTTGACGCGGATTGTCGCCAGCCTTTCGTTCACAGGTGTGAACCGGGAAACAAGTTGGCGTAGTTTCCGACTTACGACGAATCCGCATCCAAATTCGGGCTTCTCCGCATGGCAGCTTTAGTAGATATCGCAGTCTGCTCTCTTAGAGCAGCCTTGTCCTTTCCATCGCATCTCCTGGATGTCGGTGATGTCAGCCTTTATTTTTTCGAGGGTTTCCGCCAGTTGGACAGTGGCACCTTCCCTATAAAGGGTCCGGACATTCCAGGTGCATATCCGTAAATCATTATCCGTTTTTCGTTTGCGGTGGTCGTCAACGTAGTGGGGGTTCATATCCGAGGCTGATTTTGTTTTCATTGGGAAGTTTTAATGTGGTTGGGACCCAAACCCTGCGCACATTCCATTTTTAAGGTCTTGAAGGGACCCCTCAAGTTTATAGTCTAGAGGAGACCTCACCGCTCAAATTAGCCGCCAAAGTTTATCGGGTGCTAGTTTTTGACGTTTCCAGGAGACACCACTTGGAGGTTTTGAGTCGACTTGAGACGATTTCGACATGGATAATGCTGGCCTCGCCAAGTTGAGGCAATCAGACACGTTGCCATGTGAAGATCGCCCCCTTGTCTCCCTTGTCTTTAAAAATTCATAGCTTAGTCAAAAACAAACATTTTTCCAAAATTTGAGCAATTACAAGACAAAAAAATTAAAAAAAAAAATATATTTTACACTCCAACATGGTTTTATATAGCTCCAAACTGGCGGCAAAGAAAAAACGGGGCGTCGTGGTTGCAGCGCTGGGATTCACAAAAATTGACTTTTAAATTTTAACAAAATTGGTTATCGTATGACAGGAGCTTTTTTTTAATTTTTTTTAAATTTTTGGTGATTTTCCAAATTTGAAAGTGTGTTTTTTCGAAAAAAATATAGACTTTAAAAATTCGTACGCTCGTGTCATACGATAGCGAATCAAGTTTAAAAAAATACAAAAAAAAAATTTCGTCAAAAAAGAACACGCTACCACTACGAAAAACATGGTTTCGAGATAAACGCCTTCAAAGTTTGTGAACAAAGAAAAAAAAGGTGAAAATAAAAAATGCTCTCTCACTAATCCGGCTATTTTACATGAAATTAGAATCTTAGAATGTTAAGAATATTTACTAAAATACAAAATTACAAAAAAATCAATTTAATAAAAAGGCCAATGTCATGTCCCCCCTTAATGCTTAGATCGTCGGCTTAGGGAAGAAATTGATGGATCGCTGAGATGGATAAGTAAATTTATATTTTTAATAAATTGATTTTCTTAAAATTTATATTCTAAGTGATGATGTTATTTCTATTTAGATTTGTTATTATAAAGAAGGCGACCAGTATGGAAAGCGATGAAACATATTCAAGCGTATAATAAATGTTAATTTAATTAAAATAAATGTATAAATGTATTGTTTCTTTAACTTAAAAATAAAAGTTTTTTGTGTTTGGTAAATTCTTTTTCATTTTGGTAAATTTTTTGATGAAATTTGGTAGAATAAAATGTTTGAGAGTGGCAGCCTTGATTACGACCAATTTTTGAATGCGTCTTATTTTTGGTTTAAAATATAAACATACAAAATTTTATCTCTGTAGGTTAAACATAAACCTATTTATTGAGTTTTTGATATTTGGTTGTATGGGAGGTGGGCGTGTCTGTGGTTGGCTGACATCCATTTTTCAAAACCATCTTCGTTTTGTTATAAAATACAAACGTATTAAATTTTATCTCTGCACGATAAACATAATCTTATTAATTGCGTTTTCAATTTTTGGTGTGTATGGGAGGTGGGCGTGTTCGTGGGTAAATAACATCGATTTTTTAAAATAATCTTTGGTTTGTTATAAAAAACATACGTTCCAAATTTTATCTCTGTAGATTAAACATAAGCTTACTTATTGAGTTTTTAATTTTTGGTTATATGGGAGGTGGGCGTGTCCGTGTGCAGATGACTCCCATTATTTGAAGACATCTTTGTTTTGATGTGAAATACATATGTATAAAATTTTATCTATGTAGGTTGAGCTTTTTTATTGAGTTTTAAATTTTTGGGTTGCATGGGAGGTGGGTGTGTCCGTGGGCGGATGACACCCATTTTTCGAAAACTTCTGTGTTTTGATGTAAAATACATATGTACCAAATTTTATTGCTGTAGGTTATACATGGTGTAATAGGTTTGGATTTTGTGTTCCTAAAAATGCCAAAGATAAGGCTTAAAGTTTTGATGGCCAATTTTGCCGTACTGTTTGAAGAAAAAAAAAGAACTAGATGTTTTAAGTCAAGTTTTCATTCTTCCCTTTTATTTCAAAGATCTTCAATATTTATAATAAAAATACCAGTATTAATTCTATTTAGATATTCTTAAACTCCTCCCCATTATTCTATTCTCATATTGTTTCTTACTTCAATTATGTTCTTAATAATTGTTCTTCTCTCACTTGCTCTTTGATTCCTCAGCTTGGAATTTTTGCTGCGCTTGCACTTGTGCAGCTAATAGGGTTAGCGAACACCAGTGAGCGCATTTCCTAACAATTGTCTGTGACGCAAAAACACAGTGACCTAATGACACTCGATAAGCGTTGGCACACGATCGAAAGAATGAATGAAAGAAAAACAAAGAAAATATATTTTGTTACCAAATATGTAACGTACCGTAAGCTGGCTGTGCTGTGACACTACACCCTTACCCTTAAGCGAAAAATTATTTCTTGAAATGATTTTTAAAGAATGGAGGATTTTAAGAATATTTTACATATTTATAAAGCTTAAATTATTTTTCTATATTTATAGTTTATTTAAATTACATGTTTGAATTATGTGTATATATGTATATGCAAAATATTTGTTTTTCTCTATAATTCTATTTGGTTTTAATATATTTAAATAAATGTCTTTAGCGTGTATAAGTTTATAATATAATAATATTGATGTAGTGAAATATATGGATATACGATTGATAAGTTTATTTTTATGTTTTTCTAATTATCTATTCTTCTTATGTATTCTTATATTTTGTAAACATTTTTTTTTTTTTTTTTTTGTTTTTAGCTAGTTTTTGTATTTCTTTAATAAGTTGTTGTGGAGTTCTTTTGGTTTGCCGTTTATTTCTACAACCGAGTTTACTCCTTTTCTATCAATAATTCTAAATGGTCCTTCATATGGGCTCTGTAGTTTTTTCTTATTTTCTACTCTTACAAAAACTAAATCTCCTATTTCTAATGATTGAGTCCTCATATTTTTATCGTAATCTATTTTTCTCTTATCCTTAACTTTGTTTATTATTTCTTTAGCTTTACTTATTGATGTTCTTAATCTTAGTTTCAATTCATTAGCGTAATTATCTCAGTCATAAATTTTGTTTGTTTGTCTAAGTGTATCACTTGGTAGTGACGGCAATTTTCCAAAGACTAGCTCAAACGGAGAATAGTCTGTGTCAACGTGGGGTGTCGTATTGTATGCAAAAGTGTAATAGGGTATCCATTTGTCCCATTCATAATCGTCTGTGAAGGAAAGTATGTATTGATTTAGAACTCTATGGTTTCTTTCAAGAGCACCGATTGTTTGGTGATGATAAGGTGTTGAAAAAATTTGACGAGTGTCTAGTAATTTACAAACACTTGACATTAGCTCGTTTGTAAATTCTGTCCCACGATCGGACATAAGTGTTTTGAAACAACCGTACTTGAGTATTAATTGTTCGACAAGGGTTGATGCGACTGTCTTGGCGTCTTTGGTTGCAATTGGGTGAGCGACTACAAATTTTGTTAGCTCACATTGCATCGTTAAAACATATCTATATCCGTTTGATATTCTTAAAGGACCTACAGTGTCAATTGATATTTTCTCAAAACTTGTCGCTGGTGTGTTTGTCAATAATAAACCTTCTTTAATGTGTTGTGTGGTCTTGTTTTTGTTGCATTTTTCACAGCTATTTATAAATTCTTTAATCATTTTTCTCATCCCTTTCCAAATATATCTTTGTTTTAGTTTTGAAATCGTTTTTCTAATTCCCATATGTCCTGATGTGCTTGAGTTGTGGAATTCTTCAATTAGTTTGTATTGTTTGAGCATGCTGTTTATTTGTATTGGAGCTTTATATATTAGTATTCGTATTGGCGAGGCTTTATTATCTTTCAATGCATTGTATTTCTCTTTAAACATATTTATATCGATATTTTTAAATATAAAATCTTTATCACAAAGGGCTAGCTCCTTTATTTGTGATTTTCTTAATAAACGATGTAGCTTCTCCAACATCTCACCTAGGCGCGAAGGGTCATCGCTACACGTTATGCGCAATTTATTATTATATATATTTATGGGAAGCTTGCTATTATTCTCAATGTTGAATTTCAATTTCACCAATTTCCTTACGTCATTAAAAGATGTGCATTCCCAAATATAGAGTTGGCCATACTCATTAGGACATGTGTCTTTTAATATATCACTTCCTTGGAGGTGTTGACTCAGGTGGTGGGTACCATTTTCAATGTTATTTTCACTCGCATTGTTCTTAAATTCTTTGCTCCTTTCTTCTTTGTTAATTTGTTTTGATTTGCTCCTTGTAACTACTAATACTTCTTCTTTCTCTTTATTTGTGGGAATTAAACTTTTGAGTATATTGCTATCAACTTTTATACGAGATAGCGCATCAGCATTTGTATTAATCTTGCCTTGTTTGTAGACAATTTCAAAATCGTAATCAGATAAGTCCAGTCTGATTCTCGTCATTTTAGATGATGGATTCTTGTGGGAAAACAACGAAACTAAGTGTTTATGGTCGGTGACTACTATAAACTTTCTTCCATAAAGGTAAGGCTTAAAAAAATTTATACTCCAATGTATAGCTAATAGTTCTTTCTCAATGATCGGTTTGTTTATGTCATGTTTTTGCAACGACTTGCTGGCGTACGATATTGGAAGATCGTGTCCAATTTCGCCTTGCGAAAGTACTGCTCCTAATGCAAAGTCAGATGCGTCAGTAGTTAAGATAAATAGTTTCTCAAAATTTGGGTATTGCAGAAATGGTGGGTGAAGTAGTTTTTGTTTTAAAGTGTTGAATGCTTTTTCGCATTCTTGTGACCAGATGAAAGGCGTCCCTTTCTTCAATAAAGAGTTTAAACACTTTGCCAATGCTGCAAAATCGGGAATGAACCGTCTGTAATAATGGCAGAAAGCCACAAATCTTCTCACATCATCTGTATTTGCTGGTGTAGGGTAGTTTAAAACCGCCTGATTTTTTGCTGGGTCTGTCTTAATTCCTTTGTCTGTTATTAAATGACCAAGATAAACCACTTCTGATCTTAGGAATTGACATTTGCTCGCATTCAATTTTAAGTTGTATTTTTGTAACCGCTCAAATACTTTTATCAAGTTTTGGTTGTGATGTTTCAAAGAACATCCAAAAACTATTATGTCGTCAACATAGAGGAAAGCTTCTGAATTTAAACCACTTAAAGCTATTGTGAGCATTCTTTGGAAACTGTTTGAAGAAATTTTAAGTCCGAAAGGTAAACGTTTAAAATGGTAATGACCATCTTGTGTAGAAAATGCAGTTAGTGGTCGTGAATTCTTGTCTAATGGTATTTGATGGAAAGAGCTTGTCATATCCAAGGTTGAAAAGTATTTGGCTCGTCCTAGCATGTCTAGGATGTCTTCCAGTCTTGTTAATGGAAATTTGTCATTAACCATCTTTTCGTTGAGTTTTCTAAAATCAACCACCAAGCGCCATTTCTTATTGTCATCATTACTTTTCTTTGGCACTAATAACAATGGTGCGTTATATGGGCTTATTGAAGGTTCAATTATGTCGTTCTCTATTAGCTTCTTTACTTGTTTGTCTATCTCGTCATATTGAGTGTGAGGTAGTCTATAATTTTTTATGTATACTGGTGTTGTGTCTGATAGATTCAGTTTTTGCGTATAAAAATTATTTGTTGTAAGAACTTCTCCCTCAAGGTGGAAAATTGATTGATGTTTCTTAAATATGTCTTTTCATTCAGTTTCTGTGTTGTGGTCTAATTTCAGTTCAGTCATCAGTTTCTTGAATCGTTGTTCATTCATTTCTGTACTCTGTTTGTTGTAAGTTCTCATAACTGTATATTCGGCCAAATTCTTTAGTTTCGGTTTTATTTCGTTTAATATAACCTCTTTATCGTTTATATTTATAACTCTTATGTGACAAATGCCTTTAGAAGGTACTAGACAGTTTACCAAAAATACACCTTTTTCGAGCTCTTGATTAAAAACTACGCTGTCTTCTGCAATGTTTAAGTTTATTGGAAAAATAATTTCTGACCTAGGAGGTATTGTATAATTTGTCTGTTTCGGAAGTTTTGTTACTATGGGTACTATATAATCGGTGTTACCGATTGCAATTGTTATTGTGAATGTTTCGTAGTCTATTTTGCATGTATATTTTATAAAAAAGTCTCTACCTAAAATTCCATCCGTAGAAATGGGAAAATCGTCACTCACTACATGAAAATTATTTTTGGAACGGTGCTCTCCGAGGCACAATGTTATTTTCGTAACTCCTAAAGAGTCTACCTCATTTTTAGTTATGCCTGATAATCTACATTTATTGTCAGGATCAATTTCAAAATTTGTGTTCGTTTTGCATATCGAAATATCTGCACCCGTGTCTAATAGGAATGTCAAGGCACGCTTTGTTTGCGCACATTTAAGTGTGATGAAATTGGTGAGATTCTCTGATATCATGCAAATTTTGTTTGCTTTTACATTTGGCCTTCCGGAGGATCTTGATTTTTGTCCTCCGGGCCTTCCATGTTTCCCTGATAGTTTACTGTTCGTACATAATGTCTGTTTCCATCTTGACTCGAGCGTCTGTTTATATTATTGTTGTACCTGCCTCTATTTCTATTATTGCCATAGTTGTTTCTATAGTTGTTCCCACGTTGAAAATTTCTGTTGCTGTTGTTATTGTGGTTGTTGTTTCGTTGGTTCATGTTGTTCATGGGTCTGTTGTTCCTGAAATTGTTATTATTTCTGTATGTATTTTGATAGTTATTTCTGCTAAAGTTGTTATGATGCTGATAATTTTGGTTTCTGTTTGTGCTTGCATTGTAGTTTAAGATCCGCGGACCGTTGTTTTGGTTATCACGTTCCACTTCTTGTGCGATATTTACTGCTGTATTTAAATCTTTGGGTTGGGCTGCAAAAAGTGTTGGTTTGATGGTGTCATCTAACCCGTTTTTGAATATGGTCAAGGCATATTTTTCGTTCATTGTTTCTATGACTGTTTTCTGTTTGTTGGTTGCATTATTACCTAAATCGTTTATTTGTAGTTTGTTCAGTTCTGACATCAAATTTAAAATTTTGTCTTTAAAATTGTTTACCGTTTTGTTCTTCTGTGTGGTTGAGGACAGTTGTGTATGTATTTGAGCTATTGTTACGTTGCTCTTATATCTTTCTTGTAGTCTTGTTTTAAATTCTACGAATGTCGATGTGTTTGAGCCTAGCGCTGTTCGAACTACCGCACTAAGTTTTACACTTACTACAAACTCTAATAATGTTTTCTGAGCATTAGCTGTATATGAGTTGTGTAATAATTCTACTATCTTCAAAAATGGTTCTAATTCTCTGTGCTGTCCATTAAAGGTAGGTATGGCTTTAATAGCCGTTTCTATATTAAAAGTTGACATTTCTATATTGTTTCGATTTACAGTCTTCTTTTCTGGTGTATTACTTTGACTTTCAGTGTTGTGGCTATCTGTTAACTCACTTTTTTTCTATTAAAAACTGTTCTATTGCTCTAGCTATATCTTCGAAATTTTCTAAGTCAAATTTTCTTTTAGGGTTGTCTGACTTATCTATTGAGGTTCTTAGCTCACCTACTTTGTTCCTTATTTCATTAATGTATTTCTTTGTATATTCCCTACCTGGTGCCTTTTTTAATCTCTTTAATATTTCTTTTGCTGCATCTATTTCCATTTATATGTATATCGACGGAACATTGTATTTACTTTTAATTTAAAAAGTTTTATTGTTCTTAAAACATTTTTGACACATTAAATTTGGTTCATGCTCTATGAAGCCTGATTTGATTAAATTTTTGTGACAATATTTGCATTTGAAGCATTCACGATGCCATGCTTTGTTTTTGTGTGCCATATATTTAATTTTTCCTATGTCTATGATTTTTTGTTGACAATTTTCACAATATTTGTCAAAAAGTTGACCAAGGCATCCTTGGTAGAAACAGTTGGTACCAAACCTTATCATTTTCGTATGTAAAAGTGCTTGATATATTTTCGTATTTATTGTGAATATTAAAATATTTTATTAAACAGAGTTGCTGATGTTTCGCAGCATTTGTTTCCTAACATAATTTTTGTAATATCTATTAACTATATATAAAATTGTTGCAATCATAAATATTAAGCTAAGTGCTAGAATAAGATCATTGAATTTGCTGCTTTCACTACTACTGCTGCTGCTGCTGCTGTTGTTGTTGTTAGTTGTTACGATTTCCTTGTTGCTGAACCATCCCATGGTTGCCATTATTTAACTTTTCTATTTGTATTTTGTGTATTAATGCCCATTTTAACTTTGCATCAGTTACCAACGGTAAAATACTATGTATTTCCGCAACGCGACGTCTAGCAATTACTCTTCGGCCTCCTCTGGGTCTTTTCGAAGGTTTATTTTCGGCAGCTTGTTCGCTTCTGTACTGCGCGATCGTTTGTTTTTGCCGTTCAGTTCTGTTTATGTAGTCCTCTATTGTTATCCTTTTAGGACCGGCGTTGCACGGTGTCGGTGAGTATGTTGGTGCAGCTTCGGTTTGGATTGTCACGGGCTCCGGTGTGTATTCTTCGTGGAAAGCGTATTTTTCCCACTTTTCGAAGATTCTGGTGATCTCGTATTGTTCGCTATTATCTTCTTTTGACATCAGATCAGTTTGACAGGATCAGAAGGTAGGATTAAATTGGCAGGATCGCCATGTAATAGGTTTGGATTTTGTGTTCCTAAAAATGCCAAAGATAAGGCTTAAAGTTTTGATGGCCAATTTTGCCGTACTGTTTGAAGAAAAAAAAAGAACTAGATGTTTTAAGTCAAGTTTTCATTCTTCCCTTTTATTTCAAAGATCTTCAATATTTATAATAAAAATACCAGTATTAATTCTATTTAGATATTCTTAAACTCCTCCCCATTATTCTATTCTCATATTGTTTCTTACTTCAATTATGTTCTTAATAATTGTTCTTCTCTCACTTGCTCTTTGATTCCTCAGCTTGGAATTTTTGCTGCGCTTGCACTTGTGCAGCTAATAGGGTTAGCGAACACCAGTGAGCGCATTTCCTAACAATTGTCTGTGACGCAAAAACACAGTGACCTAATGACACTCGATAAGCGTTGGCACACGATCGAAAGAATGAATGAAAGAAAAACAAAGAAAATATATTTTGTTACCAAATATGTAACGTACCGTAAGCTGGCTGTGCTGTGACACTACACCCTTACCCTTAAGCGAAAAATTATTTCTTGAAATGATTTTTAAAGAATGGAGGATTTTAAGAATATTTTACATATTTATAAAGCTTAAATTATTTTTCTATATTTATAGTTTATTTAAATTACATGTTTGAATTATGTGTATATATGTATATGCAAAATATTTGTTTTTCTATATAATTCTATTTGGTTTTAATATATTTAAATAAATGTCTTTAGCGTGTATAAGTTTATAATATAATAATATTGATATAGTGAAATATATGGATATACGATTGATAAGTTTATTTTTATGTTTTTCTAATTATCTATTCTTCTTATGTATTCTTATATTTTGTAAACATTTTTTTTTTTTTTTTTTGTTTTTAGCTAGTTTTTGTATTTCTTTAATAAGTTGTTGTGGAGTTCTTTTGGTTTGCCGTTTATTTCTACAACCGAGTTTACTCCTTTTCTATCAATAATTCTAAATGGTCCTTCATATGGGCTCTGTAGTTTTTTCTTATTTTCTACTCTTACAAAAACTAAATCTCCTATTTCTAATGATTGAGTCCTCATATTTTTATCGTAATCTATTTTTCTCTTATCCTTAACTTTGTTTATTATTTCTTTAGCTTTACTTATTGATGTTCTTAATCTTAGTTTCAATTCATTAGCGTAATTATCTCAGTCATAAATTTTGTTTGTTTGTCTAAGTGTATCACTTGGTAGTGACGGCAATTTTCCAAAGACTAGCTCAAACGGAGAATAGTCTGTGTCAACGTGGGGTGTCGTATTGTATGCAAAAGTGTAATAGGGTATCCATTTGTCCCATTCATAATCGTCTGTGAAGGAAAGTATGTATTGATTTAGAACTCTATGGTTTCTTTCAAGAGCACCGATTGTTTGGTGATGATAAGGTGTTGAAAAAATTTGACGAGTGTCTAGTAATTTACAAACACTTGACATTAGCTCGTTTGTAAATTCTGTCCCACGATCGGACATAAGTGTTTTGAAACAACCGTACTTGAGTATTAATTGTTCGACAAGGGTTGATGCGACTGTCTTGGCGTCTTTGGTTGCAATTGGGTGAGCGACTACAAATTTTGTTAGCTCACATTGCATCGTTAAAACATATCTATATCCGTTTGATATTCTTAAAGGACCTACAGTGTCAATTGATATTTTCTCAAAACTTGTCGCTGGTGTGTTTGTCAATAATAAACCTTCTTTAATGTGTTGTGTGGTCTTGTTTTTGTTGCATTTTTCACAGCTATTTATAAATTCTTTAATCATTTTTCTCATCCCTTTCCAAATATATCTTTGTTTTAGTTTTGAAATCGTTTTTCTAATTCCCATATGTCCTGATGTGCTTGAGTTGTGGAATTCTTCAATTAGTTTGTATTGTTTGAGCATGCTGTTTATTTGTATTGGAGCTTTATATATTAGTATTCGTATTGGCGAGGCTTTATTATCTTTCAATGCATTGTATTTCTCTTTAAACATATTTATATCGATATTTTTAAATATAAAATCTTTATCACAAAGGGCTAGCTCCTTTATTTGTGATTTTCTTAATAAACGATGTAGCTTCTCCAACATCTCACCTAGGCGCGAAGGGTCATCGCTACACGTTATGCGCAATTTATTATTATATATATTTATGGGAAGCTTGCTATTATTCTCAATGTTGAATTTCAATTTCACCAATTTCCTTACGTCATTAAAAGATGTGCATTCCCAAATATAGAGTTGGCCATACTCATTAGGACATGTGTCTTTTAATATATCACTTCCTTGGAGGTGTTGACTCAGGTGGTGGGTACCATTTTCAATGTTATTTTCACTCGCATTGTTCTTAAATTCTTTGCTCCTTTCTTCTTTGTTAATTTGTTTTGATTTGCTCCTTGTAACTACTAATACTTCTTCTTTCTCTTTATTTGTGGGAATTAAACTTTTGAGTATATTGCTATCAACTTTTATACGAGATAGCGCATCAGCATTTGTATTAATCTTGCCTTGTTTGTAGACAATTTCAAAATCGTAATCAGATAAGTCCAGTCTGATTCTCGTCATTTTAGATGATGGATTCTTGTGGGAAAACAACGAAACTAAGTGTTTATGGTCGGTGACTACTATAAACTTTCTTCCATAAAGGTAAGGCTTAAAAAAATTTATACTCCAATGTATAGCTAATAGTTCTTTCTCAATGATCGGTTTGTTTATGTCATGTTTTTGCAACGACTTGCTGGCGTACGATATTGGAAGATCGTGTCCAATTTCGCCTTGCGAAAGTACTGCTCCTAATGCAAAGTCAGATGCGTCAGTAGTTAAGATAAATAGTTTCTCAAAATTTGGGTATTGCAGAAATGGTGGGTGAAGTAGTTTTTGTTTTAAAGTGTTGAATGCTTTTTCGCATTCTTGTGACCAGATGAAAGGCGTCCCTTTCTTCAATAAAGAGTTTAAACACTTTGCCAATGCTGCAAAATCGGGAATGAACCGTCTGTAATAATGGCAGAAAGCCACAAATCTTCTCACATCATCTGTATTTGCTGGTGTAGGGTAGTTTAAAACCGCCTGATTTTTTGCTGGGTCTGTCTTAATTCCTTTGTCTGTTATTAAATGACCAAGATAAACCACTTCTGATCTTAGGAATTGACATTTGCTCGCATTCAATTTTAAGTTGTATTTTTGTAACCGCTCAAATACTTTTATCAAGTTTTGGTTGTGATGTTTCAAAGAACATCCAAAAACTATTATGTCGTCTACATAGAGGAAAGCTTCTGAATTTAAACCACTTAAAGCTATTGTGAGCATTCTTTGGAAACTGTTTGAAGAAATTTTAAGTCCGAAAGGTAAACGTTTAAAATGGTAATGACCATCTTGTGTAGAAAATGCAGTTAGTGGTCGTGAATTCTTGTCTAATGGTATTTGATGGAAAGAGCTTGTCATATCCAAGGTTGAAAAGTATTTGGCTCGTCCTAGCATGTCTAGGATGTCTTCCAGTCTTGTTAATGGAAATTTGTCATTAACCATCTTTTCGTTGAGTTTTCTAAAATCAACCACCAAGCGCCATTTCTTATTGTCATCATTACTTTTCTTTGGCACTAATAACAATGGTGCGTTATATGGGCTTATTGAAGGTTCAATTATGTCGTTCTCTATTAGCTTCTTTACTTGTTTGTCTATCTCGTCATATTGAGTGTGAGGTAGTCTATAATTTTTTATGTATACTGGTGTTGTGTCTGATAGATTCAGTTTTTGCGTATAAAAATTATTTGTTGTAAGAACTTCTCCCTCAAGGTGGAAAATTGATTGATGTTTCTTAAATATGTCTTTTAATTCAGTTTCTGTGTTGTGGTCTAATTTCAGTTCAGTCATCAGTTTCTTGAATCGTTGTTCATTCATTTCTGTACTCTGTTTGTTGTAAGTTCTCATAACTGTATATTCGGTCAAATTCTTTAGTTTCGGTTTTATTTCGTTTAATATAACCTCTTTATCGTTTATATTTATAACTCTTATGTGACAAATGCCTTTAGAAGGTACTAGACAGTTTACCAAAAATACACCTTTTTCGAGCTCTTGATTAAAAACTACGCTGTCTTCTGCAATGTTTAAGTTTATTGGAAAAATAATTTCTGACCTAGGAGGTATTCTATAATTTGTCTGTTTCGGAAGTTTTGTTACTATGGGTACTATATAATCGGTGTTACCGATTGCAATTGTTATTGTGAATGTTTCGTAGTCTATTTTGCATGTATATTTTATAAAAAAGTCTCTACCTAAAATTCCATCCGTAGAAATGGGTAAATCGTCACTCACTACATGAAAATTATTTTTGGAACGGTGCTCTCCGAGGCACAATGTTATTTTCGTAACTCCTAAAGAGTCTACCTCATTTTTAGTTATGCCTGATAATCTACATTTATTGTCAGGATCAATTTCAAAATTTGTGTTCGTTTTGCATATCGAAATATCTGCACCCGTGTCTAATAGGAATGTCAAGGCACGCTTTGTTTGCGCACATTTAAGTGTGATGAAATTGGTGAGATTCTCTGATATCATGCAAATTTTGTTTGCTTTTACATTTGGCCTTCCGGAGGCTCTTGATTTTTGTCCTCCGGGCCTTCCATGTTTCCCTGATAGTTTACTGTTCGTACATAATGTCTGTTTCCATCTTGACTCGAGCGTCTGTTTATATTATTGTTGTACCTGCCTCTATTTCTATTATTGCCATAGTTGTTTCTATAGTTGTTCCCACGTTGAAAATTTCTGTTGCTGTTGTTATTGTGGTTGTTGTTTCGTTGGTTCATGTTGTTCATGGGTCTGTTGTTCCTGAAATTGTTATTATTTCTGTATGTATTTTGATAGTTATTTCTGCTAAAGTTGTTATGATGCTGATAATTTTGGTTTCTGTTTGTGCTTGCATTGTAGTTTAAGATCCGCGGACCGTTGTTTTGGTTATCACGTTCCACTTCTTGTGCGATATTTACTGCTGTATTTAAATCTTTGGGTTGGGCTGCAAAAAGTGTTGGTTTGATGGTGTCATCTAACCCGTTTTTGAATATGGTCAAGGCATATTTTTCGTTCATTGTTTCTATGACTGTTTTCTGTTTGTTGGTTGCATTATTACCTAAATCGTTTATTTGTAGTTTGTTCAGTTCTGACATCAAATTTAAAATTTTGTCTTTAAAATTGTTTACCGTTTTGTTCTTCTGTGTGGTTGAGGACAGTTGTGTATGTATTTGAGCTATTGTTACGTTGCTCTTATATCTTTCTTGTAGTCTTGTTTTAAATTCTACGAATGTCGATGTGTTTGAGCCTAGCGCTGTTCGAACTACCGCACTAAGTTTTACACTTACTACAAACTCTAATAATGTTTTCTGAGCATTAGCTGTAAATGAGTTGTGTAATAATTCTACTATCTTCAAAAATGGTTCTAATTCTCTGTGCTGTCCATTAAAGGTAGGTATGGCTTTAATAGCCGTTTCTATATTAAAAGTTGACATTTCTATATTGTTTCGATTTACAGTCTTCTTTTCTGGTGTATTACTTTGACTTTCAGTGTTGTGGCTATCTGTTAACTCACTTTTTTTCTATTAAAAACTGTTCTATTGCTCTAGCTATATCTTCGAAATTTTCTAAGTCAAATTTTCTTTTAGGGTTGTCTGACTTATCTATTGAGGTTCTTAGCTCACCTACTTTGTTCCTTATTTCATTAATGTATTTCTTTGTATATTCCCTACCTGGTGCCTTTTTTAATCTCTTTAATATTTCTTTTGCTGCATCTATTTCCATTTATATGTATATCGACGGAACATTGTATTTACTTTTAATTTAAAAAGTTTTATTGTTCTTAAAACATTTTTGACACATTAAATTTGGTTCATGCTCTATGAAGCCTGATTTGATTAAATTTTTGTGACAATATTTGCATTTGAAGCATTCACGATGCCATGCTTTGTTTTTGTGTGCCATATATTTAATTTTTCCTATGTCTATGATTTTTTGTTGACAATTTTTACAATATTTGTCAAAAAGTTGACCAAGGCATCCTTGGTAGAAACAGTTGGTACCAAACCTTATCATTTTCGTATGTAAAAGTGCTTGATATATTTTCGTATTTATTGTGAATATTAAAATATTTTATTAAACAGAGTTGCTGATGTTTCGCAGCATTTGTTTCCTAACATAATTTTTGTAATATCTATTAACTATATATAAAATTGTTGCAATCATAAATATTAAGCTAAGTGCTAGAATAAGATCATTGAATTTGCTGCTTTCACTACTACTGCTGCTGCTGCTGCTGTTGTTGTTGTTAGTTGTTACGATTTCCTTGTTGCTGAACCATCCCATGGTTGCCATTATTTAACTTTTCTATTTGTATTTTGTGTATTAATGCCCATTTTAACTTTGCATCAGTTACCAACGGTAAAATACTATGTATTTCCGCAACGCGACGTCTAGCAATTACTCTTCGGCCTCCTCTGGGTCTTTTCGAAGGTTTATTTTCGGCAGCTTGTTCGCTTCTGTACTGCGCGATCGTTTGTTTTTGCCGTTCAGTTCTGTTTATGTAGTCCTCTATTGTTATCCTTTTAGGACCGGCGTTGCACGGTGTCGGTGAGTATGTTGGTGCAGCTTCGGTTTGGATTGTCACGGGCTCCGGTGTGTATTCTTCGTGGAAAGCGTATTTTTCCCACTTTTCGAAGATTCTGGTGATCTCGTATTGTTCGCTATTATCTTCTTTTGACATCAGATCAGTTTGACAGGATCAGAAGGTAGGATTAAATTGGCAGGATCGCCATGTAATAGGTTTGGATTTTGTGTTCCTAAAAATGCCAAAGATAAGGCTTAAAGTTTTGATGGCCAATTTTGCCGTACTGTTTGAAGAAAAAAAAAGAACTAGATGTTTTAAGTCAAGTTTTCATTCTTCCCTTTTATTTCAAAGATCTTCAATATTTATAATAAAAATACCAGTATTAATTCTATTTAGATATTCTTAAACTCCTCCCCATTATTCTATTCTCATATTGTTTCTTACTTCAATTATGTTCTTAATAATTGTTCTTCTCTCACTTGCTCTTTGATTCCTCAGCTTGGAATTTTTGCTGCGCTTGCACTTGTGCAGCTAATAGGGTTAGCGAACACCAGTGAGCGCATTTCCTAACAATTGGCTGTGACGCAAAAACACAGTGACCTAATGACACTCGATAAGCGTTGGCACACGATCGAAAGAATGAATGAAAGAAAAACAAAGAAAATATATTTTGTTACCAAATATGTAACGTACCGTAAGCTGGCTGTGCTATGACACTACAATCGGCTTATTTATTGAGTTTCAATTTTTGGGTTGTATGGGAGGTGGGAGTGTCCGTGTGCAGATGACTCCCATTCTTTGAAGATATCTTTGTTTTGATGTAAAATACATATGTATAAAATTTTATCTATGTAGGTTGAGCTTTTTTATTGAGTTTTAAATTTTTGGGTTGTATGGGAGGTGGGCGTGTCCGTGGGCGGATGACACCCATTTTTTCGAAGACATCTTTGTTTTGATGTAAAACACACATGTATAAAATTTTATCTGTGTAGGTTAAACATGAGCTTATTCATTGAGTTTTAAATTTGTGAGTTGTATGGGAGGTGGGCGTGGCCGTGGGCAGATGACATCGATTTTTTAAAGACATCTTTGTGTTGATATAAAATACATATGTACCAAATTTTATCGCTGTAGGTTATACATGGACTTATTTACTGAGTTTTTAATTTTTGGGTTGTATGGGAGGTGGGCGTGTCCGTGAGCGGATGACACCAAACATTGATACAAAACATATACATACCAAATTTTATTGTTGTGGGCTACTTATGAGCTGAGTTATGCAGTTTTCAATTTTTGCGTTGTATGGGAGGTAGGCGTGCCCGTGGGCGGATTCCAAAAATATTCATACGGACAACACACAGACGGACAGACGGACGGACCGACTGACATGGATAGCGCGACTCACGTGGTGACGCTGATCAAGAATATATATACTTTTCTGTACCGGACTTGCTTCGTTCTATGCGTAACAAACGTTTGCACAAAGTTAATATACCCTGACCTTTCAGGTTTAGGGTATAAAAATACATTAAATCAGTTATTTAAACGAAGCATAGACTTTTTTACTAACACAAAAGAATAGATACGGGATAATTAACAAGAACATATGGAACATTATAAACAAACACTTTCAGCTGCGTTACGTAATAATATACTGTTTTATCGACAGCAACGAATAGTCGGGTTCAATTATCGACATGAATTAACATCAAACATTACGAGGTTTTCTCATCACATTTGTGTGCTTAATGATCGATAAATATACATCTATTATGATTCACACAGGTGTATTTGCATATATATTAAATTTAAATATAATTGCGTATATACATCTTGAACCCGCAATTGTGATAAGGAAAAAATCAACACTCAATGCTTATTCAATTACAATAGTATTACAAAATGCAACGTACAAAAAAAAACGTATAACGTTGATATTTTCAAAGCAGTTAACTAATTTTTGTCAAAAAAGCCCTTATTACATTTATGCGCTTAGCCTGAAATGAAAACTCACTAGCCTGCAGTGAAGGTCTTACTTTCCGCTTCTAAGGAGTCGGAGGAGGAGCGTTTTCGCGTAACACTTAATTTTGCGATGTACTTGGAATATCATCAATATTTCCAACACTAATGTCAATGGTTTCCTCGCCATAAACATCAGAAAGCCCAACAGAAGTTAGATTCAAAATTCCATATCCAGCAGCATAGAGGCCAGCAACAACAGCGAGAGATTCTTCCACATCAGACAGAGTTAATTTCGTGAAAAGTCCACCACCGGTTGCTTTAGTTTCTCTTCTCTTGTGAGCTAATTTTTTAACGTACTTCGCACTTCCAGTCATTCCAAGCCTATTTAACAAAAATTACAAAAAAATCAATATATTAACTACCTCCTTACCTTTCTCCATCCGTTTGCATCCTTCATTGGTGGACCCTGAGTATTTAGAATTTCATTGAGCTCCTGTAAATGCACCTCTACTTGGACGCGGTCTCCTTTTATGTGGCCCCTTGCTTTGTCCGGATGCTTCTTTATAAATTGCAGCATTGTACAATTTTGTTAATTATGGTATATTCGGAAATGCACCGCCATTCGGCAAACACTGCGCAATAAATGGAGAGTTGCACTGCGCATGCGTGATTAATTGTTGCTGTTGTATGACTTATGCCCAAATTATTTGCATTTTTGAACGCGCATGCTTAACTAAAACTAAAATTAAAAAATGGACGTGCTTTTAAATTTATTGCTGGACACAAACAAAACAAATGATAATTTTTTAATGAAAATTAACCAAAAAAGCAAAAGAAACATAAAAAGATGAATGCTACTAAAAATCAATTATGGATATCTAGAAAAGTTCCAAAAATTTATGACTACTTCAGCGTAATTGAAATATATCCCGATGATTTTATCCAAAGTCATTTTCGAATGAATCGCCAAATTTTTGGAGTAAGTTTGATTTAAAACATTAAACAAATTTTAATACAACACTAATCTTTTTAGTCCTTCCGCTATGCCTTGCAACCATTCTTGTCAACTTCATTGCGTGGACGTAGTGGATTATCGTTAGACCAGTGTTTATATATAACGTTGTGGAAGCTATGTAATAGCAGAGTTATCTTCCGGGAACTAAGCGATAGGTTCAATGTAGCCAATGGAACTGCACACGAAATATTTTTAAAAACTATAAGTGTTTACCGGCCATACGATTATAAAACCAAAATAATCGTATGGCCGTCTGCAAAGCAACAGCAAGATGTTATGGAAAATTTTAAATTTAGTAGACACAATCCATTTCCTTACGTGATCGGATGTGTAGACGGAACGCATTTTAAAATACGTACTAGACGAAGTGATAGAGTTAGTTATTACGATCGGAATAATTGCCTATTATAATGCAGGTATGTAAATAAAGACACCCATATTAATTGGTTTTCAAATCGTGCATTATTAAGGCACGATTTGTCAGTTCAGTTCAGTTTTGTCAGTCAAATCGTTCGGACGTGTTTTAAATCTGCTCTGCAAACTTATTCGCTTTTTTATTACTTCAATTTGTAAAACTGCAACTTTGCAAAATAACAGTGACCCAGTTCTTATACGGAAAAAGAACTCAAAAACGTAAATAAAATTAAATAAAATTGTAAAACAGTGCAAGTGTAACTATAAACATAAACAAATCAAACTCAAAACATTTCAGCTTGCCTCAACTGCTTTCTGCGTTTTACTGACACAATTACAAATAAAAAGCAAAAAACATAACGCAAAAATTAAAAAATTAAAATAAAGCGAAAGTGAAAAACCAAACAAAAACAACAAAAAAGTTTCGAACTTAACATTCTAAAAAGAGTTTATAAAAAAATTAATAAAATGGAATCCAATTGTAGCTTATCTTCCTGCGCCGTTGAGGACCGGAAAGTTCTTAAGATAAAATGCAATGGTATTTGCGGTAAATCATTCCACACACTATGTATAGGCTTATCTAAGAGAAACCTTACGCACCTGGACGATTACGTAAAGAACTTCATGTTTTTCTGCGATGAGTGCAAGGACCTACAGTTAAAGCATGTCCTTTTGGCGATAAAATGCCTCAGCGACACGAACAACGAAGCGCGATCTGAAAATAAACAATTCTTCAAAAAAATAGCCGACCAAGTCGAAAGATTTGATGAAGTGTTTAAATCAGTAGATGATCTGAGTGGCGTCGTCGAATCAATGAATAAAAACATTGTCAAAAATTTCATGTCAGTAAGAAGTTCAATTTCTGACTTTAAAAATGACGTGAGCAGTTTTCAAAACGATTTGAAAAGAGTTGAAGCCACAATGAGTGTCATGAATACATCAAATATCAAAAACTTTGATAAAATAAACACAACGGAGTCGGTGAGAAATATATCAGAAAATATCGTCTGCTTACGGAATGACGTCGACACCCTGATGCAATCGACCTCGAGGAAACAACACAGTCACCCATGCTACCAGATCCCCTAATTGAAGTCTTATACCATAAAATAAGTGAAATCAGTGATGATCTTTGTTTGTTTAGGGAGTCCCTTAAGGAGATATCGGATGCCATTAGCTCTGCTCACAACAAATTGATCATGCCAGATGCTACGCAGCAGGATTCATCATCCCTATTCGATGAAATCATGGAAGCGTCCACACTTTCTCCTGCAGTGCGTCCTTTAACTTCCTCTGCAAATAAGACAAAAAAAAAGACGGACTTGCAGCCTGCTCAACCTGTGCCAACCTGTACCACTGCACCATTTTCAACACCACCAGTTGCTGCACCACGTAAAATCATTCAACAGTTTGGAACCTCTTGGACCACTTCAGAATGGAATGACCGCATTCAAAAACTGAAGACAGGAAATCAAAAGGATAACACAAGATTGTTTGTAAAAGGCTTCCCAGCAACTGCAAATGCATCTTGGGTAGAAAATTACTTCAGAAAAAACTATAAATTAACGATTCTGGACTGCCAAAAAAAGTCATCTAAAAATTCCAAGTTTAGTATTTTCAAAGTAAGTGTACCCAACGTATATGCATGGATGTTCCTTAAATCTGGCAAAAAAATCCCTAAGCACGGCAACATTCGCATAACTGAGTGGAAGGATAAGCCAAAAAGGAGTTCTAAGGCACGTAGCATTAAGCCTATAGCTAAGCATATCACTAAGCCTATCTCTAAGTATGCCAATAAGTCTTTTACTAAGCCTATCAATAAGCCTAATATAACACCACCTGCTAGAACCAGCTCAAAAGTTAATCATGACACAAACTGGTCAAGATCACGCCTGGTCTCGAAAAAACAAGATCAAAACTGGGCATACAAAACAAACCTGTTCCCAACATTTTCCCAACAATCATTAAAATCCACCCATCCTAAAGGTAAAAGAGTTTCATTCAAATTAGATGAAAATGAAGCCCTTAATACCAATTCAAATAAATATCCTAATTTCGTCCTTTCCCATACTCTTAATCCATGCCCACAGCCTGCAATAGTCATACCTGGACCAACGTATCCTACTTACACAAAAACGAACACACCCTCCACTAATATGCCTTCCTTAATTACTGGCTCTTACATAAACACACCCTCCACTTACATACTTCCCTTAATAACTGGATCTATCACTCGAACCTTCAGTAATACTACACCAGCCTTTCTCTTGCATAAAAAGACAGACTCAGTTTGTATTGAAGGTACAACAAAAACAAGTGCTATGGTATCCATCCATCAAGAAGGCCTTCCGACAGACCCGGTCCGACAGACCCGGCTGAAAAAAATTTTCATTCATTTCCATGAAAGCCTCAACATTTTACCTAATGATGTTGAAAACGACGTCGCTGCATTTGCTTCGCATACAAGTTCAAAGTATATATGGCATTTACAAAGAGCACGTTCTAACTTCAAAAACTTCTACTGTCCCTAACTCTCTTTCTAAAACAACCTCTCACTCTCCAGTTCTCCAAAACCTATTGCCTTCAATTGCTTCTTTAAATATATTCTACCACAATTGTGGTGACATGAGAGGAAAACTCAACAAACTATTTGTGGAAGCTAAATCTTGTCATTTCAATGTTTTTGTTTTTACGGAAACATGGTTTAATGACGCTATAAAAAATGAAGAAATTCTAGATAGCAACTGGACAATATACCGTAATGACAGAGACTATGAAAGCTTAGGCCTCTCTCGAGGAGGAGGTGTTTTGATAGCTACACACAATGTCTTATCTAGTGATGTGGTTGTAACTAAATCTTGCATATACTTCGAGCACAAAGTAATAAAATTAAGCCTATGTCAAAATCGTTTTATATACATTGGTGTTATTTATATTCCCCCAAATTTAACTGAGAATTCCTATAAAGAATTATGTGATAATATATATATTAGACCTGTTCATAGTTCTATGTAATTTGCTAAAGTACCTCCGATTTTCGCTCCCCTCAAAAAATCTGAATACTTGGACTATAAAAATAAGATTTTAAAAAAAATTTCAAAAAAAAGTTGAAAACTGGGACGTCTCTCTTCAAAAATATATATTTTGAGAAAAATTCAATTTATAAAAATTATCACTTTTTATAAATTGCTTAAAAATGAATTTGGTAACAAAATTTATTTTGAAGTTTAACATTTTTGAGGTATTTTGGTATGGTCAATCGAATGGAGAAATAAAAATAGAGGCTTTTAAAACAAAAAAGTTGACTTTTTCAATTGTTTTTGTCATAAAACATGAAAAAATATAAAAATTTTTATGAAATTTTGACTTTGAATCCAGTTTTAAGATTTGTCCTCCGCCAAAAACTCAAAATTACTTGCCTATGTTCTGAAGGATTTTATTACCTTTCAAACAAATTAAAGACTAGATCCGAAACACTTACCTTAATGCTTACAAGGCGATTTTTCCGAACTTCTACTTAAAAAAAAAAAAAAATTCAACAAAATTTTGGGTTTACCATATTAAAAAGTAAACAATGCTTTTAAATTGATATTTTTTTATTTTTAAACCATCAAAATATTAATTTTACACAAAAATTAAGAACACAAATAAGATATAAGAAACAAAAATAAAAGAAATTTCACTTTAGTTTATCGATAATTCTTGTCTTAGAAAAGAAAAATCTTGGAAAATCTTTCCTGTGCTTTTCAACTATAAGAAATGCCTTGTCCTTCGTAAATTTGACTTTAAATTTTGTTGCGAGCGCAACTGCTCTTTCAGCAACATCGTTAACTACAAGATTCCTTTAGCTGCATTTTCTGCGTTGATGTAATTTTGATCTGAGAACCATTCGGATGGATCTTTTCTGAGAAATTCTGTTGAAATTTGCACGATGCTTTTATCAAATAAAATATCAAAATATTTTTTTGTATTTTCATTGATAAAATCATGGATATGTTGTTGTGGAACAAGACTTATGTTTATAGCTATTCTGTTCGGTATTTCTACTGAGCCTGTCCTCTCTAAGGTTGCGGTTATAGTGAACGCGATTCAGACAGGCAGGCAGGCTGAAATCTGTGTGAAAAAACGAGATGCAAATAGCTATCTATCTCGCTTGTTTACATTGCCTGTCTGCCTGCCTGTCTGACTTGGCGTTCACTTTAACCGCAACCTAAAGCTTCAATCATCAATCTTTTTGTTTGCAGGTCAATAGATCTATCAAAAAACGCCAAGCCAATCAACACTTCATTTAAGTACCAAGGATGACGTGTTACTGCATTGAGTACTTTATATGCAACTTCAGGATTAATGTCTTTATAATTGATTAGATCTTTCATTAACTGTAAATCAATTTTCGATGCTATTGCATATATGCAGGAATGCTGCATTCAAACCAATATTTAACGTATATTCTTAGGACAAATATAATAAATTCCTGAATATCAGCTAATTCTTTTCCTGTAATACAATTACAAAATAAACGTTCAAAGAAATGTAAATATAATCAAATGAAATATCATTTAATGAAAACTGCTTTGGAAACATATATATTTTTATGCTATATATTGCTTTTCCCATCCAGCGAGCTCTTGAAACAGCACCTGGTTTTCTCACTTCGGTTATAATTGGTTCTCCAAGTCATAAAAGCGATAATTCCAATAATTCAATATAGTCGTGGCGTTTAATATGAAATTCTTGTCGATTTAAAGACAATTTTACGAAGGACGAGGAGCAAAAAAAACTGGCATTTCTTATAGTTGAAAAGCACAGGAAAGAATTTCCAAATACCACTAGGACAAGAATTATCGATAAACTAAAGTGAAATTTCTTTTATTTTTGTTTCTTATATCTTATTTGTGTTCTTAATTTTTGTGTAAAATTAATATTTTGATGGTTTAAAAATAAAAAATATCAATTTAAAAGCATTGTTTACTTTATAATATGGGAAACCCAAAATTTTGTTGAATTTTTTTTTTTTTTTTAAGTAGAAGTTCGGAAAAATCGCTTTGTAAGCATTAAGGTAAGTGTTTCGTATCTAGTCTTTAATTTGTTTGAAAGGTAATAAAATCCTTCAGAACATAGGCAAGTAATTTTGAGTTTTTGGCGGAGGACAAATCTTAAAACTGGATTCAAAGTCAAAATTTCATAAAAATTTTTATATTTTTTTCATGTTTTATGACAAAAACAATTGAAAAAGTCAACTTTTTTGTTTTAAAAGCCTCTATTTTTATTTCTCCATTCGATTGACCATACCAAAATACCTCAAAAATGTTAAACTTCAAAATAAATTTTGTTACCAAATTCATTTTTAAGCAATTTATAAAAAGTGATAATTTTTACAAATTGACTTTTTCTCAAAATATACATTTTTGAAGAGTGACGTCCCAGTTTTCAACTTTTTTCTGAAATTTTTTTTAAAATCTTATTTTTACAGTCCAATTATTCAGATTTTTTGAGGGGAGCGAAAATCGGAGATGAAAATGCCATTATGAACAGGTCTTATATATATAACGTCAATAACAGCCGTTCTAAACGAAGAAGATAAAATTATAATTTTCGGTGACTTTAACCGTCCTAATATATCGTTTGTTCCCGACGATAATGACAATCATCTTCTTCCAATATATATTTCTAATAAGGTCAACTTTGACTTATTTAGTACATTTTATAATAATGATTGTCTGCAAGTAGCTCCAGTTCCAAACCAGAACGGTCGGTGGCTAGATTTAATTTTTACTAAATCTTATGCCGAAGTCAAGGTTAGTCCAACTAGTGATGCCGAGCACATTTTCTCTAATACCCTCCACTACTCTGCTTTTACTATAGAATTATGCGCTAATAATATAGCTTTTATGCAGTCCTTTAATAATTCTGTTGTTTACGATTTTCTTAACGCCGATCACAGTTTGATAAAGAATGACTTGAATTCTTTCGATTGGAACCACTTATCTGCCCTGGAATTGGACGATGCTGTCTCATATTTTTACGAGAAAATCTTTTCTATCTTTGATACCCATGTTCCAAAAATAAAGCAAAAAAAATAAACTATCAGAACCGTAGCTTGATTCAAATCTAAGAAACTTGAGAAATCAGAGAAATAAACTTTACAGAGTAATTAAAAACGTCGCGAATGTAAGTGATGAGGTAAAGACAAGATGTGGTGAACTGCCTAAAGAATTCTCTGTCAAGTCTGAAGAAGCTTATAAACTTTATACCAATTTAATTGGGGAAAGGATTATTGAAGACCCAAAAATTCTTTGACTTTGTAAATGTTAAGAGGAAATCAACGGGATACCCGAATTCCATGTTCAAAGGAAATGTTACTTCTTCTGACCCACAGGTTATTTGTAATATCTTTGCAGATCTTTTTAAAGAAGTTTTTTGTTCTCCTTCATCACAAAGCCAATTCCATTGACCAGCACACTTAAACTACCACCATTGGCTTGTTCACTTAATATAACAAAGAGAGATATTACCAATTCCATTAAAGAATTAGATTCCAATTTCACTTGTTCAATACTTAGAGCAGTTAATTACGCCATTATTCATTATTTTTAATAAATCCTTGCAATCAGGTGTGTTTCCGTCTTTTTGGAAGTCTTCTCACCTTACGCCAATTTATAAGAATGGTGATAAGAGATCAGTTGAAAATTATAGGGGTATTGCAATATTATCAGCAATTCCGAAGCTTTTTGAAAAAATTATATGTTTCAAACTTACGGACGTTATTAACCCACGTTTAAATGAGCAGCAACATGGGTTCCGTAAAGGACGTTCAACCACCACAAATCTGACAATCATGTCATCGGATGTTCTTATAAAAATGGAAAAAGGACATCAGATAGATGCAGTCTATACAGATTTTAGCAAAGCGTTTGATCGTGTTGATCACGAAATCTTAACGAAGAAACTAGAGAATTTTGATATTGCAGGCTCTTTGCTGAATTGGCTCAAGTCCTATCTTTGTGAAAGATCCCAATTTGTAAAATTTCAAGGTACTCTTTCTAAGAAAATTGTTGTCTCGTCAGCTGTACCTCAGGGTAGTCACCTGGGCCCACTTCTCTTCAACATATTTATTGCAGACATATCTGAAGTTTTGCACGATGTCCCCCATCTCTTATATGCAGATGACTTAAAACTGTACCATGTGGTTAGATCAGAAGTGGATTCAGTATTCTCAATGAGATTGATCCCCAAATCTGATGACGACTACCGCAAACGAAAAACTGATAATGATATACGGATATGCACCTGAAATGTCCGAACCCTAGATTGGGATGGTGCCTCTATCCAACTGATTGATATCTTAGAAAGATAAAATCCTGATATCACTGCAATCTAAGAAATGCGATGGAAGGGACAGGGTTGCTTACGGCAAGCATCCTGTGATATCTACTACAGCGGCCATGCGGAGAAGCACGAGTTTGGATGCAAGAGAATACGGATTTGTAGTTGGCAAGAGAATACGGCATCATGTCCAGCGATTCACTACTGTGAACGAACGACTTGCCATAATCCGCTTCAAGGCAAAATTTTTTAACATAAGCCTTATATGTGCGCACGCTCCGACATGACATAACAATCGTGCTTGGTGACTTCAACGCCAAGGTGGGTAAGGAAAACATATTTGGTCCTACAGTCGGAAAGTTCAGCCTCCACGACAACACATCCGATAACGGAATGAGGTTGATTGACTTCGCCGAAGCACGAAACATGGTCGTTAGTAGCACTAGATTCAAGCATCTCAATATTCATAAGGCCACCTGGTTGTCCCCTGATCAAAAAACATGCAACCAAATTGATCACGTTTTGATTGACGGAAGTCACTCTTCCAGTGTACTAGACGTACGCACGATCCACAGCCAAGGTCCGCACACGTCTGTGCGCAGCTAAGAATGCTCGCAATCCTACACAAAGAAAGCTAGACGTCGACAAGCTGCAGTCAAAACGGACGGCCGAAGCCTTCGCTACTCGACTCTCACTCCTGCTTCAAGAAAGCACTCCTCCGATCGACGATATATGCGGATAGTGGACGCACATATCCCACTCTATGCGTATGGCTGCCGAAGAGGTGATAGGCTACCACCACCCTCGCCGAAACCAGTGGAACGACCAGGAGTGTCGCGACGCCACTGCAGAGAAGGACACCGCCTACAAAGCCACCCTGCAGTCGGTTGTAACGCGTGCTGTTATGGAGCGATACCGAGAGAAGAGGAGGGAAGAGAGACGCATTTTCAGGCGAAAAAAACGAGAGGCGGAAATGCGCGAGTGCGAGAAAATTGAGATGCATGGCGACAGGAAAGAGACTCGAAAATTTTTCGAAAAAATAAGACGCCTGGCCGATGGTTTTAAGAACGGAGCCTCTTCCTGCAAGGACGAGAATGGGAATCTTGTGACAGATATCCAGAGTACACTTATGTTATGGAGGGAGCACTTCTCTAGACTTTTAAATGGCGACGCTGACAACAATCCCGCCAGTGGAGATGATATCCCGGAAACCCAATTATGGATGACAGCGTTGAAGTTCCTCTGCCCGACTATAACGAGGTCTTAACAGCTATAGCTCGGCTTAAAAACAACAAAGCCGCAGGAGCCGATGGCCTACCGGCTGAGCTGTTTAAGACCGGTGGCGAAGCTCTGTTTAAATGCATTCACAGACTTCTATGCAGAATATGGTCGGAAGAATGCATTCCAGATGATTGGAACCTCAGTGTGTTCTGCCCAATCCACAAGAAAGGCGATCCCACCATTTGCGCCAACTACCGTGGGATTAGCCTTCTTAATATCGCATATAAGGTCCTGTCGAGCGTATTGTGTGAAAGACTGAAGCCCATCGTTAACTAACTGATTGGACCTTATCAGTGTGGCTTCAGACCTGGAAAGTCCACCATCGACCAGATCTTCACGCTCCGACAAATCTTGGAAAAGACCCTCGATTTCAAAGCCGCCTTCGACAGTCCAATAAGGAGTCATCTATATGCCATCATGTCTGAATTTGGTATTCCTGCGAAGCTAATATGTCTTTGATCAGGATGACACTGAACAACACCAGCAGTGCAGTGAAAATCGGGAAGGACCTCTCCCTTCCTTTCGATACCAAGCGAGGTTTCAGACAAGGTGATTCCTTATCGTGCGACTTTTTTAATATAGTCATGGAGAAGATCATCTAAGCTGCTGATCTGAGACGCAGCGGCACAATTTTCTATAAGAGTGTTATGCTGCTGGCGTATGCTGATGATATTGACATCATTGGTCAAAATACGCGCGAAGTCAGTGCAGCATTTTCCAGGCTAGAAAAAGAGTCGAGTCGAATGGGTCTTGCAGTGAACGCAGATAAAACGAAGTATCTTGTGTCAACAAACAAACAGTACCAGCGTCTTGGAAACCACGTCACTGTTTACCTGGGATCCAGCATTAACTCCTCCAACGATATCAGTATTGACATTAAACGAAGGATAACTCTTGCTAACAGGTGTTACTTTGGGCTCAGTAGGCAATTGAGAAGCAGAGCTCTCTCTCGACGATCAAAACTGACGCTCTATAAGTCAATAATCATGCCCGTCCTACTATACGCATCACAAACCTGGACGTTGAGCAACTCTGATGAAAGGACTTTGGGAGCGTTCGAGAGAAAAATCCTTCGCAAGATCTATGGTCCAATCTGCGTCAATGGCGAGTACCGAATACGATGGAACCACGAGCTGTATGAGCTATATGCCGACATCGATATAGTCAAGCGTATTAAAATAGAGCGGCTTCGCTGGCTAGGTCATGTCGAGAGAATGAACGACGAAGCTCCAGCAAAAAAGATATTGGATTCGGTACCCAGCGGTGGCCAACGCAGACGAGGAAGACCGCATCTCCGTTGGAAAGACCAGGCATTGGATAACCTGACAACGCTTGGAGTTTCCAACTGGCGCCAGCAAGCGCACGACAAAAGAGGCTGGCGCAAATTCTTAGACCAGGCCAAAACCGACCAACGGTTGTAAGCGCCATCTAAGTAAGTAAGTAAGTAAGTAATGGAAACATCGACAGTGAATGCATTTCGAATAACGTTGTATTTAATGAACCAATAAGGAGAACTAGATATACAAAATTGTTAAAAGAATCTCATCACAACACCATTTACGCATTTAACGAACCCATAAATAGATGTTGTAGAATATTTAATAATGTCAGCGAGCACTATATACTACCCATGACCAAATCCATGTTCAAGCGTTCCCTTTCCAAATCGTTTTTCTCACCCTAAATATTCATTTACCATCTCTGCCAAATGTCACATCTAAGTGAACCCTCTCCTAGTCCCTTTTCTATCTCCTTGTTTCAGCAGGTGTAGAATAACTGTATAAATTATAATTATAATGTTTAAAACATAGACCTAAGCATTGTAATATTACCCCTAATTGTTCTTTTCTTCTTGCCTTTTCTTTTTGACATGTTCTTGTAATCATGTCGTTCAGGTGGGCGGATTACGCCCACATCGAATTGCATATCGTTGAACACAAAAACAAGGAAAGGAGAGAGAGAAAAAAATAATAAAAAAAAAATAGCAAAAACTATTAGATTAAGTAAATTGCCTTGTTTGGCCAATAAATAAATAAATAAATAGACTCCAAAACTACTGGACCGATTTTTATGAAAAAAATTTTTAAATATCATATTTGTGCTACAGAATGCCATAAGCGGGGTTTATTTAAGTTAATTTAACAATAAATATATTTAATTAAGTTGTTAAGTTTTTTAGGAAATCACCACCGATGCTAAGCATTGATTGGTCGTTTGCTTTTCACGCTTTTGTGTTACGAGAATTTCAACTACATGTTGCTATCAACCCTTCTCTTTAAAGTTTAATGATTTCGCTCTCCACACTAATTCGAAGAGTAACCAAAAGCAGTTGGCGCTCTTTGATGTGATGGGAATACAAGTTAAATAAAGCTTGCTGGGCTGTTGTTGCTGTAGAATGATGAGCTGTAAACTAATGTGTGCATATTTTTTCCGCCACATGCAATTTCTTTACACATATTTTTATTGTAGTTTTCCAATTTTTTAATTTTCACTTGAGAAAGAAAGATATTTTAATATTTTAAAATGTGGCATTCACAAGTGTGATAGCATATTTTGTATAGATTTAAGATAAATTAAAAGTTTGAAAAATGAAGTGTTCGTATTTCCCTTAAACTACAAATAAATGCCTCGACGTAAAACAAGTTTGACAAGGTCTACAGAAAATGCAAGAGCGATGCTCCGCGCTAGGAGAGCAAGAGCAGGGACCCAAAGAGAAAATTGTTGGTAAATTATGCATGCAATTATTTGCTTACACGACTGCGATTGGAGTGAGGTAGTGGTGTAGCAAGGGTTGCTGGCACCCGGGCCGGAGACTAAATTGTGCACCCTTTAAGAAGGTTATACTAAACCTCATAAAAGCAATGCTTAAAAAGTACTACGAAATTAATATAATTTTTTTAAATAATAGTTTACTGTTATGATTATTTTGTTAAAGTGCAAATGAGTAAACATGTATATTTTAATTAATTGTATTATTTATAAAAGTCGGTAACAATATACAAAATTAATCTCATCGATATTAATATATTTGATATCATTTGAAAGATAATTTGGAAACTTATACAAAACTGAAAAATTTTCCACAATCAAGGAATTTTTCAAAAAGATTTTACTTACGCAAAATTTTGACTTGCAATAGTGAGTAAATCACCAAAGATCTATTCTGAATAATTTTGCATAATTGAGGAAAAAATAGGACCGGGAAGTAAAACGTTAACAAATTTTCCGTCAGTGACCCTGAATAACTATCAATTTAAATATTTTTTCGAAATCAATCCACGTCTTCTTTATGAAAGTTAAGTGAAAATTGGAACAAAATATTTAAATTAATTTATAAACTTTTTTCCTAATTTTTATAAATTTCTTTATAGTACTCTTTAAACATTTCAGCTTCGACTTTAATAGACAAGACTGAGGTCTGTAACATTTGACTGCCTTATTCTCAGGGATTAAAAATGCAGCAAAATTTTCGTAGTCTCTATTTTTCATTTGCTTCAGACTATGAAAAAACAAACAGTCACAGCGGCAGCCAGCGATCGCATTTTACAGCCGTTTCTCCTTTGCTGCTTTATTTCTGTTACATTCACGAAGCAACAGCAGCATCGAACAAAATAACTTTGCAGCCGTTTCCTCGCTGCTGCTGTTTGTTTATGGCATTATCAAGCATTGGCAGCAGCAATAGTAAGAAATGTTTGCATGCGGTGCTGCTATGCTATTTTCAGCATTTGACTGCTGCTGTTTGCAGTTGCTGCTGCTTTCTGTTTGCGGTATTTCTGCGCTATATACAGCAATCAGTAGCTGCTGCTTGTGGTCGCTGCTGCGTTTGTTTGTTTTTTAATCAGAAGCGGCAGTGAGTGTTCGGATTTTGAAGTCTTTATGCGTCATTTGTTAAGCTCGTGTTATTTTAAAGGATACCGTTCTCGTTAATTAATTAATTAATTGATTAAAATATTAATTGCAATTGATTTAATTGCAATTAACATCAATTGCAATTAATTGCAATTGATTAAATTGCAATTAATATCAATTGCATTCAATCATTAATTGTACACTGCAATTAATTTATTAAGACTAACCTGAAGTAATTGCAAAATACAATTAAATCGTTGGCAATTAACTTTTTTAAATTAAAGGTACAAACAATTAAAAATAGCAATTAATTTGTCCACCCGATGAGCTGTGTTTGATTGCATTAGTGTGGTAAATTTTGCGAACTGTATGCATAAATATGACGACTTCGCTTGTATCCGCTGCTTGCTTCACTTCCTTTGCCTAAGAAAACCGGTTTCAAACCGGCTGCTGCTTTTGTTTGTTATACTTTTGTATGTTTGTTTGTTACACCCTAACCTGTAAGGTTACGATATGTTAACTTTGTGTAAACGTTTGTAACATCTACACTCAGTTCATTTTGACTTGAGAGTCTTAATAAATTAATTGCAGTGTACAATTAATGATTGAATGCAATTGATATTAATTGCAATGAAATCAATTGCCATTAATTGCAATTGATATTAATTGCAATTAAATCAATTGCAATTAATATTTTAATCAATTAATTAATTAATTAACGAGAACGGTATCCTTTAAAATAACACGAGCTTAAATGACGCATAAAGACTTCAAAATCTGAACACTCACTGCCGCTTCTGATTAAAAAACAAACAAACGCAGCAGCGACCACAAGCAGCAGCTACTGATTGCTGTATATAGCGCAGAAATACCGCAAACAGAAAGCAGCAGCAACTGCAAACAGCAGCAGTCAAATGCTGAAAATAGCATAGCAGCACCGCATGCAAACATTTCTTACTATTGCTGCTGCCAATGCTTGATAATGCTATAAAGAGACAGCAGCAGCGACGAGACGGCTACAAAATTATTTCGTTCGGTGCTGCTGTTGCTTCGTGAATGTAAAAGAAATAAAGCAGCAAATGAGAAACGGCTGTAAAATGCGATCGCTGGCTGCCGCTGTAACTGCTCGTTGTTTCATAGCATGCAGCAAATGCAAAAGAGAAACTTTAAAAATTTGCAAATGCGAGAGCACAGCAACAGCAATATTTTGATGCTCTTACTAATTTGACTACAGCAATTTAAACCCTGCTTATTCTCGACCATAAATATCGCAGTATCACAATATCACAGTGATACCAAATTGATATCAGAAATTTGTTTCATAGTCATTATCAACATAATTTCCAAAGCAAACTTGCCCTGGGAGAACAAGGTCAAGAGTCATGAGAATTAGAATTATTTTTAGAATATTTTTTTCTTAAAAACTGTATTTTTGACAGTTTTTGTTGGTTGATTTGAAAAGAATAATAATTATGTATTTTAGTAAAGTAAAGGAGTTAGGAAGCCATCTTAGGGTTTTAAATAGACATCTTCAAAATAAAATAAAAAACATCAGAACGCCATAAAATTGTTATAAAACGCCATTTATTTAATTTAAATAAAAAATTTAATGAATTTTAATTAATTTATTTTTTGTTTTTAGAAATTTTAAAGCAAGTAATAAATTGAGCCTTTAAATTGCTTTATGTAACAGATACCCAAAAACATATTAATATTAAAAATTATGTTCCAGCAGGCAAAGAGCTGCAAATAAGGTTTGTTTGTCGTTGTTTAGTCTAAGAACTCAGTAATCACAAATTATAAATTATATTTTTATTCCTGACATTAATGACATGATCACGTTTTTCTAAAAAGCTCGGGAGAAATGTATTGCTGTAACATCCCAGCAAAATCTTCGCTTACATATAATCGAAAAAGTTATCCAGAAAATTTCATTCATTGCTTACCCTCTCGCTTACAGAACCAATTATTTTCATATAGCCATGTCATTAGCGCTGTCACTTGAACAGATTAAACGCTTAAAACGGTTGGTTTATCAGTTCTTGGTCCTCTGCTGTTTGTTATTTTTATCAATGACATATTTAGAGTCTGCAAGCATTCAAAAATGCATGTCTATTCAGATGACGTGCAAATTTATCTTTCGAATAGAGTTGGTCTCCTAGATGATTTAGTGTCAGGCTAAATGAGGATCTGGACTCTATTAATAAATGGGCAATCTGTAACTGTCTTAAGCTCAATGCTCTTAAATCTGTTGTGATACCTATAGCTAAAGGCAAAGTTTTTCATGAAGACATTCCGGATTTATTCTTAGGTGCTGAAAAGCTTAAGTTTACTAGCAGTACAAGAAGTCTTGGCTTTTATATAAATTCCTCTCTGACATGCACTGAACATATTAATAGAGTGGTGCAAAAAATTTATTATGTTTTCCGCAACCTTAGAGTGACAGCTGAATTTACACCCACTAGCACAAGAAGAAAACAAGTAGTTCAACTTATAGTTCCCATAATCTCCTATTCGGAGCTAGTCTATAGTAGGCTAGACTCTAGTTCCCAACTAAAGCTACAGCTGGCTTTCAATCATGCCATCCGATACGTATATGGACTTCGCAAGTTTGATATCTGAATTCAACAAAAGCATCCTTGGTTGTGACCTAATAAACTACCAAAATTTCCGAAACTGCATTTACTTACACAAGCTGATACATTCCAAAACACCATCTTATTTATACGAGAAGTTACAGTTTAGTCAACAACAAAGAAGTCGAATGCTTATTATACCTTAATTCAACTATTTGAATTCGTCAAGATTATTTTTTGTTAACGCCATACGATCGTGGAATAGTTTGCCAACTTTTATAAAATCTATTGCTGGCGTCAGAATGTTTAGACAAGCTATTATTTCCTATTTCTCTAATTAATATACTTTGTAACCATCTTTTCGCCTTTTTCTAAATTATTAATTTATTTCTCCCGATGTCCCCTATACGTTCATTCTATTATTAGCATCATTTTCTATCCCTAACGAGCAACTCAACGAACGAGTGCTAGGCGAACGATGTTGTGATTGAATTGAAATCTGTATCCCTAACGAACTTGCTCGCCAACACTTACAGCAAGCTTATGCTTCTTACGTTTTTTGAAACTGTTATACACAAGCAGTTCTCAAATTCAGCATTGCAAGATCAAAAATTTCCAAAGTTTTCTCAATTTCATATTTTTTCTTAAAGATTTCTTAAACTTTTGGCTATGTTTCTTGTTTGTTGGCAGTCCCTTTGTTCAGTTTGTTTATAGACAGCTGTTCTTGTTTATAATTAATTTTTGTTTGACAAATTATAAAAATATTTCAAAAAATTGTGTATGTTTGTGGAAATGTTGTGATGTTTATAAAATTATTGCAGCTATTGCAGTTCAATACGACAGAAATTCAGACTAAGCTGATGGAAGACCATTCAGGATGAAAAGCCGAAGCCAACACCAATTTTCTGGATCCAGCAGATGCTGAGTAAGTTTTTTATTGCATATATTTGCAAGTGCTTCATTGTTTTTGGACACTGCACGGGGTGCTCTACATACATCGAGCCAAGCACTTGTGTTACAAGGAGTGCAGCACTGTTGATATCCATTTCTAACAAAATGTTTATCAACGAGCGCTACACAACGATAGCATAAGAGTGTTCGTTCGAAATTGAAGTTTCTCTTCGTCATTTGATTGACTCATAGAAATACAAATTTCACATATTTCAGTGTTCTACGTCATCGTTCGCCAGGTGATCAGCTGTTCTCGTTTGTTGATTCTGTTCGAAGAACATATTTGAAAACTGCGAACGAGCAATGTTTTGAACGAGACGAGTGTTCGGATAGGGATAGAGAATGAAGCTATATATTTCTTATTGTTAACTTTACTTTTATTTTCGGTTTCTTACTCTTCATTTCATTCAATTACTTTAAGTGAATTTATTAGTTTTAAGTTTTTATTTTATTTTATAAGTTTTGAATTTTGTTAAACTTAAGTCAGTATGCTTGTTTTATTACCATCTGTGATGTATTATAAAATAACTTGTTCTTATTATACAAATTATGTTATAATCAATAAATTACAATTACAATTACAATTACAATATTGGTTGAAATGTCTACTATACTAGCATGTTTGAGTACTTCTTAAGATGAATATTTGAAGTACAAAAGCTTTTTTAAAAAACTTTATGGAATATAAAGTGAAAAATATATACATATATAGAGATATATACTTTAATTCATCACTTTAATGATGAATAAAAGACAAATGAAAAATAAAACCATTAAAAAACAATTAAAGAAAGTCTAAAGTCGGTCTAGCCCGACTATGAAAAACCCTAAACCTACTTTTTCAAAATACAATAATAAAATGGGAGTATCCGTGAGCGGACTTAGAGCATATTTTATATGCATTTCAATTTTAGTAGCTCACATGTTCTGTAGCTCACCTGTTAATGCCTTCATAGTATTTCCGCTATTGTGGGTTGTATGCGAGGTGATAGTGTTCGTGGACGGATTACGACCAATTTTTGAATGCGTCTTATTTTTGGTTTAAAATATATACATACAAAATTTTATCTCTGAAGGTTAAACATAAACCTATTTATTGAGTTTTTAATATTTGGTTGTATGAGAGGTGGGCGTTTCTGTGGTTGGCTGACATCCATTTTTCAAAACCATCTTCGTTTTGTTATAAAATACAAACGTATTAAATTTTATCTCTGCACGATAAACATAATCTTATTAATTGCGTTTTCAATTTTTGGTATGTATGGGAGGTGGGCGTGTCCGTGGGCAAATAACATCGATTTTTTAAAATAATCTTTGGTTTGTTATAAAAAACATGCGTTCCAAATTTTATCTCTGTAGATTAAACATAAGCTTACTTATTGAGTTTTTAATTTTTGGTTATATGGGAGGTGGGAGTGTCCGTGTGCAGATGACTCCCATTCTTTGAAGACATCTTTGTTTTTTTATGTAAAATACATATGTATAAAATTTTATCTATGTAGGTTGAGCTTTTTTATTGAGTTTTAAATTTTTGGGTTGTATGGGAGGTGGGCGTGTCCGTGGGCGGATGACACCCATTTTTCGAAGACATCTTTGTTTTGATGTAAAACACATATGTATAAAATTTTATCTATGTAGGTTATTCATGGACTTATTTATTGAGTTTTTAATGTTTAGGTTGTATGGGAGGTGGGCGTGTCCGTGAGCGGATGACACCCATTTTTCGAAAACATCTTTGTTTTGATACAAAACATATACATACCAAATTTTATTGTTGTGGGCTACTTATGAGCTGAGTTATGCAGTTTTCAATTTTTGCGTTGTATGGGAGGTAGGCGTGCCCGTGGGCGGATTCCAAAAATATTCAATAGTGCAGTTCTTGGGTTCATGTGATCATGTGTACCAAGTTTCATCTAATTATCTCAACTCCTTCTTCTTATCCTGTGTATGCGGACAACACACAGACGGATAGACGGACGGACGGACGGACGGACGGACATGGATAGCTCGACTCACGTGGTGACGCTGATCAAGAATATATATACTTTTCTATACCGGACTTGCTTCGTTCTATGCGTTACAAGCGTTTGCACAAAGTTAAAATACCCTGACCTTTCAGGTTTAGGGTATAATTATCTTCTCCTTGCCCGAAGTCAAAATACTCAGGTTGAAGGTTATTCGAATTTATTTAGGTTATATTAATTTGATGACGTCACTTTGTAAGGGGGATAGGCGTATTTTTTTCCAATTTTTCATATTTCAAACTCAGAGTACGTTTTAGTTTTTTTTAGAAAACAAGACTAATGTATTGCCTTTCAATTCAACACATTAATTTTTGTGTAAATTATGAAGGTTTTGATGTTTTGGTGACGTCACTTTCTATGGAAGTATTCACAAAATTTTGTTGAATTTCAACTTCAGGGTATATGTTTCAAATTTAAGCATTACAGTGGTGCTCCAATTTAGCGAACACCGATTTAACGAGCTTCCAATATAACAAACCCTTATTAAATGTTCATTGCTGACTCTATATTGCGAACATTTGAAATTGTAGGTATTCTATTTAACAAACATTTGCTTCTCTGAGCGTCCTTCGTTTGTTTTTGAATTTGTAATAACATAAATATGTATTTACTTATCTCATTCTCAAATAGGCCCCTCGGGTTAATATACATATTGTAAGGTTTCCTTTTTAAAAAACATTATAGGAATGTATTGACACAATCTTGGATTTTTCATTTGGAGTGTGAACACATTTTAACCAGCAGCTTTCTAAACATTTAATAATAATAATTAATAATACCTTAAACGATTCAAAAATTCAACTTTATTGGAGTGCATAATTAAGACAAAAAATGTAAGGATATTTGTTTCAAGTTGACAAATTTATTAGCTTTGTTATATGATAAAAAACTCGAAAATAGTATTACCGATTTAATGAACTTTTCGATTTAAAGAACGACCCTGGACATTATATCTTTCGTTTAACTGGAGCACCACTGTATGACAAATCTCAAATCATGAAAATTATTTCATTATGGACTTTAAAGAGATTTGCAATAAAGAGATGGCTGAAATCATGGGGACAAACGAATGAACAGACAGACAGACGGACATGGCTTAATCGACTCATGGTCGTGAAAAAAATTTCGTGACAAAATTATTGTGTTCGCTACGCTTTGCGGGTGGAGTATAATAAATATTTAATAAAAAACTTTGAAAAACGTAGAAGTAGATTATGGCAAACGAGTCGGTACAGCAGAAAATAAGATATTTCTTATTCCTGGTAATGCCAATGAATCAAAAAACGTTATTTATACTGAAGTATTAAATAACTAAAAAGAAAAAAAATCTTCTATTATCATTAAACTATGTAATATAATTTGCTTCCAAATACAAATAATATGCAAATATCTAATTATCTCAACTCCTTCTTCTTATCCTGTGTATACGGACAACACACAGACGGATAGACGGACGGACGGACATGGATAGCTCGACTCACGTGGTGACGCTGATCAAGAATATATATACTTTTCTATACCGGACTTGCTTCGTTCTATGCGTTACAAGCGTTTGCACAAAGTTAAAATACCCTGACCTTTCAGGTTTAGGGTATAATTACTTACTTTTTTGTTATTGAAATTTTTCAAATATACAAAGGTATTATTGATAAAGAGAAAATTTCCGTGGCGAAGCCTCGGACGACTGTGGCCTGCTAGTTTATATATAAATAAAGATACAAATTTGAAACTTTTGTGAATTTTATTTATCACAAAATATTTAAACCATTCAAGTTAAATGACTAAAATAAATAAAATTTGAGATCATTTGAGAAATAATAAAAAAAATTAATTTATAATAAAAACACAAAAAAAAATCAGTCTATAAGCCCAAAACCGACTGAAGCCTTTTCATCTTCTAACTTAAGCGCCATAGACAAGTCCGTAAACTTTCTTATGGCATTTGTTTGACCTCTGATGCTCATATCAGAGACAGTTGCCACAATCATTTGCCCAAATGCTTTCACTGCAGTGTTCCCCTTTCGTTCCTCCTTGTTGCATAGCGCTTTATATGACTGGCATACCTCTCGAAACTCATCTTCAAAATCAAAGTCTGCAGCTGGTCTGCGCTTTTTGGCTCGAAATGACGAGGGCGTTGCAGCTGCCTCCTCAACAAAACAAACATCTCGTTGCGGTGTTGGTGACAGGAGTGGTGACCGCAGTGATGATGAGCTGGTCGAATTGTCGCATATATTAATAGTGCATCTGGTTCTACAAAAAAATTTAACAATGTTAGTTTCAGCTTGAATTGTTTTTATTGCTTAGAAAATGACAAATTATTTAACAAAAATCACCAAAGAGTTTTTAAATATAAGCATTTTTCTTCATTAGCAGCAAAAACCACACAAAAATATTTATTAAATTCACAAGTTTTTGAAACAATTTATAAGATTGTGTACATGGAAAAGATCACTTTGTCTTACAAAAATTTTAACAGAAAAACACTTTAAAATACAAAACTATTTGATGAATTTGCACGAATTTTTAAATGATATTTGGTACTTACGGTCTCGGCTGTACATGCTCTTTAAGGAAGCTCAAAACAGCATACAAAGACCAGATTTCACTGTCGGACGTTCCACTTTCGGATGGTGCGTTCATTCGCTTGGACTCCCTGCTGAAACGTTCGCGCAAACTCGTCCATCTCTTTCTTCACTCCTCCTCTGCAACGAATTATAAATTCATAACTTTTATTGAAAGAATGCATGCTGTACTAATCTGTTGCTCCCAGCTGTTGAACTATATTTGTCCAGGCTCATAATTTCTTGTCGGGAAACTGGTAGCCAATGCAGAACTTGTTGTAAAGTATTTCTTGCCCTCGTACAAGATCGATCAACATTTCATCGTTCATTTTTTCTTAAAATATAACAATAAAAATAAGTGTTATTTGATAAACCGATTTTATTTCAATAAACTTACCGCACTTGGTCAAACAATTAAAATTTATTCAGAACAGCTGTTTTGGGCAAAACGTCAAATACATAGAAAAACACAGAAATCAAAGCAAAACAAAACTTCTGTGTTTATCTAAGTATTCAGACATGATTTTCTGTTTTTATCTGAGCATTTTCATGCGTTGTCATGTTGTGCACAACCAGATACACTTAAACCCCATGAAACAGATTTTCATGTGACACTTGTTAAGCCATTCAGTGCCAAGCTATGCGAGGCTAATTGGCCCATAATGCTACATATGCAACTTCTTGAAGATTTGAAAAGTCAATATAGTTTAAAATTTATAATTTTTGTTTCATAATTTTCTCGTTATCCAGATGGCCATTATCTGTTTGGAACCATCACAAATTTTGCTAGAAAGTAAGCGGAGTCACCCAAAATAATTGCATTTTGTGCCTGGTTCACTTTTCTGGAAGTAATTTCTTTGTAAAAAGGACTATTTTTCCACACGTTTGTGTCTTGACAGCTGCCTGGATATCCAACGAAAACATTCAAAAATCGGAATTTGCTACCGCATATTTATTTATTTATTTATTGGCCAAACAAGGCAATTTATTTAATCTAATAGTTTTTGTTATTTTTTTTTTTTTATTATTTGTTTCTCTCTCTCCTTTCCTTGTTTTTGTGTTCAACGATATGCAATTCGAGGTGGGCGTAATCCGCCCACCTGAACGACATGATTACAAGAACATGTCAAAAAGAAAAGGCAAGAAGAAAAGAACAATTAGGGGTAATATTACAATGCTTAGGTCTATGTTTTAAACATTATAATTATAATTTATACAGTTATTCTACACCTGCTGAAACAAGGAGATAGAAAAGGGACTAGGAGAGGGTTCACTTAGATGTGACATTTGGCAGAGATGGTAAATGAATATTTAGGGTGAGAAAAACGATTTGGAAAGGGAACGCTTGAACATGGATTTGGTCATGGGTAGTATATAGTGCTCGCTGACATTATTAAATATTCTACAACATCTATTTATGGGTTCGTTAAATGCGTAAATGGTGTTGTGATGAGATTCTTTTAACAATTTTGTATATCTAGTTCTCCTTATTGGTTCATTAAATACAACTTTATTCGAAATGCATTCACTGTCGATGTTTCCATTAATAACATCAAATATAAAGCATGAACAAGGAATATTCTTCTTGACGAAAACGTCATTATATTCAACATTTTCAGTCTAATTTCATATGGTGGTAAGTTTCTATAGTCCCGGGGATCGTACGAATCTCTCAAGGCAAAAAGCAAAAATTGTCTCTGAATTGATTCAAGTCTTTCACTATGCACTTCAAAGGCTGGATTCCAAATAATACAGCAATATTCAAGAATAGGACACACTTATGTGCAGTATAAGGTTTTAGTTACCCATAAATTCTTGAACTCTTTTGCTCGTCTTTTAATGAATCCAAGTAGTTTGTTTGCCCTGGATATGGTATGATCATAGTGAAGGTTAAAGCGCAACTTTAACTGAAATGTGATTGACCCTGCTGAGTTCCACCCCATTAAGCATATAACTGCTACAAGTTTTTTGGGTTGTACGGGAGAAACTTATAACGAAGCACTTATTCACATTTAAAGAAAGCTTATTTTGAATACACCAATGTTCAAGAGATAAAAGCTTGTTCTGTAAGAATACTGAATCCACTTCTGATCTAACCACATGGTACAGTTTTAAGTCATCTGCATATAAGAGATGGGGGACATCGTGCAAAACTTCAGATATGTCTGCAATAAATATGTTGAAGAGAAGTGGGCCCAGGTGGCTACCCTGAGGTACACCTGACGAGACAACAATTTTCTTAGAAAGAGTACCTTGAAATTTTACAAATTGGGATCTTTCACAAAGATAGGACTTGAGCCAATTCAGCAAAGAGCCTGCAATATCAAAATTCTCTAGTTTCTTCGTTAAGATTTCGTGATCAACACGATCAAACGCTTTACTAAAATCTGTATAGACTGCATCTATCTAATGTCCTTTTTCCATTTTAATAAGAACATCCGACGACATGATTGTCAGATTTGTGGCGGTTGAACGTCCTTTACGGAACCCATGTTGCTGCTCATTTAAACGTGGGTTAATAACGTCCGTAAGTTTGAAACATATAATTTTTTCAAAAAGCTTCGGAACCATTCTTATAAATTGGCGTAAGGTGAGAAGACTTCCAAAAAGACGGAAACACACCTGATTGCAAGGATTACGTAAAAATAATAAATAATGGCGTAATTAACTGCTCTTAGTATTGAACAACTGAAATTGGTGGCAAAAGGTCTGGACCAGGGGACTTATTGGAATCTAATTCTTTAATGGAATTGGTAATCTCTCTCTTTGTTGTATTAAGTGAACAAACCAATGGTGGTAGATTAAGTGTGCTGGTCAATGGAATTTGACTTTGTGATGAAGGAGAACAAAAAACTTCTTTAAAATGATCTGCAAAGAGATTACAAATCACCTGTGGGTCAGAAGAAGTAACATTTCCTTTGAACATTGAATTCGGGTATCCCGTTGATTTCCTCTTAACATTTACAAAGTCAAAGAATTTTATTGGGTCTTCAATAATCCTTTCCCCAATTAAATTGGTGTAAAGTTTATAAGCTTCTTCAGACTTGACAGAGAATTCTTTAGACAGTTCACCATATCTTGTTTTTACCTCATCACTTACATTCGCGGCGTTTTTAATTACTCTGTAAAGTTTATTTCTCTGATTTCTCAAGTTTCTTAGATTTGAATCAAGCCACGGTTCTGATAGTTTATTTTTTTCTTTATTTTTGGAACATGGGTATCAATCCAAAGAATTCAAGTCATTCTTTATCTTACTGTGATCGGCGTTAAGAAAATCGTAAACAACAGAATTATTAAAGGACTGCGTAAAAGTTATATTATTAGCGCATAATTCTATAGTAAAAGCAGAGTGGTGGAGGGTATTAGAGAAAACGTGCTCGGCATCACTAGTTGGACTAACCTTGACATTGCGCACTCAATATTTCCACTTCAATTTTATATAATAGTATTGATATATTAGAGTGGGTCGCTTTATATGGGAGAAAAAATGAATATAAAACAAGTAAAGAAAGTCTTAAGTCGGTCTAAGCCGACTATGAAATACCCTAAACCTTCTTTTCAAAAAACAAAATAATGTTATTGAAAATGGACGTGTCCGTGGGCGGATGAAGCTTATATTTTATATGCATATAAATGTTGATAAAAAATTTACATATACCAAGTTTTATTCTTGTAGCTCACAGTAAATGCCTTTCGCTATGCGAGGTGGGCGTGTTCATAGACGGATTACTCCCAATTTTTGAACACACCTCAGTTTGTATATCAAATACATACATACCAAATTTGATCTCTCTATGACAAACATAATCTTATTTATTGAGTTTTAAACTTTTTGGGTTGTATGGGAGATAGGCGTGTCCGTGGGTCGATGACGTCCATTTTTTAAAACCATCTTTGTTTTGTCATAAAAAACATACGTGTTAAATTTTATCTTTGAAGGTTAAACATGGGCTTATTTATTGCGTTTTCAATTTTTGGAATGTATGGGAGCTGGGCATGTCCGTGGGCGGATGACACCCATTTTTCGAACACATCTTTGTATTGATATAAAACACATACACACTAAATTTTATTGTTGTATGTTAATTATGAGCTTATTTATCCCGTTTTCAATTTTTGCGTTGTATAAGAGGTGGGCGTGTCCGTGGGCGGATGATGTCCATTTTTCAAAACCGTCTTTGTATTGTTATAAAAAAAATACGTGTTAAATTTTATATCTGTAAATTAAATATAGGCTTATTTATTGCGTTTTCTAACTTTGGGTTGTATGGGAGGTGGGCGTGTCCGTGATCGGATGACACCCATTTTTCGAAGACATTTTTGTGTTAATACAGAACACAAACACACCAAATTTTATTGTTGTAGGTTAATTATGAGCTAATTTATGCAGTTTTCAATTTTTGCGTTGTACGGGAGGTAGGCGTGTCCATGGGCGGATGATGCCAGTTTTTTCAAAACGTCTTTGTTTTGTCATAATAAACACACTTGTCAAATTTTATCTCTGTAGGTTAAACAGAAGCTTATTTATTGCGTTTTAAATTTTTAGGTTGTATGGGAGGTGGGCGTGTCCGTAGACGGATGAAGTCCACTTTTCGAAAACATTTTTGTGTTGATACAGAACACATACACACCAAATTTTATTGTTGTAGGTTAATTATGAGCTGAGTTATGCAGTTTTCAGTTTTTGCGTTGTACGGGAGGTAGGCGCGTCTGTGATTCCAACAATATTCAATAGTGCAGATCTTCGGGTCCATGTGATCATGTGTACCAAGTTTCATTCAATTATCTCAACTCCTTCTTCTTATCCTGTTTATGCGGACAACACACAGACGGACAGACGGACGGACGGACGGACATGGATAGCTCGACTCACGTGGTGACGCTGATCAAGAATATATATACTTTTCTATACCGGACTCGCTTCGTTCTATGCGTTACAAACGTTTGCACAAAGTTAATATACCCTGACCTTTCAAGTTTAGGGTATAAAGATACCCCCTAAAATTAAAGCTTACATCGAAAGTGTTTCAGCACTATCAAAATTTTTTTTTTGGGTGTCCCAAAAAACAGCCAAAATGGTCTTTTAGTTATAACATTAGTATTTTAAGTCCGATCAGCATATCGTTGGATAGGTCGGAAAGAATACTACATCGTGTTCTTTGTTGTCGTTGGTGTCAGAGGTCATCTTCAAGTAGATATTTAACAATTTTAATTTTTTTGCTCCAGGTACCCCATAACTTCGATTTAAAATTATTATTTTAATAAACTTCATAAAAAATCAATACACTATTGTGAAAAAATTAATTGATTTTGTTCACTACAAAAAAAGTTAGGTTAGAAGTTTCAGTACAACTACTGTATTTTTTTATAGAAACATTCAGCAATTACAATTTTCTCTTAGTACTTACTTACTTACTAAGGTGGCCATGACAACCCGTGTCGGGTTGCGGCCGACTTCATCAGCTCTCGCCAGGCGTCTTTGCCTCGCGCGCGCCGTCTCCAATGTCTCAATCTCTTTCACCAAGCGCGGTTAGGGCTTCCTCGGCCTGGTCAATTCATCGGAGGCATAGTCTTCCTCTTCGTCGTCGACCCTCGGCTTTCGCCTTAAACACCTTTTTCGCTGGAGCTTCTTCATCCATACGAAAGACATGACCCAGCCAACGTAGTCGATGAATTGTTGTACGCTTAACTAAGTCAATGCCGTCGTAGAGCTCGTACAGTTCGTGCTTCATTCGAATGCGATAGTCGTGACCAACTTTATAACTGACAAAGAGATGGTGGTTGTCGATTTGATTTTCGTAGGTTTTTTCCAAGATTTGGCGTAGTGTAAAAATCTGGTCTATGGTGGAGTTGCCAGGTCGAAAGTCACACTGATAAGGTCCAATCAGTGTTTTGGTATGCGGCTTCAATCTTTCACAAAATACGCTCGAAAGAACCTTGTACGCGATGGAAATATGACTGATACTTCGGAAGTTGGCGCAGATTGTCGGATCTCCTTTCTAAAGTATTGGACTGATGCGGATTGCAGTCAGACTTTCGTTAACAAGTGTGAAACGGGAAACAAGGTGGCGTAGTTTCCGGCTTACGACGAATCCGCATCCAAATTCAGTGGGGGTTCATATCCGAAGCTTTGTTTGTTTTAATTGGGATGTAATAATGTGGTGGCGACCACTTGTAGTGACCCCTCTAGTTTATAGTCTAGAGGAGACAGGGACTTTTGGACATGGAGCTTTGAGGCGGCTCCGACTCGCCTTGACAGTGCCAGTTGCGGGCTATGTGGTTTTTTTATCAAGACGCAGTGCATCCCCAATACTATGCCTTTCCACACCCTAGCCGGTCACCCACTCTATTTTCTCTTAGCAGTTATATTAAATTTTGACGTGATTCCACTTGGCTTTAGCGTTCGCGGCTGTCGAGTTTTGCAAAAATATGACCCAAGCTTTGCTCGTCAGTGACCGCAACGGCAGATTCACTCACAACGTGAACAAAGCGGTCAGTGCTTTGTGAGTGGCAGAGGAAATCTGTAAAAAACCAAATCATTGCAAAATTTTTGTATAAAATCACATAAATATTTACCTGGAACTTTGATTATTTGCTCAGAATTTGCATAATCCCTTAATATGTCATCGAGAATAAACTGCAAACAGGGTGGCTCAGTTATTGTAAATTTGTCCCAATCAATCATTTGAGAATATGAAAAGCAATCAAACTTTATTACGTCTCGTCGAGGTATGTAAAATTTACAGACTGTTGTAATTGGATTGAGTCGTGCTTTTAAAATTTCGTGTAAGCATTCAAACGTAAAAGTCTATTTGAGTCTGTTATCATTGACAGCATAGTACTCTCTGGATGGCAAAAGTATGCATTGTTTTGGATTATTGGACGATTAACCAATTGCACATCCATTGGTAGCTGCCGAATCCAAGTTATGTATTTAAAAACATTTTTACTTCCATGAATTGCTAATAGTTGGCTCTTTACAAGAAACCAAAAAGGCGCATAAACTTTAACTATGAATTATACCCGCTGTCGCAATTCTGAAGATGGAAGTAATTTAGTGAAGTAGAGTCGAAGGATTCTAGAGGCAGTGGTTAAACACCGTGCTTTAGTTATGGGACCAGGCTTCTCACAGCCTAGTTTTTCGTCGCACACGCCATTATTCACCGCTACAACCATACGAAATAGATAACGCTGGTCGTCACGGATATCCCAATCACTTATATTCTCTGGCATGACACCCATAGCAATTGGCGTAAAACTTTTTGTGACCTGAAAAATAAATTAAGAAAATAGTCGCTCAATTCGATCCAATGCTAATGATACCTAATATTGAGTATCAAAACTCAACAGGACTATTTTATTAATGCAGCTAATGGCATGCACCTAATGGAACGCACTACCGGCCTACCTTAAAACTTTGGTTGTTGAACTTAATTTTAAGTATGTCATTTTCATTTTCTCTACAAAACTCTAAACAGTACATCAGTTCTCCAAATCTCTTCTTTTACTTTTGTCTTCTAAGTTTCATCCTTTACTATATCTTATATACAATTCTTTTAGCTTTAGTAAGTAATTCTAAATAACAATTACGAATTCTAACATTGTTAATTATAATTATAATTCGATTCTTAAGGAAACCAAATTGAAACTTCTGTTAAGCTGTGAACTTAAAAAGAACTTAGTTCTTAGTGAACTTATAATTTAATTAAATAAAATAATAAATGGAATATAAAAAATTAATAATTTGGTAATAAACATACTTTCCAGCAACTTTTCACAGTTCAAAATTTCTGAACCAAATTCCCCTGGCCAGACTCCAGGTCCTTTAGTTTCACCAAATAATTTTTTTATCAGTGCTTTCAATGGCAATTCGTTCAAATGGAAGAAACATATTAACCACTGTAGAGGTCTGTGAAGATACCTTTCCATAAAAACAATCACACCATTATCATGTCCTGTGTTGACAATAGTTCCATCGCAACTGATAGCAACTAAATGATCCGTTAAATAATTTTCTTCATTTAAGAAATCAACTATTGCCTTTTGAATCTCCTTGCCAGTGATTCGAGGTGGTGTTGTGTACCCGACAAACTTCGACCCAGGTTCTTTCACCAACGTTATATGTTCCTCGATAACCCTAACCATTCGTGTTTGGTTTGCAATAACTTTGTGTGTTGGATGCTGACTTGGCTTCTTTCCGGAATTTTACGCATTCAGGTTGAACTTTGTTCTTATCGATGATCAGATCATCAAAAAACTTTAGTATTTTTTCGTCGGTGCCAGATGAACTATCCCTTTTTTAGTTTTGAAGTTATCGCTAGACGGATGTCTTTGATAAGCATTGTAGATAGTAATGCTCCGAATCGATTGGAGGTGTCGCTTCGATCCAATGCCGAAGAGAAATTACGTAGTGTTATATCAGAAACGGTCAATTGCTCTGGTGGTTCTGTAATTTCCTCATCGTCACTTGTATCAGGTTGGTACCCAGCACCATACTGTGAACTTGTAGCAATATAACTTGCAGCGCCTGTATTAACACTGGAAACCCTGCCACTTCAGCACTAGCCATATTGTCATCATGTGGGATCTCATTATCAATTGACAGCAATCTTAGGTAACATTGATTTTAAATGAGTTTAATATTGTGGCAATTTAATTTGTTAAATTTATTTTATAATTCTTAAAGAACGTCTTCGAAACCATGGTCTAGTCTGCTCGGTTCTTCTGAGGAAGTTTTTGTTGTTGTAGCAACCTGTTGCTTCATGAATTTTTGGCATTAAGCTCAAAATATAATACTACTAAAATAAATTTAACAAATTAAATTGCCACAATATTAAACTCATGTAAAACTGGTGCGAGCACGACCTACGAAAGCATGTTAAAAATTATATGTTTGTGCATATAATAAACATCTGCTTTCAAAAAAACCTTCTTCACGCCTTCTATGGTTTAATACCAACAAAATGTTGGAACCTAGATGGACACGTGATAAAGAAGTAAACAAAAAGCGCAACAACAAAATCTTCGCAGAAGCAATGCAGTCAACTTTTTGAAATTCTGCGACTAGCAGAAGAGTAGAAAAACACTGCTTTGATTAAGTGAAAAGTGCATCGGAATTCCATTTTGGTTTTGCGGCAGTTGCACTTATTAGCTTCTCAAAGTAAGTGGACTGCATGAACCACAGAGACTACTGATGAGTCGGAGTAGCGTCCGACGAAACCATGGTCTAGTCTGCTCGGTTCTTCTGAGGAAGTTTTTGTTGTTGTAGCAACCTGTTGCTTCATGAATTTTTGGCATTAAGCTCAAAATATAATTCTTAAAGAAGACGTTCTTTAAGAATTATAAAATAAATTTAACAAATTAAATTGCCACAATATTAAACTCATGTAAAACTGGTGCGAGCATGACTATTTTGGCTGTTTTTTGGGACACCCAAAAAAAAAATTTTGATAGTGCTGAAACACTTTCGATGTAAGCTTTAATTTTAGGGGGTGTCTTTTAATATTCATTTTTGGTAACCGGCCTTAATATATATATATTAAGGTGCCTTGAAAAAAAAAGTTTCATTTGTACCCATCCTAAAATGAACCTTTATGTATTTTATGATGATTCCCAAAATATTTTGGCTATGCCGAAATCCGTCAGTGAGCTAAACCATTTTGCAAAAACCTCCAAAAATCATGTTTTCCGTATATATATTAACTAGTGTTATTAAACAAAGAAAAATGTCCAAAATATATGACAGCCGTGCATACCTTTCCAACGATATATTGATAACGACGATCATATAAGAAATAATAAAGTTACTTGAATTTTTGTGAAAATAATCTAAAAAAAAATGCATGAAAACATCATTATCTTTAATCCAATTGCAAAAAATTTCTAATTTTTGATGCAGATTGAACGAACTTTTTCAGGCCTATAATTTGAGACAGTTTATTTGTTTACAACTATTACACTAGTTAATATATATAAGGAAAACATGATTTTTTGAGGTTTTTGCAAAATGGTTTAGCTCACTGACGGATTTCGGCATAGCCAAAATATTTTGGCAATCATCATTAAAAATACATCAAGGTTCATTTTAGGATGGATACAAATTAAACTTTTTTTTTCAAGGCACCTTAATATATATGTATATATTTAGGTGGCCTTTATTTTAAAAAATTTGGTTTTAAGCTATGCACTTTCCTGGCATAGAAAAAAATGCCCCAAAGATGTTAAATATAAAAAGTTGATCAATTTTTATATTTATTTTTTATAGCTGTCTGTACTGGAATGGAACTGCTCCCTCGTTCATAAAAAATTCTGCAAATTTGTTCCTTGATTCATATGTAGCCGTCGCTGCATTTCGATGAAAAGATGTCATAGAATGCCGTGGTCCACCAACATCCACTAAATCATTCCGCCAATTCCCATTTTGCACATTACGTTCTGCGTTTTCCCAATCTACATATTCGTCAGGGCAGTACCAGCGTTTGGCATCCGTCAACATTATGAAGTTATGCAGAGCGATGCAGCCCAAAACAGTTTTTTCGCAGTTTTCTGGGCTGCATTCAATCGTAAAGCGAACCACGCGCCAACGGGCAGTTAATATGCCGAAGCTGTTTTCTATTACACGGCGAGCGCGCGACAGTCTATAATTGAAGATTTCTTTAGTAATTGGCAGCTGTGAACCGGAATATAGCCGTATTGAATTAGTTTTTAGGGGGAAAGCTGCGTTCCCTACTAGGAAATGGGGAATAGTTCATTTGATCCAACCCATAATGGAGCATTTGGTGGCAGTGGCAGTCCGTTCGATAACAGGTTATTTCCAAATTGGGAGTGCCGGAAAACTCCTTGAAAATAAAGAAACAAATAAACAACAACAACAAAAACAAAAAAACAAAAAAAAAACAATAAAAAAAAAAAAAAAAAATAAATAAAAAACAACAAAAAAAACCAAAAATTTCTTATTAAAATCGCGTGATTTTAAATTATTTAATTAAAATTTATTTTACCACTCGTTTTTTAATAAAAATATTTTATTTTTTATAAAGGGTTAAAAGTTGCTATCGCAGTTGAAAAATTTTTAAGTCAAAAGTCATTTTGAAAATCAAAAGTTAATATTTCAAATAAAAAAAAAAAACAAAATCCGTTTTTTTTTATGTTAAAGGTTTTTAAGGATATGTAAAAAAATCTCTTAAATTTTTATATAACTTAATAATAGTTTTAATTATCCAAAAGCACCTTAGTGTAGGGTAAAATTCAAAATTTTGAATTAAAAATATTAATAAAAAATTGCATTGAGTAGTACTTTTTTAATGATATACCAAAAATATAATGTTTTTTTAAAAAAACCATATCAAAACGAATTTAAGCCGAAATGTGCTTTGAAGCCCGTGGACTTAAAAATGTTTATGTTTTATGTTTAACATTTAATGTTTAACATTTTGAAAAAATGAAATTTTTTGAACCATATTGGGTACTTTTAATGAAATGAAATTTTTTCTTTGAGGAAAATTAATGCATTTCAATAAAACAAAAATGTTATTATAAACAGTAACAAATTTAAAAAAACACAAAAAAGGTAAGTTTACAAATTGCCTTAAATCCAACATAAATCAATATTAAATAATTGTGTCAACATACTTCTTTGATATCGACTAAACATTACTAAAAATTACAACAACAAAATTACAACAAAATTACAACAAAATTTTCTTATGAAAAATTGTTGCCATCGTGAGTGCTTTGGAAGAGCTTTCGTTTGGTACCAAATTTGTAAATGTTTCCATGGAAAATAGCGAAATTAAAGCAGAAAAACGAAATTTTCGCTGATTTTTTAACGCGAGTTTGAAACCCTCAACCATCGATTGAGCACGTATAAAAAAATATGTCGACCTTAGATTTTTGTCTTCTATCATATATCGGAAAATCGTTCAAATCGGAGACGTTCACCTGGGGACCTTTCCTTGTGAGTTAAAAGATTTGCTCTTCTAGAGTGCTCCATCAATCATCGGCTCTTCTTTGTATAGGTCAACCACCCAGTTCATTAAAAATTCATTGGTCCTCACGAACCGGATTGTCTTCAAACATCGCAGGGTTGCCAACACATACCTTTTCGCCCGGAGATTCCGGGCCTGAGGGCCGATCTCCGGGCTTGGCACATTTTCTCCGGCTTTCGCAATAATCTATATTTAAATCGATTTTTTTTTACAAAAAATATGTTTAACGTATTTATTATTTTTGAATCATTTTTCTTACCTATTCAAATTTTTTGGTGACCAAAATAATTTTATTTTTTTTTATAATTTTCAAATCCATAACATTGTAAAAATTCCATTGTATAAGGTCCATTGGGATACTGACTTATCCTTAAGCGATTTTTAGGTGCATATTTTTAAAACAAATAAATATTTTGAAATAACACAACTTGTTATAAAAGTTTTAAGCGTACCTGTAAGCAACGCTTTTATTGAATGGGAGTTCTCTATAATGGAGTCGGTATGGAAACGACAGAAACAAACTGAACGCAAGTTTGGTTAAAACAGAGCTATCCATACGGATAATTTTAATATGGATTGCCAGCAGTTTCTTTCGTTTCTTCGACACCCGGATCAACAAGAGCTTGTAAGAACATCAAAGATGGAATCCACATATAAATTTAAAAATAAATTAATGTGGTATAAGCAATTAATAAGTTAATTAACTTCAATAGTATTTAGTACAAAATTTATTTTTGATGATATTTTTTTTTGTAATATGAAATATTAATCTTTATTTATTTACTTTTTATTTGTAAGCATTACTTATAAATAGTTTATTTATAATTTGTTTGCCCCCCATTGTTGTTAAATGATACCAATATTTGGGTTTTTATTATATTTTGTGTTAACATTATAATTTTATAAATAAAAGCACTGAATGTACTATGTTTCTTAAAATAATAATTTCAAGAGTTTAAAATAGCAAAGAAATAATTAATTTTCTTTAAAAAAATCATTAAAAAAACATGGCGGGCGTGATAAAACAAAAACTCGACCGATCGTGCTGAAATTTTAATATGTTGTTTAACACTTGTTGATGCATGCTATGAACAACGGACAGAAAAATCGGTTTTATAATTTTTGAGTTTTTGGCCGATTTTGTCCAAAAAACTTGACAATTTTCGAAAAAACGCCGCCATTTTGTTATTTTTCAACCAAAATTGTTTCTTCTTGTTCATTCCATGGTGGTTTTGATGCTGATAAAAACCCCGTTTTTTGTTTTTTTCCCGATGTCCCAGTAAGTTGTAATCATGCTCGCCATGGTTTTTTATGTTTTTTTTTTCCAGTAGCCATATATGTAAATAAAAAACAAATGAATTTCTTTTTGTTTAATTTTTTTACTAAAAAATATATATTTAATTTTTGAAAATGATATCTTATTTTTTATTCAACTTATAGGCATTTTAAAACATTAAAATAAATTTTTTTTGAAGGTTTCATGTCTCCTTAATAAAAAATATTTTATCTGAGTTAAATTTATAATTTTTTATTTTTTATTTTATTTTTTATAACAATTTTCTAATTGTTGACTTTTTTGTAGGGCTTAATTATTTTCCTTTATATGCAAATCAGTTATATATAATATGGTTTAATCTATACTATTATATATATGAATATAAACTAGTAAAATATACAAAATAAAAAATATATGTTTAAAGTTTTGCTTTCTATATTTCTAACTATGAGCTCAATCTGGCACGGTTTGGCATACTGCAATTGACCTGTAAATTTAAGACGTTGATTTTGGCATCAAACTCAACTTTAGCCGCTACCCACAATCAAAATTTCGAAAAAAAACTTTACGCCAGGTCTAATAAACTATTCAAACTTTGATGCTGATACATCACAGCGAGCACATGAAATTGAAGACACTTTTATTTCAATTATTTTTTAATGTTTTATGTTTACAACAGAACAATTAAAAACAAAAATAACTTTTGAGATCATTTGAAATAAGCATTGGAGATGCTTTGAAAAAAACTAACAATTCAATCATAAACAAAAATTCTGTTGATACAAAAACAAAACATTAAAACCATAAATAAATATTTGCTTTACTAAATAACAAACCTGCTTTTATTAAGGGGTAGTGCATGATGTGAAAAATTTTCAAAACCATACAATGGTCTTATACTAAGGTACTTATACTTAATGAACATTTACGAATACAGATTTGAAACTTTGTCACATCGTGTATTTAAGCTGGTTTTCTATTAAGTAAAGCAAATATTTATTTATGAATCATTTTGAAGAAATTGCTGCAGCAAGTTCCTTATTTCACCAATGGACTGAATGCGTTCCCGTTCTAGATCTAGTTTTTGTTACTCTTATCTCATCACCTCTTCGTCACGTGACTGCTCCTTTAGAGATTGGTTGGTTCTTCGATGTTTTCATTTGGCTCCATACTTTCGTCACAAGCAATGAAAACACAATCTGGATCAGATTGGACGCTCTCCAACTAAGAGGGTAGTTCTAAAGAATACTGAATGTTTTCAGGAGGTGGATTAATGGAGTGTCTTGCCCCATAAACTTCCTCAAAATCAATGAAAAAGTCCCAGCATGTGGCATTCCGCCCGATGGAGCTATTCCTATTTTTTATTCTTTTATAAGTTGTAAAAAATTCACGAACTTTCGAGAAGCTTGCTCTCGAGTCATTTCAAGGTTTTATTTTTTTCATCTCATTACCACTTTATTCCACAAAGCAGACTTTTTTTTCTAACCAGCAAAAAACTCGCTTTCCATATCTAGCCTGGTGCGGACAAGCAGTTTAAGTTGGTTGTTATTGAAATCATCGAATCTGAAACATTAATTCGATATAATTTAATATAATAAGAAAAACAAATCCATGAACTTAATCTGCTTCCATTTTTGTTTACTTGTGGGATGTCAATCCCGGGATCCCGGGATGTCGGAATCCGATGTTTTTTGAAACCTGAAATTAGTCGATTTAAATCCTGGAATTGCCAAAAACAAAAACAAGCAAAATCACCTGCTAAAAACAATATTTTACAACATCATGTTAAATTTGAGCACAAAAAAAAGTGTTGAAACTTATATAAAATTGTATGACAAGGTATAGTATGATAAGACATTTTAGAGTTATTTTTTTTACTTGAAGACAGTATACAAAAGGACACTTTTGATCTTAAAATTAATTCTTTACTTGATCATGAGTTTGCCTGTGGTCTCCACCTTGTAAAAGTTACTATCGAAGCCTTATGTACTCGCCACATCAAAAGTGACGTCGCTTTGAATTTTATTCTGGAAGAAATAAAAAGGAAGAGATCTACTTTGAGCAATCACTTATTTAATAAACTCGTTGGAAGGATCAAGCAACGGAGAACAATTCTGTCAGTTGGTTTTTTATTTTTTAATTAATCAAATTGTATTTATGGTCTTAAATAAAACATTTCCTAAGCTCCTAGTATTTCGACATTAGAAAAGAGCTCGAGATCATCCTCCTTGACGTTGAAAATTAGCCTTATTGCGAAAGCAATATTTATAATAATGACGACGAATTAGTTGAGGTAGATAAGGGAGCAAATCGCAAAGAAAAGTTGCACCAGCTTTTAACGAGCAGCACGCAAATGTCCCATAATAGAAAAAAATACAATTTATCAGTAGTTTTGGTAAAAGAAAGTAATCTTTTTTGTTTTTATCTTCAGAAAGCAATAACTTTTTTATCAACAATCCAACCAACAAGTGTTGAAGTGCTTCTCAACTGCAGGTTTATACTCAATAAATTCAGGTCCAGGTTGACGCTTTAATTTATGCTTTAATTTTTTGAAAATTCTATTGATCAAAAGAAGGAATAAATTTTGAGAAATTTATTTTTTACTCAAATGAATTGATTTTTATTTTTATATTAAATAAACTGTATCATATAATGTTATCAACATGGCAACGCCTGAATTAAAAAATAAGCGCTCACTTCGAAACTTTTCAAATCGTCGTCACGGCAATGACGAATAAATTTGACGAATAAATCAAATAAATTTTATAAAATATTAGTTCGTATTGTGAATTCAAGCGCTACGAATGTTTCCTCGTTGTTATAAAAATAATATCGTTAGAATATTTAAGTTGCTTGATAAAATAGTTTTGTATTAAATATAAAACTAAACGTTGTTTTTAATAATAATACTTCAAATTTCATGTTTGTTTTTGTTAATTGAAAAGAATAATGTTGGGATAAGTTTTTAGACAAACGGCGAAATTAAAGATTAATTCAATGTTCCTTTTTTAAGCAAAGTAAAATTTTTAAAGCAGATCCAAAATTTCATCGGCACGCTTACCACTTTGCTTAAATGAATAACGATTCTGTTTTCCCATCACGCAGCTAACACATGCTTCTGAACTGCATTTCGCCATACTAAATCCCGTAACGAGATTGTTTCGCAACAAATTCATATTTTTACGATTTATGTGGCCGAGACGTCTGTGCCACGATCGCCTTCAGGAGCTTTTTGAACTAAATGAGCCGACGCAATGGGACGATCAATTTTGTAAATTCCATTTTCTTGAGATGCTGTTGCTACTACATTTCCATCTTTGTTTATAATTCAACAACCAGCGAACTTGGAACATAAAGAATTTCTTTTGCATCTACTGTATCGCTTGTACCATCTATAAAAACTGTAATCGTTGTAACACCAACAAGTTCTGCTTGCAACTTTCCATTGTCTGCTGTGTAAATTTCGTTTACACAATGTTGAGCATTTTTCGTTATCCAATCCTTGTGTATTGTCATGTGCGAAGATGCACATGAATCCATACCAAGCTTCTTTGTCCGATGTATTAGTAGCGAGAAAAGCATTGTTTAGCTTTTTTGAACTCTCAGTGCTATTATTATTTTTCCTTTTTGGCTCTCTGCAATGTTTGCTAACATACCCAAACTTGTTAGAATTGTAGCAACGAAATGTGGAAAATTGCTTCATCTTATTTTTATATTTGTTGTTTTTTACTAGAAGCGCTATATCTTCATCGATGCGCTTGACCGCTTGACGTCCTGAAATAATTTTGTTTTAATTTTCAGTTTGGCGAACTGAGCCTCAATTTGGAGGAACCAAAGATCTGGCACATCATGATTTTTACTTTAAACATATTCGGTGTCATCCAGCAGAAAAAAAATGAGGTTATGTTACACGTGTTTGTTACTTACAAACTTACTTAGATGGCGCTTACAATCGTTGGTCGGTTTTGGCTTGGTCTAAGAATTTGCGTCAGCCTCTTTTGTCGTGCGCTTTCTGGCGCCAGTTGGAAACTCCAAGCGTTGTCAGGTTATCCAATGCCTGGTCTTTCCAACGGAGATGCGGTCTTCCTCGTCTGCGTTGGCCACCACTGGATACCGAATCCAATATCTTTTTCGGTGGAGCTTCGTCGTTCATTCTCTCGACATGACCTAGCCAGCGAAGCCGCTCTATTTTAATACGCTTGACTATATCGATGTCGGCATATAGCTCAAACAGCTCGTGGTTCCATCGTATTCGGTACTTGCCATTGACGCAGATTGGACCATAGATCTTGCGAAGGATTTTTCTCTCGAACGCTCCCAAAGTCCTTTCATCAGAGTTGCTCAACGTCCAGGTTTGTGATGCGTATAGTAGGACGGGCATCATATAGTAGAGCTCTGCTTCTCAATTGCCTACTGAGCCCAAAGTAACACCTGTTGGCAAGAGTTATCCTTCGTTTAATCTCAATACTGATATCGTTGGAGGAGTTAATGCTGGATCCCAGGTAAACAAAGTCCTTCACTACCTCAAAGGAGGTGTTGTCAACAGTGACGTGGTTTCCAAGACGCTGGTACTGTTTGTTTGTTGACACAAGATACTTCGTTTTATCAGCGTTCACTGCAAGACCCATTCGACTCGACTCTTTTTCTAGCCTGGAGAATGCTGCACTGACTAAAAGTCGCACGATAAGGAATCACCTTGTCTGAAACATCGCTTGGTATCGAAAGGAAGGGAGAGGTCCTTCCCGATTTTCACTGCACTGCTGGTGTTGTTCAGTGTCATCCTGCAAAGACGTATTAGCTTCGCAGGAATACCAAATTCAGACATGATGGCATATAGGTGACTCCTTATTGGACTGTCGAAGGCGGCTTTGAAATCGACAAAAAGATGGTGTGTGTCGATTTGTTTTTCGAGGGTCTTTTCCAAGATTTGTCGAAGCGTGAAGATCTGGTCGATGGTGGACTTTCCAGGTCTGAAGCCACACTGATAAGGTCCAATCAGTTGGTTAACGATGGGCTTCAGTCTTTCTCACAATACGCTCGACAGGACCTTATATGCGATATTAAGAAGGCTAATCCCACGGTAGTTGGCGCAAATGGTGGGATCGCCTTTCTTGTGGATTGGGCAGAGCACACTGAGGTTCCAATCATCTGGAATGCATTCTTCCGACCATATTCTGCATAGAAGTCTGTGAATGCATTTAAACAGAGATTCCAAGAGAAATTATGTAGAACTGTTGTAGAACACAAAGAAAAATTTAAAGACAATGAAAAGATAATTAATATAACTTCATAATAAAAAAAAAATTCCGAATGAACATATGCGAGATAGCGAAAATAGTATCGGAGCTTGTGCCTCTATTTTCAGGAGCAGACTCCGCTGAGCTACATGAGGAAGTGTATAAGTTAATACTTGGAACAGAATTAGCTTTCCAAGTGGTAGGAGAATCGAATTTAGAAAAATTTATTCAATAAACTAAGACTTTATGGAGATGCTTTTAAATTAGTAAGACCAAGACAATTTAATAATCTTAATGAATTATTTATACTTATAAAGAAAACGTATTTGGAACGAAAATAATTAGATGTAGTATGGCAGGAAATACAGAAGACATTACAATAACCTGGTGAAGAAATACGAAAATATGCAAGACGGTTAAGTGCTCTTGGAACAACAGCAGAAGATATAATTAATAACGAATACAAAGACGGTGTGTTTACAACTTTCAGGAATGGTCTGCAGGATTCAACTCTTAGAATACATATGCTAAGCGTTAAAACAGGAACATTTGATAGTGTAGTGGAAGAAGCGGTAAGTGCATTTGGGCTTATCGAAAGAGGAAAAATTACGAGACCAAATCAAAGGACATTTGGTATAAATTTCAGTAAAAATGATGTGGCATGTAGGTTGGTTGATTATGAGGTTGAGGCAGGTCAAAGGGGTTACTCTTCATCAGAGAACCTGCCAGGAATTGAAATAACAAGAAATTATGAGGATAGAAGGTCTAGAAATGTTAACTTAACATGTTCATTGTGTAGAAGAATAGGGCACACAAGAGATGAGTGCTACGCAGTAAAAAATCAAGTTTCTTGTCAGATTATGGTCACAAATATAATTTAAGCTGTTCAGCTACCAGAAGTATGAATAACAATGAAACAAATAGAAATCAAAGCAGTTCTGACAGTTGTCAGAATAATTATAACATAAATCAAAAGAGGAATGGTAACATGATTCAAATATCAAAGAAAGATGAGGTCAAATGTGAATGGTGTGCAAGGTTGGGACACAAAATGCAGGATTGTTTTGTAAAGAGAGAATACGATTCGAAACAGGGAAACAATCGAGGGCCCAGCCAAGGCCAATGAGCTGGGAACCCAAAAAATTAAGGAAAACTGGGCCAAGTAGTGTAGTCACAGATGATTTCACGTCAAAAAAGATTGTAAACATCTGTACACCAAGGAAAATGGGAACAAAATACCAGAAAATCGTACATCGGTAGATAAGACTAAAGTTTTGGTAACTAATGAAATAACGGAAAGCACCTCGATAGTAAATAATACGTCAGAGGATACAGCTAATTGTTTATTCAACAATTTTTATTCAATCATCGAAGAAGTGAAGGTAAGAGAGCAAGAAAAAATAGTGGAGGATGATTTGACGTCGCAAAAGATAGTAAACATCCTCACCACTGGGTCAAAGGCGGAAGTATCAACATGTAAAGATACAGTAGGAAAAGAAGCTATATTAAGTACTTCTCAGGAAAGAGATAAAAGAAACTCATTAAGCAATAAGAATTTTACGTTTCAAAATAGGAACGAACAAGGTAGGAGTTTTGGTTTTCGCAAAGTCAATGATGTGTTCATAGAAATTCCCAGTAAGGATTCTATAGAAGGACGACTCATTTTACTTGTGGATACCAGGGCTGAAGCCAGTTTAGTGAAACTGAATACATAAAAGAAGAATTTGAATAAAGATACACGGGAAATTAAACATTTGAGTGGAGCATTTGGAGGTTTTGTAGATACATTGGGGTCTGTAGAGATCCAACACGATAAGATAAAGAACTTAAGTTTTAAGTTACACGTAGTGGCACTAGAACAAGGGTTGCCTGCAGATGCTATTTAAGGACGGGATAGTTTGTGGAATAATTCAGTTATAGATGCGATTAATAAGACGTTAACAGTTTCTGGTAAACACATGGAGACTAGGGTGGAATTACCTCTAAAACAAATAAACGAGATTAGTTCTTTAAGCTACAATAAGGAGATAAGTGTTAAAGCAAGAACAATACAAACGGTTAAAATTCCGATAAAAACAAATATTTCAGTAGTTGTAATCCATAAACAAGAGATTTTGCCGGGGGTTTATTTAGGTGAAACGTTAGTAAATGTGAAGAATAAAATGGCATATGCAACAGTGCTAAATGCGAATAAGGATGACTGTGCCATACCTAAAGATTTTAGACCACATTTTTCAAATTTTAAAGAGTTCATAGTGGATGCGAGCTCGTCGTATAGTGCAAGGGAAGTAGACGTGAGAGAAAGGGTTAATAGATTGATAGAAAAATTTAAATTCTACAAAAGTTTAACCACTGAAGAAAGAACGTATAGAAAATTTAGTAACGTCTTTTCATGATATTTTCTTGCTTGAAGGGAATAAATTGTCATGCACTTCTGTTTTAAAGCATGAGATTCAAATGCAAAGAGATCAAGCTCCAATTAATCAGAGACAGTATAGGTTACCACAAATGCATAGGGAAGAGATACAAAGACAAGTAGAAAAACTTTTAGATGACGGCATAATCATGCCAAGCAAGTCCCCGTGGAATTCACCAATGTTGCTAGTTCCAAAGAAAGTCGGGGAAGACGGACAGAAAAAGTGGAGATTAGTTATTGATTTTAGAAAAGTAAACGATGCCACAATCAAACAAGTTTTCCCTATTCCTCGAATTGATGAAATTCTGGATCAGTTAGGTCATTGTAGATATTTTTCAACAATGGATCTTGCTAGTGGCTATCATCAAGTTTTAGTGAATAGCAAGGATAAGGAAAAGACAGCTCTAAGTACGTCATTAGGTCATTATGAGTTTAACAGAATGCCGTTTGGACTAACTGGAGCCCCAGCTACATTCCAAAGGCTTATGAATCACATACTTACAGGACTACAAGGGATAGATTGTTTTGTATATTTAGACGATATTGTAATCTATGGTAAAAATTTACAGCAACATGAGGAAAAACTTCGAAGAGTTTTTCAGAAATTGGGGAGAATCGTTTAAAGTTAAACACAGAGAAATGCCAATTTTTACGTCGTGAGATAGCATATTTAGGGCATAAATGTTCGGAAATGGGAGCTTTGCCAGATCCACAAAAACTGGAATGTGTGAAAAATATACCAGTTCCGAGAAATAGAAAGGAAGTTCAGGCATTTTTAGGTTTAGTAAATTACTATAGAAAATTTATAAAAAATATGTTACAAATCGTGTTACCAATAAATAATTTGCTTAAAAATGACATAAAGTTTCAATGGACAGATAACTGTCAGCAAGCTTTCCAGACGTTGAAGGAAGCAGTTACCTCGTCTCCAGTTTTAGCTTATCCAGATTTTGAAAAACCTTTCTTATTAACTACAGACGCCAGTGGATAGGCACTAGGTGCGGTTTTATCTCAAGGCAACGTTGGCGAGGATAGGCCAATTGCATTCGCGAGTAGGGCATTTAATAGCGCAGAAAAACGCTATTCGACAATAGAAAAAGAATTTTTAGCAATTGTTTGGGCCACGAAAAATTTTAGGGCTTATCTGTTAGGAAGGCCTTTTAAGATATATACAGATCATCAACCATTGACGGGAATAGCAAATCTGAATGACCAAACATCGCGTTTAGCACGATTCCGGCACAAACTATCAGAATACGAGTATGAAATTATATATAAACCAGGTAAACAATAGTTCAAACAAGGTCAAAGGCTAAAGAACAAGAAAAGAAAATTGAAACGGAAGAAACTGCAGAGAAATCTAGTGAACAATATGATGAGGTGTTAGACCAACAGTATAAAGAAAAAGTAATTCTAACCGATCCAAAAGACATTAAAAGAATTTTGAGAGATTTTCATGATCTACCACTAGGTGGGCACGAAGGAGCTTTAAAAACCTATTTCAGAATAAGGCAAGAATATAAATGGAATGGGATGCAAAATCAAATCAAGGTATATGTTATGAAATGTCAAAAATGCCAGGTTAATAAATGTTCTACATTAACAAAAATGCCAATGGTGTTAACAGATACACCGACGCGTCCATTTGACAAAGTTTACATGGACATAGTGGGTATCCTGCCAGAGACTGTGTCAGGAAATAAATACATACTTACTTTTCAAGATGATTTTTCGAAATACATGGCATGTGTCGCAATACCAGATGCTGAAGCTAGTACAGTATCAAAAGCGTTCTTCGACGAAATTATAACTCGTCAAAATACTCCAAAAGTTATGATTACCGATAACGGTTCAAATTTTGTGTCGAAATTATTTTCGGGTGTATGTAAAATGTTAGGAATTAAGAAATTACACATAACTCCATACCATCCACAGGCTAATGGCTCATTGAAAAGAAGCCATCGTCCATTAGCAGAATACTTACGAAGTTTTGCAAAAGAGGATGGGTCAAATTGGGACCAGTGGTTAACATCTGCCATGCATGTGCACAATAATACACCGCACATAAACACCAAACAAACACCGTTCAAAACTTTATATGGGCTTAATTTAGAAATGCCAACTAATCTCAAACGTAAATGTAGTCCCGTGTATAACACCGAAGATCCTTCAAAAATCCTTAAATACCAAATCCAAAGAACTCACGAACTAGTGAGACAGAACCAGGAGCGAGCAAAAGAATTATCAAAAATACAGTATGACAACTCCTTAAATCCTGTAGAATTTAAAATTGGTGACAAAGTACTGATGCCAAATCAGGCTAGAAAAAATAAATTTTCACCAATATGGATAGGCCTATATGAGGCCATAGCAATAAAAAGTCCGGTCACTACTGAGATTTTAATAAAAGGAAAAGCTAAGAAAATACATAATAATTTACTGAAGTTGTTTCACAGTAATAAAATTATGTTATAAAAGCAAAAATTAAATTTACTTAAAATTAAAATAAAAAATTCAATCAGACATTAAATTACACCAAAAATAGGAAAATCCAAAAATAATGTTGCGTGGGGTTCTCCGTTAAACCCACACAACTCTGTTGTGTAACGTCGTTATACACCGTGTTACATCGTTACATTACTACTCACCAAATAATCCTTTCCTTTAAACCGGTGTTACCTGAAAGTTTAATTAAAACTTCACTTCTTAATAGCTTAATTAACACTCTTCTTTCTTTATTAATTTTACTCTTATTTATATCACAGTTTTCATATCAAAATCAACTTGGTCTCAAGATTATTCTTAACTCCCGTAATGAAACTTAATGACAATTACGAGTCTTCAAGGCACTCGTAAAAACTTTCTTTGGTCTCGTCATCTTTTTCTTCTGTCGGAGCGTGCACATATGTTAAAAAATTTAGCCTTGAAGCGGATTATGGCAAGTCGTTCGTTCACTGGAGTGAATCGCAGGACATGATGCCGTATTCTCTTGCCAACTACAAATCCGCATCCAAACTCGTGCTTCTCCGCATGGCCGCTGTAGTAGATATAACAGGATGCTTGCCGTAAGCAACCCTGTCCCTTCCATCGCATTTCTTGGATTGCAGTGATATCAGAATTCTATCATTACAAGATATCAATCAGTTGGATAGAGGCACCATCCCAATTTAGGGTTCGGACATTCCAGGTGCATATACGTGTTTCTTACGGCTTTGCTAATTAAATTAAAATTAGTCTTAATAGTTTTCGAGTCTTTAAAACGGTGCGATCCAGTTAATGATTATTAAATGCAACACCCTGGGCCCATTATCTGTTGGGATAAGTTTTTAAGACAAACGGCGAAATTTAAGATTAATTCAATGTTAATATTGTAACGAAACTGCCGGTCTTCCGGCTCTATAGCTGAGCTAATACTCAGCTGTTCCCTAGGATCTGACGGTACGCTTCGAAAACAAAACCTATCTTCGAATTCTTGCTAAGCGACCTGACGGCACACTCCTACTTGTCTTAACCACCGTGCGACCTGACGGCACGCTCCTGACTTCGATTCCTTATGCTAAGCGACCTGATGGCACGCTTCTTCAATAAAACCTAGCTTTGAATTCTTGCTTAGCGTCCTGATGGCACGCTCCTACTTGTATTAACCACCCGTGCGACCTGACGGCACGCTCCTGGCTTCTGTTCCTTCTGATAAGCGACCTGACGGCACGCTTCTAAAACAGAATCTAGCTTCAAATTCTTACTAAGCGACCTGACGGCGCGCTCCTTATCTCTTATGTCTTTTAGCGACCTGACAGCACGCTCTTAGTTATTCCAACCAAGGGCGACCTGACGGCACGCTTCTAGTGACTAGTCCGTACGCTGACGACCTGACGGCACACCTGTTCACTTTCCCTACAATTTCCCTAGCACACGCCTCAAGCCTTATCTTTTTGTCCTTGCCGCTTACTGGTCCGTCCGCTGTTTTACCATCCGTACCTTCGCCTTGTATTATTCATCAGGTACTATCAACCTCTTTGATCCATAGTCCGTCAGCTCCTCTGTGCAACCTGCACATTCAATGGTCTGCCAGCTACTACCGTGCAACCTGCACTTTCAATGGTCTGTCAGCTACTGCCTTCTGTATCTTCTATCACTCAGGCGCATACCTCTGCTGGCTTGATCTCGTCTTTTTCACTTAACAACGTCGCTGTCACTCACTGTGCGTTGTTCTCACTCTCGTTACTCTAATGTCTGCTTATCATCTATTGTGTTAGTGTTGGTACTATCTCTCATAGCTTTCCAAGTTAAACTGGTTCTACTTCTTTGTGTCTCTCACTGCTGCCTGCGGTTGTTGTGGATCGTACGTTCGCATTGCTTTCTATGTTACTTTTGACTGCTGCATATTTTGTTTTTGGTACCGCCTGACCATCCACTATATTTTTTCCGCTTTGACCGCTGCTCACACCAGTTGCACATATACGCTTATACATAGTTTATAATTTATGTTTTTACAGGGTGCTTTGTTGAACTTCATCTTATTCAAACTAACTTACTACTTCAAACTAATTGTTGTAATAAATGTAACGTAATTTTAAAGAAATTCAGATTGGTATTCAATAATTTAACAATTCACAGTTATATAAAAAAGAAATTAACAATATGTTTTTTTGTTTTTTAAAGAAAATAATAATAAATAAAATAAAATGCGGCAGCTACATGATGGGTGCTTGTTGCTTGCTCTTGTTGGTTGGTGTTTGCTAGCTGTTGTTGTTTTCGCTTGGTGTTTGTTGTTATTGCTAGCTGTGGCTTATTTAACTAGCTGGTGTTATTGTTGTTGCTGTGCTTGTTGTTGTCGCTAGCTGTTGTTGTTGTTGCATGTGTGGCAAAACTTGCAACTGAGATTTGCCTCATCACACTCCGCTCTTACTTCGCCTTGGAATCGACGCACGTTGTAACTACGCCACTGCGGGATATGAAATACGGTACCAGGTATCTTGCACCTGTCGTCGTCTCGACATTCTGTTCGGTGGCACCCAGTTTGCCAGCAATTTATTTACGACGCTACCATTGGCGACCGTTGACTGCCGCCATTCTTCATTTCTTCGGACACTTCGGCAAGCGTCTCGTTTACGTTCACCGCTGCTCTCTCCTCCACATCTCTCCAGAGTTCGTTGTCGAGTGGAAGCGTGTCACCCTGTTTCTCAGTGGCCAGCAGCTCGGAAATTAACCTCTCGGTCTGTGAGGATAATATAGCCAACGGCATGTCATGGTCGTATTCCTCCTTTTCTTCGGTCTGGTTGGACTGATCACATTGATGACCATCATCGGTTTCGGTGGAGATACTCTTCACTCGGTGCACTCGGGGTTACGTGGTGCTAGGTAGTGGCTGCTTACCTAGACCCTCACTCGTGTTGGTTACTAGTGCTGCGTTGTGCTCGGCTGGCTCGCTTGTGGTCTCACTGCCCTGGGGCTCCCATGTCAGATATTTGGGTCGTGAAAAGGGCGGAAACTCTACCCAGGGACCTGCTTGACTCTCCTTGAAAGCCTGGATCTCTCTCTACCATCGTGGCGTGAAGTTGGAACACGCTTTACCTCCACCTTTGTCCTTTGAACTGGTCTCTTATGATGTGGGATTAATACGACTTTCCGCGACGGGGTACGTAGTCTTCTTCCTCGCTCGCGTTCTCCGGTTCCTCTGTACACTCTTCGTCTTCGCTGCTGACTGTAATGTGGTCTTCGAACTCATCATATGGCTCCTGGTGCGCATCGTTGACATCTGGGCCGATTAGCTGACCTATGTCGCTGTCGTCTTCGCTGGTCTCTTCGTCTAGGCTTTCTTCGCCACTGGGCAATATGTTGTCTGCTCGCTCGCTGTTGTCCTCGCTGTCGCTGCTGACCTCAGTGCGGCTTTGGTTAGTTACGCCTGCACAACTGGGTCTCTCCTGAGAATCGGGATTTCGTGGGTTGTGGGTGAACTAGACACGACGAAAGTTTGCGCCTACTGAAGGCTGTTTATCAGTGCCGTTGTCCTCACAATTTGGCGTTGCAGTGGTCTGCGCACCACTCCTTAGTTGGTGTGCATACCGCACCTTTCGACCATAAGTTAAGATGTCAATGGCTGTGGCTCATAATCGCTGCTATTCTCGGAAATGATTGGGCTTCCATTGTTGGTATTTGCTCGAGTGCATCATACGTTCCAGGCCGAGGGTTGAGGCTCCTCGTCGGTGATTCTGCTTCCTCTTGGGTCTTCTACCCGGTGGCTCATATACCCTCTCCTCCCAAGATGGGCTTAAACGTCGAGTGCGGGGTTGTCGCTGTTGCTCCTCTAGAGGATGACACTTAAAGTTTTCACGTGTGCGTTCAAATTTGTTGTCCATACTTGCTTGTCTAACACTACCGGTATGGTAACACAGGATGGTGTGTTTTATTTATTATTTAATTAAATTTTATTTTTAATTTTTATTATTTTTTTTTATTTAAAAATCACTCATTGGAATGGTAGGGTAAGTTCGCTGATATGCGCAGTGCGGTAACGATTTTTGCCGGGTTTTCTTATTTGCACTATAACCGGTGAGACGAATGACTCTATTTTATATGGACCGGCAAATTGTGGTGCCAGTTTTGCTGCAAACTTGTCAGCCGCTTCTGACAGATTGTGCTGTTTTACCCAAATTAATTGGCCTGAATTTGGTGTCCACTCCCTGCGCCTTAAATTAAAATATCTGGCCTGGGACTGCGTGTCTTGTTCCATATTTCTTTTGGCAATCTTGAAAATGACTTTTATGCGTTCGGCGTGTTCATTCGGTGGAATCACTTCCTGGCCGGTTCCTGTGGTAGAATCATCGAAAAGTGCGTTAGGAAAGCGAGGCTCTCGTCCTTGAATAATAAAAGCGGGACTATATCCTGTGGATTCCGATTCACTGGTGTTATATGCGAGTGTTAATTCGGGGAGTAACTCGTCCCATTTGTTCTGCTGATCCTCTATGAATTGGGAAATCATCGTTTTTATGGTTCTATTCGTGCGTTCTGTGGGATTCTCCTGCGGTGTGTAAGGAGCGGTGAACCTTTGCTGATCCCCAAGGTCTTTTAGATAGCGTTGGAAATTCGTACTCATGAATTGGACTCCGTTATCGGTGATTAGAACTTTGGGTACTCCAAACCTTGCTAAAACTCGTTCTCTTAATGCTTTTATTAATTGTTCGCTAGTGGATTTTCGAAGCGGCATCATTTCCAACAACTTGGAAAATTTATCTACGAACACTATCAACATCGTATTCCCATGCTTTGATCTTGGTAGCGGGCCTACAAAATCAGCGCAGTCTGTAGCCCATGAATCTTCTGCAGGGTCAGCATCTTCCCTGCTCGTTGTTGTTGGCTGACTTTGTAACTCTGGCAACTTTTACACCCTCTAACGTATCGACTTACGTCGCGAAATATACCTGGCCAGTAATATTTGTTCGCCACCCTGGCTATGGTTTTCCGTATTCCTAAGTGACCATTGGTGGGTGCATCAAGGTCTTCCGTCATAACACGGTGTCTGAGGTGACTGGGTACACATAATTTACAAGGCGCACATTCTTCGTCGCCAATGGTTCTAGGAAAACAACTTTCCACCTACAATAATATACTCTGGGAATTTATCTGGGCTTGTTTCAACTTCTCTGGTGCGTCGCTCGTACCAGTTGCATCTCTTTTCATGGCTCGGTGCTATGACGGTTCCGCAAGTGGCCTCTACTGGTTGTCTTGAAAGGGCGTCAGCGAATTAAAGCGCGGAATTAATTTCACAGCCAAACAGCTAATTAGATTAGAACTGATTGAAAAATTTAGATTAATCCGATTGTAGAACAGCTGGTTTTCGGTTATTATTAGTTCCGATTCGAAGTAAATATCGGAATACATGACACCGATGAACGGATACAAATCCGATTCCGACTCAAATCGGATTGTAGAGCAGGGCAAAGTATTATAGTACGTTCGTACTGGATCGCAATTGCGTAAATTTGTGATGATTTCGGTCGAAATTGTGAGCGTTCGTATTGAACTAAAGTAATTTCGTTTGACGAATGTTTAATTTTTTTTTTTTAACTTTTTGTTATGTCAAAAATATACTAATAATTTAAATAAAACAAAAATATTCGTCGTGTATTAATTTTTTTGTAATATATGAACAATACACGGGATTGATGATGAAGCTGAATGATATATACAGCAGAAAATGTACGGAATACGAACTTAAACCCCGGTCATTAAACAGAAGGATCAAAAATCTGCAAATAAATATAATCAACTCAACAAGACAGCAGTTGATACTTCTTGCATTTTTCACCAGAATTTCACCAGCGAGCAAACCGAAAAGTTGACTTTGTTCTCGCGCTCCGGGTTTTCTGTATAAAAGAAACAAAAAAAAACAAAATACACTAAAAAAATTGATTAATCATACAAAAAAAAGTTTTATAAAACTAATTATAAGTAAAGAAAACAATTAAGACTGCCGCACAATTAAATTGACAAAAAATTAAAAATTCATAAACTTATGTGAAGTTTTTTCCATATACGCACACACACAAAGTCGTGTCATAATTTTTTTAAGCTGTTGCTGCTACTGCGCTGCTGCTCCCGTCAATATTGAGCTTTGCATAAAATAATTACAGCAGGCGGTTTTTGTGTTCCGTGTTTTATCAAACTGAGTTTTAGTTTAAAAACAAAAAAAGAGACCGGATAATCTGTATTAACAAAAATCAAAAATTGTAAACGCAAGTAAATAAATACTTATATATACTCACATACAAACAAGTCGTGTTATAAACTTTTAATCTGTTGTTGCTATTACGCTGCTGCTCTCGTTACAATTGAGATCTTTATAAAAAAATTGTGGCAGGTGGCATTTGAGCAAAGTCTCCAAACTTAAGACATGTCACAACCCAGTGAACACGGTCACGCACGTAACCCAGCAAACATTTATTACGCTTACATTACTTGTGCCTATGTCGGATGTAAATACGAAAAAACGTGACAGCTCTTGTAAACGCTCACAAAGTTAAAATTTATACACAAAGAAGATACACAAAAGTATTAACATCACAGTGCATGGTCTTCGCGAACGCAAGAACAACAATGTTGTAAAAAAACTCACCAATACCTAAAGGACCCAACTCAACTAATGATCCCAAAGCATCTCAAATGAACTAGAACTACTGGATCGACGCTTTGAAGAACAAAATGCGCTGATGGCATAAAAATTTGTTGCATTCGAGAATATGCTCACCACACTTGGTAAGAAATATGAAAATCTTCAACATTATGTTACTGCCATCGCTCTCAGGGTGGAACGCCTGGAAGAGACCTCTTCTAAAGTACAGAACCTTGAGGCTGAACTCGCTGCCGTGCAGCGTCAACTGGCAAAGCACGATAACACTGCCGTGGCATCAGAACTTCGGCTGCATGGCATTCCTTTGTTTGATAAAGAAAATCTTTCAGATATTTTCAACAATTTGTGCAAAACTCTCAATGTTTGCACCCCCCCAATCAAATCAATTCATCGCTTGAAGAATCATGGCAATTTTCGTACTAAAACCGACCCAATTATAGCAATAAAAATCACTTCCCCAGGCGAACGTAACAATTTCTTAAAAATAATTGCTGATTTCAAACGCAAAAATAATGATTTGCTTAGACTATGTCATGCCGGATTTGAGTCGAACCAGCCCATTTTTGTCAATGAATGCCTCAGCAAAGCAAACCATGACATCTTTAAAGCAACCCATCACCTAAAGAAAAAAAAGAAACTGTGGGCTGTCTTCACCAGACGTGGCCTTGTCTTTGCTAAAAGAACGTCTCATGATGCTCCTGTACATGTGGTATCTGTTGCTGCGTTAGAGTATATTGTTTCTGGCTCCAACCGTCTCAATAGCGACAGTCATTCAGCACATCACAATGAAACCACTGAAGTACCCAGCCATCATAGCGATGGGTTTCGGGATACAGCGAATTCACAGCCAAACACTCCTAGAAATGAACGTGATCATCAGAAGTAGTTCTCACACTCTAATTGTTTATATTAACTTTGATTTCACATTTTCAACTTTTTTTCTTGTACAAGCTGAACTTTTATTTTTTTTCTTTGAATTTTTGTCACCTCATCTCTTTAATTGATATTTTTTTAAAGCAATGCATTGCTAATGCTAGGAAAATTTTTTGTTTTATAAGTTTATATGACATTAATAAATAATAATGGTATTTACTCTGGAGACAATGTGCGAAATATGGTTAAAATCTTTTGCAAGCAACAAAATGGCATAAAAATTTGTCACATCAATGCCCAAAGTCTAGGTAAAAAGATCGATGAATTCAGGCATATATTTGAAAATGGTTCAGTTGACATTGTTTGTGTCACAGAAACATGGTTTAATATCAATATGAACAATGAATTATTTAAATTGCATGGTTTTAATATGTTTCGTGCGGACAGAGCTGGGCATGGGGGCGGTGTAGCAATATTTGTAAAAGTAGGTATTAAATGCAAACTCGTATGTAAATCACCAGAAAACAGTGCCATCGAATATATGTTCATAGATATTATGCGTGGGGTTGAAAAAGCTCTCTTTGGTACTATTTACAGGCCAAATAAAAATATAGATTTCTCCGATGTCATGAATGTCATTGAACAAATTTCTGTATCTTACCTCAACATTGTGATTGCGGGCGATTTTAACAGCAACATTTTAAATGAAAAGAATTTAACCTCAAACATGAAGAGTCTTGGACTTTTCTCGGCAAATGATGATACACCGACACACTTTACAAACACATGTAATACTCTTCTTGATTTATTTTTTGTTAACAACAAGAAAAAAATTCTCTTTTATAATCAGATCTCAGCCCCAATTTTCTCCAAACATGATCTGATCTTCATCATTTTTGATTTTCAACCGATCATAAGCCCTCAAAGATCGACACTTATCGGAATTTTAAGCACATAGACTACCATAGTTTAAATGTAGAGATCGATGCTATTGATTGGAGTTACATATACAACATGACATCTGTTGATAACCAAGTCGACTTCTACAAAATAACATTAATTATCTTTTTGAGAAGTTTGTACCACTTATTACCAAAACTGTAATAAATCCTGCTAGGCCATGGTTCAATACGCATATTCAAAACATTATTACTGATCGTAACAGAGCTTATAATAGATGGAAACGATACAAGACCCCTGAACTCTACAATATTTACCTTTTGCTAAAAAATAGATCTATTGAAGCTGTAAAAAGGGCCAAACGCCAATTTTATGAGCACAAGTTTGCCCATTTAACGGACGGTAGAAAAATTTGGAAAGAAATTCGTAACATAGGAATAAGTAAAAATACTACTAAAGAACCCACCTTTGAAGGTTGTGTTGATGAACTAAATCAAAAGTTTTCTAAAATCTCAGTACCACCGGTCATGAATAACTTTTACAAAAATTCTGTTAGCATTGTTAGAAGCAACGTTTCTTTCAGATTCAGAAATGTCAGTGAGACTGAAGTGGTTGAAAGCTTTTTTTCGATAAAATCAAATGCAATAGGTGTCGATAATATACACCCGGGCTTTATGAAAGCGCTACTTCCCAAACTATCGCAATATGTCACTTTTATATTCAACAATGTTTTAACCACTAGTGTTTTTCCTAAAAACTGGAAGAATGCCAAAATCTTGCCAATTCCAAAAACCGCTAATGAATACAGGCCTATAGCAATTTTGCCCTTTCTAGCAAAAGTCCTGGAGCTATTAATTTTCAAGCAAATAAATGCTTACCTTACAAAATACTCTTTGATATCTATAAAGCAATCAGGCTTTAGAGCTTAGCGTGGATGTGTGACTGCATTAATTGATGTAGTTGAGGATATTCGTTCTAGACAAGATGACAAAAAAGTAACCTTTCTCACTTTGCTCGATCACTCTAAAGCATTCGATGCAGTAAATCATGATGTACTTGTTACGAAACTCTTGAAAATTTATAACTTTGAGGCTAGCGCTGCAAGTCTCATCGAATCATATCTGACTGGGCGACTGCAAGCAGTTTGCTGTGGTGACCTGTTCTCCTCTTACATTGGGCTTACCAGAGGTGTCCCTCAGGGGTCTGTTTTGGGCCCTTTACTATTCTCGATTTACATTAATGACCTGCCTGCTACACTGAATGACTGCGAGATGCATATGTATGCAGATGACGTCCAACTGTACACTTCATGCTCTGCCAATGAACTAAACAGAACTATCAGCAAAATAAATGTAAACTTAGACAAAATTAATGGCTGGGCGCAAAGAAATGGTTTAGCTCTAAATCCTAAAAAGTCACAGTGCCTAGTGATTTATAAAAATATTATTGATACTTCCAGCTTGCCAAATTTAATATTAAATAACTGCAAAATCGAATTCGTTAAAAAATCTAGGCATTTTTTTAATCAAACTCTTTCATGGAACTTGCACATTAATAACGCAATCGGTAGGGTTTATGGAATGCTTCGTGGGCTATGGCCTTCACAGTACTTTACACCACATAAAATAAGAATGCTAATCGTGAAAACATATCTCATCCCAACACTTCTGTACGGATGTGAAATTCTTAGTAACTGTGACTCAATTAGTAAGCAAAAACTGAACATAGTTTTCAACAACATTACTAGATACGTTTTCGGCCTCAATCGCTATGCTCATGTTTCACAATATGTAAAAAAAATCTTTACGATTTTGTTTGATAATCTGTTGCAATACAGAACCTAAATAATGCTACATAAAATCATTTATGTGTATCAAAGAACTTGAATTTTTATTTAATAAATTAGAATTCTCGAGGTCTAGTAGAAACAATTTGATTAAGCCAATAAGGCACTCTACACTTGTTTCTGAGCGTCAATTTTTTGTCCATGCCATTCGTCTCTGGAACACTTTGCCAGTCTATCTTCGTAAAATTAGCAATGCATATATCTTTAAGGAAAATTTAATGAAATTTTATCAAATAAATAACTAAAAGTTCAATTTCTTTTTAACTTGTTATATTTTTATTATTGTTTTAAATTGTATACTTTTCAATAATTATAAGAACATCTATCTTTCTAATTTAGTCTTTGTTTCGTATTTAATTTTACCAATTTGTATTAACTTTATGTGTCCGTGACTGACGCCTTAAATGTTAAGGTTATTTAATAATCTTGTAGCGTAAGGATTAAACTCGAAGAAATAAATAAATAAATAAATAAATAAAAGAAATAAATTTTATCGCAATGTCGTTTTGTGGCAAGAGGCATTATTATAATCATCATCAGCTGTTCTGTTTTAAGTCTGCCACAGTTCGATGCCAACAACTCTTTTTGTAGAACAGCGTACATATAAGCCGCACATCATCACACAACCACTCCCATATGTGCGACTGTTCAATTCTCAATTTATTATTTTTGCAAGATCGAACGAAATCTTTTTTGAAGTTGGATTGTGAGGCTTACGACGAAGATTTTTTCAAAAACAAATCAAAACAAAACCAAAGGACACGAATCTTTGAAAGGTGATTCCACTAGAGAAACGAAACGTTAAAGATTTGAGACTTTAGGCTTTCCCCAATGCATTGGTGCAATAGGTAAATTTTCACTTAGCGCCGTTTTCACTATGTCCGGTAAGCCTAGCTCTTAGCCAGCAGATAGCTAACCGTACGGTAGCTAAAAAGCAATTTTGTTTTCACTAAGTGTCGGTTAAGTAACTGCCGGTTAGATCATTGATTGTGAATTTTTTCAATTGTGAATGCTCGAAAACTGCATATCAGCTGCTTTGTGATTATTTTTTGTGATTTTGTGCCGTTAAAAGTGTAAATTTATATGAAAAAGAATTAAAACGCAAAAACAGATTGTCCAATTAATTAATAAATTCAAGTAGATATGAATAATTAAATACATCTATAGAAACAGTTTCAACAGTTTTTCCAATTTTTTGGTTTATTTTATCCAAAATGAAAAAATAAACTGATTTTAGAAAAACGAAATCTTCCGATGAACATGTCTTCATACTCTTCAAAGTTTTCACATATATTTGCATGTGTAATTTATCTATTTTGTTCAAACTCATAGTTGATCATTTTTGTATAATAGATACATATAAGTTGCATACTCCGCTCAGTAGCGGAATTCCCAAAAAAATAAACGTTACCATAACATTAATTTTAACTAACAGCATTCGTTATTTGCAAGAACGTTAGTCGTATTCCCAAAACTGCACTTAACAACACTTTTAGCAAACAAAGAATTCACAATGAAAGCCATAAACAACGTAAACATATATTGAAAATATGGCAGCACTGTTCATTTTGCCAAGTTAAAACAAAAAAAAAACAATTTTATATTAGAACAACAACAAATAAACACAAAAATAAGAAAAAAGGCATTATGTAAACAAAAGATATATCCGGACAACAGCAGAACAGTTAAAACTTGATTTTTTTTCAGCAACACCAAGGGTTGGCAAAAGGGAAGTTCCCCCATGCATGGAAAGCAAAACGTGGGAGGGAAATGGGATCAGCTTGCTTCACTTCTCAGCTGTGTATGAAAAGCGGAAAATAGCGCAACTCAATGCAGGAAAAATGGCCAGTGGATACTGGAAAATAAACTACAATAAATTTATATTAAGACAGGGAGACAAGGGGGCGATTTTCACATGGCAACGTGTCTGACTGCCTCAACTTGACGAGGCCAGCATTATTAATGTCGAAATCGTCTCAAGTCGACTCAAAACCTCCAAGTGGTGTCTGCGACGGTGTCTCCTCTCGACTATAAGCTTGAGGGGTCTCTACAAGTCCTTAAAAATGGAAAGTGCGTAAGGTTTGGGTCCCAACCACATTATAACTTCCCAATGAAAACAAAACCAGCCTCGGATATGAACCCCCACTACGTTGACGACCACCGCAAACAAAAAACGGACAATGATTTGCGGATATGCACCTGGAATGTCCGGACCCTTTATAGGGAAGGTGCCACTGTCCAACTGGCGGAAGCCCTCGAAAAAATAAAGGCTGACATCACCGCCATCCAGGAGATGCGATGGAAAGGCCAAGGCTAAGAGAGCAGACTGCGATATCTACTACAGCTGCCATGCGGAGAAGCGCGAATTTGGATGCGGATTCGTCGTAAGTCGGAAACAACGCCATCTTGTTTCCCGGTTTACACCTGTGTACGAAAGACTGGCCACAATCCGCATCAAGACGAAATTCTTCCTCATTAATTAGGAACGACGATTAAGAAAAGGACGATGCTGTGAAAGACTCCTTCTACGAGAAAATAGTTCTGGACGATTTTAACGCGAAGGTCGGAAAAGAAGGCATCTTTTGCTCCACTGTCGGTCAGTTCCAATTCGCATAACAGTCTAAGACTGATCGACTTCAACGCGGCGCGAAATATGGTTGTTAGTAGCACCAGATTCCAACACCTCGATATCCAAAAGGCAACCTGGCTGTCCCTGGATCAAAAATCGCGAAACCAAATTGATCATGTTGTGATCGACGGAAGGCACGCTTCAAGTGTACTGGATGTGTGCACATTTTGGGGGGTCAATATTGACTCCGACCATTATCTTCTTGCAGCCAAAATCCGCATGCGATTGTGTAATGCGAGGAATGTACGCACAGGTGTGCAACGAAAGCTTGATGTCGATAAGCTGCAAACACGACGGACTGCCAAAGCCTTCTCCGCTCAACTCTCGGTTAAGCTCAACCAACCTTACTCTTGCCTCGACGACGCTGGCGGACTTTAGGCGCATATATCCCACTCCATGCGCACTGCTGCTGAAGAAGTCATTGATTTTCGGCGCCCGCAACCTCGCAACCAATGGAGTGTCACGACGCGACAGCCGCAAAATACGCCGCATATAAAAAGACGCTGCAGTCAGCTGCAACGCGAGCCATGCACGAAAACAATCACAATAAGAGGAAGGAAGAGAGATGCCTTTTCAGATGTAAAAAAAGAGAGCAGGAAAAGCGTGAGCGAGAAAAAATTGAGGTGTACAAGGGCAAGAAGGATGCTCGAAAATTCTACCAGCAGGTTAAGCGTCAAACCCAAGGTTTCAAGCCCGGAGCATCCACTTGTAGAGATGAGAATGGTGACCTGGTTACAGATACGCAGTGCGCATTGAAATTATGGAGACGGCATTTTTCCAATCTGCTTGCAGGCGACGATACCAACAATTCTGCCCTTGGAGAATGCAGTCTGACACTACAATCGACGATGATGGAGTGGAAATACCACCACCTAGCCATGACGAGGTAAAAGTTGCTTTCCAGCGACTCAAAAACAACAAAACCACAGGTGCTGACGGCCTGGCTGCTGAATTGTTTAAAACCGGCCGCGACGAATAGATAAGGTGCAAGCATTAACTAATCAGCAAAATATGGCTAACAGAAAGCATGCTTGACGATTGGAATCTCAGTGTGCTTTGTCCTATACTTAAGATAGGAGACCCGACAATCTGCGCCAACTACCAAGGTATCAGTCTTATTTCCATCGCATACAAGGTTCTTTCGAGCGTATTGTGTGAAAGATTGAAGCCGCATACCAAAACACTGATTGGACCTTATCAGTGTGGCTTTCATCCTGGCAAGTCCACCATAGACCAGATTTTTACACTGGAGAAAACCCACGAAAACCAAATCGACACCCATCATCTCTTTGTTGATTGCAAAGCTGCGTTCGATAGCCCGATTCGGGATTACCTGTACGCAACAATGTCTGAGTTCGGTATACCTGCAAAGTTGATAAAGCTCTGCAAGATGACGTTGAGCAATACATGCAGCTCCCTCAAGGTAGGAAATGACCTCTCCGAAACCTTTAATACCGAACGAGATTTCAGACAAGGCGACCCGCTATCATGCGATCTCTTCAATTTCATCATGGAGAGGATCCTACGAAAGGCAGGTGTACATCGAAATGGTACAATTTTCTACAAAGGTGTCCAGCTCCTTGCGTATGCTGATGATATCGATATCATCGGCAGAACCAAGAGAGATGTAACTGCTGCTTTCGCTGCTATCGAAAAGGAATCAACCAAAGTGGGTTTGACGGTGAACGAGGGCAAAACAAAGTATATGCTGTCTGCAAATAGGGAAACGCAGCTTCTAGGCTCCTATAATACAGCAGGCAAATATAACTTTGAATTTGTCAAGGAGTTTAAATACCTTGGCAACGCTGTAAACAGCAACAACAATGTCAGCCTGGAGATAAAGCGAAGAACAATAATTGCTTATAGGTGCTACTACGGGCTAAGTAAGCAATTAGGTTCCAGAGGCCTCTCTCGATCGAGAAAGCTAACACTCTTCTCTATGGCGCTGAGGCATGGGTGGTATCGCAAACAGATGCAGCCGCTCTTGGGGTGTTCGAGAGGAAAGTTCTTCGCAAAATCTTTGGTCCTGTTCCAGTTGGCGACGACTATCGCATTCGAATGAACCACGAACTGAACGAGCTCTACGACGACATTGACTTAGTCCAGCGTATAACAATTCAGCGACTACGTCGGCTGGGTCATGTCTTATGTATGGATGAAGAAGCTCCAGCGAAAAAGGTGTTTGAGGCGAAAGCCGAGGGTCGACGTCGAAGAGGAAGACCGATCCTCCGATGGATTGACCAGGCCGAGGAAGCCCTTACCGCGCTTGGTGAAAGAGATTGAAGACGGCGCGCGTGAAGCAGAGACGCCTGGCGAGAGCTGATGAAGTCGGCCGTAGCCCGACAACGGTTTGTCATGGCCACCTAAGTAAGTAAGTAAGTAAATTTATATTAAGTAAAAGATTTGCTGCAATAAATTTATATTAATAATATAAATAATAAAACTTTAATATAAAAAGATTATGTAAAGCTAAACAAAGAAACACTTCACTCAAAACTTGGTTAGCGTAACTGTTTATCAGTTAACTGCACCTAAATAATCGTGGTTAAGCTTGCAACAAACATCTTTTATGAACTGTCAAAGTTAAGTACAAGCATTACTAGTTAACAGTTGCTGGGAGTACCAGTTAACAGCAAGGGCCAGTTTTTCAGTGCGGGTTTAAATTCGAGTCAAATTAAACCGAGCTTAACTTACCAAAAAGGGACGTTAAAACTCTGTTTAACTACACTCAGAAAAAAAGTACATTAAACAACCGTAAAATTTACATTTTTAGTTGACAAAAGTCGTCCGACATTAAAAAATGTTAAAATTGATATTATCCTAATGTGGTTTTTACATTACGAAACCTACATTTAAAAATGTATAACTGTCACATAATAACGTTATTTTAACACTAAAAATATCAAAAAGTAACAGTACATTAATGCAGATAAAAAAAAAAGGATTGAAAAATAATTTGGCAAGAGTAGGAATCGAACCTGGGCTCCGGGCATCCAAAGCCACACTCATAACCTGTGTGCCACGGTCACCTGTATGTCTCAACGGCTCAGCTCTTAAAGAAACATTACACCTGCTTGTTGTTGACATCTACATTTATAATGTTAAATGGATATGAAATACTATCAATTGTACAGTAAAAAATGATGAACTAAAAACATTTTAAATGTTATTTTAACATTAAGAATTGATTACAACGTAAAACAAAACATTATCAATTTGATATTTTTCTTATCTATTCAACAAAATACGTGTTAACTTAACATTTTCTTACGTAAAATCCACATTTTCTGATTTACATTGGAAATAACATTACAAAACGTAAATTTTACATGGCAGCTTTTTTCTGAGTGTAGATATTGTAGCATTTGCTTGAGTTGAATTGACTTAAATTATCATGTGATGTGTATTTTTTTTTTGCTCAAACCGAGCTTAAACATCCAATTTTGGTGAGTTAACCTCGGTTTAATTTGACTAGAGTTTAAACCCGCACTGAAAAACTGGCCCTAATTGTAGTTTAGAGCCAGTTAACGATACTCAAAGGTGTCCTTAACGCGTTTGGGAATTAAACTACAGCTGTTCTTCAGATTAGCAGCTAACCGGGACTACAACTTGCCGTTAACTTAACCGACAGATAAGTTCCAACCGAACTTTGAGAAAATGATTTTTTGCTAACCGCTGGTTAAAGTTTCGATTAGTGCTTAACCGGACATTGTGAAAATGGCCTTTAATTTGTTAAATCATGATATAAATTGCATCTCTATCAAATAATTGAAATGGTTGCAATATTGAAGTGCATCCTCAAGCGCGGGATGCTTTTGACTATTTTTATTATAAAGGATGGTATTCAAAGGATGGCTACGGTTCTTTTAGCACTGGTTGACTTTAGTTTCTAATAAAAATCTACATAAAAAAATAATAATAAAGCTTAACTAAGCAAAAATATTATTACAGATATCGGTTAATGTACATCAACGTTGGAAGTCAAGTAGTGGAATTCCAAAACGCGTTACAGACACTTTTGAATATCGTCAACTGTCTCTTAACTACACTTACTGTTAACTGGTATTCCTAACATGTTTTCTAGCGGTAATTGTCCTTAACTTTGACAGTTTGTTAATGATTGCAAGCTTTACTACGATTATTAAGGTGTCGCTAACTGATATCTGAGTGCTTGCTCCACTCTTCAACTGTGTAAGTGGAGCGGAAAAGAACGCAAAACAATGGAGAAAAATTGGCCAGTGGATAGGCTGGACGAGATAGAGGAAGAGTCAGACCGAAAACCAAAAAATAAGCAGCATCAATTTGGTGAAATTATTTTATATAATTTTTTATCATATTTAACATAATAAATAACAAAACTTTAATAAAAAAAAAAAAAAATTAAATCTAATCAAAGAAACACTTCACTCAATACTTGCTTAATGTTATTGTTATATCAGTTAGTGGCGCCTAAAAAATCGTAGTTAGGCTTGCAACAAATATCTTTAACGAACTGTCAAAGTTAAGAACGCTAGCAAAGATGTTGGGAATACCAGTTAACAGTAAGTTTAGTTAAGAGCCAGTTAATCATAATAATGTGAGTAAACTTTTTAGAGATAAGGCAGATAAGAGGGCAATCTTCATAAGGCAACGTGTCTGACTGCCTCAACTTGGCGGGGCCAGCATTATAATTTGAGCAGCGGGCTTTCCTTTCCTTTGGCCATCAAGCACAGGTTGTGCGCTGGGTTTGAAGCCCACCACATTAAAAAGCATTTCCATGAAACAACTAAGAAATATGAGAAAAATGATCCCCAAATCTGATGACGACTACCGCAAACGAAAAACTAATAATGATTTACGGATATGCACCTGGAATGTTCGGACCCTAAATTGGGATGGTGCCTCTATCCAACTGATTGATATCTTGGAAAGATATAATTCTGATATCACTGCAATACAAGAAATGCTATGGAAGGGACAGGGTTGCTTACGGCAAGCATCCTGTGATATCTACTACAGCGGCCACGCGAAAAATCACGAATTTAGATGCGGATTCATAGTTGGCAAGAGAATGCGGCATCATTTCCTCCGATTCACTCCAGTGAACGAACGTCTTGCCATAATCCGCTTCAAGGCTTAATTTTTTAACATAAGCCTAACATGTACGCACGCTCCGACAGAAGAAAAAGATGACGAGGCCAAAGAAAGTTTTTACGAACGCCTTGAAGAAGCATATGAGCGCTGCCCCCGTCATGACATAAGAATCGTGCTTGGTGACTTCAACACCAGGGTGGGTAAGGAAAACACATTTGGTCCAACAGTCGGAAAGTTCAACCTCCACGACAATACATCAGATAACGGAAAGAGGTGGATTGACTTTGCCGCAGCACGAAACATGGTGGCTAGTAGCACTAGATTCAAGCATCTCAATATTCATAAGGCCACCTAGCTGTCCCTTGATCAAAAAACATGCAACCAAATTGATCACGTTTTGATTGACGAAAGGCACTCTTCCAGTGTACTAGACATACGCACGATCCGTGGTGCTAACATAGACTCGGATCATTATCTTGTCGCAACCAAGATCTGCACACGTCTGTGCGCACCTATGAATGCTCGCAATCCTACACAAAGAAGCTAGACGAAACGGACGGCCGAAGCCTTCGCTACTCAACTCTCACTCCTGCTTCAAGAAAGCACTCCTCCGATCGAAGATATATGCGGACAGTGAACGCACATATCCCACTCTATGCGTATGGCTGCCGAAGAGGTGATAGGCTACCACTGCCCTCGCTAAAACCAGGGGCACGATCAGGAGTGTCGCGACGCCACTGCAGAGAAGGACATCGCCTACAAGGCCACCCTGCAGTCGGTTGTAATGCGTGCTGTTATGGAGCGATACCGAGAGAAGAGGAGGGAAGAGAGACACATTTTCAGGCGAAAAAACGAGAGGCGGAAATGCGTGAGTGCGAGAAAATTGAGATGCATGGCGACAGGAATGAGACTTGAAAATTTTCGAACAAATAAGACGCCTGGCCGATGGTTTTAAGAACGGAGCCATTTCCTGCAAAGATGAGAATTGGAATCTAGTGACAGATATCCAGAGTACACTGATGCTCTGGAGGGAGCACTTCTATAGTCTTTTAAATACTGCCCGACTATAACGGGGTCTTAACAGCTATAGCTCGACTCAAAAACAACAAAGCCGCAGGAGCCAATGGCCTGCCGGTGGCAAAGACCGGTGGCAAAGCTCTGTTTAAATGCATTCACAGACTTCTATGCAGAATATGGTCGGAAGAATGCATTCCAGATGATTGGAACCTCAGTGTGCTCTGCCCAATCCACAAGAAAGGCGATCCCATAACCTTCTTAATATCGCATACAAGGTCCTGGCGAGCGTATTGTGTGAAAGACTGAAGTCCATCGTTAACCAACTGATTGTTCCTTATCAGTGTGGCTTCAGACCTGGAAAGTCCACCATTGACCAGATTTTCACGCTCCAAAGCAAAGAAGTGAAAATCGGGAAGGACCTCTTCCTTCCGTTCGATACCAAACGAGGTTTCAGACAAGGTGATTCCTTATCGTGCGACTTTTTTAATATAGTCATGGAGAAGATCATCCGAGTTACTGACCTAAAACGCAGCTGCACAATTTTCTATAAGAGTGTTATGCTGCTGGCGTATGCTGATGATATTGACTGTTGTATGTATAAACATTTTGATTATTATTCTTTCACTTTGAGTAGAACACAGCGATGTGAAATGCGCTTCTACAGCACTATTCAAATCGCTTCGTAACGTAATACCTTTTTGCACAGCGACGTGGGATATGTCTGATCAGCATAATCCCACAGCTGAAACACAAACACAAATATACACAACAACTCTCGGCTCAGCTAAACATGCATGCAAACTAATACAAGTATAGTCTTAAGTATTTTTAAGTTCAGTTAAAATAATAAAGCCAGTCTATTTCTGGGTACATCAATGAACAGTTGTTTTCACTTATCACATGGCGACCGTGACGAAAAACGAATGGTCATAATGTAATAAAAACTATTGGTTACGAAAAATAGCCGCGAAAAAAAATAAACGCGTGTCCGCGATCGAGCTATAAAACAAAGCAAATATTATAATGCTCCAATTTATAAGAAAACTCCAATAAGAGAAACTGTTTTTTTTTTCTTCGCAATGTTAATTTCTTCAACAAAGAACATGAATACATAAAAATACTCCTTTTGCATGGCAGTTTGAAAGAAAATAAAAAAAAAAACAAAAGAAACTATTCAAGTACCAATGAAATAAAAAAAAAAATGCTAAAGGCAAACTGACTAAACGCCTTACATTTAAAATGATTCAAACAAAAAACAAAACAGTGGCAACAAAATGTGAACAAAATGTGAACAATTTGAATTTAATTAATTAAGTCAATGTGAAAATAATTAAGCACATCATCAACTCCCTCATCAACCGAAAAGTATTCATCAACCGTCTACATCGTTATTGTCCAGTGTCAACTACAACCAGAAATGCTGTCTTCTAGCTGCCAGCAACTACAACCGAATATATTTAAATGTCGCAAGTGAATTAATATTATTAATGAATGCATAACAATGTATATAAGTTAATTATAAAATTATATTATGTTTACTCTCATATTCAATTACATATTTCAAAATCATTCATTTTATTCTTATATATTTATATTCATACATTTCTATTGAAGTTACTTTTAAAAACATTAATTAAAAATAAAAATGTGTGGACCGAAATCAGACATAGATCATCCACGAGCAAATGTTGTAAATGAAGTAATAAATACAAATAAGGGAATAGAATCGCTCCAAATCCCACTATGGATTATAGCAACTATTCTAACAGCATATTTAATTATTAAGCTATATATGATGCACAACAAATGCCTAAAGAAAAAAACTATTCGAACATACTCCCAAGCAAATATGGATAAAATTTAAAAACAAAAAGCAAAACTTAAGCAAAAAAAAAAAATAGAATGGCGATAATAATTAAGAAATATGAAGTGGGAAGATATATTAGGGAAAATCAGCACATACAAAACAGAATTCGATAAGTCTTTTAAATGTCTAAATAACAATAGGCAAATACAAAAAGAAACATTAGATAGACATATACAAATTTAAATAGATAATTTCAACGGAATAAGGAGCATTCTCAATGTTAACTACAATAAACTTACACCAGATCATAAGGCAACAGCTAATAAAATATTCTGGAAATTTAGGGACAATCTTATAAAAATAAGCTCAAAACGACAAATAGAATTCAAAATACCAACTACGCTAGACAAAGAAGTTAAATCAGATTATTCTGTAATAAATAACTCTGACACAGATGAAGAACAGAACGAACATACAGGACTAATGATTTCAAACTATTCAGACTATTCTGAACGAACCACTACAATAAATTCAACAAAAATGACTCAAACAGTAGTAGAGTTTCTGCGTATAGCGTCACAAATCCTACCAGAATTTGATGGTAGATCTGAAAATCTACAAACTTTTATCGATGCTCTTAACCTCGTAAATAGCATTAAAGAAGACCATGATCTTGTTGCAGTGAACTTGGTCAAAACTAAGCTGAGAGGCAACGCCAGAAATTTAATAGCCGGAACTGAGGAAAATATTCAGGCAGTTATTAATAAACTATATACATCAGTAAAAGGGGAATCAGTAGAGCTCATAACGGCAAAATTAAATAATACAAAACAAAATGGTAAAACAGCCACAACGTATGTAAAAGAAATAGAAGAGTTAACTAAAACTCTTCAATCCGCATACATTGCAGATGGTCTACAAAATCCCCTAGCGGCTAAATACGCAACAAATGCTGCGGTTAAAGCAATGACCAAAAACTCCACAAGCCCAAAAGTTAAACTAATAATGGAATCGGGCCAGTTCACCGATATGAACGAGGCCGTTTCCAAGTTCATCAACAGTTGCACTGAAGCAACTGGAAATGAACATTCGGTACTATATTATAATAGGAACCGGAATAATTTCCAAAGATATGGAAATAATTTTTATGGACGCGGTCGTGGCCGTGGCCCATCCAGAGGGGCAAGACAGAATTTTTACAACGGACATTATAATAATAATAGAAGTCGAGGCTATAACAATAACTATCATACATATCGGGGAAATAATAACAATATTTCTAACAGAAACGTTAGAATTGTAGAAAATTATCAGGAAAACGATACAAACTCCCAGTAAAAGAGGCTACTGGGAGCCAAAACAATAATAGTGGTCCTAAAAATATTAATAACGTAGCGATTAGTCAAAATCAGAACGAACAAAATACCGGTGTGAATCAAATAAATAATACAATTTTTAATTTCAATCTCAATTTAAATAGTTACGTAAAACTTAAAACATCAATTAGTAACGGTGTGTGTGTTTTTCTTGTAGATACTGGTGCAGAAGTTTCACTTATTAAAGAAAATAACATAAAGGCTCATTTGCCTGTAAACAAAACAATAAGAACAAATTTAACTGGAATAGGAACCGGAGTGATACAATCTTTAGAAGTGGTAGAATCTGACCTTTTAGTTCAAAATTATTTGGTACCAATTGATTTTCATATAGTAAACGAAGATTTCCCAATTAGCTGTGACGGTATTATTGGTCTTGACTTTATAAAGAAATACAATTGCATCCTCAGCTATCAAAATATGGGCAACGAAGATTTACTCACTATCAGGCCCAATAACTTTGACCATGAAATCTCAATAAATTTATTAGATAACGCTTCTACAAATATATTTTCTATACCCGCGCGTTCCGAGGTAATAAGACGAATTATAATAAAAAATAGAGAAGACCTTTTTGTTCCAAATCAACTTATAGCAGACGGAATATTTGTTGCTAACACAATTGTGTCGTACAATAGCCCTTTTATTCGAGTAATAAATACTACATTAAACAACAAATTTTTATCAAATGTTGAAATTAAAACGGAAAAATTATCCGACTACAATATAGTGCAAACTAGCAACCACCCTATAAAACGCGATACGGACATTTTAAACAGATTATCTAAAAACTTTCCATCCTTCGTTAAAACAAAATAAATGCAACTATGTGAAGAATACTTAGACATTTTCGCACTTGATACTGAAACAATATCAGCAAACAACTTCTATAAACAAAAACTTTCTCTAACGGATAAAAACCCTGTATATGTAAAAAATTACAGAACGCCTCACTCTCAGAAAAATGAAATCAATAAACAAGTCAAAAAATTAGAAGATGATAATATTATTGAAAAATCATGCTCTAGTTACAACAGCCCAATTTTATTAGTACCGAAAAAATCACTACCAAACAGTAGTGAAAAACGATGGCGTCTTGTGGTCGACTATAGGCAAGTAAACAAAAAACTTGTGGCAGATAAATTTCCTCTGCCGCGTATCGAAGATATTTTAGACCAGTTAGGTCGAGCAAAATACTTTTGCTGTTTAGATCTAATGTCAGGCTTCCATCAGATAGAGCTGGATGAAAATTCGAGGGACATTACTTCCTTCTCGACGGAAAAAGGATCATTTCGATTCACTAGACTTCCTTATGGTTTAAAAATTGCACCTAATAGTTTCCAGCGAATGATGAATTTAGCTTTCTCAGGCCTCGAACCCTCTCAAGCTTTTATTTATATGGATGATTTGATTGTTATAGGATGTTCTGAACAACATATGTTCAACAATTTAACTAAAGTCTTTAATACATGCAGAGAAACAAATCTTAAACTTCACCCTGATAAGTGCACCTTTTTCAAACCAGAAGTTACCTATTTAGGACATAAATGCATAGCAGATGGCATACTACCCGACCCTTCCAAATTTGAAATAATAGAAAAATACCCAAAACCGACCAATCCAGATGAAACAAGAAGGTTTATTGCCTTCTGTAACTATTAACTATTAATGCCTTATGTAACTGTAACTATTACAGAAAGTTCATCCCTAAATTCACTCACCATTCGGTACACCTTTCGCGTTTAACACGCAAAAACACTTCTTTTAAATGGTCAGCAGAGTGTGAAACAGCTTTTCAGTATTTAAAAAACTCACTTTTAAATCCCAAAATCCTTCAATATCCAGACTTTTCAAAGCAATTTTTCATCACAACTGATGCATCCAAAATTGCTTGCGGTGCTATCCTCAGTCAGGAGCACAATGGTATACAATTGCCTATTTCATTTGCTTCCAGAGCAATGACTAAAGGAGAGTATAATAAAGCTCCAATCGAACAGGAATTAATAGCCATTCACTGGGCTATTAATTATTTCCGACCATATGTATACGGTAACAAATTCATTGTTAGAAGTGACCATAAGCCTTTAACATATTTATATTCACTGAAAACCCCATCATCGAGATTAACACGTCTAAGATTTGATTTAGAAGAATATAATTTTACAGTCGAATATATAAAAGGTTCAAAAAATTGTGGAGCAGACGCGTTATCACGTATTGATTTTAGTGAAATAAAAAAAATACATAACAAAACTATTTTCAAAATGACAACTAGATCCAGTACAAGAAAAACCACACCATGTGATGAAAATGCAAAGATTCAAGATGAAATTGAATTAACTTGTTTTGAAACATTAAATCCTCATGAAGTAGCAAAAAGTATATTTTTAAAATTTTACCCATTCCAAAGTAAACCAAGGTTTATTTTTAAAAACGGAAGGAAAATTTTAAAATCTATTGATTTGAATGAATATCTCACTAATGGGAAAATTGATCTTAAACGATTCTTCCAAAGGCTAGGAAAAGAGGCCAGTGAACTTCCTATTCATAAACTCCAGATAAATGCTGGAGATGATATTTTTCAATTAGTTGAAATATCAACATTTAAAGCGTACGCAAATGAATTATTAAATAAAAAAGACCTTAATAATAATAATAATAATAGAAACCTTAAAATCGCGATAACACCACAAATTAAATACGTCGTCGACGACAATGAAAAGAAACAATTGCTACAAAAATTTCATGAAGATAAGTTAATCGGAGGACATTTAGGTGTCACTCGTTTTTTTAATAAATTAAAAAAATATTTTTATTGGAGATCCATATTTAAAGATATCAAAAACCACGTTAAAAATTGTGAAAGTTGCAACAAAAATAAATCTCTCCGAAGACCACGAGAGCCACTAATAATCACACCAACTCCAATACAAGCCTTTGACAGAGTACAAATTGATACTATAGGACCACTGCCCAAAACAATAAATAATAATGAATACGCTGTCACAATAGTTTGTGATTTAACAAAATTCCTTGTTGTAACCCCCATCACAGACAAATCAGCAAAAACAGTAGCCAAAGCCATCTTTGAAAATTTTATATTAACATTTGCTCCCATGAAAAACATTTTAACCGACATGGGGACAGAATATAAAAATGAAACCCTTAAAGAACTATGCAACCTAATGGACATAAATTTTGAAACCTCAACACCATACCACCATCAGTCTCTAGGCTCCGTTGAAAGATCACATAGGACTTGTAATGAATATTTAAGATCCTACATTAGCTCAGACAAAACAGATTGGGATATATGGATTAAGTATTTTGCATATTGCTACAATACTACACCCAGTACAGTTCATGGATATTGCCCATACGAACTGGTTTATGGAAAAATACCCTTTAATCCACGATGTTTAATCAATTGTCAAGTTGATCCCCTTTATAACATAGAAGCATATGCAAAGGAAGTCAAATATAGACTTCAAGTAGCAAACAAACGTGCACATGAAATGCTGGTTTCTAACAAAAACACACAAAAGCAACGATATGATAAAAATTGTTTAAAACGGGATTTTAAAATAAACGACACCGTTTACATAGACAACCCGGCGGGCACAAATTGGAAAACTTGTTAAAGGGTCCTTACAAAATTGTAGAAATTGATAATAGTAATAATTGTACTGTAAAAATTGGACCAAATAAAGAAGTAAAAATTCATAAAGATAGATTGAGACTTGTTTAAGGTTAAGATTTAAGTGGAATGGTTGAAAAAAAAATTTATAAGGCAAAACAATATTTAATTTCAAATTTAATATATTTACTACTTTAATAAAAACAAAACTATTTAATAATAAAATTTTATTCAAAAATATGTTATTCCAATATTTAAAGATTGATTTTATATAGTTTCATCTAAGCATTTATTATATTATATATATATTCTTTTCTACTAAAATAAAAACAAAAATAAATAAAATATAAGATTAAATTAAATATATTAATACAAAAAGCAATGTAACTTTGAACTACTATATGCTATAAATTTAAATATAATATTAAGTTTTCTTAACACATATTTAGTAAGATTTAAACATGAATTTATAAAAATAAATTCATTAAAAAAAAAAGGGAGGTGTTGTATGTATAAACATTTTGATTATTATTCTTTCACTTTGAGTAGAACACAGCGATGTGAAATGCGCTTCTACAGCACTATTCAAATCGCTTCGTAACGTAATACCTTTTTGCACAGCGACGTGGGATATGTCTGATCAGCATAATCCCACAGCTGAAACACAAACACAAATATACACAACAACTCTCGGCTCAGCTAAACATGCATGCAAACTAATACAAGTATAGTCTTAAGTATTTTTAAGTTCAGTTAAAATAATAAAGCCAGTATATTTCTGGGTACATCAATGAACAGTTGTTTTCACTTATCACATGACATCATTGGTCAAAATACGCGCGAAATCAGTGCAGCATTCTCCAGGCTAGAAAAAGAGTCGAGTCGAGTCGAATGGGTCTTGCTGTGAACGCAGATAAAACGAAGTATCTTGTGTCAACAAACAAACAGTCCCAGCGTCTTAGAAACAACGTCACTGTTGACAACACCTCCTTTGAGGTAGTGAAGGACTTTGTTGACCTGGGATCCAGCATTAACTCCCTCAACGATATCAGTATTGAGATTAAACGAAGGATAACTCTTGCCAACAGGTGTAACTTTGGGCTCAGTAGGCAATTGAGAAGCAGAGCTCTCTCTCGACGAACAAAACTGACGCTCTATAAGTCACTAATCATGCCCGTCCTACTATACGCATCACAAACCTGGACGTTGAGCAGCTCTGATGAAAGGACTTTGGGAGCGTTCTAGAGAAAAATCCTTCGCAAGATCTATGGTCCAATCTGCGTCAATGGCGAGTACTGGTTAGGTCATGTCAAGAGAATGAACGACGAAGCTCCAGCGAAAAAATTATTGGATTCGGTACCCAGCGGTGGCCAACGCAGACGAGGAAGACCGCATCTCCGTTGGACAACGCTTGGAGTTTCCAACTGGTGCCAGGAAGTTGGACGACAAGAGACTGTCGCAAATTCTTAGACGAGGCCAAAGCCGACCAACGGTTGCAAGCGCCATCTAAAGAAGAATTTTTTAAAATTAATTATACTGTGCAACTTTTTTGAGGTCATCGTTTTGGGACTTAGATTTGATAACACTGTGCGACAATTATAGGGTCCATTGGAAAAACCTCAAATATCGCAATGGTTTCTAGTAGTGCATGGTATATATATTATGCCCTCATACTCAGTTTTATCGGATTAGGTCAAATAAGAGAGAAATTCAAGGTCAAATTTCACCTTTAAGTCACAAATTATTTCTTATAACTCTTAAACTAAATTAAAATCTTATGTAGTAACTGCATCTTAATATTTGCAATGGATGGTTCTTTACATTTTGAGACAATTTTTTGCTCAAAGAGTAACGTAAGGGGTTAATTATTTCTTCGAAAACAGGGCTTTTTTAATAAAAAACAAAATTTTTAATAGTTCAGTTACTTTGTATTTGTCTTCAAAAACAATCAGATTTTGATGAATTTTTGCACATACCTTAAGTAAAATATAACAACCCACTTCTGAAAAGATCACAACAATTACATGTGCGCATCCAAAGATATTCGATAAAAAACACTTAAACACTCTGCGAGAGGAACAATTAAATAAATTGAAATAAATGAAAAAGCCATATAGTCATATAAAAAAAACAAGTGCAAGACTTATAGCGTTTTCTTTTCTCAAAACAATTTTGATTTTTTTTTGCCCTGTTTGATTTTTGTGTTCTTTTCTCAAATAAAATTCTGACCTTTGAAATTGAATCGTGTTAATTTCTCGAAAATTTTGACCTTAAAAGTAGAAAAAATGCAGAATTTCTGCCCTGTCTACTTCGACGGTTCGAAATATTCTGACCTCAATTGCTACCAACTGAATAAACAAAATAAATTACATATGTGAAAAATAGTTAACGTTACCATTGACAGTTCAGAAAAGATTGAGCTCATCTAGGGAAAACGTCAAAATTTTTCTATGAAAAAAAAAAACATTTTTTTAGCGGGAAAAAATTTTGAATTTGAAGTTTTAAAATTTTTTTTTTCTCTAATTCTTTTAAAGTTTTTCAAAAAGGGTGCCAACTCGAAAACATTAAAAAATTCTGCATTTTTTGTGCTCTATTCTCAGCTAAAAACAGGTCAGAATTCTGTGGAGTCAGGTCAAAATGGAAAAAATTCCGCATCTTCAGAGGGCAGAATTTTTCGTTGAGAAAAGAAAACGCTATAAGAGTGACAAATACTTTATATGACTATATGGCTTGTTCTCTTATTTTAATGGTTCCTCTCTGACAATGTTTATGTGTTTGGACAAATGGCTTTAAATCAGGATTGCGACATTTTTTTTTTTAGCATAGGAGAAAATAAGAAAATTATCGTTAGAACTGCCTGCTTCATTCTCAAAATAATTAAATCCTTGATTCCATCATCAGTACTACTGACAACGATGACTTGTTTGGTGTATATTTGATTTAAATACAATATTAAATAAAGAATGCATTCCACAAATCTATCTGAAGAGTTTGCATAAACTAGAAATTTTTGTGAAACCATCAGTACCAAAATAAATCTGACAGTTTTCGGAGACCCGAAAGTATTTGCATGCTGAACCAGAAATGAAAGAATTTATTGACAACAACATCCGCATGTTTTACCGCTAGATGACTTAATCGAAGCCAACTGCTCCTATTGGCTAAAAATCCTTCTTGAATAGGAACAGTTAGCTCAAATAACGTCATCTTGTGGTAAAAAATGCCGATGTCATAATCTATAAATGCTTTCATTCATGGTGCTGCACAACTAGTCGCAATATTCTCATTGAGCTTCTGCCACTCAAGTTTTGTAAACACTATAACTTTTAAACCTCTTGCGAGCTGCATTTAATATTATCACTTTTAAATTATTAACCTTAAAACAATAATAAAAACGCCTCTTCCATTGTCGGTACAATTTTCCTGCATTTTTTTCTTTTATCTCTTCAAAAATTTTTCACTCCTCGAACTGCCATCGATCTTATACTAATATACATAGCTGTGTATATTAAACTGTATAATTGCCTTATATATCCACAGTATCTTGGCTCGGATACGGAATCTACCGACAGTTTGGAGGATGTTATAAAAGTATATCCATTAGGATGGCGATCCACCGGATGGTCCGATATTGGACTTTTCTTTCCTGAAAAAACGAAAGTCAATTGATTTACATATGTATACAACAAAATTGAAATGAATCTTGAATTTACTACCAATATTTCGTTGTCAAGTTATTTAATTTTATTTTCACTTCGGCTGCCGTCACTTCATGGCCGTGCTGACGGAGTTCAAGCGCCATCTCCTCATTAAAGTATCCATTCTTGTGGACACCACGCAATTTAATTACTTTTTCAACCCATACATTCAAAAGGAGCTCCTCCTTTTTTTTTAGACTCCTTTTTTTATAATTTTTTTTCTGAAAAAGTGCTCAGTGATACTTTCTGCTGAAAGGGTTTTTTGCGAAACGTCAAATTTTCAACAAACTGATTGTTCATCTGTCAAAATGAAGTGAGCGAAAACCGCTCAACCGAGGTAGCATAAAATATTTTCGCTCCCTAAGATGGCGACCGCTCGGTTAACATGTTGTGTAAGCGGTTTTTGCTACATAATATTCAGCCGGAAAGTTGTGAATCAGCTACGTAGTAAATTTTCTGCTGAATACACTCATTCACAGTTATGATTTGCACAGTGCTGCCAAATTTGGTGTCAAGATACCAGGCTTGCCTTACAATTTAATAGTACGTTCGCACTGGGCTGAAATTGCACAATTTCGAGCACTATCTCAATTTCGTCTGAAATTGAGCTGCAATTGCATAATTTCGCCACACAAATAATGACAAATGATATTAGAAAACAACTTCAACGAAATTGACTTCGAAATTGCGATAAAATTGTAAGGCACCCCTGATAAATTGCTATGAATTTGGCATCACTGTCGACACATACTGTCATATGTAATCTGATGATGACTGCTGTCATCTTGAGTTGATGATATTTATTTAAGGTGTTCTGATGCTTTATTTTATTAAACGGCGTTTTTTTCATGTTCCATGTATTTTCTGGTTTATACATCAACATCCTCACCTTTAATCCCGTGTTTAAATAATAAATAAACACTGCACTTTCGATAACCACGTTGTTTTTTTCTTGCTTTACCAAAATGAAACAATGACGTTGAAAAAAATTAATAAACGTCAAATGAAGTTGCTTGAATTCAGTACGAACACCCACAATTTCGATCGAAATCATCTTACAAATTTACTCAATTCCGACCCAGTACGAACGTACTATGTAGATTGCTTTCTAATTTCATTTGTCAGTATTTGTATGGCGAAATTGTGCAATTTCAGCTCAATTTCAGCCGAAATTGAGAATGTGAAAAATAACGAGCGAAGACGAAAATGTTCGCTTAAATGCAATTCAATATTGTTGCCCCAAATGAGCAAACGTAAACTCATCGATACTGAGCTAAACGGTTTGACAAGACGTTTTTTTCGTAAGAACTGAACTTCTAGCGTGTCAACTCGTCCACAACAATTGCGCAGAGTATTTTATTATCAAGTTTTATTGCATTTTTTATTAATGAGTGCAAGAAACTATAGCGGTATTCACGATCTGGAGTTTTTGAAGTATATTTAGTATATTAAAAATAATTTGCTACAGATTGTGAGCACTTCATAGATGCCAGTTCAGTGTGATAAATCGCTTTTCGTGATTTTTTGAGAGCCGTGTGACAGTGTGAGATTTTTGAAATGAAGCGAATGACACACAATTTATTGTTGTAGAGTGCGTTCAAGTAAATGCGAAAACACGTATATTAACGAACAAACCCAACACACCAATTGAAATTTGCTAGCGCAGGTATAAAGTTTAAACTTTAAACAAGTTTATGTTAAGTTTATATTACAAATTCAGACAATTTAAATTAGTTCCACTGATATATATTATATTAAATTACCAAAAATTTTCATATCTTCTTAATTTTGATCTAGTAAATAAGATATTCACCCCATCCTTGAACCCGCGTCGAGTAAATATCGTCGTCGAGAACTCACTTTCACCAGCAGCTCGTCGTCGAACTCATTTCGACGATATTTTTCACCTCCGACAATAGAATTTCACCCTATCATTGAAAACGCGCGACTGAACTGCTTTATCGGTACTCTAAATTTTATGAAGCTTAACAATTATACTTCAAAATAAATTTTTATATAAAACAAATTGAAAATGAGAAATTTGAAATAAAACGTACTGCCTCAAGAATAAATCCAACAAAACAGCCAGCACAGCAAATACAACTGCACCTGCGGCAAGGTTTCATAGGCAAGGCTGCATTGAATACCCTGCATTGGTATCTAGTCCTGCAAGCGTTGCAAGATTGTTGTTGCCTGTGGCGCCTAGGTGCATATCGCCATCATTGCGATTTTCATTCCCTCAGCTAGCTATGTACGACTTGGCGAAACTAAGGAACAATAACAGCTAATTGCAAATTTGGCGATAACGCTTAATATTGTGATTTGTTCGTTGCTGCACCTAAACCTAAATACTCGCAAACTGACCAGTTATACTACGACCAACTTTCCCAATCATTCAGCTTGGTGATGGTATTGGATAGTAGCTGTGTACATTGTGCATGCATTAGCACATCTATTGATTGACCTAAAGATGCTAGTCACCAACTGCATCTTGCAAATTTATTGGATTGTGATATGCCAGCTACGGCCACCAAGTATGCCAGCTATGACCACAAAATATGCCAGCTATTACCATCATAAAGATCTGCTCTCATTAACACGTCATTAACAATGAGCCCGTATTCGTTTGTTTAAATTTTTTACTAAAAAGAAGTTGCAATTTTAGAGTGTAAAACTAAGTACATCCACAACACGTCCTTTTTCAGAGTTAGGTGGAGAGTCTAAATGGATTTATTTTTTTTTGTAATGCTGTTAATGTTGCAACATAAAGAGTCAAGTATAGTTAAGATACCTGTTTCATCACAGAATTGCTTTAAATTAACAATCGTCCATTAAGTTGGTCTATCCTAATATATCTTGGCAAATAAGAGATTAACATTCATCGAATTTTTGAGGAGGTTCTCCCAAAAACATTTGTTTTTTGACTGGCTCTTTGTAATAACATGCAATATTTTGCCATTATTTGAACCATCAAATGCCTCATACATAAATCCTTGATAGGTTAATCCTAATACCTATGATAATTGAAGAGAAATTTATGGCAAAGTTCTACTTGCTTAATATTTGCTTGAGAGGTGAAATGAATCCGCTCTCAAATTTTTGTCGACCAAAATTTTATATTTTTGTTCGACGACGTTTGTTCAATAATAGAGTGATATATCACTATCGATAAAACAGTTCGTTCGACGTCGAAATTTAAATTTTCAAAAAAAGAAAATATTTGTTTCGACGCTGTTTTGAGAGCGAGCGCGGGTTCAATGATAAGGGTGATTAATACATTTTTAACAATAAACTTTTACTAATAAAACCAAATAACACAAAATATCGCATTATTTGTAAAATTGTATGTCATTCAATGTTCTTTTATGCTGTAAAATTAGAATTGATTTTGAGTGATTTTCTGTTCTGTGTGTGATTTTTGCATGATTTTCTGTTCTGTGTATGATTTTGCATGATTTTGTTTCTATGAGCGTAATTCTTTTGCTATAAATGTCACACGAGAGATTTTTATATATATGGTGTGTGATTTAGTGATTCCGTGTGTGAGTTTTGGTTACATCTATGGAGCACTCCTACAATACAGTGCTGCCATAGACCGTCAAGTCAGCTGTTTGTTAAATACACAAATACTATTCAAAATTTACAATAGGGTTCCACCATTGTAAATTAAGTATTAATAGTATTTGGAAAATGTATATGTTTTGTCTGTGTACAATTGTCAAATTTTCTACATATATCAAACTTATCAAAATTACAGAATACAAGACCATTAACTTCAGATCGTGAATACCGCTTATAATTTTATGATTATATAGGCATTTCTGGGTATGATCAAAGCATTTATATGCATTTAACTCAGTTGACAGCTGATCAGCTTAGACGAGTTCAAGAACGTTTCATTTTGTGTTTAATGTCAAAACAGACGTAACGCGTGTACACTAGAGTGGGTCGGCCTCCATACAATAAAAAAAGTTTGAAAAAACCACCCCCTATTACAAAGTCGACCTCGAAAGGATTTCGAAAACAAAAAAAAAATTTTTTTGGACCACCGGAAAAACAGCCAAAATGGTCTTTTTTGCATTACTTAAGCATTACATGTCAGATATTAAAAAATTTTATGTCGTTGAAAGGAGCTTAATGAGCACTACATTGTCTTTTTAGAACACTTTGACTTTTGAGGTCAAATTCAACTAGTAAGCCCCGTTAGCCCGAATTACCCTCTTTAAATTTCTTTTTTTTCTCATAAGATTGAACTCCTTCAAATTTGTTTAATTTGTGTTCAAAAAATTATTTATTAAGTTTAAAAACAAGGAAGTTATAATAGTTCAAATATATGATATAATCCTTTTTTTTATAAAAAAATAACTTTTTTTTTAGTCAACGAACACTTACAAAATATATAAACAAAATTGTAAAAGAAACGTCACAGAGTTTGAAAAAATTCTTCAAGAATTGTTGCATCGTGCAAACATTCCGACAGTGGTAAAACGACTGTTCGGAGGTACATAACAAGTCTCATAAAAGAACATTATGATTAATTAAAACATCCACATAAATACAATGAAGTGGAATGGAGCATGATTTTTCTTATATGTCTGGGCAAATGTAAGATAGAAACAAATGCCCAATGCAGCTGCTCCGATTTTGATAAGATTCCTCAACGACAGTTGACTTTTGATAATATACAAGAGCAAATACAAAATATTCAAATGGCTGATGTATGTGATGAAATGTCGAGCATACCTCCAATACCAAATTTTTCCATTGGTTATGTTCTTTGCTCAAGCGAAGAGGACGATTTTAGGTGTTTTTTTTTAACTATTTGAACTATTATAACTTCCTTGTTTTTAAACTTAAGAAATAATTTTTTGAACACAAATTAAACAACTTCGAAGGAGTACAATCTTATGAGAAAAAAAAGAAATTAAAGGGGGGTAAATCGGGCTAACGGGGCTTACTAGTTGAATATGGCCTCAAAAGTCAAAATGTTCCAATAAGACAATGTAGTGCCCAGTAAGCTCTTTTTAACGACATAAAATTTTTTAAGATCTGACATGTAATGCTTAAGTTATGCAAAAAAGACCATTGGCTGTTTTTCCGGTGGTCCACCAAAAAATTATTTTTGTTTTTGGAATCCTCTCGAGGTCATCTTTAAAATAGGGGGTGGTTTTTTCAAACATTTTTTTCGACCCACTCTAGTGTACACCTTCGTCGAGTTGCAATAGTCTCGTTTCGTCTATTTTGGTTAGAGGTTAGTCTTATTATGCATTTTTGCAAGGCAATTTCCAAAAAAAATGTTTTTTTTTACCGATCATAAAAGTCGCCCATTAACATTTTACGTCAAATTTTTTACATTTGCTGTTGAACCTTAAAATATAATATATCGGATGTTTTTGTTACAAGGACACCAAATTTTCTTCGTCCAGGCCCTTAACTTCAAATAACCTGCTCTATTTTTAACTGACCTGACTTCAGAAAATTATAGTTCACAATAAATCATTCAACTTTTGCAAAGAAAGTTTTTCGATTACTCCAGTAGAACTATTGTAAAACAAATTTGATTTGTTTTTTACCGAACGTAAGATCTCCTTACGAAAGTTTTCGTCATATCTAAGGTACAAAAATTCGTAGAAGATATTTAGAATTGAATGTTTCTGCAACAGACACGCATATTTTAATAAAACTTACTGATATTAAGCACTATAACCGCAGCCTTTCTTTGTATTGCTATTCGTTTTACCCATCGAATAATAGTTTTTCAACACTTTTTTTTACAAAAATTGGTATATATTACTGAAAAAATATCTTACTGTGAGAGAATAAAATAACACCCAATTGCGAACGGAGCGTCTGTCCGTTCATAAAATAACGTGTACTTCTTGCAACCCTAAAATGTTTTTTCATCGATGACAACGGACCCAGAACCGCTAATACGTTCGAAAGATTTTAGCACCCCGAAAAGAAGCGACGGGATGCATTCGGCAAATCATCGGTCCACAAGTAGATAGTTTTATAAACGTCGAGAGATAATCACGACTTCACTACGATCAATTGGACCAAATTCCAATTGACTGAACCGCCATGCTTGCAGTTCTTTACGAAAGACCAATTGAAAGTATTACAATATTCAGAAAATATAATAGAGTTACCCGGTTACTTACTTACTAATGTGGCCATGAGAACCCATGGACGGGTTATCAGCTCTCGCCACGCGTCTCTGTTTCACACGCTCCGCCTCCAATCTCTTTCACCAAGCGCGGTTAGGGCTTCCTCGGGCTGGTCAATCCTACGGAGGCATGGTCTTCGTCTTCGTCGTCGACCCTCGGCTTTCGCCTCAAACACCTTTGAGTCGTAAACAAAACATTAGTTTTCTTTGCTAAACATAATTATTTCCATAGCTTATCCATTTTCAAATCACCGAGCGATTTGTACACGTACTACATGAAACTTCCTACAGCCAATTTGAATAACGTCAAAATCGTATCGATTAAAATGTTCCTCATGAAATCAATTTTATTTGATTTACTTTTTTAAATCATGTAGATGTTGTGATAGCGAAGGTAAGTATTTTATACTCAATACTAAATACAACTCGATATCATACTCGATACCGAAAAATACTCGATACTCGATTTTTTTTTTTTTTTGTTATTCAACACTGCACTTTTTTATGGTAAACAAAACTTAACACTTACCTTACTTGGTGGCTACACGTTCAATTTTTCTTTCAAGTTACAACACATTCACACTTTTTTACTAACACACTCAAACTTTTCGAATTTGGCAACCAATTTGATATCAATTTTTCCTTTCAAGTCGTGAGGCAACTTGACGGTCAAGTTAAACAGCTGATCACAATTTCTGTAAATAAATTCTCGTGCTTCGTTGTGAAATTTTGAGTTGTTACCTTGACGATGGCATCTTGAAAGTAAAATTGACTATAAAGTTGAGCACAGCCTACGTCACAGCTATCAATTCGAATTAATTTTGACAAGCACTATGTGTGATCAACTTGAAAGCAATATCTTGAACGTGTAGCTGCTGCGTTAGATGTTTACACCTCAAGAAGAAACCACTAAAAGCATCGATAACATGTGTCATCATTTATTCGTTGACATTCAATTAAAAAGAAATAAATTAATTTTCAGGTATAAAGTCTTCAGTGATGAAATGTCTTTAAAAGCCAGCAAAGAAAAGGTATTGGGGCTTATGAAAGGAAGCTATATTGCTGTCGAGATTTTACCTGAAACAAATTGTCGTCGTAGAGACCGTACAGTTCGTGGTTCATTCGAATGCGATAGTCGTCGCCAACTCGAACAGGACCAAAGATTTTGCGAAGAACTTTCCTCTCGAACACCCCAAGAGCGGCTGCGTCTGCTTGCGATACCACTCATGCCTCAGCGCCATAGAGAAACACAGGTATGATGAGCGTCTTGTAGAGTGTCAGTTTTGTCGATCGAGAGAGGGCTCTGGAACCTAATTGCTTGCTTAGCCCGTAGTAGCACCTATTAGCAATTGTTGTTCTTCGCTTTATCTGCAGGCTGCCATTGTTGTTGCTGTTTACGGCGGTGCCAAGGTATGTTAACTCCTTGACAACTTCAAAGTTATATTTGCCTGCTGTAACATGGGAGCCTAGACGACGCGCTTCCCTATTTGCAGACAGCATATACTTTGTTTTGCCCTCGCTCACCGTCAAACCCACTTTGTCTGATTACTTTTCAATGGCGGCGAATGCAGCAGTTACATCTCTCTTGGTTCTGTCGATAATATCGATATCATCAGCATACGCAAGGAGCTGGATATCTTTGTAGAAAATGGTACCATTTCGATGTACACCTACCTTTCGTAGGATCCCCTCCATGATGAAATTGAAGAGATCGCATGATAGCGGGTCGCCTTGTCTGAAACCTCGTTCGGTATTTAAGGTTTCGGAGAGGTCATTTCCTACCTTGACGGAGCTGCATGTATTGCTCAACATTATCTTGCAGAGCTTCATCAACTTTGCAGGTATACCGAACTCAGACATTGTTACGTACAGACAATCCCGAATCGGGCTATCAAACGCAGCTTTGTAATGAACAAAGAGATAATGGGTGTCGATTTGGTTTTCGTGGGCCAATACCTACATGAGGATTATTTAAGCCGAAATTTAAATCCATAAAGCTGGTGGAAGGCAAGGGAAGCTGGTTACCCGCAGCTAGCTGAGATTGCTAAGCGATACTAGTAAGGGTATTCATGCAAAGAGGCAAGAATATAATTTGGGCAATTAGTGCAAACCACCAGTTGCTGCACCACGTAAAATCATTCAACAGTTTGGAACCTCTTGGACCACTTCAGAATGGAATGACCGCATTCAAAAACTGAAGACAGGAAATCAAAAGGATAACACAAGATTGTTTGTAAAAGGCTTCCCAGCAACTGCGAATGCATCTTGGGTAGAAAATTACTTCAGAAAAAACTATAAATTAACGATTCTGGACTGCCAAAAAAAGTCATCTAAAAATTCCAAGTTTAGTATTTTCAAAGTAAGTGTACCCAACGTATATGCATGGATGTTCCTTAAATCTGGCAAAGAAACCACTAAGCACGGCAACATTCGCATAACTGAGTGGAAGGATAAGCCAAAAAGGAGTTCTAAGGCACGTAGCATTAAGCCAATAGCTAAGCATATTACTAAGCCTATCTCTACGTATATCAATAAGTCTATTTCTAAGCCTATCAATAAGCCTATTATAACACCACCTGCTAGAACCACCTCAAAAGCTAATCATGACACAAACTGGTCAAGATCACCCCTGGTCTCGAAAAAACAAGATCAAAACTGGGCATACAAAACAAACCTGTTCCCAACATTTTCCCAACAATCATTAAAATCCACCCATCCTAAAGGTAAAAGGGTTTCATTCAAATTAGCTGAAAATGAAGCCTTTAATAACAATTCGAATAAATATCCTAATTTCGTCCTATCCCATACTCTTAATCCATGCCCACAGCCTGCAACAGTCATACCTGAACCTACTTATCCTACTTACACAAAAACGAAGACACCCTCCACTAACATACCTCCCTTAATAACTGGATCTAACACTCGAACCTTCAGTAATACAACACCAGCCTTTCTCGATCCTCTTCTTCTACCTACCGCGAAGCTTACAAAAAATCTCGCTGATGTTAGTAGTGAAGGCCGTTTCATCATGTCTCGTCTTAGAGATCGTCGGTTGTACGATAATGTTCGCTTGTATCTGGCTTATTTGCATAACAAGTCAGACTCAGTTTGTATTGAAGGTACAACAAAAACAAGTGCTATGGTATCCATCCAACAAGAAGGCCTTCCGACAGACCCGGTCGAGCTGAAAAAAATTTTCATTAATTTACATGAAAGCCTCAACATTTTACCTAATGATGTTGAAAACGACCTCGCTGCATTTGCTTCGCATACAAGTTCAAAGTATATATGGCATTTACAAAGAGCACGTTCTAACTTCAAAAACTTCTATTGTCCCTAACTCTCTTTCTAAAACAACATCTCACTCTCCAGTCCTCCAAAACCTATTGCCTTCAATTGCTTCTTTAAATATATTCTACCAAAATTGTGGTGGCATGAGAGGAAAACTCAACAAACTATATGTTGAAGCTAAATCTTGTCATTTCAATGTTTTTGTTTTTACGGAAACATGGTTGAATGACGCTATCAAAAATGAAGAAATTCTAGATAGCAACTGGACAATATACCGTAATGACAGAGATTATGAAAGCTTAGGACTCTCTCGAGGAGGAGGTGTTTTGATAGCTACACACAATGTCTTATCTAGTGATGTGGTTGTAACTAACTCTTGCATATACTTCGAGCACAAAGTAATAAAATTAAGTCTATGTCAAAATCGTTCTATATACATTGGTGTTATTTATATTCCCCCAAATTCAACTGAGAATTCCTATAAAAAATTATGTGATCTTATAACGTCAATAACAGCCGCTCTAAACGAAGAAGATAAGATTATAATTTTCGGTGACTTTAACCGTCCTAATATATCGTTTGTTCCCGACGATAATGATAATCATCTCCTTCCAATATATGTTTCTAATGCGGTCGACTTTGACTTATTTAGTACATTTTATAGTAATGATTGTCTGCAAGTAGCTCCAGTTCCAAACCAGAACGGTCGGTGGCTAGATTTAATTTTTACTAACTCTTATGACGAAGTCAAGGTTAGTCCAACTAGTGATGCCGAGCACATTTTCTCTAATACCCTCCACCACTCTGCGTTTACTTTAGAATTATGCGCTAATTATATAATTTTTACGCAGTCCTTTAATAATTCTGTTGTTTACGATTTTCTTAACGCCGATCACAGTAAGATAAAGAATGACTTGAATTCTTTGGATTGGAACCACTTATCTGCCCTGGAATTGGACGATGCTGTCTCATATTTCTACGAGAAAGTCTTTTCTATCTTTGATACCCATGTTCCAAAAATAAAGAAAAAAAAAAACTATCAGAACCGTGGCTTGATTCATATCTAAGAAACTTGAGAAATCAGAGAAATAAACTTTACAGAGTAATTAAAAAGGACGCGAATGTTAGTGATGAGGTAAAGACAAGATATGGTGAACTGTCTAAAGAATTCTCAGTCAAGTCTGAAGAAGCTTATAAACTTTATACCAATTTAATTGGGGAAAGGATTATTGAAGACCCAAAAAAATTCTTTGACTTTGTAAATGTTAAGAGGAAATCAACGGGATACCCGAATTCCATGTTCAAAGGAAATGTTACTTCTTCTGACCCACAGGTGATTTGTAATCTCTTTGCAGATCATTTTAAAGAAGTTTTTTGTTCTCCTTCATCACAAAGTCAAATTCCATTGACCAGCACATTTAATCTACCACCATTGGTTTGCTCACTTAATATAACAAAGAGAGAGATTACCAATTCCATTAAAGAATTAGATTCCAATAAGTCTCCTGGTTCAGACCTTTTGCCACCAATTTCACTTGTTCAATACTTAGAGCAGTTAATTACGCCATTATTTATTATTTTTAATAAATCCTTGCAATCAGGTGTGTTTCCGTCTTTTTGGAAGTCTTCTCACCTTACGCCAATTTATAAGAACGGTGATAAGAGATCAGTTGAAAATTATAGGGGCATTGCGATATTATCAGCAATTCCGAAGCTTTTTGAAAAAATTATATGTTTCAAACTTACGGACGTTATTAACCCACGTTTAAATGAGCAGCAACATGGGTTCCGTAAAGGACGTTCAACCGCCACAAATCTGACAATCATGTCGTCGGATGTTCTTATTAAAATGGAAAAAGGACATTAGATAGATGCAGTCTATACAGATTTTAGTAAAGCGTTTGATCGTGTTGATCACGAAATCTTAACGAAGAAACTAGAGAATTTTGATATTGCAGGCTCTTTGCTGAATTGGCTCAAGTCCTATCTTTGTGAAAGATCCCAATTTGTAAAATTTCAAGGTACTCTTTCTAAGAAAATTGTTGTCTCGTCAGGTGTACCTCAGGGTAGCCACCTGGGCCCACTTCTCTTCAACATATTTATTGCAGACATATCTGAAGTTTTGCACGATGTCCCCCATCTCTTATATGCAGATGACTTAAAACTGTACCATGTGGTTAGATCAGAAGTGGATTCAGTATTCTTACAGAACAAGCTTTTATCTCTTGAACAGTGGTGTATTCAAAATAAGCTTTCTTTAAATGTGAATAAGTGCTTCGTTATAAGTTTCTCCCGTAAAACCCAAAAAACTTGTAGCAGTTATATGCTTAATGGGGTGGAACTTAACAGGGTCAATCACATTTCAGATCTAGGAGTAATCCTAGATAACAAGTTGCGATTTAACCTTCACTATGATCATATCATATTCAGGGCAAACAAACTGCTTGGATTCATTAAAAGACGTGCAAAAGAGTTCAAGAATTTATGGGTAACTAAAACCTTATACGTCCTATTCTTGAATATTGCTGTGTTATTTGGAATCCAGCTTTTGAAGTGCATAGTGAAAGACTTGAATCAATTCAGAGACAATTTTTGCTTTTTGCCTTGAGAGATTCGTACGATCCCCGGGACTATAGAACCTTACCACCATATGAAATTAGACTGAAAATGTTGAATATAATGTCGCTTTCGTCAAGAAGAATATTACTTTGTTCATGCTTTATATTTGATGTTATTAATGGAAACATCGACAGTGAATGCATTTCCAATAAAGTTGTATTTAATGAACCAATAAGGAGAACTAGATATACAAAATTGTTAAAAGAATCTCATCACAACACCATTTACGCATTTAACGAACCCATAAATAGATGTTGTAGAATATTTAATAATGTCAGCGAGCACTATATACTCCCCATGTCCAAATCCATGTTCAAGCGTTCCCTTTCCAAATCGTTTTTCTCACCCTAAATATTCATTTACCATCTCTGAATGTCACATCTAAGTCAACCCTCTCTAGTCCCTTTTCTATCTTCTTGTTTCAGCAGGTGTAGAATAACTGTATAAATTATATTATAATGTTTAAAACATAGACCTAAGCATTGTAATATTACCCCTAATTGTTCTTTTCTTCTTGCCTTTTCTTTTTGTCATGTTCTTGTAATCATGTCGTTCAGGTGGGCGGATTACGCCCACATCGAATTTCATATCGTTGAACACAAAAACAAGGAAAGGAGAGAGAGAAAAAAACAATAAAAACAAAAAATTACAAAAACTATTAGATTAAGTAAATTCCCTTGTTTGGCCAATAAATAAATAAATAAATAAACATCTGTGCTTGTTTCTTCATGTTCGTTTTAAAATCCCAATGCCACGGTCTACATGCCGAAAGGTGGCCCCGCCGCTGGTGGCTCAAGCAATAGTGGTGATGTTAACGGTTAACAAATAACTGCAAATTATTTACTAAGACAACGAAGTTTGAGATTACTTTTTTATTAATTGAAACTATGTAAACAAACAACAATAAAATAAATGAATAAATTATATCTTTTAAATATTTATTAATTTCTAAATATTGCACGCCACATATTAACAATTACTAATCGTCGCTAGCTCGAAGGTAATGCTGTTTCCGAGTCTAAATTAATGTTAGCATACATTCCAATGCTTTTTTACTTTTGAAAAATTAATTTTTGCGTTGTTTACAAATACGAACTTGTCAAATTTTTATAACAAAGTTACATATATGCATCTCGCTCTTTCTAGCAAGTGTTTTGTGATAGAGGATAAGATAAGATACTGGAAGATCACATGGAAACGCGGCATTATTTTGAAACGTTTTTATTTTCCTTTTTTTTTTTGTTTTTGTTTTTTTTACAAATATTTTTTACCAGTAATATTATATACTACATGAATTAAATTAAACTTACTGTGAATTTTTGGATATATGTAATAATATATAATAAATATATTAATATGCAAATTCGTGCGAGATCAAATATTTCTCTTAAAGGATTTATGATGATATTAATGGTTTAATTTTTCCGCTTCAATAAAAAAAGAATGAAATGCCTGCTTAGAACATCGCGTTTAACTTTACCCGCTAACAAAGCGTTAACTATGCTTAGTTTTTATTGAACTCAACAAATTTGTTAGGATAAGTTAGTTAGCCGGACTAATTTGCAATTTTAAATCTTTAATTATTTGCGATTATTTAAATAAAGCTTCATTCTAAGTTAAATTTTAGAAATGCACTCATGAAAAAGTATCGAGTATTTAAAAAGTATCGAATATTTAGAAAAAGGTATCGGGTACTGATGAGTACCAAAAAGTATCGAGTATGCAGATCACTTGTAAGTACTAGAAAAGAAAATTTGAGGTCAACGAAATTTGGAGAAAATACATTTGGTATTCTTGATTTTGTCTTTTGACGATAATATTTACTTTAAAGGCAGAACCAAGTTATGCGTAAGCAAACAAAATTTAGAGAGCAAAAGAACGAACTTGCTCAGCTCTATATTGAGTCGCCAAAGTTCTGCGTAAGCATTTTTTCGTTTGGTATCTCAATTTTCGTTAACTTTTCAAAACTTGAGAGAGAGCGCTCGACACTGTATATTGCTAAGCAGAAAAGGGTTGCAACCTGCTTAATAAATAATTTAAATTATGATTTCAACCACTTATGTACCTTTGCATTTAATTAAGTATGGAAAAGTTACTTGTAATACTTAATACTTAGTTAATACTTATCGTTGACGTCTCTCTGAAACTTTTTTATGATTACGCATAACTTGTTTGAGCCTTTAGATCCGAATTTGAATATCTAAAATATGACTAGAGTCCGACCGAAACCAAAATTTTGGCCGAAACCGAAAATCAGCCATATTTGTAATATTCGGCCGAAACCGAAACTGAATGTCTACATGAATATTTTTTTAAATAACATTTTATTTTTTTTTAAATATTTTGTTAAAAGCTTTTAAAAACAAAACAATTCAAAAAGATTATAATAACGTTTAAATACGATAAATATTCTTTGAATATTAAAGTTCAACTTTAAATTAATAAATAAAGAGAACATTTTTAACAGAGATAAAGAGATAGGAAACTTCTTTTTAATGATGTTTTTTCATGTTTCCCGCCATATTCATGCTTCTTCTTTAATTTTTTGGGTACTTTTGTAAGACTCACGTATTGTATATATGATTCACCTCATAGTTGTCAAGTATTATTGTCAGATTCTATTAAAAGGGTTGCATTGCAAAACAAATAAAAACGCACTATTAAATCAAAGTTGCTTTTAACTTAAATGCTCTTCGCAGTAGACTAATGGTATTTTCTTTTCCCGATAAATGAAATCAAGAATATATTAATGTTTTCTGCACCCTCTAGAATATATTACATTTTTAATTTAACCCAAAAACGTTGCCCTCTGCTTAGGCCTTTTCCTCACGGAGCAATGGAAAAGTAATGCAATTGCAACACAATTGTGTATAAAGTTTCAAACCACTGCAATTCAAAACATAATTGCAACCTATGCTTTCAGGAGAGCATGACATGTTACAACGCAACATTGATTATTTCTATTGGAATAGACATAATTTTACCTAAGGGTCCAAAAAAAAACAAGCGGCGTGGGCCCCAAAGTACAATTATTTCTTTTCTTGTACTATACGCGAAAAAACAAACGGCAAAAAAGATTTGGGTCCATCCGTACATTAAAAAATAATATAAACAGCAGATTGTTCGTGGCAGTAAAAGTGTTGCAACAAAGTGACGCTAAATTTTTAGCATTGCACTATGGGTAAAACGTGGCTATTTTTGGCATAAATTCAATTTTTTTTTGTTTAAAATTTGAAATCTGCTTTCGTTTTATTGAATTCGTATACTCTAATGGTTATATAAACATTTTTTTTATAATTTTTATGTTGCACCCTGTTATTTTATGAAAGGAAAAAGTCAGCTGTTTCAAGGTTGTATTATGAACAGAAAATGCGCGCGAAATTTTGACTAACTTTGATCGTGAGTAAAACATTAATTGTAAACATTGTGAAAAAGTTTAAATATGGAAGAAGTTAGACAAGGTATGTAAAACAATTTGTGATATAGTTTAAAAAATAGTTGTATGTTATTGTCTAGTAATTCAGTGTATAGAAAGGTATTTGCAATATTTTTTTTAAAAATTATTAATCAAACTGTATATAATCAAACATCATTACCACTTTTTGCTCCTTTTTGTTCCAATTGGGAAAAAACTTCATTTTGTAGTTTCATACGAGTTTTGTCATTCAACACTGCTTGAAGTTTGGAGCAGCAAAAATCGACAAGCAGATAGTATAAAAGAATTTATTTTGGAGAACATTAAACAGCAAAACTTATCAGATGAGCAACACAGTTAATTTCAAAAAAAGTCAAGCAATTTATTGCTTTCATAAAATTAAATTTGCCAAACTGCAATCGAATACTTGACCGATTTAAAAAAAACACTCGCGTTGGCTTGCATCCAATATAACTATTGAAATAAGTGATTGCGGCTTGCCCGGCAATAAACGAGGTCGGAGGCATTTAGACTATACTGATGCAGGGCCTCGTTTGAAGAGAAAGTAAGCATCTGAGCTTGCCGCAGAACAAAAACATTTAACACCTCTTTTATTGCACGCTGCTTCCGTTTCAGCTAAAAAATCCAACGAAAAACAAACTGCATTTCTATTGAAAAAAGCTGTTAGCAACGAGAACATAACAGGAATTATAAGGAAACTGGAAAGGAGTGATCCGTTGCCATTAAGTGCTGATGAAGCATTAGCTTTTTTAATTGAAAATGGCTTTACAAAGCAGCAATACATTAACATCAAAGCATTAAATAAGCAGCAGGGATGTGACATTTATCCCCCTTACTCCGAGATTGTAAAATCAAAATTGAAATGTAGACCTAAGGAAATCAGCTATTGTGATACTAAAACAGAAGTAACAATGCAAAATTTACTGGACCATACAGTTGATCGCATACTTGAAATGCAGAAGGACGTCCTTGATGTTGCTGCACCAACACATTCCAAATTAATTTTAAGTTATGGGTTCGATGGTTCGACAGGACAGAGTTCATATAAACAACGTTTTGAGTTGGATGAACATTAGACCGTACCACCTCCTATGCAAAAAAAAAAGTGCGCCGTAAACCAGCGAATATGACGCATTTGTGCAAGACAATTACGAAAAAAAATTTTTTTTTTTTTGACCGAACGTAGGGGTCGCGCATTGACATATTTCTTCATATCTCTGGTGTTTACAGTCGGATTTTAAAGTTTGGTACAACAATGTTTTTGTCTCAAGAAGATCAATATGACCTCTTTAGAAGTCATTGACCTCAGGTGTACCGTTCTGGTACTTACCCTCCAGATCTCAGTTGCTACCATCCTAATGTACCATCCTTATATCAAAAAAAAAAAGCTCTTAAAATATCATTAATCTTTTGCCCAGGAAGTATATCGAAATTTCTAGCAGAACTATTTTAAAAAAATTTTTGAAATTTTTTTGCCGAACGTAGGGCTCCCTTTTTTTATTTTCATCATATCTTCGGTATTTAAAGTCTGATCATATTGAATGACATATCGATGTTTTTGTTTAAAAGAGACCAATTATTTTTTTTCAAAATAAAAAAAAAATATTCCTACAAGTCCTTGGAAGGCCTCGAACTGATTTTGAGGAACTTTAAAGCTCGTAAAAGAATAAAAAATAATGCCAATGCTAACAGAGGTATCAACACTATTTTTGTTGTGATTTTCTAAATATACAATGTATAATTATTTTCACAGCCACATTAAAAAAAAGCAATTTCAAACACTGGCTATTGCAATTCGTTTTTCCCCGTGAAAAAACAGTTAAAAATTACTTCCGTGTAATATTTATTTCAAACGAGAGTTTTATAGAGTTTTGATCTTTTTCAATGAAAATTGGCCAAAAAACATTTAAAAAAATGTCTTTTATTGCGAATGACTTAAATAATACCAAATTACCAACGGAGTATGATGTTACAAATTTTTTATTGTATCTGCGGCATAACAGTGATAAAAGTCGAAAGTTAAACAATAAGTCATAAGATATTCAACTGGCAGTTCGTCCTTTTATAAAAAACAATTCGTACTTCTCGCACCCGGAAAATATTTTGTTAAGACCAGCAAGAATCATTGCAATATTCAAAAAAATTAATCAAAATACCAGGTTCGCACAATGAAAATGACTTAATTTAATTAATTTTTATAGTAAACCTATATAACTTCACAGCTTATCCATGCCATTCTCAAAACACCGAGCGCTTTGTTCATGTAGTAAATGAATCTGCTTCGGCGGCACCGATGAACAACGCATGGGCCACATTTTATCAAAACTCGAGAGCTGTCAGAAATATAGCCAACTTGAATCACGTCAAAATTTGATGGATTTTTAAAACAAATCGAAATTTTAAACAATTTATTCCAATCATTCAGGGTATATCTCAATCGATTTTTAGAAATTGTATAATAGTTATTCACAAGTACATCAACACGTTTCCGAACCGCCGTTAGGATTATAATTGGTATGCCGGCGCGTTGCCACAAAACGATTACATTTCTAACAGCTTCTTATTTAAAAACATCCAACTTTCGACTTTTATCACTGTTATGCCGCAGATACAATAAAAAATTTATAACATCATACTCCGTTAGAAATTTGGTATTATTTAAGTCACTCGCAATAAAAGACATTTGTTTTTTAAATGTTTTTTGTTCGATTTTTATTGAAAATTATCAAAACTCTATAAAACTCTCGTTTGAAATAAATATTAGACAGACGCAATTTTCAACTGTTTTTTCACGGGGAAACACGAATTGCAATAGCCAGTGTTTGAAATTGATATTTTCGATGTGGCTGTGAAACTAATAATCCATTGTACATTTAGAAAATCACAACAAAAATAGCGTTGAAACCTTTTTTAGAGCTCTTTACGAGCTTTAAAGTTCCTCAAAATCAATTAAAGACCTTCCAAGGACTTGTAGGAATATTTTTTTTTATTTTGGAATAAAAATAATTGGTCTCTTTTAAACAAAAACATCGATATGTCATTCAATATGATCAGACTTTTAATACCGAAGATATGATGAAAATGAAAAAAGGGAGCCCTACGTTCGGCAAAAAAATTTCAAAAATTTTTTTAAAATAGTTCTGCTAGAAATTTCGATATACTTCCTGGGCAAAAGATTAATGATATTTTAAGAGCTTTTTTTTTTTGATATAAGGATGGTACATTAGGATGGTAGCAACTGAGATCTGGAGGGTAAGTACCAGAACGGTACACCTGAGGTCAATGACTTCTAAAGAGGTCATATTGATCTTCTTGAGACAAAAACATTGTTGTACCAAACATTAAAATCCGACTGTAAACACCAGAGATATGAAGAAATATGTCAATGCGCGACCCCTACGTTCGGTCAAAAAAAAAAAAAATTTTTTTTCGTAATTGCCTTGCACAAGTGCGTCATATTCGCTGGTTTACGGCGCACTTTTTTTTTGAGGTACGGTCTAATGAACATATTGGACTAGACCATTCACTCTTTGTGACAACCATAGTTCCATTGAAATTAATAGATGAGCTTAATAGAGTTATTTGGCTAAATAAGCCCTTTACATGCATAGATAAGATTTTTTGAATTTGTATTAAAAATCTCGTATAAAATGGAATTAAAGATGTGGCGTGTTAAAAATGATGACAAAGTCAAAGTCTCTTTGCGAAAACAGTACCTTCAAGAAAAGTTGTGGACGGAAATGGGTCTCAATGTAGACAAACCCAAACAAAATGGCAGTGGAAATAGCAACGATGGAAATACTGCAAGAAGAGCATTTAGAAATGTTGAGATTTTATCTTCCATTTTAAATTTCGACTTAAATATTCTCAAACACTTTTATATTATATTGATTGCCATCTCTTGTGAATATAAGATTGATACAGAAAAATTCAAAAACTCTTGTGGCCAAACATTTAATATGTATTTTGAAAATTATTCTTGGTATCCAATGTCTCCAACTGTGCACAAAATTTTGGTGCATGGGCACCAAATAATGGATACTTGCATACTTCCTGTTGGAGTTCTAGGAGAAAATGCATCAGAAGCGAGAAACAAGCTTTATAAAAGCGACAGGAGATCGCATGCAAGGAAATGTAGCCGATTGGATAACATGACAGACGTTTTTAATAGAGCATTGGATTCTTCAGACCCATTAATGTCCACCCTAAGTTTAACAAAACGAAAAAATACCAACAAAAAGAAGAGCCTGCCCAGAGAAGTCATTGCCCTTTTCGAAACACCTGGTATTGACCTTAAAGACATATTAGAAGGTGATGAAAATGAAGCAGAAGACGATGAGGCCGACGAAATTGACAGTTTTGGACTGGAGAATATTGAGTTGGAAGAAGAAAATGAAGACGATTAAGTTAGAAAATCGATATTCATATATGGTTTGTAAAATGAAAAAGGCATATTAGAATTTGTCTCACATGATTTTTTTTTCAGGGATCCAGTTGAGCCAACCTTACTTTAATTCAACTTACCTTTATTCAACTATCTTATTCAGAAATTTAAGCTTTAACAAAGTTTCTGCAAAATAAAATGTTAGCCTAATTTAAATATCTCCGGTCTTTGAAGGGTACACTTTAAACTTAAGTGGTTTTTCCAAAAAGTAATGTTAAGAAATTGTTTTTTTAGTTCTGGCCCCTAATGGGTTAATAAAATAAAATATTTTTAGATGCAAACTTACAGATTCTTGAAACAGCTTTCTAGTGATATATATTTCAAATAACGAAAATAAAAAAAGCCGAGGTGCACCCATGCCGAATTTATGCCAAAACCTAACCTAATGTTTTAATGGGTAGGCGGAAGAAGGCGTGGTCTAAATAAAAAAAAACCAAAATTCCATTTTGGTGTTAGTTAAATTCATGCAAAATTTTAAAGGTATAGCTTTAAAACTACAATTAATGCCAAAAATATCGCTATTTTGCCCATAGTGCATTGTACAGAATGACAAAAGCAAAAACACAAGAAGTTGGTGATATAAATTGCAGCATGGTGCGTTGCATAGAACTTATCACAAACATCTTGCCAACTAGTTTTGAAAAAGTTGCTCCATGTGAAGGTTTCGGTATACTAACATGGGTTAGCAACATTTGTTGCAATTGCATTACTTTTGAATTGCTCCGTGAGGAAATGGCCTTAGTTGAAAAAAGAACAAAATCCAAATTTTGTCATAATTCTACTTTAGGGCCCACGCCTTTTTATTATTTTTCGAGTTGGATTAGTTAGTTTATATGTATTTGGGCTTGCTAAGCCCAATGGTGATAAAATAAATGGACTTTTTTTTTTGGTTTAGGAGATAAAATTCATCAAAGTTCGAAAAAAGCTTATACAAATCTGTGAATTTTTATAATTTTTAACGAATATTCAATATTAAACAACAAGTTTAAATAGAGAAACTTGCCTTTATTGTTAATTTATTTTAGCAACAAATTATTTACCGTTTTAACCAGAGTGGCACCAAAATGCATAGCCTCATACTTGTGCTTTGAGTTAATCGGGCCCTTCTAGTTTGAATATTTGGCATATTTTTCTCTTTTTAGTAGAAACAGCTTTGAGAGAAGAAAAATAAATGAAGGAAGTAAATATATTTACCAACAAAATAATATGAAAATGTTTCAAATCTAGTTTTTTATCTAATGAAACCTTTAAGTGAAACGTATTGCTTATTTTATGTTTCGGTTTTATAACAAAAACGTATTGATTTAGCTTCTGAATTTACTGATAAATATTTGAAATCTTCCAAATAAAAGTAATTTTCATTCTAAAGAAGAAATTCATTAACTTTTAAAATTTGTGATTTTACACTTTCGCCCTGTTTACCAAGAGTTATACAATGATATCTATTCAATATTTCAATCGCTTTCCTAATTTGCGTAAAGCAATATCTTATTCACCAACTTTAAACTTGTTAACAAATAATTGGTGAGTGGTAAAAAGTTATTCAACACAATTTATAAGCTTATAACTAAGTTCTTCTACGTCAAGCGAAAGCTTCATTGATTAAACAAAGAAATAATGGGTTCCGTAAGCGAGAAAGTAATAAGTGATTTAAATAATCTGGATTACTTTCTCGATTGCATGTAAGCAGGATTTTGTTGGGCTTTATGTTCAATATTTTCTTAAAATGTCACTTTTCAGTTCCCTCAGTTGACAGCATTTGAGGGTAGAATTTTAAAATCGTCAATTTGAGAAAGAACTGCAATTTATTTTACTTTTGAGATCAAAATTTTCATTAAAAAAAAACACTATTCAATTTATAAGGTCAGAATTTGTCTGAGAAGAGAACCAAAAACTGCAAAATTCTAAAAGAGGGCCAAAATAATAAAAAGTTATTCTGTACCTTGATTCTATTCCTACCCTGCTAGACAGCTCTAACAAATTTACAAACACAAAGAAAAAATATTTGGTGTTACATATACATTCTTACGATGACATTTTATGTTAAAGAAGGGAAGTTATATGTGTTTGTATATCTCGCTCTGTTTAATGCTATAAATTAACTCAACGAAAAAAAAAACAATCAAAACAAAGTTGGCCGTGATACGGAAAGAAAGTTTTTAACAATTGAAATTAAATAAAATATAATTAAATTATAATTAAACAAAAAGTGATAAGTGAAAAATGAGTGATAAGACAATTAATAATCTTCTTGCTAAAGAAAAAAAAGTTTTCCTCTCCAATGTTGGAAAATATTCAATGATTATTAATTGTCCAAAAGTGTCAGAAAATTGTGATGTGAGTGAGGAAATAAATGCAGGTCATGGTGTCTCCGCGCGGATAGACCTTGGACCAACAGACAGTGGACGAGCAGACTGGACAGAACCAGAACTCTCAATGCAAGGTGCATCTTATGTAGGAATGAATGCTGAAAGACTCTCTGATGACGAAATGGACATTGACTTAAATAATAGCGATAGCGATAGGGATGACTTTTGTGCTGATAGGGATGTTGTTTCCGATGAAACAGCTGCGGTAGGCAAAGCTGAAGTAGACAAAATAGGAGAAATAAGGTCCTGGGCAATCAGAAGCAAAGTTTCCCACAGCATTGTTTCTGATCTTCTCCAAACATTAAATAAGATAGGCATTGATAATTTGCCCTTGTCAGCAAAAACTCTTTTTAGGACAAATAGAAAGAAAGTTCAGGTGCAAAATATGCCAGAGGGTGAGTTTTTATACATAGGCATTCAAGAATTTTTTAATTCAAATTCGTTTCCTTTTCTTAAAGAAAGCAGTGAAGTTTTTATTGATGTAGGAATTGATGGCTTGAAACTTTTTCACAGCTCTAGTAGGGTTTTATGGCCTATTCTTGGCGCAATCGTTGGATTTCCGAGAGAAGTCCCTTTTACAATTGCTTGTTTTTCAGGTATGGAGAAACCTTTGAACGTCAATGACTTTCTGAAAGACTTTTCTGACGAAATAGTGCTTTTAAAGACTAATGGTCTTAAGGTAGATGGAGAATTAAAAAAATTTGATGTTAGGCTTTTTTGCTATGACTCTCCGGCTCGAGCTTTTGTAACAGGTGTGCAGTCATTTAGTGGAAAAAATAGTTGCCCCAAATGCTGTCAGATAGGAAACTATAGTCATCATAGAGTTTCATTTTCAAAAAGTGTTTGTGGTTTAAGGACAGACACTTCCTTTAAAAACAGAGTAGATCTTATTCATCATAGCAGAATATTTAGACAAAATGAGAATGTATTAGAAAAGGCTCAGATAGGTATGGTTTCAAAATTTCCACTGGACCACATGCACTTGGTAGATTTAGGAGTTGTAAAAAAGTTAATGCGGCTATATATTAAAATGGGAAACATATCTGAAATGAACGAACGAATCAACTTTATTTCTAATTTCGTTCCTTCAGAATTTGGTCGCGTCTGCAGGAACCTAAATGAATGCTCTAATTGGATATCATCGGAGTTCAGACAGTTTTTGTTATACATAGGCATTTATGTTTTAAAAGACAATATAAGTAGCGATATTTATTATAATTTTCTATTGTTACAAGCAGGCATAAGACTTCTTTCTTGTGAAACCACGTGTAGGAGAGAAGAAAATTTAGCTAACGAAATTTTAAAAGAGTTTGTAGGACAATTTGGAGACATTTTTGGGGATCATCTAGTTAGTTTTAATGTACATGGTTTGTTACATTTGGTTGATTGTTGCAAACAGTTTGGACCTCTAGATAGTTTTTCAGCATATAAATTTGAAAATTATATGCAGTATTTAAAAAAAATTATAAAAAACCCTACAAAAATTTTACAGCAGCTTTATTTGAGGTTAGATGAAAGAAATACTCAAGGATTAGAATTTCATAAAATATCTAAAATAGGATCTTTTGTTATAAATCCTGTAAAAGAAAGTGACTGTTATTGTTTTAGTCAAAAGACAGGCCCTTTTAAAGTAACAGAAGTAAAGAATGAAAACGGCCAGGATATAGTTTTTGGGTATAATTTTCAAACGGTTGAAAATTATTTTGAAGAACCAATCGAATCGTTTCCGGGATTAGGTATATTATTAGGCAGTCAACTTAATAATACGTTAATAAAGTTAGCTAGAACGGAGATAAAATACAAGTATTTTTCTGTCCCAATTTCTGACAAATTTCTTTTAATACCGATTTTACATCATGTTTTTCATGATTTTTCAAATTAACTTTTTTTTGCACTCACATCCAGTTTTCTTTCCTTTTTGTTTTTAATTTCATGGCTTTGTTTTTGATTTTGCATTATTGCTTTTTTTGTTGTTTGTGTGAAAATTTGCTTTTTTAATTGTTTTTATTTCATTCATTTTTCATTCTCTTATTTTGATTACATTTTATTTAATTTTTAGTTTATTTACATTGAATTTTATTGCTATTTAATATCTTTTCAATTTATATTAATTTGAATTCCAATATATTTTAATTTTGATTTAATATTTACTATAATTTTATTGTATGACCGTTTATTTTGTTCCAGGAAATTTAAAGAATTTATATGTTTATTTAATACATTTTTTTTCTTATATTAAGATATATATTTAGATTCATTTTAATTTGCTCTCATTTTATATTTTTTTTATTATGATAGAATTTATATTTTAATTTTACATTATCTCAATTTTTTTACTACTAATATTTAATTTTGTTTGCATTTGCCCTCATTTAACTTAAATTTTCTTTTAGTTTTAATTTGATTGATTTTCTATTTTAATTTTATATTACCTCAATGTTTTTACTTACTAATATTTATTTTTGTTTGCATTTGCCCTCATTTTACTTAAATTTTAATTTGATTGAATTTCTAAATTTCTTTATATTATCTCGATTATTTACTTGCTTTTATTTAATTTTGTTTCTATTTAATTTATATCACATCATTTAAGTGGATTCTATTGACTTCAATGACCCAAGCACTCTTATCGAAGGTTAGACTAAATAAAATAATATTAAAGGTTTTTTTGCATTTAAATAAAGAACTTATAAGAATTCATTTTTATTTTTATAGAAATCATTAGTCCGCAACGAAAGCGAAGAGTTTTCCAGACGAAGCACCACTTCAATTACGAAAACCGGCCAGTTTCAATTCAAGATTGCTCGACGAATATAGGTATTTCACTTCTTTTTGTATGCAGAATTTTTTAACTAACTAATTAAAAAATGTTTCAGACGTGGTAAGCCTGCTGAAAACGGTTATTTCAAAACAGGATCATATCATAAATCAACAGAAAGAAATTGTGGGCTCTATACAAAATTTAGATGACAGGGTGGCCAATTTGGAAAGGCGTGAAAATGATATTGTAAGTTGCATTATTTTAAGGAGAGACATGACATTCGCGGCAGAGAAAACAGACCTTTGTTTTGTTTATTGTTGTAGAGAAATGAACAAATTACAAGAAAAAAATTAAAAAAAAATATATTTTTCAATCCAACATGCTTTTTTAAATTTTTTTCAATTTTTGGTGGTGTTCCAAATTTGAAAGTGCGTTTTTTCGAAAAAAAATATTGACTTTAAAAATTCATGAAAAATCGAAAAAAAATTAAAAAAAACTCGTGACATACGATAGCGAATCAAGTTCAAAAAAATACAAAAAAAAAAATTTCGTCAAAACATGAACCCGCTAGTGCCGCAACCAGTACGAAAATATGGTTTCGAGATAAACGCGTCCAAAGTTTGTGAACAAAGAAAAAAAAGGGGCGAAAATTCAAAATGCGCTCTCACTAATCCAGCTGTAACTTTTGGACCCGTAAGAATTTTCTTATGAATCTTAAGAATATTAACTAAAATACAAAATTATAAAAAAAGTCAATTTAAAAAAACGGCCAATTTCATGTCCCCCGTTAAAACAACAAATTGCTTTTAAAATTTTTTATGTTTTCAGATTTTTCAACGAAGTGAGACACTTGCGCAAAATAAAATGGTGCGGGAGTGTAAAGTTCTAATTAAACGGGTCCATCAGTCGCTATGCCGCATGACCGGAGAAACAGAAGACGGAACGATTGTTGAGATTGCGTCCACTTTACCGATCTCATCACTCGACGCCTGCGTTGAAGTGGACGAAAAACTCCAAAACCTAGAGTATGAGATGTCAATGGTAAACAATAGATCAATTTATAGTTATTATTAAATTTATTTTCAAATAAATTTTTCAGAAGACTCACATCATGAAACAAAAGGGATCGTCTGGAACTCTTGACGACGTTTTCAGGTGCTTATTCACGGACGAGTTTTCCTACAACTATAACGTTGATGGAAAATTTGGAAAAAAAACTTTTACGGAAATTATGTTAGTTTCCAAAACTCTGTTCGGTACGGTTTTTATATCTTCTATGTATCTGTTTTGGTTTAATTTTTCTTTCTTACAGATGTTTTCCAAAAATAAGGGTGCCAAAATTTTAATAAGGGGGTACGCAAGTACTTGGAATTAAGTCACAACCGATTTAGGCAGAGGCAATACCATGGAGCGAAAAAAGCTAAGCAGTAATTAAATGTTTTATAACTACAATGTTTTCTTAAATTTATACTAACTTATTTCTTATTTTAGTCAAACTTAATAATTTAATTTATATCTTCATTTTGGTAGTGGTGATGGCATCTACTGTTTTATGAGCTATTTCTCCTTACTGTAATTTTAATGTTTTGTTCCTTTTTTAATTGCAATAACTTTCATTTTGATCTCGTTTTTAACTTTTATACTAAAATCTTATTTGTATTTGTATATGAATTGGCATATGGGCATTTCCATAGAAAAGTCTACCAGGACCAAAAAAAAAAATATTAAATAAACAAATATTTTTTTTGTTGTTATTTAAAAAAAATGCTTGAATTTTTAGAATTTACTGCAATAAGAACTTATTTCAGTTTTTATTCTGAGAAAATTGGCCTGATATCTGAGAAATATGTTTTTCTTGCTTTTAGCTACTTTTAAGGACTTCTTCTCTTTAGTATTTTTGGTTTATTTATTAACGTTTTGTTTGCACTCTTCTTATAAAATCCATCTATAAACTACAAATAAAAAATAAAAAAATACCAAACAAAGCACGATTTACAGAAAATTTTTTATATTGTTTTAATTACTATTCGAATGTCGCGTTCTTGTACCTAAATCATCATTTGTTATCAGAACTTCGTGATCGTTTTAAGCAAGTGTCTGAAAATTGTAACCTAAATCACATTTGGTCGCCTCACTATAAAAAAAAAGTTACTGCAGGTAAAAATCATACTAAACATTTAATATTGATTATGAAAGTGTGTCGCGTTCGCGATCATGCGCCGTTTTTTTAAATATACTTTGTATGGGAACTATGGAAAGGTTTCATTCGATTTTGCTGAATTTTTTATTAAGTGTTAATAGTTATAATTAAAGCTCATGAGCTAATTCTCAAGTCATTGGATTGATTTTTAATAGATTTTTAAGAAATTTTCCATTTTGAGAACGTCAATTTGTATGGGAGGTATACGTGGTTTTCATCCTATTTGGCTTATTTTCGAACATGATCTTTATTTTTACGATATTAACTTAAATATCGAATTTCATTACGATAACATAATAATAACGGCTGTAATCATGTCAACAGACAGGGGGCATACAAAAACAGGGACATACATGGTTAAGTCAACTTAGATTGTGATACTGCAGGATAATGTATGCACTTTTATATATCTGCCACGCCTCCTTATGGGCGTAAAAAACCTCGTCATAAAGTAAATAACAACATACGTAGTACGGGTGGGGTTAAAACAATATATCATAATTTTTCTCACAAGTCTCATATGTATTTTTTTTTTTATTAATATTACTAAAATAAAACTCCCAAATAATATATACGATGTTTTTGGCAGGTAATGCAATATTTAGATGAAATTACTTTAACTAATTCTTATAAAAAACGTGCTGAGAAAAAATGTCGCGTGCTAGATGTCGCGTTCGCGATCAGGCTTAAGCTCAATAAAAAAAAAGCTAATGGAAATATGTCAAAGTGACAACTATTTCTTGAAAGCCACATTAATCTGTTTTAATTTACAATTAACCGCTGTAAAATATTATGTTGCGTTTCGCAGATATCTGCATTTTTCTAGATGCAGTCGAAAACGAGTTCCATTTTTTGTCGCGTTCGCGATGCCATGTTTATTGCTAATATTTTGGAAACATAAAATCTAGAGAACATAACTTTTTTTTCTAAATATAGTGCAAATAAAATGCTATCTAAAACTTGAAAAAAAAGAAAATTTGTTTTGAGTTTTCTTTATTATTTTGTTCCTCAAAGGCGTACGAATGTCGCGTTCGCGACTATGGAAATGCCCATATATGAAAAATTTTCTTTTGAATGCCGCAAATTAACATTAATAACAACTTAAATTATTAAACTATGCTTAACTTAAATTTTCCTTAAATATTGTAACTAAAACTTTTTACTTAATTCTTAATTTAAATGAACTTTGATAACTTTTCTGTGTAAATATTTTTTTTTCATGTACATATTTCATAATTGTTTGTTTCTTGTTGGTTAATATTTTTATTTAAATTAATCTTAAATAGCATTGTGAAACAAGTTATCTTATGGCTTTTTCAAATTTATAATTTTTATCCATTAGAATCACAATGTAATTTATGGTTTTTTATTGAGTTTAACAATTTTTGCTTACAATTTTGAGCAAAATGTACCTTTTATTTATGCTTTCTATTTTTTAAGGCAAACATTGAAAGCAACATTTGCTGTTATCTTTTGAGCCTTTTACAAAATATACTCTGAGAAATGTTTATACAAATTGTTTGCCTTTAAAAGTATACAAATTTAAAATTACCACTTATTTTTTAATAACAAATGTTCAGCCAAATTTGAATTTTCTCTTTACCTTAAACAATCAAAGTTTATGTTTTTTGTGCTCAAAAAATAACAGGATAATGTTGTTTTTTATGTTTACCATAAAATAAATAAAAATCATAAATAACAGGTAATTTTGGCTCAAAATTTATAAAAGATAACTAAAATTTTTACTTCTTATAATAAAATGCATGCTCGCTACGGTCTCTAGTGTTTGGTATTTATTCAATTCAAAGAATCTTATGAATTCAAATAAATATACATGTTTAGCTTATTTAAAACATACTTACTTAATATGCCTAACTTTCATATACCTTATTTTAATATTTTTCATATACCTTATTGCGCTTAAATAATATATAAATATTGTAAAATAAATTTTATGCATATCATTTGAACATCGATCTTTATTTTTTTCTATTATTGTATAAAAGATCTTTTTAAAATAAAAAAATAATAAAAAAAAACTTTTGTTTTTGTTTGCGCTGGGGTTCGAACCTTCGCCGTTGGAATTCGGTTTGCATAAGAGGTCAGAGCTCTAACCACTACGCTACGGTGGGAGAGCGGCTCGCATGCGCTAACTGCTTATTTAAATAAACAGCTGAAATTGACATTTGTGTGAGCAGATAGTTATATATTTTGCTTATGGCTATAACATGGGTGCCAGACAAGGATGCCAAATCACACAGATAGGCAAAAACTCATCAGATTTTTCCCACCGCTAGAACAAATATGATGGCTTTTGTATGGAAAATTTTATATGGGACTGATGAGAATCACATCAGCACTCTTGACAAATAACGCGTTAGCTAACAGTTACGTGTCTAGCTGGGTAGTGGAGAGATTCTGTAACACAAACCGACCTGTATAAAATTACTTCGAAATAAAATAGTACTAGTACAATTCTACTATAATTTCGTAATTATTAATTCGTAGTACATAACACCTACTCTAAATAATACAAAAATACGTTTTTATGCAACTCTGCTGTTAGTTTTCATGCAGGTGGGTTTCAGATTAAAGCAGTGAGCGCTTTCAAGCGATACAATTGTTCCAGTAGAAAACCTAATTAGCGCTTTTTTCTATGACTGAGTTGCTAAGTCCAACATCAAAAATATTGGCAAGTAGTTAAAATGTAGGGCCGTGCAACAAAAATGTTGGCAAATAGCAATGAATGCGCATGTTTTTGTAGTTTTAGAGCATATTTTTAAAATTAATACTTAATAAATAAACTTAAAAGAGACAAAAATTATAATTTCCTGGTTAGAATACCAATTTATTCGACAAACTGTTTTGCATTTCATTAATTTGACAACTATTTTGACGTTTCAAATAACAAACTATTCAGAAAATATAACTTATTGAGAGCGCTGGACGTGACCAGTGAGTTTTCACGAGACTGCTTACATTTAATACTATGTTCACACTGAGATCAAATTAGGTAATTTCGAGCTTTTATGTAATTTCGACTGAAATTATCTAATACTATGTTCGCACTGAGATCAAATTAGGTAATTTCGAGCTTTTATGTAATTTCGACTGAAATTATCTAAAAACTATGGTAATTTGCCATACAATTTGTTGATTTGGAAATTACCTCAAACAAGGTAATTTCGTTTAAATTACTCACGAAATAAGGCAAAAATGCACTGCAACCCTGAAATCTGAATATATTGTGAATTAAACACACCCTTTTTTTGGCGTATTAACAATCTTGCTATCCATTCCAGCTGAGCCGTCAAAATTATACATGACACATGCAGTGGCGTACCGAGAGGCTAAGCCGCCCGGTGCGGATTCCAAATTTGCCGCCCCTCTCATATACAATAAAAAAAAAAACATCTTTGATATTAATATAGGGTTTTGTATGCATAGTTTTCACTTTAGAATGTGATCTCTCATTGGTCTCAATTATATAAAAAAATATACATATCATCAACCTATTTCTAATACGACGCACGTAGGGAAAAAAATGGAGCAAAACGCACGCAAAACGCATTATCTAATATATAAAATCAAATGTTTGTCTGTCTGTCTGTCTGTCTGTCTGTCTGTCTGTCTGTCTGTCTGTCTGTCTGTCTGTTCCGTATAGGCTCGCGCACCGTTTATCCGATTGAGCTGAAATTTGCACACCGAGTACCTTTCATAGTGAGAAAGAACATAGGGGTGTACAAAAGTTTGCGGAAGTATGTGGGCGTGGCACTCTATACTAACTTCTAAACGACTCGACCGATTTCAATGAAATTTGGTATGAAGGTTCAACTGCTCCCAAAATAAAATAAAGGTCATAAAAAATTCGAAAAACTTCCGCAAGAGGGCGCTTTTAGTAGTGCGTTTTTAATACTCAATAACTCCTAAACTCCTGGACCGATTTCAATGAAATTTGGTATGAAAGTTCAACTGCACCCAAGATAAAGCATAGGTAAAAAAGTGGGTGGAAGTATGTGGGCGTGGCACTCTATAATAACTCCTACACTTCTGGACCGAATTCAATGAAATTTGGTATATTTGGCCAAGATAACATAGGCTATAAAAATTTCCAAAGACTTCCGTAAGAAGGCGCTTTAAGTGTGCGTTTTAAAGACTCAATAACTCCTAAACGCTTGAACCGATTTCAATGAAATTCGGTATTGACGTTCAACTGCACCCAAGATAAAACAAAAAATATAAAAAAAAGAGACTTCCGAAAGAGGGCGCTTTAAGTAGTGCATTGTTTAGACTCAATAACTCCTAAATGACTTGATCGATTTTACTTATATTTGGTACATGAAATAACTTGACTCTACAACAGAATTGAGGCTTTTTAAATTTCAGAAAAGTTCAGTGAGAGGGCGCTTTATTCAATCAACTATGTTCGGCTCATTCACGTCAAAAAGGATGAACCGATTTTGATGAAACTTGGCAAGCATTTGTATCTGTTACTGAAATAGATTCTGTGCTTTTAAAAGTTCTTTCGACAAAAATCAAGGAATGAGCCGAATGCAAACGAAGTCAAGAACCAAAGATGAACAAAAAAAATAAGTTTAACGAATACCAGCAGAAGCTATATCAAGATAAAAAAAATTTAACCGAACAGTATCGACCAAAACCGAAGTTGAACGAAGACAATCCAAAAATCGAATCGATGCTTACAGGATTTTTTAAAATTGGAATTTATTTGAGATCAAGTTGCATATTAAATGCATGCAAAGAAAAACTTAAAACGCATTTTTCTCGAAATGACTTTTCAAACTGCAGTCAGAAAAAAGTTTCTCGGAATATGATAAAAATAGCATCATATTTACTGAAAAATGGTATTGACCTTGCTCCAGAGAATGCTTTTCTCTAAATGCGATCCTAAAAATTCTCTACAAATGATAAAAATTTTCTATGAAAAAGAGAAATATATAAAAATAATTCGATTGTAGAGAAAAAGACTCTTTATTTTTGAGAAAACATTTGTTTTTATTGAAGAAAATACTTCTCATAGTGAATTTTTTATCAAAATATAGGAAAAAATTTTCATTTTTTGATGCGTAAAAGTATAACAATGTTTGAAACTGCATTTTCAAGACTTAATTTAAAAATAAATTGTAAAAGTATAAGTGTTTCATACAAAAATCAGTTTCTTTGTGTGTAATAGAAACAGATTTCTGAAGTATTTTTCTCTCAACGAGAAACTCTTCCTTGTCAATATCTTCGTGACAGAGTTCATTCAGTTTGCATTCCAACTTATCATTCAGGAGAATCAAAGGAGTAAGAATTGCGTATTTTTCAGCAAGTGCATGAAGCTGCTGAAACCTTGTGGTCATTTCTCAAAATGAAATCTCCAAAATTAATAAATAAATTCTTACATTAGAAAATGAAAGAAATCAGTAAGACCACACCTAACTCCTCTCCAAAGTGATTTTATTAAAACAGTAAAATCCTTTCAGTAATCACAAAAAATTATAATAGACACGACTTAAAATTATTCGCATAAATCTTAATTTTTAATATGCACTCTGAACTTACAATTCACCATAATCAAACGAACATTCCACCACTGGGTATTTCCACTGATAACTTAAAGCACTCAAAAACTCGAAAAATTTCGAGTTACTCGAAAACACCAGTTATTCAATACGAGTTTCAAGTCGTAGCCGAGTTACTCAAAAATTCAACTACTCGCACATGCCTTAATATTATGTCTTTTTTTATTTCTTCGGCAACTAATTTCGAGACTATATTTATAAGATTTTATATTTTGGTTGTACTCAATACGAAGCTCATAAATATAGTTATATTTACAGTGGTGCTTAAATTTATTAAGTAGGTTTAGTTCTTTTTTTTTTGTTTGTACACCTTAAAATGATATTGTATACATATTTATTTTGTAAAAGGCTTAATTAAGTTTCATTGCCGCCCCTAAAATAATGCCGCCCGGGGCGGACCGCCCCCCTCGCCCCCCCCACGGTACGCGGCTGGACACATGATAATGGCCACATTCAGATACTTAGCTGTTTTGACCCTTCGGTTAACAACCCATTCAGTGAAACTTAGGTGAGCGATGTTTTCAATAAATTAAAGTTGCACAATTGATAACATGTACGGCTTTATGCGAAATAATTTTGCAAACTTACTTTGAGTAAGAATATTCTATTTTAATTGAACATTTAAGTTGGCAACTGTTGAGAGTGCTGAATGTGGCCAGTAAAAAATTGACAAAAAAATAAATCAAACGTCAAACGCAATTATCCAAGCCTAGTGTGAACACTTTTGCACAATTTCGAAATTATCTCACGAAATTACCTAATTTGATCTCAGTGTGAACATAGTATAAGGAAACTGTTGAATTATGTATTTAATTAAGGTAACTGGGGAGTATGTCAAAAATTGCACTAACACACTTGTAGAGTTTATGTTGGTATTGTTGCCATTTTGACAGAAGGCTATCTCTTTCTTGCCGAAATTTGTCGAAGTTTCCCATCTCATTATCTCTGATTTTTAATACCATATTAAAGAACTTTTTAGTATTTAAAGTTAAATAACTTAATATTATAGTCTAAAAAAGAGCTGTCTGCATTTACATTTATCGTTTTGTGCTGGGCCCAAATCACACGATCAATCAAATGACTGTGAATTTCACGTTTTTGTTCTACTTGGAGCCAGTTTTTCAGCTCAAGAAACCACGACGTATCATAGTGACAGACATGTGGTATTGTACTTAGTGTCCGACCGAATATTCAGTTTCAGTTTCGGTTACGGCCAGTTTCGGCCCTTTTTATCAATTTCGGCTATTCGGCATCAATATGGCTGAAACCGAAACCGAATATTCAGTCGGACACTAATAACTCGGTTCTTTCATATATTTCAATCGTAGATGTGTTTGCTTTCATCAAAATTTTTAATGGTGTTTAGTAGAACAAAATCGTGAAACTCACAGTCATTTGATTAACCATGTGAGTTGGGCACATCAGAAAACGATTAATGAATTTTGTTTCATTTTGTAAATGCAGACATGCTCTTTTTTTAGACTATAATACTAAGTTATTTTACTTTAAATACTAAAACGTTCCTAAAAGTGTTGTTAAAAATGATCTCTTTATTTTTTATTTTTAAGTTGAACTTTAATATTCAAAGAATATTTATCGTATATATACGTTGTTATAATCTGTTTGAATTGTTATGTTTTTGAAAGCTCTTACCAAAAAATTAAAATAAATAAAATGTTTTTTAAAAAAATTTTCATGTACACATTCAGTTTCGGTTTCGGCCGAATATTACATAAATGGCCGGTTTCGGCCAAAATTTTGGTTTCGGTCGGACACTAATTGTACTAAGTTGTTCAATGGTTTCTTGGATGCTATTGTAGTACGGAACTCTAGTTGCTTTGGAACAAAAGTTTGGTTTCCATTCATACATATGGTTTCCATTTCATACTACAATTTGTACATGTCTGTCTTGGATATAACACCATTAAAAATTTTAATGAAAGCGAACTCACATCTATGATTGAAATATATGAAAGAACCGAATTAGTAGAGTCCGACAGAATATTCGGTTTTGGCCATATTGATGCCGAATAGCCGAAACTAATTAAAAGAAATAAAAAAATAATTTTTAAAACAGTTCTACTAGTTGAACTATGCTAGTTCTAGTAGTTGAAAAACTTTCTTTACAAAAGTTTAATGGTTTTTAGCGAGCTTTATGGCTGAATCGCAAAGACGCGTTAGGTCGGTCGCGCGTTGATCGTACTTTGCTCTTACTTTACGAGATGAACTGTCAAAACGCCCGACCTTATAATTTTGAAATCATTATGTAGCGTTGACATGTCGTGCGTCTATCACTTAGATGATGCCACTATACGCAGTCAAATCAAAAAATCCCACTAAGTCTCATTTACCCAAATCGCAAAGTATGTTATAATAATGTTGGCACAAATATTAATGTTAAATTATAGAATGCACATCTCATCAAAACTTTCATTTCATCATTTCCATAAAGCAAATTAAAAAATTTAATCATTTTCAACCTAACTATTCTGACAAAATAACAAATCCCATGAAAACATGTCTTACCATAGAAACTGAACAATACCCACATATTCAGCTAACTCAATGAAAATACAACCCTGCGCTATCAGCAAATGTCAAACGAGCGACCGAGTAGAACATTTCTCAACTTTTTCGGCAGGTCGCGCTTTGATCGTACTTTACCCCTTCCTACGAGATTTTACAGTTTTTACGATACAAAGTATGATCAAAGCTTGAGGTTTAATTATGAATTGCTTCATAACAACTCGTTGTTTCTACTTTAGCTGTCAAATCGCGACCGACCGAACGCGCCTTTGCGATTTGGGTATAAAAAAGAATTTATTGCTTCAAAATAAAATTAGTTTTGTGTGGGAAAAATTAAGCAAAAATGCTTCCCAATTAATCGACACCAGCATCATTTTCTCGAAATACCTTATTTACTGTATCCAACCGAAGTTACCACATATGCTGTATGCAACTTACATAGGGAACTACCAAATAGAATAGAAAAAGTACCAAATATTTCTCACATCGTCCTTAAATCATCAAAATGTACTCCACATTGTACTGGACTAATGTTTCAATACAACCCTGGTTACGTATAGACTAACACATCGTTTACATTAGACAGTACTGTTAAGACAGTCAAGAATCTGTATTAGTTGTCAAAAATGCTTCGGAATTAGGTCTATGACGTAGGCGTCCAGACAATTGGCAAGACAGTAGATAAAACATTGAACAAATTTGACATTAATTGATATCAAATATTCAGTGCTTCTTATATTATTGCAATTGTTTGCGCTGCTAACATTCTTAAAAATATATTTAACTTTTTATCTTCAATTTTCAATGAATTATTTGACGTTTTTCCCTTTTACGTTTTTTCTATATAGAAAATGTCATTTTACTGTCCCAGCTACTGTCTGGCAACTGTCTTCAAAAAAATTCAGACAGTTGACCAGACAGTTGAAAAAGTGTGTGAGTGTGTGTAAAAAATAACACTACTGTCTAATGTAGATAAGTAACTTGGGGTTTACATTAGACAGTAGTGTTAAGACAGTTGCAACACATTCACAATTTTTTACACACACTCACTCACTTTTTCAACTGTCTGAACTTTTTTGAAGATAGTTGCCAGACAGTAGCTGGGACAGTAAAATGACATTTTCTATATAAAAAAAACGGAAAAGGGAAAAACGTCAAATAATTCATTGAAAATTGCAGATAAAAAGTAAAATATATTTTTAAAAATATTAGCAGCGCAAACAATTGCAATAATATTACAAACACTGAATATTTGATATCAATTAATGTCAAATTTGTTTAATGTTTTATCTACTGTCTTGCCAATTGTCTGGACGCCTATGTCATAGACCTAATTTCGAAGTATTTTTGACAACTAATACACATTCTTGACTGTCTTAACAGTACTGTCTAATGTAAACGATGTGTTAAGAGATTTTATTTTTTGCTTTGTTGGATAGAGAAAATCAAAAATGATTGTCAACAAGCCAACTAGTGTGCCAAACTGGTGAACTAGCTTCTAAGCTATCGTACCTGTGTGGAAATGACCGCCGTGTGACACAGGAGATCGCAAATTTAAAGCCGCGTTTCCATGTGATCTTATCTTACCTTATCTTATCCCATTTTTAGTAAGAAAGAAAGAGCATGCGTGCCATATTTTATGGGGTTGACTAAAGTAAGTGTGAAAAAGGCATAAATTTTCTATTTTTATAGCATGTGATATCCCCTGTCATTTCATGAGAACTAGAGGATAGAAAAAGTTCAACTTCTTGAACTTTTCCTATAAAAGTGTATCACATGCTATAATATTTTACAACCGTTTTTATAGCTGCATGACATTTTTAATTTTATATGAAATTTCTAAAAATATTAATAGTAAAAATTCGGCAGACAAACAACAACTTCAAATTGCAGAAAGTAAGTTTGTAACTTTTCTTTGCCTCGTCAAACTCTAAACTATTCCTTTTCCACTAGTTTGCTAGGTCGTCGTCGCTCTGAGGAAAAGGAAGTGTTGGATCTCAAAGCAAAAACCGTGCAAATTCTTGCCGTCATGCCAACTGATTCTCTCTGTTTGCCACAATGCAGTTTCACAGGCGCCACCTCAAAGATACACCGCAATGCATGAGCGATCCACCGCCACTGCAAGGAGCTAGTGGTGGTCCAAGATATTCCTCGCCCATGTGCAGTAGCAGCCAGTCAACAGAAAACGTGGTTGTTTCTGAGGCACAGCAACATCAGCAGCAGCCGCAACAGAAACAAAAACAAAAGCAACTCCAACAACAACAATAATGCGCTGGAGTCGTACTAGTTTCGGTAGCAACATCAGTGCTTGTTACTTCATGTTCATCGAACTCTGGCTCTTCGAGTTAAAATCCCAATGCCACGGTCTGCACGCAGAAAGGTGACCACTTTGTTCAACCCAAACGTGGCCGTAAAAGCGATGGCAGTCGAAGTGGAGTTCGTAGAAGTGCAACAGCTACAGCTGCTGCTACATATGATGGCATAATTGCCAATGAAGCGATAGGGGTTGTTGCTGCTGTTTCTGCCGCTGCTATTCATTGTTTAATATATTAAATATTAACAGCTTATGTATGTTATGAATTTTTTTTCGTGTAATTTAATTATAAAAAGGCATGTTAAACCTAAAATGCGGCTAGTTATTAATTGAGAACATATTAATATACATATATAACATATTTATATTTCAGAATAAGAACAAATTTCAAAGTTTTGAAAAATAAATAAATTTATTTTTTGTTTACAAATATGACCAAATGTCAAACGTTTATAGTGAAAATGATCTATATCCATCTCGCTCATTATAGCAAATGTTTTTGAAATGGGATAAGATAAGATAAGATAAGATCACATGGAAACGTGGCTTAAAGCTTGCATTATAGACTACACAGACAGTCGCAACAAACACGTGTCTACACGGTCATAGATGCCAACCAGAAGTCAAACACAAAATCACTAATACATGTATAAACACTATACTTTAAACTACTGTGACAAAACGAAACAAATGATTGCGCTTTAACGTGCTGGATAAGTCCTGTTTACATATGTCAACAGTTGACGTCAATTCTTGTGCTTTTGGGCGATTTAGTCATGTGGTTAGGGGAAAACAAAGTTGACCGTACCGTCAATTCTCGGCCAATTTGTTTTGTGTTCGTTGGTTATTCCGTTATTTTTTTCATTTTATTTCGGCGTCATCAGCGCAAACGAAGAGGGAGAAACAAAACAATTGAAGCGTCAAGTGTAAAAGGGAATATGTATTAAAGCCAACGGAAAATTTTGCAATCTGGCTCTTGCGCTTATCAACGAAGAATTCTTCAAGCGCGTAGCGCACGTGCTGAAAAACGGAGTGTTAGTTCAAATGTACTTATATTTTTTTTTATTATTTTAATTTGATATTTTAAATACTATTATATAAATTAAGGTGCCTTGATAAAAAAAAAATCCATTTGTTCTCATCTTAAAGTGATCCCTGATGTATTTTATAACAATTCCCAAAAAACTAATATCAAGTTCGAGAATGAACTAAATCGGATGAAAACCGCGCCTACCTCCCATACAACCCCAATAATGAAAACTCCATAAAGAAGCAAGAAGAAATTTAATATTTGTGTAATCTAAGGCAAACCTGAGGTGTGTTAGGAAAATGGGCGTCATCCACCCACTAACACGCCCACCTCCCATTCAAACCCGAAATTGAAAACTATATAAAGAGGCTTCTGTCGAAGCTACAAAAATAAAATTAGGTATTTATTTATTTGTATAAAAGCAAAGACGTGACAGAAAAATGGGCGTGATCCATGCACGAACACGCCCACCTCCAATACAACCCCAAAATTTAAAACTCTATAAAAAGGTTTCTGTTTAAGCTACAGGAAAAAAATTTGATACGATTGTTTTTTATATCAAAACTAAATTGTGGAAGAAAAGTGGGCGTCATCCGCCTACGAACACACCCACCTCCCATACATTCCATTATAGTGAAAATTCTATAAAAAGGCTAATATTTTAGCTACAGAACTGAAATTGAGAATTGATTTGTGTGAAAAATGAGGTGTGTTAGAAAAATGGTCGTCATAAGCCAAAGCAAAAAAAGTAAAATTAGATATTTATTCATTTAATATAAAAATTAAGACGTGTTAGAAAAATGGGCCTCATCCACCCATTAACACGCCCACCTCCCATATAACCCCACAATTTAAAATTCTATAAAAAAAGCTTCTCTTTAAGCTACAGGAAAAAAATTTGATAAGATTGTTTTTTATATCAAAACTAAATTGTGGAAGAAAAGTGGGCGTCATCCGCCTACGAATACACCCACCTCCCATACAACCCATAATAGTGAAAACTATAAAAAGGCTAACATTTAAGCTAAGAACTGAAATTGGGTATTTGTGTATTTAATATCAAAACTGAGGCGTTTTAGAAAAATTGGCGTCAACCACTCAAGAACACGCCCACCTCCCATACAACCCCTTATTGAAAACTTTATAAAGAGGCTTGTCCTTACTTTGCAGGAAAACAATTTGATATGAATGTATTTTAGACGTCATCAAAAAAGTGTAATTTTTAGAAATCTCATACAAAAAGAGCTACAATTTAAAATGTTGCACCATTATGAATCTGCCGTGGGGGTGTTTTAACTTCGGCCAAGTCGAAGATAAGCCTTACTAGTTTTCTTTTCTTCCTAGAGTGCAACAGAAAAATAGGTGTGTTTTTTTGGCATCGCTATATACGCTTAACAATATTTTTCATACAAAAACTTGCTTAGCTAAGACAGAATAAATTTAGCCGCTTAGGTCGTAGTCGTCGATAGAAACACTATTGCCAGATCAAAAAAATCATGGTACATGAAAATTATTGGCAGCACTTTTTGGAAAACAACCATGTTTCTGTCAAATCAAAAAGAAAAAAGAAAACATCGTAAGCAATAAGAAACAAATATTGTATGTGAACTTAAATGGCTACAAATGATTGGTAAGATATCTTAAAATATATATAGCTATTTTGCAAACATAAAATAGCATAATTATTTTGTTTTTCAGCAAAACACGCAAGAAGTGGAGTCGTGTGGAGACATAAGGACTATTGAGGTGCTATCTGGCCAGGAAAGACGAGTTTAAACACGCCAGGAAGAAAAAATTTGCTGATAGCAACATATTGGAAGATATGCTATCCCAAAGCCTTACGGTTACAAATCAAATATTTATTTTATTTTCCGTTGTTAACATGACTTCAATTTCAAGACTCTAGCACCTCTGTCACGGCGCTTGAAGGGAAAATGCGAACCCTTTTGACCGCATACAACAGCGCAAAAGATAATGCCAAGCAGACGGACGCGACTCCGTGCGCCAAAATTCCACCTTATTTTGAAGAGCTGGAGGAGGTATTCGGCAGAAAGCCTTTGATTGCAAATGCGCATACACTGCACCTAGGCAGAGGGCCGATTTCGAGTCTTAATGATGGTAGTTCGGTTTTAAATGAACCAATTGACATGGACTTCGAAGTGAGTGACCTTTTTGAGCCGATTGAAGTGCCATCTTCCTTCCTTCCGGTATCATCTGACTTGCCTGATCCCAACTTACCTTCAACATAAGCTGCAGCTCGAAGCAACAAGAGGAAGTCACCGCGTGAATGTTATCATGCTGCTAAGCTGCAGCTTAAAGCAAAAGCTATTGAAGCAAAAGCAGCTCAACGTGCAGCGTTTTATGATAACATTCACAAGTCCTTCACCGAAAAGTGGAAAGAAGAAAATAAGGTTTTAAAAGAAACTGAAAATAAAAAAATTGCTCTATTGGAAAAAATTTTAAATAAAAAAAACTAAAAATTACAACTTTGATTTTTATTTTTGGCAAAATCTTAAATAATAGTTTGATATTTAAGCAGCTCAATTATTGAGGGCATTCGATTTTAGAATGTATAATGAAACAAGTATGTATTTTATGTATAAAAAGTAATGTATTTTTATATAACGTTTTTTTCTAATAAGTCAGTAAAAAGTAAATCACGCCGATCAACTGCTCCAATGATTTCTTGAGGAGATTAATTATTTAAAATCTCTTCCAGTGGATCTGCAATAGTTTCATTGAACAAATCATCCTTCATTAAACATATATTATGCAAAACGCATGCACTAAGTATGATATTTGTTAGAGTGCGCAAATCTGTTTGTTCTGTGAACTTCAAGAGTCTCCGAAAACGTCCTTTTAGTAAACCAAAAGCATTTTCTACTATCATTATTGTTGATGAATGAATGTAGTTAAATTTTCTTTGGCTTTCAGTAAGATTTCCATAATCTTTAAAGGGTGGTACTAGCCAACTTGTAGCAGGATATGCGGAATCACCCAGTAAGAATTTTCCACCATGAAAGAGCTCATCATAGTTGCTTTCTGTTCTTCTATAAAGATCAGATCTGCGAAGAACTCTGCTATCGTGCAATGACCCTGGCTCGCCGCATGTGATGTCTATGAATTTTTTGTTTGCATCAACAACTGCTTGTAGAACCAAACTATAATTTTGTTTGCGATCAAAATAGTCTTCTTTTGAAACTTTTGCTGCTTTTATAGAGATGTGCGTGCAGTCAATAGCTCCAATCACATTTGGTATCTTCTGCTTTTGCTCAAAATTTTTGCACGTTTCCTCTGCAGCAGCTCCTTGCGGCCATTTCACATAGTTGTGTCCAATAGAAATAAGCCACGACGTCACGCGACCACAGCTACCCACGCAGAAGATTTTGACACTCCAAATAAGTTGCCAAGCTGCCTAAAAGTGACCGTGTTGCTGATGTAGCAAATGTACATGTAAATTGTCGTTTTACTCAATTTTTAATCTTTCTCCATTGGTTAGTTTCGGCAAGAACTCAGAATGTGAAAAAGTTGCTGAAATTAAAAAGTTTTTAAATAATTAACTCAAAAAACAAATATCGTATTCATACCTGTTAGGTATTCAATAGTTGGCCGCTGTAGCCGCATAAGACACTTGAAGTCCTCATCACTAAATGAATCAATTATTGCCACATAGTTTTTGCATTTAGGATGGGCCTCACACTCCGATTCTTCAGAACTAGAGCTTGAAGAATCCGAAGATATTAAATTGAGCAAATTTTCTATTTCGCGTTCATCCTGACAACTTCTTGAGCTCCCCAACAATAATTCCGGTATCTAAAATAGATAAAAATATGGTTATTTAACATTTATCTTAGATGTTCTCCAATATATAAGCAGAATTACAGTCAATTTTGTTTGTTTGCTTACTTGTGATTCCTCCAAGCTATCCATTAGAGTAGAAAATTTTATATAAAAATTGAAACACAACAATTTGCACAGAACGTGAAGAATGTATGAAGTTATATTAATTATTTGACAAGTGATAAGCAACGCTGCCAAGTTTGGACGAGAAATGTTAAGCGGAATATTAAGCGAAGATGTGCGTTTTTTTGGGCAAGCGTATATAGCGATACCAAAACAACGCACCTAATACTAACAACGAAATTCATACAAAAACACAATAGCGGTATTCACGTTCTGGAGTTTTTGTAGTATTTTAAGTAAATTAAAAAGAATTTGCTACAGATTGTGAGCACTCCTACAATGCAGTACTGCCATAGGCCGTCAAGTCAGCTGTTTTTCAAATACACAAATACTATGCAAAATTAACAATAGGCTTCCACCATTGTAAATTTAGTATTTATAGCAATTGGAAAATGTATATGTTTTGTTTGTGTACAATTGTCAAATTTTCTACATATATCAAACTTATCAAAAATACAGAATACAAGACCATAAACTTCTGATCGTGAAATCCGCTAATAAAAAAATTTCAGCTGATATTGACTGCAGTGCGATAACGAAAAAACATACGAAAAAAATAAATCCAAACAAAATAGAGACAGAAAATGAGCATTACTCAGGATGCACTCAAAGCACACTCGGGTCTAGCTTCCTTGCTATACGCTTACTCAACGTACTCATTGAAAACAAATCGAAATGGTTCATATCACGCCGCTCTCGGATATAAGTACGAACTTATACCCGAAAATATGCTAATGAGCGAGTGAGTCTAAGTATTTTACACATTTTATTGAGTCTGGATAAGGGAGAGAAAAGCAAAAAACTCGGGCATGATTCGAGTATCCGATTTCATTCGGATACTCATTGCAGTTCTCTGGTCCATTAATATATAAGACGGAAAAAGAGTACGTTCAGTAATATTTTCAAACGGCTTCAAAAAGGAGAACGTACTCATGTTTGTATGCTTTTTTTTTTTCTAGATGTATGTACATCGATTACTCCACTTGCACTTGCCCCTCTACCTAATGTGCATTATTGCCAAATGTCAAAATAAATCCCGTGACGTATTTGCACAGCCCTGATACTGCATGATATTATTTTTGCCAAGTGTTATGGCAGTAATACACACAGTTATGTACATTAATGCCATAAGAATATTTTCTGCCAATTTATGGCAGTAGTGCACTTTATGTGTATTATTGCCATAAAGAATGTTTTGGCAATAATTCTTACTTACTTACTTAGATGGCGCTTACAACCGTTGGTCGGTTTTGGCCTGGTCTAAGAATTTGCGCCAGCCTCTTTTGTCGTGTGCTTGCTGGCGCCAGTTGGAAACTCCAAGCGTTGTCAGGTTATCCAATGCCTGGTCTTTCCAACGGAGATGCGGTCTTCCTCGTCTGCGTTGGCCACCGCTGGGTACCGAATCCAATATCTTTTTTGCTGGAGCTTCGTCGTTCATTCTCTCGACATGACCTATCCAGCGAAGCCGCTCTATTTTAATACGCTTGACTATATCGATGTCGGCATATAGCTCATACAGCTCGTGGTTCCATCGTATTCGGTACTCGCCATTGACGCAGATTGGACCATAGATCTAGCGAAGGATTTTCTCTCGAACGCTCCCAAAGTCTTCATCAGAGCTGCTCAACGTCCAGGTTTGTGATGCGTATAGTAGGACGGGCATGATTATTGACTTATTGAACATTGAGAAAAGAACATTGTTGTTGTAGCAACCTGTTTGGCTTCAATAAATTATTTGGCATCAAGCTCTAAAAATAATTCTTAAAAAATATGTTTTTTAAGAATTATAAAACTAATATAAACAATTAAAATGCCACAATTTTTTAAGTCATGTAAACTGGTGCGAGCATAACCTACGAAAACATGATGACTAATTATATGCTTGCGCATATAATAAACATCTGCTTTCAAAAAACCTTTTTCACGCCTTCTTTGGTTAAATACCAACAAAATGTTGGAACCTAGATGGACACGTGATAAAGAAGTAAACAAAAAGCGCAACAACAAAATCTTTGCAGAATAAATGTAGTCAATTTTTGAAATTTTGCAACTAGCAAAAGAGTAGAAAAACACTACTTGACAAGTGAAAAGCTTTTTGGGTAATTCCGTTTTGGTTTTACTGCAGTTAAGCTTATTAACTTATCAAAGTTAGTGGACTGCATAAACCACAGAGACTACTGATGAGTTGGAGTAGCGTCCGACGAAACCATGGTCTAGTCTGCTCGATTTGTTCTGCAAAGAACATTGTTGTTGTAGCAACCTGTTTGGCTTCAATAAATTATTTGGCATCAAGCTCTAAAAATAATTCTTAAAAAATATGTTTTTTAAGAATTATAAAACTAATATGAGCGTCAGTTTTGTTCGTCGAGAGAGAGCTCTGCTTCTCAATTGCCTACTGAGCCCAAAGTAACACCTGTTGGCAAGAGTTATCCTTCGTTTAATCTCAATACTGATATCGTTGGAGGAGTTATTGCTCGATTCCAGGTAAACAAAGTCCTTCACTACCTCAAAGGAGGTGTTGTCAACAGTGACGTGGTTTCCAAGACGCTGGGACTGTTTGTTTGTTGACACAAGATACTTCGTTTTATCTGCGTTCACTGCAAGACCCATTCGACTCGACTCTTTTTCTAGCCTGGAGAATGCTGCACTGACTTCGCGCGTATTTTGACCAATGATGTCAATATCATCAGCATACGCCAGCAGCATAACACTCTTATAGAAAATTGTGCCGCTGCGTCTCAGGTCAGCAGCTCGGATGATATTCTCCATGACTATATTAAAAAAGTCGCTCGATAAGGAATCACCTTGTCTGAAACCTCGCTTGGTATCGAAAGGAAGGGAGAGGTCCTTCCCGATTTTAACTGCACTGTTGATGTTGTTCAGTGTCATCCTGCAAAGACGTATTAGCTTCGCAGGAATACCAAATTCAGACATGATGGCATATAGGTGACTCCTTATTTGACTGTCGAAGGCGGCTTTGAAATCGACAAAAAGATGGTGTGTGTCGATTTGTTTTTCGAGGGTCTTTTCCAAGATTTGTCGGAGCGTGAAGATCTGGTCTGAAGCCACACTGATAAGGTCCAATCAGTTAGTTAACGATGGGCTTCAGTCTTTCACACAATACGCTCGACAGGACCTTATATGCGATATTAAGAAGGCTAATCCCACGGTAGTTGGCGCAAATGGTGGGATTGCCTTTCTTGTGGATTGGTCAGAGCACACTGAGGTTCTAATCATCTGGAATGCATTCTTCCGACCATATTATGCATAGACGTTTGTGAATGCACTTAAACAGAGTTTCGCCACCGGTCTAAAACAGCTCAGCCGGTAGGCCATCGGCTCCTGCGGCTTTGTTGTTTTTAAGCCGAGCTATAGCTGTTAAGACCTCGTTATAGTCGGGCAGCGGAACTTCAACGCTGTCATCCATAATTGGGGTTTCCGGGATATCAACTCCACTGGCGGGATTGTTGTCAGCGTCGCCATTTAAAAGTCTAGAGAAGTGCTCCCTCCATAACATCAGTGTACTCTGGATATCTGTCACTAGATTCCCATTCTCGTCCTTGCAGGAAGAGGCTCCGGTCTTAAAAGCATCGGCCAGGCGTCTTATTTTTTCGAAAAATTTTCGAGTCTCATTCCTGTCGGCATGCATCTCAATTTTCTCGCACTCGCGCATTTCCGCCTCTCATTTTTTTCGCCTGAAAATGCGTCTCTCTACCCTCCTCTTCTCTCGGTATAGCTCCATAACAGCACGCGTTACAACCGACTGCAGGGTGGCTTTGTAGGTGGCGTCCTTCTCTGCAGTGGCGTTGCGACACTCCTGGTCGTACCACTGGTTTCGGCGAGGGTGGTGGTAGCCTATCACCTCTTCGGCAGCCATACGCATAGAGTGGGATATGTGCGTCCACTGTCCGCATATATCGTCGATCGGAGGAGTGCTTTCTTGAAGCAGGAGTGAGAGTCGAGTAGCGAAGGCTTCGGCCGTCCGTTTTGACTGCAGCTTGTCGACGTCTAGCTTTCTTTGTGTGGGATTGCGAGCATTCTTAGCTGCGCACAGACTTGTGCGCATCTTGGCTGCGACAAGATAATGATCCGAGTCTATGTTAGCACCACGGATCGTGCGTACGTCTAGTACACTGGAAGGGACCACCAGGTGGCCTTATGAATAATGAGATGCTTGAATCTAGTTTCGACCATGTTTCGTGCTTCGGCGAAGTCAATCAACCTCATTCCGTTATCGGATGTATTGCCGTGGAGGCTGAGCTTTCCGACTGTTGGACCAAATATGTTTTTCTTACCCACCTTGGCGTTGAAGTCACCAAGCACGATTTTTAAGTCATAACGGGGGCAGCGCTCGTATGCGTCTTCAAGGCGCTCGTAAAAACTTTCTTTGGTCTCGTCATCTTTTTCTCTTGTCGGAGCGTGCGCACATATTAGGCTTATGCTAAAAAATTTTGCCTTGAAGCGGATTATGGCAAGTCGTTCGTTCACAGGAGTGAATCGCAGGACATGATGCCGTATTCTCTTGCCAACTACAAATCCGCATCCAAACTCGTGCTTCTCCACATGGCCGCTGTAGTAGATATCACAGGATGCTTGCCGTAAGCAACCCTGTCCCTTCCATCGCATTTCTTGGATTGCAGTAATATCAGCATTATATCTTTCCAAGATATCAATCAGTTGGATAGAGGCACCATCCCAATTTAGGGTTCGGACATTCCAGGTGCATATCCGTATATCATTATCAGTTTTCCGTTTGCGGTAGTCGTCATCAGATTTGGGGATCATTCTTTTATTAATTCTTGTACTTTTCATTGAAATAGTTTTATTACATGGTGGGCTTCAAACCCAACGCACAACCTTTGCTTGATGGCCAAAGGAAGCCCGCCACTCAAATTCGCTGCCAAAGTATATCGGGTGATAGTTTTTTGACGTTTCCAGGAGACACCACGCGGAGGTTTGAGTCGACTTGAGACGATTTCGACATGGATAATGCTGGCCTCGCCAAGTTGAGGTAGCCAGACACGTTGCCATGTGAAGATCGCCCCCTTATCTCCCACTTGGCAATAATTCACATGGCGTTTATTCTCTACCTGATGTGAATTACTGCCATAAAGAATTTTATTTAATTTTTTTTTTATTTTATTTTTTACGCCTAGATATTTGATTGTGTACTTCAGGGGAACTTGAGTGTTATCTATTTTGAGTGAAAGGTTCCGACTCTCTCTAACTACTCCTTCCCTACCTTTTCCGCTCGCATTTCTGATACAGATGCAATCCGATTTAGTATTGTTGATTTTAATACCCCATTTTTTATAGATAATATTAATTTTGTTTATATGCCCTTCCAGTTTCCTTAGCGCATTGAAAGGATAATCATCTTTAGCATACGCAAAAGTGTCGTCAGCGAAGAGTAGAGCAATTGAAGCAGGTATATTTTCAAATTCTCTTTCATGTGGAAAGTCATGCATGTATATATTAAAAAGTATAGGACCCAGAGCGGAACCCTGAGCTACCCCACTCCAAGAATCTTGGATATTTGAATTTGTTTGCCCAACTTGAATAAAGAATTTCTTTCCCGTCATAAAACTGTCCAGCAAATGAAAGATCTGAATTGGAAAGTTCAACCTCAAAATTTTAAACAGCAATCTTTCTTGCCAGACATTGTCAAACGCTTTTTCCACATCTAAAGAGCACGCTACAGTGCATTTTTTTGTCAAAGTCCCACTACAATGTCATTGTGAACCTTCAATAACGCATGCACCGTTGAGTGTTTTTCGTAAATCCAAACTGGTGGTCGGGAATGTAATTAAACAATTGATTGTCTGGAGACTCCAACTTTGACATAAGTACTCTTTCTAAGACTTTATCCACATTGGACAGTAAGGAAATAGGACGGAAATTATCCAAGTGGAAATTCTTTGCTTTTTTCAATATTGGTAGTATTCTGGCTTTCTTCCACAACTCAGGAAAGTAACCATTATTGATGCAGTTATTCAAAATAATTGCAAGAAATCTTATCGCCAGGGGTGACAGCTTTTTTAGGTAAAAATTTGAGATAAGATCGGGCCCGCTTGACTTCTTTGCTTTAAGTTTATATAGGATTTCAGCAATCTCACCCTGAGAAGTAAAATATCCTGTTGAAGGTGGTAGCAGCGCTGAGGGCTCATTATTAAAGACAAATATATGTTGCGGTTTGTGGACTCTCGCAAATTGAACCTTATTTTGAACCTCATTACAAAAGACAGGGTCAAAAGAAGGCACTCTTTTTTGGAAAACTTCTTCAAAATGTTTCTCAAATTCTGCAGCAATTTATGTCTGATCAGTAATGGTGTTGTCATTTATTGTGATTTTCTCGCAGACGGATTTTTTTTTCTTCCAATTATTCTAAAAACTTCTTTGAAGGCGTGAGGGCCTGGAACTATGCCTGCTATTCTCTTTCCGAATTTATTATTAAGCCAAATCCTAATTTTGTCGCAAATTATTTTTTTTAGTAAAGCTATTCTTCCCGAGAGCTCCCTATAATCTCTGCCAACCCTAGTGAAATTATTGTGATATATACTCTTTAATCGTTTTTGCCATGTGTGTTTGGTTTTATACAATTTTTCAGTAAACGTTGGAAGTGTTCGTAATGAAAAGTTATGGTCTACTAGATTAATCATATGAGAGGATACCAAAAAGTGGTATAGGAAAGAAGAGCTTCTGGGAAATGTAGGAGTCTCAGTCGTGACATTTAGCAGGGAAAAAAGAGGGAAAAAAGATACGATACAATTTCCATAAATTTTTTCCGTTCAGATTATAAAAACCATCTCCCCAATTAGGGCTTTTAGCGTTTAAATCTCCTCCAATTATCGCACCATCAAATCTTAAAGACAACCTGTCAATAACATTTAGTGCCTCCAAAAGAGTCTCAGAACCATAATTAGTAGGTATATATATATGGAACCAACCAGCAATTTCCTGAGGTTACCCCTAAAATTAACATCAATTGAAATAAACAGACCGGACAAGTTCAAATTAGGAACACAGACTGACTCATATTTAATTGTATTTTTAATTGCTATTGCAACTCCCTGAGTCAGGTCATTTCTTAAAAAAACCCTCAAGACAAACTCTGTGCCTATCTTTTAGATGTGTTTCTTGTACAAATGCAATATCACAATTGTTACCAATAAGTATTTTTTGTAATTCTAGCCTCCTGCTATTCGCGACCAATGACGAGATGTTGAAAGTTAAAAGATTTTAACCCATTTTTTATCATTTAACAAAATTTCATTCAATAGCTCAAGATACAACATTCTTTTGTTTACGATTGAGGAACTGTCATTGACATTTCTCATAAAAGATTCAATCCTTTCAAGAAGGCTCTGCACACCCACACCCCAAACAGCTCTTTAGACAGATCAAAAAACTGTCCCAGAGTATTGGCTTTTCCAATATTAGAACCACGAGAGAGTCCTATTGGAGCAGCTTGGTCTTTAAAATGGCTGACATATGATACCGTCAGTGGCGGTGGAGCTCAAGGAGTGACCAACACTTCATCAACTCTAGTCCTATCTCTAACTTTCATTTTTTGTGAAATTTTTTTTTATAAAAGGCATATTCTTTAAACTTTTCACAAAATTCTATATTTGGCAGGATGATCTTTCATGCAATAAACGCAAAACGGTTTCTGACCTGATTCCTTTGTTACGATGCACTCTCCTGGGAGGTGGGCATTGTTACACTTGACGCACTTATAATCACTGGTGCAATTCATAGTCATATGGCCAAACTGTTGACACCTTCTGCATTGAATAAGATCAGAGCTACTTTTAGGCTTTTCCCATTGAATCAGTGTATTGAAAAGATACTTAATCTTCAATACTTCGGAAATAGGCTTTCCTGAAGAAACTCTAACCAAAAACAGGTTATATCTGATTTTTTCCCTCTTGGATCGAGTAGTGGAGAAATTGTAACCTTCTCCACACCTCCAGGGATTAGAGAAAGCAATTCTTCAAGAACCTCGTCATCCTCATAATCGGCAGAAAGACCTCTCAGCAAAAGACTATTCGTCTTCTCATCTTTAGAGGTAAAAGAGTACGCTTCAATACCCGGGCTGTACCTCAGTCTTTCAAGAAGGGCCCTATGAATCAATTTATCTTCCAAAAAATTTTACATTTTTTACCCGAATTAACTACTCTAAAAATAACATTTTTATTACGCAGTTCCTTAATAAGCTGGCGAACGTCAATATTTTTAACAAAAATTGGAGGGCAAAACTTACCTTTTTTAATCTGGCTGGCTTTGATGTTAGGATTCTTTCTCTCGCTCTGTATCTTTCACGCTTTGCGCATCCTTGCTCTGTTGACTCAGTGACTCTGGTCTTGTGTTCATATCCCTCTTTCTAGCTTTTTCTTTAAACACTATCTCGTTGAAAAAATCAAACCTGTTCACTTTCTTCGCAGGCTCATGCAGATCTTCCACTGACCCTCTTCTCGAAGCAGCTCTTCTTGATCTTTTGGTCACTTCTTGCCAATCATTTTGGACAGCATCTACTATATCCATGTTGGAAGCGTCTTTATTTGCCACATTTACATGCTGGTTCAAAGCGCCAGTTGTAAACTCAATCAACTGCTGCGCTGCTTCAGACTTTCTTGGGCTAACCTCGCCAGTCTTATTGACAAGCCTCATTTCGGCGGAAAACCTTCTTTGGAATTTATGTCAGCGTCATCAGCTTAGATCATAATCCAAGACGAGTCAAGAAAATGGTGGCAAAAATCCGCGCTTTTAATAAAAAAACCGCGCTTTTTGGGCTACACTAACTCGCACCCTCACGCACATCAACGCAGCATACACCAGCACAACGCAGCAACACACCAACAGCAAAATCGTCTCAAGGCTATACAGAATTTTGAGCCTCCGTTGTCAGCCAAAGCACCCACTGCAATCCTAAGGTCCTTTGCCACTTAAAATATCCTTCTCCCTGTCATTGAGATGTAAGGAACAAGTCGGCCAAGCCTGGCAAAACAGCAGCAGCACCCTGCACCACAGCAGCAGCCAGTCAAAGCGTCGTCAATTGCAGCGGTTCCTCCAGTAAATGCAGGTTCAACACACTGCTCCAATAATTTAAGCTTTACTTTAGCTTAACTTTTTATTTTTAACTTAAGTTTTAACATTAGTTTAGTTTTAGTTTAGTTTGGATTTCTTTCTTTTCTTTTCACATGTTCCTGCATCCGCCGAACAATCTAGCATCCATAGCTCAAACTGTTTGACCAACAATTTGACGTGGCTTTAAAAGGGCTTACACATCAGCGAAGTGGTTTGTCGAACAACATGGCGGAGCGAACCAGTTCGACAGAGCTAACGTTCAAATTGAACCTTGCATGTTCTTAGAACATGCAATTTCATTTTGTGTTTTTCCCCATTATTTTGTTATTGCTATTAGTTCATTTTTTTTTTTGTAGTTGTAGTGTTGTTACAATAAAATATCACTAGGTATGATGCTTACGTTCAAATTATAGAAAATGTCCTACGTACAGCTCTGGTTCCACGGAGAAAATCAAAGTTTTTACCAACAAGACAACAGGTTCGACGAACTGACGAACTAGCTACTTAATAAGCGAACTGGATCGAAAATGGCCGCCGCTCGACGAATCAGCTCGTAAAGAGCCTAATGTGGCTTTCACATCTGTGAACTCTTGTGGCAAACAATATGGCGGCTTGTGTGTGTTCGAGACAGTGAGCGTTCAAATACCGGATTCAGTTTGGCATACACAGGGTTACATTTGAGAACAATAGAAATGTACTCTTAATGGGTGAATAGCAAAGACACGTTAGGTCGGTCGCGCATTGATCGTACTTTGCTCGTACTTTACTCGACTTTACGAGATGAACTGTCAAAACGCCCGACCTTATAATTTTGAAATCATAATGTAGCGTTGATATGTCGTGCGTCTATCACTTAGATGATGCCACTATACGCAGTCAAATCAAAAAATCCCACTTAGTCCCATTTACCCTAATCGACAAGTATGTAATAATAATGTTGGCACAAATATTAATGTTAAATTATAAAATGCACAACTCATCAAAACTTTCATTTCATCATTTCCATAAAGCTAATTAAAAAATTAAATCATGTTCAACCTAACTATTCTGACAAAATAACAAATCCCATGCAAACATGTCTTTACCATAGAAACTGAACAATACCAACACTCTCCCAAAATTACTGTTAAAATTCAACAATTTCAATTGTTAATAAATTTAACAATTTCCATGATCAAATTTTCCTTTGATTTTGAGTTTTAATTTTTTCTTTTCAAAGATTGACAATTCTTATTGTAATGTTGTTAAATTTATTGTTGTTTTTCTTTATTGTTGAATTCAACAATCAGTAGCATAGCAAGGGGGGCGGGAAGGGCGGTCCGCCCCGGGTGCACGCCAAAATGGGGTGCAAAATTTGGCAAAAGAACTTTTTACCACATAATTTTTTATTTTTTTAATAAAAAGAACTCACCTCAATGAATTCGGTTTTATATTTGAATATCAAGCGGGTGCAAAAGTGAATGAAAATGTTTTTTACCATCACCAGGACTTCATTTTTATTGAAACAAACTTTAACTTTATATTAAATTTTGTTCAATATTAACGCTCACACTAAAACCCATAATTCCATATGTAGTTTTTCATTGGTTAGGGGTGCAATTTCCAAACAAATTATATTAAAATTTTTATGATATTAAGATGGAGTACAAAAGTAATTTTTTTAATATTGCATTAAGTTTTATAAAAAAGCACTTTTTTACATCTTATATTCAGGTTAAGAAGTGTTCAAACTTGCTAGCATAGTAGACATTTCTAATAAATTTCTCCAGAACTTTTCAGGAAAACATGTTCATGTAATAAACGTCAAAAATAAAAATATACTTAAGGATTTTGTGATTACTAAGTTCTGAGACTATATATCATGAAACAAACCTTGAATTATAAAATGAATTATAAAACTACTTGTTTAATAATCATTAATAAACTTTTTACTTGTTTAAAAAATTTCTAAAAAATTAAATTGATTTAAATTCATTACATATTTTATTTAAATTAAATAAATGGATTTATATGACAATTTATGGCGTTCTGACTTTTTTGTATTTTATTTTGAAGATGTCTTTTAAAAACTCTAAGAAGGTTTTCTGAATCCTTTATTTTACTAAAATAATTATTATTATGTTCAAATCAACCAACAAAAACTATCAAAAATACATTTTTAAGAGAAGATAAGATGCACAGTTGACCATGCACAGCATTCACAGCATTCATGACTCTTGCACAGCATTCATGACTCTTGACCTTGTCCAACCTGGGCAAGTTTGCTTTGGGAATTATGTAGATAATGAGTATGAATAAAAATTTCAGATATCAATTTGGTATCACTATAATATTGTGATACTGAGATATTTATGGTGATATTTATAAAGCAGTCAAATGTAACAGACCTCAATCTTGTCTATAAAAGTCCACGCGGGGATTAATGTAGATACACTGAGAGAAAAAAAACATACTTTAAAATTAAACAAAAACAGTCTTATTCATAAAAATTTATGCCGAAAATATTTAAATAGAAATTTAACGCCTTTGCGTTTCTACACGCAAAGAAATTTTTCGTTTACCGCAACTGAAAAATTCACCAACTATACTTCGTTTGCGAACTGTTTTTGCTTCAAACGAATATTCAGTTGTCATCAACTTAAAAATATTCTTGCTTGAAACGAAAAAACATCGAACTTAATGAAATGTCATCATTGTTTTGGAAGTTCAAGTTTAGCCGAGCGTGCTGGCGTTCGAGTCTAGGAACCTGGTTGACCTGGATTTAATCGCGGCAGGAACACCAAATATTTTTTTTATTTTTTAATTAATGTTTTTTAAGTAAAACTTATTTTGACAGTTATTTTTGACGAAGCAGTTAATGAAACAGAATTAGAATTTCAATATTTAAATTAAAATTTTTTATATGTTTATTTTTTTATTTTTGATACTTACACAGCCAAGATTCGAACCCACGTCTTCAGCGCGACAATCTAGCATGCTTCCATTGAGCTATTATGAGATATTGTGTAGCATGATTTTTTTAGATTACAAATGTGTATGTCATAAGAAATTGATCTTTTTTCTACAAATGAAGTTTTCAGTTGAACAAAACAAATTTTTCGGTTGCCGCAATTGAAAAACAACTTACGTTAATGGCAATCTGACTATTATTATATCAACAACAACTAAAATTTTTGCTTAGACATAGTGCAAAGGTACAAGCGAGATGCCATTTGTGCGGCTGCGCTTACTTAAACTGTAACACATTCTTGTTTTTTTGTTTATGGCAAATATGCAACATTTGTCATCAACGAAAGCGAGCTGTGCAGCAATTGTGTGACTGCGCATGTAATTCACAGTTGTGTGTCTGTTTGTTCACACTCTTAAAATACTTCCTTTTCGTTGATGGCAAATATTAAACACTTTTCATCAACGAAATCAAGCAACTTTTTTTGTCAGTTGAGAAATATTTGCTTATAACAAATTAATTTTTTTTCCTGCAAACGAAGTTTTCAGTTGGAAAAAACAAATTTTTCGGTTGCTGCAATTTAAAAATCACTGCCGTTTGTGACAAAAAAAAATAATTTCTCGCAACTAAATAACGTGTTTCCCGCAACTAATCATTATTATGCCAACTGTTCAAACGTTTACAAAAAATTATTTGAAGCACGACAAACGAAGTTCGTTTGCAGCAAACTGGCGATAAACCTTTTTTTTCTCTGCGTGTACGATATAATGTTGAAAACAAGTGTGTTTAATATTCACCCACCTCTGAACTCCTTTCTTTTTTTATTTTTCTCTAATTATTTTTTTGAAAAAACAAACAAAAATTTGAATTCAATGACAATTTTTGAATTGGTTTGACAAATATCGAACACATGATAAAATAAAAACTAATTAATTAAATATTAAAATATTTCAAATGCAAACTTTTGCTAAAACTCGGAAAAGTTAAAAAAATGCCATCGAAAAAAATTGCTTTAAAACATGTCGATGGTTAAGCTCACTAAATGGATAAGTGAAAAATTTCAAATGTTCAGGAACGTCGATTTTGTTTTTAAATTTCAATACATCTCAATACAAAACACTAATTTTAACTGTGTATTCACTGGCATTCACTGGCTTTGCATTTTCAATAAATTTACACAAGGTAGATATTTTATTGATGGATTGAAAAATGCAATAAACCTATTTTCGTCAAAAGGTCACTTATCACTTTAGTGCGCTTAACCATCGGTGTGTTTTTAATTTTAAAATTTTTGTTTTAAATTTGATTTCATAGCAAAAACATTGTTGTAAAAACAAAAACTTTTGTTTTGAATTTAACTTTAAAAACAGCTCTGTTTGATTTTAATGAATTTGTTTCAAGCTCTATTTCAAAAACAAATTCGTTAGATATGAACACACTTTCATTTAATATTAACACATTTTTTCCTCAGTGGACTATAAAGAAATTGATAAAAATTATGAAAAATGTTTAAAAATGAATTTTTATATTTTTTTTTCATTTAAATTTTATGTAGAAAATGGAGGTTGATTTCGAAAAAATATTTATATTAATTGTTATTCAGGGTCACTTGGGAAAATTTGTCAACGTTTTGCTTCCAGGTCCTATTTTTTTCCAAATATGCAATATTTTTCGTAAATTTTTCAATGTTTTCTATATTAAACAAACTTAAGTTTTTATATTAAATCTGATATTGTGTGGTTTACTGATTGTAAATTTTTCTCTCACAACATATAAGCCCGGTAGACAAAAATATTGGAACAATTCAGAGAAAATTCTTCAAGTTTCTGAAAATTTTAGATTCTTACTTCTTTTATCAAATATTCATGGATAGCATAGTTTTGTTTATTTCTTGAATCTCTTCTAAAATATGTCATATTTGTAGAGGTTGATTCGAAAATATGTAGTAAGATTCATCGGCTTATTTTATAAAAAAAAAATCCCCGGGTGCGACCAACCCTAGCTACGCCACTGTCAACAGTTCAATAGTTTGTTGAAAAAATTTAAACTTCAATTAAAAAAAAAAACTTAAAATTTATTTGTTTTTTTTTTTTTAAATTTCAATTCAGCAGAATTTGTATGCTGGTGCTTACAAATGGAACATATAATAAATGAAATAAAGGTAAATAAAATGATTAAATTTCATATCATTAAGCTGAAATATTTTATGGTGTTTTCAAACGATTCTTTGGAGATTATACAGCCGTCACTTTATGACGCAATATCAAGACTTTTCCGTGCAGATATTTTCTTAAGATATGGATGAAGAGAAATTGGATGAAGATCTTGATTTAGAATATAAGAGTGCGTTTTATTTTTATAAGAAAATTTAATCTATTAAAGCAGATTATCCAACAGGTTTGTCCACAGAAGAGGTAGACGAAAGTAACGAAAGACTGAAGCGGAAACTGCTATTAAAAAACCTGAATAAAACAAAAATGCCTGCTAAAAATAATTGTGAAATATAATCAAATTAAATTCATATTTTAAATAGAAATATCGACTTTTTTTACAGAAAAATTTAAATTTTTTGACGTTTAAATATTAAAGTTAAAATTTTGACGTTTAATTTTTGACATTTAATTTTTGACGTTTCATTTTTGACATTTGATTTTTGACACTTCATTTAAACATTTTTAACATTATGTTTTGACATTTTTACATTCATAAATGACAAGTCTACCATCAAAATGTAATTACGAAAATTGTTCAATTTCGATTGTTACTTCTAATGCCCTTATGACACAACGTTTTTTTCCTGTTTTTTTTTTTATTTTGTGCTGTTTTTCGAGCGAAAGAGAAAGTCATATCGGTATCCATACTTGTGTAAACGAGAAAGCTATTTGCTGAAGAACAAATTAAAAACTAACGAAAAACAAACTAGCTTGTTAAACACATAGTAGCCAACTCGTATTTCGATAGGTTTTTGTGACAGTTGACTGTATTTCGATAGGTTTTCTTTATGTATCCGGTTGTCCTATTTTATAAATAAAACGGAAATCGAAATACAAGTGCTATTCCTTGCAACAAATTGTTTGTTAAATGCTACTGCATTTATGCATCAAGACAAAAACAATACTAATAAAAAGAAGTACGCTGCGCAATGGCTTCTGAAAAGAGAAACTGAAGGCAAGAATTCAATTTGAATAGTATTGTATTTTTCTATGTAATATATTATTCTTAGGATTTAGCCATAAACTATTAAAAGAAATTGAATGCGAAGATACAAAGCTGTATCGAAACATTTTATAACCCTATATCAGCAAGCAGGATACAAAATTCCGGAACTGCATTAGCCCAGAGGAGCGGTTGCAAGTTACGTTACGATATCTAGCCACTGGTACGAGAAACTCATTTTCGTTATACTTTTAACAGCTATGTTCTTAAAATTCAAATTTTAGGCGAAAGCCAAATGTCCCTTCAACTACCATTTAGAATGCAGCAGTCAACTATTTCTAAGATATTGAAGGAATCAATTCCTGCATTATACTTGGTCTTAAATGGCAAGTATTTAAATTTCCCGGAAAATGAAGAAGATTGGCGGAACATTTCCAAAGATTTTTACCAAATGTGGGGATTTCCGAATTGCATCGGCGCTTTAGATGGTAAACGAGTAATAAAAACTGGAAAATTTAAACAAATAATTATAATTTTTAGGGAAGCTTTGTAAAATTTTGCCATTGAGAAAAGCAGGGTCTACGTACTTTAATTACAAAGGCTATCATTCCTTCATGTTAATGGCAATCTCAGATGCAAACTATCGCTTTATTTATGCAGATGTCGGTGTTAATGGGCGAGTTGGTGATGCTGGAATTGGGCTGAACTCGAACCTAAAATACGCAATTGAAAATAATGAAGTACATATACCATCTCCAAGTTCACTCCCTTTAACGTCAACTCATTCGCCGTTTGTGCTGTTAGCTGATGATGCCTTTGCACTTAAAAATTACTTGAAGCCTTACTCTCATCTACGACTAACACCAACCGAAATAAGATACAACTACATGCTTTCGAGGAGCAGACGTGTTGTGGAAAATGCATTTGGCATTCTTGCGAACCGATTTAGAGTTTTATTTTCACCTATATATCACTCTCCAGCGGCAGCTATTCAGATTGTTCTCGCTTGCGTATGTGTGCACAACTTTTTAAGAACCCAAAATATGAAAACAAGAACTAGTTTTGACAGAATTTCCAAGACTGAAATAGATGCCATCATTTGTAAGAACTTAATTTCAACTGCATCTTAGAGAAATCTGCCAAAGAGGAGTGCTGATGAAATAAGAAAAACTTTAGAAAACTATTTTTCTGCATTTAATTGTTAATTATATTTTTAGCAGCTACAACTTAAATAACAATAAAACTTAATTTTTATAATTCTAAAACATAGCTATTTCTATTATATATTTTTACGCTCACAATCTGTGTCAAATCTATCAAATGTACTTTGTTTTTCGGTCATAACTTTGTCTAGAACTACATTAACCATCTAGCATTAAGCCATTACGTTTCAGTTGATTACATTGAACTTCCATCAGTATGTCATGCATTTGTATCCTAGCTTTGAGTTGCAAGTCGGGATCAAGTTTTGCAATTTCCTCACTTATGTAAATGCCGAAGCTGTTTGCTTTTTCGTCTGTCTTTTTTACTTTTGATGCAGCACAAAAAGCATTAGTTAAATTTTGTGATGCTTCAATTAAAGCAGTTGCGTTTTTATTTAAATCAGCATTATTTTTAATGCGTCGTTTTTTGGCTACATGGGGCAACTTGCTACTGTTTGGAAGCTTATCAAGACTTTGTGCTGTATCTGACTGTGAACTAATCATGACATCCGACACTTTTTCAAACGGTGGAGATATGATAGAAGTTTTCTCAGGCCCTTGAGCAGACTTGTTACTGGTGTTGCTTATCGATACAGCCGTGTTTCTAAGCCGTGGTGAACTAATCATGACATCCGACAGGATTTCAAATGGTGGAGATTTTATAGAAGTGTCCATAGTCACTTGGGCGTGTTTGTTATTGGTGCTGCCTATCGATAGATCCGTAATGATTGGAACAAACTCTGTGCTATCTTCGATGAGGGAAATTGACAATTCTGCAGTGAAGTCATGATAGACTTCGGTTGTTCGCTTGGCTCGCACGGCAGATTGCTTGTAGGGTTCAGGTTCTGCAAGGGAACATATATATTTTTAGTTTGCGAACTGAACGTAACTCGTGGCAATTTCGTTTTGAACAATTTTCAGTAAAACCATTACCTCTAAACTTTTCTTATTGAAATTACTGACTGAAGGGGTATGCGCAGTTACAACTTGTAGAAATTGCAAATGTGCATAGAACTTCCAAGAGCTCTCTATGTTTCCGTCTGCGCCGGCTCCACTTCTCTTCGGTTTGTTCACCCTGTGCTTTTCTGAATTGAAATATGCCTTGATGTTGCACCATTTGTGGGTGATTTCATCTAAAAAAATTAAAGTAATTACTTTGTTTAAGTTGAATATAAGCTTACTCCAAACTTACCGTATTCAAATGGTACATTTGCCGTAAAAGTTACATTCATTTCGTTCACCAGGGCAAGCCAAAATTTTTGTTTTTTATATTTAAACTTATAGGATTGCAGTGTGGAGTTCCATATAAAATCTGCATTGTGAACTTTATTAATTAAAAATAACACATATTCGTCTGTCCACTTAAGTTTCATTTCGTGTCTTTTGATAAATTCAATTTTTTGCTGAAAACAATTTTTTTAACGAAGATTTTTTCAGCCGGCAACGAAATGTCAAAATTCAAATATTTACGCAATCAATTTGTTTCCCTGTAACATATTGTCGAATTGTTTTTGTAATTTAATTTTCGTCAGTTTTTAATATGAAAAATACACAAAAAAAACAGGAAAAAAACGTAGTGTCATAAGGGCATAACCAGAATTCAACAATTGCTATTGTTAATGCTATTTTAACCAATATTATTGTCGTTTTCTTGTAAGAATTAACAATTTTTTTAATTAAACTCTATGAAAATACAACCCTGCGCTATCAGCAAATGTCAAGCGCACGACCGAATAGAACATTTCTCAACTTTTTCGGCAGGTCGCGCTTTGATCGTACTATACCCCATCCTACGAGATTTGACAGTTTTTACGATAAAAAGTACGATCAAAGCTTGAGGTCGAATTATGAATTGCTTCATAACAACTCGTTGTTTCTACTTTAGCTGTCAAAGCGCGACCAACCTAACGCGTCTTTGCGATTTGGGTGTTAATGTTCTGAAATCACAGTGGTAAATTAAAGTGGAAGGATCTTTAATACAAGAACGGGGCATTTGAAGCAGAGAATGGAAAAAACCGAACCTTATTCGTACCGAATATGAATCGCGCGCACTCAAACATATTCTCTCTGTATTCCCCATTTGGGTCTTCGACTCAAACACAAGCACAATCACTACCACACAGAAGAAAGAGAGCGGAATAACATGTTATGGGTTGTGCTGTTTGATTAAAAAACATTATTTGCTTTGTTATGCTTTTTGATCATGATCCAAAAACCGTAACTCATGTAGCGAATGTTAGTGCTACTGAACAACAGCAGAACAATTTGTTGGCGCATGCAAAAATGTTTTTTAAAGACGCTGCATTTATTTCCACATTTTTATAATGCCTTTGATTACATTATTGTAGCTTATTTAAATTCTTAGATAAAGCGCAAAATGTGTTTAAGTTGCATGGCAGCTCCCACTCTTACTACTCCAATTACGATAAATTTTTTTATATTTTCTGAAAATCACATGTTAGGTGTTTTCCTTTGATTTCGTTATTCTAGCTTTTTATATATCTAAGATATAGTGCAAAATGTGTTTAAGTTGTATTACAACTGCCACGTTCACTTATCCAAAATTTCTGAAATACTTTTTTTTACTTTCCTAACCTAAGCATCAAAATCAAATACAATTTGCTCATACGGTGATTGCCATTCAAACAATCTACTCGTTTTGTTGTTGCTTTCAATGTGAAATTGTCAAAAACATTGAGAGCGAGAGCGGATGAACACAGATTGCAGCATTCAAAATTTGTTCATTTTGTGATTGCTGTACAGGACAGCAATCAAGCAATCTGAACAGAGCTGCTGGATGGCGAAACAAAATTTTTGTTTTTTTTTTGCAGTTTGATTGGCGTGTCGTGTGTGCAACCAACAATCTGATTCTGAAACAGAGTAAGAAAAGTTCATTGATTGCCAATCAAACAATCTCGTGTGAGTTGGCCATTTGGCATTTCAACATGAATACACTGACGCCTGAATAACGCTTCCATTTTGTGCAAATTTATTTTGAAAATAATGGTTGTTCGAAATTTTCAAAAGAGAATTTTGTTTTGCGATGAAGCTCTCATTTGGTTGAAAGTCTACGTCAGTAAACAAAACTGCCGTATTTGGATTGAAGATATTCCACAAGTGCATGCTGAAACACCGTTTAATCCAGGGGCCTTACTCTGTAGCGCGATTCTATAATCAATGCGATTCGAAAATTGAATACGATCCGAAAACAAAATTGCACTCTGTAAACTCTTCGCATGGATGTTAGCGTTGCCAATCATGCATTAATGAAGTTTTGTGAAGAAAGTATACATCACTGTTAAGCTTGGTCAGGACCGCTACGTATCCATAGCTCAACAAACCATGTCCAAATGCCTCTTTGAATTTTGCTCAGCTAAAGAGCGCGCTCCATGTCCAAGACATATTAATTTTAAGTCCGAAGCTGAGAAGAGGGACGCAAAAAATTATTTTTTCTGCAAATCAGGCATTACAGGAACTATTAGCGTTGTAGACGGCACCCACATTCAATTTATGAGGCCCTCACGAGATGAGCACCTTTATTTCAACAGAAAGTTGAAACATAGCATAAATGCAATGATGGTGAGTTATCTAATACTATGTTCACACTGAGATCAAATTAGGTAATTTCGAGCTTTTGTGTAATTTCGACTGAAATGATCTAAGAACTATGGTAATTTCCCATACAATTTGTTGATTTGGAAATTACCTCAAACAAGGTAATTTCGTTTAAATTACTCACGAAATTAGGCAAAAATGCACTGCAACCCTGAAATCTGAATATAGTGTGAATTAAACACACCCTTTTTTTTTGCGTATTAACAATCTTGCTATCTATTCCAGCCAAAGAAGTAAAAAATAAGGAAATGGTGTTTTGCACACATACAGTGTACGTGTAGTGTGGCTTTTTTTCGTATCGTTTTTTGACAGATCGTACCGCTTTGATAAACAGTGCGTCGTGCTTTGATGAAAATTATAAAAAAATTAATTAAAAAGTGATTGTCATTACTAAAAAGTGTTCAATTATTATAAAAACAGTTTAAATTAAAACAATAAACATGCGTTGTGTTGTGTTTAGCTGTGAAAATGGCCAAAAAATGAAAAACAGTGCGATTTCCTTCCACAGGTAATAATTTCCACACCGGTGTGTTTTAAATGGCAAAATCACGTTATTTATATTAAAGTAGTTTTAACACAGTGAATACTAATTGGAAATTAATATATTTCCAATTAGAAATATAAGAAAAATCGCAAAAAGAGCCCGCCGTTTTCGCGCCATTTTTCAGCGGCTAGAATTGTCAAAGCGTGAACACAACTGCAAGGCCGCATTCTATTTTGAAGGGGGGCCGCCCTTTTTCAATGCGCCCTTACTGTCAGTATATTATTAGTGCTGCAGCGTGAGGTTTGTGCCTGGGGTATTGCTGCGAGTGTAGCACCATCCGGTTGGTGTACGGACTTGCTGCCATTGCCTAAGGTTTGTGCCTTGGCTATTGCGGTTGGTAAAGCGCCACTCGGTTGGTGTACGGGCTTGCTGCCGCTACTCCAGCGTTGCCACCTGTCCTCGGTGGTAATCCCGGGTTTCATCCCCTTTGCAGGTGTTTGAACGACGTGGGTTTTCGCTGATACCGGGTAAGTGCTGCCTGTCTTTCTTGTAGTAGTAGAGTAGAGTAGATTTGATTGAGGGATGCCTCCCAAGGTGGTACCCCTCAAGGGTCTGAAGAGGCCGCCGGTTCGGCACACCTCTAGTGAGGAAAGTGAGGACCAGGCGTCGGCCGAGTCTTGCAAAGGGGGCAAGGCGAAGAAGACGGGCCCTGCCTCAAGGGCAAAGGCGGCGAGGTCGCGGTCGACCTCCCTCGTGAGGGGCAAAGGGGGCGAGGGGGCTTCTGGTACTACCGGGAACCCTCCCGCTACCAAAAACTCGGGGGTCGAGTCAGGGGATTCTGTCCGTCTGACCGTTGACGCGGGGGGGGATCCGTCCGTCCGTCGCGATGTTGTTGCAGTGGCTCCCTGCGATAAGGGGGAGGTTCTACCGGGGGGTCCGTCGACTGGGGGTCCTTCAACAGGGGGTCTCGCGGCTGGGGGTTCTACCTCGGTGGGGCCCTCGCCAGTGGGTTCCTCGACTGGGGGGCCCTTGTCAGGGGGAACTTTGACAGGGGAGCCTTCCTTCGTGGGGGAGTTTTGTAACGCGGAGGTGTCTATGCCGGGGGGTCTTTCGACAGGGGGTCCGTCGTCTGGGGGTCCGTCGACTGGCGTCCAACCATCTGGGGGGGCGTTGTCAGGCGGGACTTCAATAGGGGGGCCGTCGTCAGGAGGATCCTTGTCCGGTGAGGCTGCCACCGTAGGTATGCCTGATAACGGGGGGGTTGTACTGCCGGGGGGTCTTTCGACTGGGGGTTCTGCGACCGGGGTGCCTTTGACAGAGGGCACCGAGTTAATGGGGCCGTCGTCTGGAGGTGCCTCAACGGTGGGGCCTTCGTCAGGGGGACTCGCGTCGGTGGGGCCCAACTCCGGGGCTAAAACTGCAAGTGGGGGGGGCTCGGCCCTTAGGAGTATTAAGTTAGTCATCAACGATTTGGTGCAAGCCGTTTTTGACGGCGGTATTGCTGGCAATCTTGCCAATAATATTGTCCGTTTGGCCGGGCGTTATGAGGAGATCCTCATGGGTCTCCTAGTCGAGAATGAACGATTAAAGGGGCGTCTAGACATTCTCCAGTCTGGAAGAAGCGCACCACCCAGTGTTGCAAATTGGCCTGCTTTGGCCCCAAGGGCTGTTGCTCAGCCGGTCTTGCCGGCCTTAAAACCGGTGAAGCCGGTGGAGACATGGTCCTTGGTGGTTAGGAGCAAAAACGCCAAGGCGACTCCACAAGAGGTGGTGAAGGAGGTGGTCACCAAGGTGGGACCCACATTGGGGGTGAGAGTCCATGAAGTGAAACCGATTCGTGGTGGTGGGGCGCTCATACGAACCCCTTCGGTTGCTGAGCTCAACAAAATATCGATGAACACTAAGTTCGGAGAAGTTGGCTTGGAGGTAGCCGTAAACAAAAAACTCGGTGACAGAGTCGTAGTTCAGGGTGTTCACTCTGAGATAACCCTTGATGAATTCATGGGGGATCTCTACGAGTTGAACCTGAAAGACAAAATGAGTCATGATGAGTTCAAAAAGACCGTGAAGCTGGTGAGCCCTCCGTGGAAGGTTGGCTCTGGCGTGGCTTCGAACGTCATTTTGGAGGGCAGTGGCGCAGCCATGAATGCCCTTTTGGATGTCGGGCGTTGCTACGTCAAGTGGTTCTCCTTCTTGGTGAGGAGCTTCAAGCCTCGGTTCGGCTGTTTCCGTTGCTTGAGCCTGGATCACAGGATTAGCGAATGCAGACTGAAAGAGGACGTCTGCCTTCGATGTGGACAGAGTGGACACAGGGCGGGCCGTTGCAACAACGCGTTGAGTTGCCGCAATTGTGCATTTAAAGGCATGCCCTCTGAACATCGGATGATGTCAGAAGCATGTCCGCAGCACTGTGCCATGCTAGCCCGGATGAACGCCAGACACTAATGAGTGCAAAAATATTGCAACTCAACTGTCAGGGTTCGTTTGCAGCAATGTGTGATCTGGGCCCGTTATTGAGAGACAGTGGGAGCTGTTTTGCTCTGATTCAGGAACCTTATGCCACCAATGGTTGCATAAGGGGTTTACCTGCAGATATGCGGGTCTTTCTGGATTCCAGAGGTAATTCTGCTGTCATTATCAATGACATGAATGTTGAGTGCATGATTGTCAGCGTTAGTGAGTGGGGGGTTTGTGTCGCGGTGGAGGGGGCGTTTGGTAGGATGCTTCTGGCAAGCGCATATTTCAAGTTCGGTGAACCCATTGAACCGTACTTAACGTACTTGGACTCGGTGCTACTACTCGAGAGTAGCATTCCGCTGATCCTGGGCGTCGACGCGAATGCATCATCCCCTATGTGGTTCAGTAAGGTATCCACTGGATATCGGAACCATGTCAGGGGTGAGGTGCTGAGTGAATGGATGCTTAGTAGGTGCATCAGTGCGATTAATGAGCCAAGTGGTCTATACACGTTCCACGGGCCCAATGGGGTTAGCGATATTGACGTAACAATGGCCAATAGCATAGCCTTAGGTTTATTTAGATTTAATTGGGAGGTTAGGGCTTGGGGCGTGAGTGATCACAATTTAATAGAAATTGTGCTCACTTACGATAGGGTTGCACGTCGTCAATTAGACTTGAAAAGGTGGTGTACTCGCGGCGTGGACTGGAATGTTTATGGTGTATTTCTTCATGAATTGGCCATGGATGTCCCGGTTCACGTGTTTCGTAACCTAGACACTACTCGACAGATTGCTCTGTTAGGTGAGTGGGTTGAACGTGTCAACGACACTCTGCTTGCGAGGTGTCGCAAGATTAATCGTGGTAGGGTGAAGTGGTGGACGCGTGACCTCACATTGAAGAGAAGGTTGCTCAGGCGTCTCAGGATCAGAGTCCAGAGGGCCAGGGTGACCGGTGATAGCCAGTGGTCTCAGCTTAGAGATAGGTACAGAGAAAGCTTAAGAGAGAACAAGGAACTGTTGGTCCGTATAAAAGAGCAGGATTGGAGGGATTTTGTCCGGGGCAACAGGGATGACCCGTGGTGTACGGCATATAAAATATGTCGTGGCCAGAGTCGCTCTGTTGATGTAAACGGTATCAGCCAGAATGGTACTGTTTTAACAGAATGGCGGGATTGTGTTCATGCTCTGCTGAACTCATTTTTTCCGAGGACGGATGGTGAGGCCCCTTCTCTTTATAGGGAGGTGGTTGATCCCCCGGCATTGGGAATGGGTGAAGTAGAGTATGGCATATCGCAACTCAGGGGGAAAAAGTCTCCGGGTATTGATGGTATGACTGGCGAGATGTGCAAGACCATCTGGAAGGTCATTCCTGAGTACCTGGAAGCCTTGTATGGAAAGTGCTTAAGCGAAGGCATCTTCCCTGACGCATGGAAACAAGCACGGGTTATTGTGCTCCTGAAGTCACCTGATAGGCTGAGGAGTAATCCGAGGTCCTACCGGGGCATCAGTCTCCTTCCGGTGCTTGGAAAGGTACTGGAGAGGGTCATGGTGGAACGGCTCCAGGAGTGCGGGGGTGCACAAATTTGTGATAGGCAATTTGGTTTCCGCAAGGGAAAGAGCGTCGAAGATGCTTGGCTGTACGTTAGAAGTACCGTAAATGAGAGTAGCTCCAAATATGTTTTGGGGTTATTTATTGATTTTATGGGTGCTTTTGACTATCTAAGCTGGGAAAAGGTGATAGACAGGCTAGGAGAGGTGGGTTGCCGGGAGATTAAGCTTTGGCAGAGCTATTTTTCGGGTAGGAAAGCATGCGTAATAGGTGCAAACCAAACGGTAGGGATAGATGTTGTTCGTGGCTGTCCGCAGGGTTCTATCTGTGGTCCATTTATATGGAATCTCATGATGGATCCTCTATTGCGGCGGCTTGAACATCTGTCTAAGTGCTGTGCGTATGCTGATGATCTTCTTGTATTGGTGGAAGGTGGTTCTCGTGCTGAGCTTGAAACCAAGGCAAGTGAGGTTATGGCTGCCATAAGTGCTTGGGGTGCACAGGTAGGGGTTAGTGTGGCAAGGGACAAGACGGTGATGATGTTGCTCAAGGGCAAATTATCACGCGGTCGACCTCCTTTTGTCAGCTTGGAGGGTGTGGGTCTCAGGTATGTGACTGAGGTCAAGTACTTGGGAATCCACATGAGAGAAAGGATGAACTTCTTGGTGCACCTAGAGAAGTTAAGAGAGCGTCTGTTGACTGTGGTAGGGCGAGTACGTAGGATATTGAGGAGTGACTGGGGACTCAGTAGGCGGGCTGTCCGTCTCATGTATGGTGGGCTGTTTGTTGCTTGTGCAACTTATGGTTCACCTGTGTGGGGCGACATAGTCAGTTCTGCTGTTGGCTACCGCAAGATACTCTCATGTCAGAGAGTGATTTTGATTGGTTGTATGCCGGTGTGCCGTACGGTCTCTACGGATGCACTTCAGGTGTTGATGGGGGTACTGCCCTTGGATTTGGTGGTAATGCAAACCAGCATTGCATACCGAATTCGTAGGGGTTTGCCCTGGTTAGCTCCTGATTGGGCTCCGGACGTGCTAGGTAGGAATTTGAGCTCGATTGAGGTTAAGGCTATGCTAAAACTATGCGCTACATCTAGATGGCAATCTAGATGGAGTCAGAGTCAGAATGGTAGAGTAACCTACCAGTTTATACGTGACGTGACTTTTGTGGAAGGTCGTCCAGATTTTAGGTTCTCCCTAAGTCTGGGCTTCCTGTTGACTGGCCATGGTTCTCTTAATGCATTTTTGCATAAGCGGAATAAGTGGATCAGTTCTCGAGGATTGGTCCCATGTGTTGTGCGAATGTCCTCTTTACGAAGATATTCGAGATTTAGGTTCCATGGGCATTGTTCAAGTAGCAAATGGAGAGTTTAATGTCAGTAATGCGCTCGCATCTAGTGAGCAAATTGACAGGTTAAACAATTTCGCGTGTCAGGTGTTTACAAGACGCCGTATCAGGTGATTGGTTGTTTATAACTTTTCATCTGATTGTTAGTCCGTAGATCCAACTTGATGGATCTTTGAGGTTTTATTCTGGCAGAATAAAGAACTCTTTCTGGTCACCAGTCCGGAGCTGTGATGAGCTCAACTGGTAGTAGCTTTGCTACGAGGTCTGACCAAGGACTTGAAAACTGGTACCACGGGAAGTCAGCGGCCCCTGGCATTGCCAGGCTGACTTGTTGGGCTGGCCCTTCGGGGAGCTTCGTGGTGGTTGTGGTTTACTACCCATATCGCGGGCAGAGCTACCTAGCTCGGTGTGTGAGTTGCATTCTCAACTCGGGCGCCGTACTCCGCAGTACGGAAGAGGTGTTAGATAGGCCTCCACCCAAACCAAGGGTTGCGACATGTCATCACAACATTTTGCTAATGTGGTACCTTTGAACTCTCAAAGGGGCGTTGGCCGACGCAATGTGTCGGTCCAGTGTTTAGAGCACCGTAGAATTAAGCCTTCACGGCAGGTGTCTACGTAAAACACATTTGGATTTTCTGTCAGTATATTATATCAATTCTAAAAGATATTTGTGTTTATTTTCAGATTTCCGCACATCTTAGACATTAGAAATAAATGGATAAGTGCACTTGGGTTGAAACCCGATATGGTCAATACCAGATCTGTTGTTTGTTCAGATCATTTTCATGTAAATGACTACATCGGGTCTACGAAATGTAGTAAACGGTTATTTCCGGCTGCAATACCGTATCTAGGTGTTGTTAGTGATGAAATGTAAGTATAAACTTCGCTTTTATCGTTAATGAATATATATATATAGAAATGAACCAATATTTTAGGGGCATAGATTCAATTCCTACCTGCAGCAACAATTTAATTAAGACACCAGGTAGTAGTAATATAGATTTGAGGGTGGCGTTTGGCTCAAATAAAGAAAACATTAAAATTATTGAGAATATACAAATTTTACCACCAGCTATTGAAAAAATTCGTATTGAGCCTGTCACGAATTTAAATCCTATATTGCCAGATAAAAAAAAAATGACAGCAAAAAGAGCTTTGGATTCTTGCGATGATTTATCATCAACGCCAAGAAAAAGAGTGGCAAAAGAAAAACTTAGCGTGCTCCGGAAAATAGTGAGGGAAAAAAATAGAAAAATAAAAACCCTTAACGAAAAAGTTCGACGGAATTCAAAACGCATTGCCTCACTCAAACAAATTGTAGCTAAAATAAAAAGAAACAATTTGATAAATGAAGAAACTTCTGAGATACTTGAGAATCTTGGAGTCATGAACGCTGATTTATTCGAAAGAAAATTGAGAAAATTAAAGGGCCTGCCAAATTCAAGAAAGTATCAGCCAGCCTTACGATCTTTTGCTTTAAATTTAAACTTTCTTTCACCGAAAGCGTATGAATATGTTCGGCAAAATTTCGATAATTGCCTCCCACATTCCCGGACTATAGCAAAATGGTACGAGGTCGTAGAAAAAGCAAAAGAGCAATCAGAAAAAATAATTTTAAACTTGGTTTTTGATGAAATAGCTATTCGAAAGTATGGATTTAAAAGTTACATTATATTTCAATTTAAATATATCATAATTTATTTATTAGGCACATAGATTGGAGTAACAAAGGACCAATAGGATTTACTTTTATTGGAGATGGTGATTGCAGTAGCACCGAAGCTACACAAATCTTGGTTTTCCTGGTCGTGTGCATCAACCAAAGTTGGAAAATCCCTGTTGGGTATTTTCCAATCGCATCACTTGATGCACATCAAAAGCAAAACATGATCAAGCATTGTATAGGACATATTTTAGCGACTGGGGCTGAATTAATTGGGGTAACATTTGACGGAGCAGCAGTGAACTTTACTGCAGCTAGATTGTTAGGGTCAGATTTACGTGACATTAGTACGGAAAATGTTTTTCAGCTAGATGATTCTATAGATAAGTTTTGTATTTTCCCGGACCCCTGCCACATGATTAAACTGATAAGGAATTTTTTTGCAGAAATGGGAGAGTTTATGGATGCAGAAAACAAAATTATTAAATGGCAGTACCTTCAAAATCTTGTAGAGTTACAAGAAAAAGAAGAATTACATTTAGGAAACAAGCTTAGAAGAGCCCATATATATTTTCATGATCAGAAAATGAAGGTTAGACTTGCTGTGCAAGCTCTAAGCAAATCTGTTGCAGACGCACTAGATTTTTGCAGGGAAGTTCTGCTTTTACCAGAATTTCAAGATAGTGAACCTACCGTCAAATTTATCAGACAGATTAATGATGTATTCGATATCCTTAATAGTAGAAGCATTTACAAATTCGGTTTTGAAAAATCTCTTTGCCAGGAAAATGTAGAAAGTTTAATTTCATTTGGAAATAATTTTTTTGCATATTTAAGCCAGCTTCGCACCATAAATGGGCAATTAATCACAACACACCGAAGAAAGACAGGGTTTATAGGTATAATTGCATGTGTGTTGAATATTAAAGTAATTTATGAAAGGTTCATAGCAACTAAAATATTATCATTTGTTCCATTTTATAAGCTTAACCAAGACCATATTGAGTTATTTTTTAGTTCTATACGCTCACATTTGGGTCATAATGATAATCCTTCGGTTAAGCAATTTAAATCTGCATATAAAAAATTAATTATTAGATGCAAAATTAGAGAAGGTGGCATTGGTAATTGCATACCCCTAGAAAATATTGAAATTTTAAATATAAGTTCATCTAATCCTATTAAATCGGAAAATTTAAATTGCAATAATTTAAATAATGAAGTAGTATCTAGTGAAGTCGTTAATATTATTAATTATGAAAATAATCCTTTTTTAAATGAACATAATTATTTTGCAGACCCGAGCATATTGACAGAATATACTACTCACGTTGTTAAGTACATAGCCGGGTTTGTTGTATTCAAGTTGCAGTCGATTTTAAAATGCAATAATTGCAAAATAGATTTGGAGGGTGACATAAATCAGCAATCACTTGTAAAATTTAAATCGAAGGGATATTTAAAAATACCATCAAAGTCAGTCGAAGTTGTTTGTATGATTGCTGAAAAGGAACTTCGTATTCAAACAAAATTATTGGAAAAAAACAAATCTATTTTGCAAAAAATATATTATAATAGAATATTATTAAATACGCAAAAATCCCTTATTGGAGAAAGTATGTTTGAAGGTCATGTAAAGTCTTCCGGCCATTATAATATTTTAGTCAAATCATTAATTGACATTTTTTTGAAAACGCGATATTTTTATATTACCAAAACTCTTAATGAAAAGCCTTCAATCAGACAAAAGCTCCATAAAACTATTCATTTTAAGGGAAATTAGTATTTAATTTAAAGCTTAATTATTTATTAATATTTTACTAATGATTTCTTTTCTTTATGGGTGAAATAGGCCTACTGGGGAACCGAACACCCAAAAAAATCGGTAAAGCACCAAATTGTATACCTCAAAGGTGGTGTGGAAATACAATTATAAAATAATTTTAAATCAATAAATCATTCACTTAAACTTTTTAACCACTCAAACAGAAACTTGTTTCATAGGCAATTCCTATTAAAAAACTGCGCCTAGTGCACGCAACAACCGAATACGGCCCTGAGTGACTGTTTATGTATTTGCGTAAACATACACCAGTAAGAAAAGTGCCGCACTCTGATTTCAGAACACCACTTCCTTATCTCTTATTTCTATGATTCCAGCTGAGCCGTCAAAATTATACATGACACATGATAATGGCCACATTCAGATACTTTACTTTTTCGACCTTTCGGGTAGCAACCCATTCAGTGAAACTTGGGTGAGCAATGTTTTCAATGAATTTAAGTTGTACAATTGCTAAGATGTACGATTATGTACGAAATAGTTTTGCAAACTTACTTTGAGTAAGAATTTTCTATTTGTAATTGAACATTTAAGTTGGCAATTGTTGAGTATGCTGAATGTAGCCAATAATGAATTGACAAAAAAATAAATCAAACGTCAAACGAAATTATCTAAGCCCAGTGTGAACACTTTTGTACAATTTCGAAATTATCTCACAAAATTACCTAATTTGATCTCAGTGTGAACATAGTATAAGCAATCAATTATGCTATTAGCAAATAACTTTATTTTTTATTTAGATATGCGACCATAAAAAGTATATAAGGGCTGTCAATGGATGTTATGGAGGTGCATCTCACGATTCCCATGTCTGGAACTTGTTAGACGAAAGACAAAACTTAATGTCAAGGTTCGAAAACGGAGAGAAAGAGACGTGGATTCTTGGTAATAGCAACTTCTTATTTAAAGTTAAAAAATTTAATTCAATACTTTAAGGTGATTCGGGATATACTCTTGAGCCTTGGATTTGAACCCCATATCGGAATGCTTCCGAAACTTCCGCAGAAGCGCTTTACAATGCGAAGTTCACATCGCGTTCTTTAATCGAAAGTTTTTGGGGTATTGAAAGGACGATTTAGAAGCCTTATAGCTGCAAGGGAGTTGCATTATACTCCAAAAAAAAGCTGCGAAAATTCTGAATACATGCTGTGCTCTTCACAATATATACGCGCTATTTAATGTTGCTTTACCTTCAGACATTCAAGAAGAACAAGAAATTCTTTCTACTCCTGATATAGAAAATCATAACATGAATAACACTGTGTGACGAAATCGACAAAAAAAGCACAAGCAAACCTAGAATACCTAGTTCACGTAGAGTAAGGTGTAAAAACGAGTAACAGGTGACCAAAATCGGTTAAAATTTGATGAAATGGCAACACTTTGTACGATAGCAAGCCTATCAGGCATGTTCTGAAAATCGTTTTCGTAGCGAATTTATGCTGAAATCGATTTACCATGTTCTACATTTCGTTCCGAATTCACTTTTTCGAACTTAAAATCGGTACGAAATACCCTGTTCTAAAAACCGAATTCGGCTGTTTTCTACCGATTTAATATCGGTCAGTTGTTTGTTTGTGAAATTCAAATCGCAAATAAGTGGGCAACAGTTTAAATTGCTATTAAATTTATATTGGTATTTAAATATATTTGGAATTAAATATTCAATTAAAAAATGTGAGTATTTCGTTAAATCTACTCTTTAAAAGTTTGAAAACATATAAATTTAGTGAAAACACAAGAACTCTGCCCAGAACTCAACTGAACAACATTCTGAACACTGACGGACCCCCGCAAAAAGGTTATTTATGGCTGGAAAAAGGTAAACTTTACCCCATATTTAATTGTGTCTTTTTTGGCATGAATTAATTTGTTTACTTAGATAGATCCGGTCAGATTGGAAAGGAACAATTTTATTCGGAAATTTCCATAGGATTCGAGTAGTCTCTTAGCACTTGTCTCTTAATTCTTTCTTCCTTGTGTTACACTTTCTCACTTAATAAATAAGCAGATACGAAGAATGCACTCATTTCAAGGATCTGAATTAATCTTATTTTAAGGAAATTGATATAAATTTGATGCCGCTATTCACAATAATGCGAAACAGCTGTTTCGAAGTTAATTTCGAAAGGAACCAAATCGTACGATTTCCAGAACACCCAAGTACAAATAGTACGATTTGCTTTTCCAGTATCGATTTTAAATCGCGCGAATTTCAGAACATGCCTGTATATATGGAAATCGGTATTTGAGGAAAAAAAAAAAAATCGTTAAAACTGCCGCCATTCACCCAATTCTAAACCGATTTTGATATTTTTGAGTGCAATGAAAAGGTACATTTGCGCGCAATGATTTTTTCTGAAAATAATAATGTTATTCATGCAACATCATAGACTCGTTAATTTTTTCTGAAATTAACGAAAAACAAAAGAATTTGATTCGCTACACACTTCATTTTGTATTTAATCAAATTTCTTTTTATACAGCCTTATTCTACGTTCCAATTCTATTGAAAGTGCAATTTAGTTTTTATTTCCGACAAGGCAAATGACTAAAAATTCAATGAATGTCGGCACAACAAAATTTGAATACTTCAAATTAAAAAAATGAATAACAAAAAACTGTGACGACATTGAAAGGTCTGTCAAGGTGCGATGGATTCGCAACATATCCCTCTTTAATAATTTCTATAAGGTTTGCTGCTTGTGCTTTTTTAGTCGTCACACCGTGTAATATGCCTCGAAATATCAGATGAAATTTAAAATATCTTGATAGCTTAACCCTCATTTACAATCGCTAGGGTGGATAGCACCCATAAGTTAAAAAAGAAAATATTAATTGATAGGGAAATGGTAATTAATTGATAGAAAATTAAATACTTCTTTAACTTGACGAATTTAATTTTTAATAAAATATCTGAATTTAATAGAATCTGAACCACTTAACTGTTTCAATGTTATTTTTTATAAATTTATGAATAACAATTTATAGGTAGATTGCACCCAGGTTCGTAATGACGTTACTCAGAATAGCGAATGTAACGGAGGGTTAAATAAAATACTCAAAATGCATTTTTAAATTTATAATTTTTGTGTGCCTTTAATCAAGCACCAATAAAAAGTAAGTATTTTTGTTAATTCATTTTATTTATTTTTGTATTGATAATATGTTTTGATACAAAACAAAAACAAGTAAGACTTATAAAATTCAATGATTAACAAAATAAAACTTAAATTAATTTCATTAAAATTAAAGCACTTCAATGGGCCATTAAAAAAATCACAAATGTTTTGTAAACATATACATTTCTTCATCCTTTGAGATCTCATTTCAACAAAAAACCTGAAAAATCCTCAATTTTTCTGGATTCGATTTCACACAATTTGTTTTTTATTTATAGTTTGGAAATTTTTAATTTAAGTTTCTCACGATCCATTCTTTTTTTATATTCAAACTTTTCTTTCGAGAGTTGGTATATTTTTTCATCTAATTTTAACTTCCTTTTTGATTGTGGAGCCTAAGCAATCGCGTATATCCCTGAGAACCTTGATGGAACTTTCATGATATTTAATTTGGTTCTCGACTTGGCTCCGCAAAAGGTTTTCTTTGCCTTTGGTTACATTCGCAGATCGGTTCGGGTGCGGTGTGCATGTGCGAATGTTTGTGTTTTCAGAGAACGTGCTGTTCGTTCTGGCTCTGACTGAAGTAGTTTCGCGAGATTCCATCTCAATATCTTGAAGGTGTTCGGACGTGCTACAAGGTTGTTTTGCATAACACCGTTTAAGCCGTCGGTCGATTCGTCCATGGACAGCAACTGCGTGACTTGCTGCTCACACGAATTAAGCGGAATGAATTTAGATTGGCCGCCACCAGTGCCTGCTATGGAAGTTTTGTTTCTTCGCGGCTTTGAACGTAGGTGGTTTTTATAGTCTGCCCAAACCTGTGTTTTTATGTCAAGTAAATCTGCATGTAATTGAAGCAGACTTAGTGCTTACCTTCTTTCATCCCGCAATGTCACGAGAAGGTGGCCCGGTAGCATTTAAATCATCAGTCAGACACATGTTTTGGCTGTAGAAGTTTTTAAATGTCCCTTTGCTAAGTCGGAATAATCAGATAAAAAATTGATTTATATTTCAAATTGGCGGGGCTTCGTGAAAGTATTCTTCGACATAGAATCCCTGTAAATTAAATAAATGTTTAAATAATCATAAATAATTATATTAATAAAAAACTTACATTTCAATTTTGTTCTACGAAAACCAAAAAGCTATCGAATAAAATTTACGAAAATCGAACGAATCTGACATTCGCATTCGAGTTGCCAAGTACCGAAAAAGCGATATACGAAGAGGGATAAAATGATATGCGAATGTCAGATTTTTTAATGCGAAAGTCAGATTACAGAGTATCATTTTTCCGAAATCAAACATTTTCACTTTCGAATCAGGCTACAGAGTAAGGCCCCAGAAAAACTGACTGTTTGGTGTGCTTTATGGTCTGGTGGAATCAATGGTCCGTACTTCTTTAAAAACGATGCTGGCCAGAACTTTACAGTCAATGGTGACCGCTATAGAGCCATGACTTTTTCGTTTCGTCAACCATGATGTGCAGGAGCTATAGTTTCAACAAAACGGCGCAATATGTCTCCACAGCTCTTGCCACAAATGATTAACTGAAGGAAACGTTGGGCAACCGCATAATTTCAAGTTCCGGACGCGTGCGATTTAACGCCGCTAGACTATTTTCTTTGGGGGATATGTGAAGTCGCTAGTCTACGCCGATAAGCCCGAAACGATCGACCACTTGGATTGAAATATGCCATATGCCAGAATCATATTTAAATTATAATGCTAACAGATTCTTTTGAATAAAGTCAATTTCACGTCAATTTTCAAAATTCATCCTTGTTTTATTCCATTTCAAAGTTCTATACCTCTAAAAAAACACCCTTTTCCCACATACTGGGAAAAAATGCAAAAAAGATACGCTTTCGTGTTACCTCAAGTTACTTGAAGTGAGTACGAAAATGGACTTTATAACTGAAATATTTACACAATATGAAGTATGTTATAATAAATAATTTTGCATCATTAACGCAAAAATCGCGGTTTTTGTGTTTTTTGTGCCGTTTTTGTCGTTCTTCGACCAAATGAGCGATATGAAAAGCATGTTTTGAAGTACATTTACTTGTTGTTTAATTCTAAAACTTAGCATGATTACAATAAAATTGGGGTTATGCTAATTATAATAGTTGTAATAATAACAATTAGCATTCTCTTCTAAATTGCGTAGAAAGATATAAGTCATGAAACAAATATTTAAAGATTGAAGTATTTATTGATATTATTTTAATTTTCATCAACTTCAGCTTCTTGCTCTTCTTCAAATTCTGCATCTTCATCAGCCGTTGCTTCCTGGTATTGCTGGTATTCCGATACCAAATCGTTCATATTACTTTCAGCTTCGGTAAACTCCATCTCGTCCATTCCCTCGCCGGTATACCAATGCAAGAAAGCTTTACGACGAAACATAGCCGTGAATTGTTCTGAGATACGTTTAAATAGTTCTTGAATTGCGGTAGAATTACCAATAAACGTTGCAGACATTTTCAGTCCTCTTGGAGGAATGTCACAAACAGCTGTTTTAACATTGTTAGGAATCCATTCAACGAAGTAAGAACTATTTTTATTTTGAATATTTAACATCTGTTCATCAACTTCTTTCATTGACATGCGTCCACGAAAGATAGCAGCAACAGTTAAATAACGACCATGTCTAGGATCGCACGCCGCCATCATGTTTTTAGCGTCAAACATTTGTTGTGTTAGTTCTGGAACCGTGAGAGCTCGATACTGCTGTGACCCCCTTGATGTTAAAGGCGCAAATCCGGGCATAAAGAAATGAAGCCGTGGAAAAGGCACCATATTGACAGCCAATTTCCTTAAATCTGCATTCAGTTGCCCTGGAAAACGTAAACAGGTTGTGACACCAGACATGGTTAGTGAAACTAAATGATTTAAGTCTCCATAAGTAGGAGTAGTAAGTTTAAGTGTTCGAAAACATATATCGTATAGAGCTTCATTGTCAATGCAATAAGTTTCATCTGTGTTCTCAACCAATTGATGAACAGAAAGTGTGGCATTATATGGCTCGACAACAGTGTCAGACACTTTAGGGGATGGTACTACCGAATATGTGTTCATTATTCTATCTGGATATTCTTCACGTATCTTTGAAATGAGTAGAGTTCCCATGCCAGAGCCAGTACCTCCACCAAGCGAATGAGTCAGTTGAAATCCCTGCAAACAATCACACGATTCGGCCTCCTTGCGAACAACATCCAAAACTGAGTCAACCAATTCTGCTCCCTCAGTATAATGACCCTTCGCCCAGTTATTACCAGCTCCAGATTGTCCAAACACGAAGTTATCGGGTCGGAAAATTTGACCAAATGGACCAGAGCGAACCGAATCCATAGTGCCGGGCTCCAAGTCTACTAGCACTGCCCGTGGAACGTATTTACCTCCGGACGCTTCATTGTAATATACATTAATACGTTCAAGCTGCAAATCACTGTCTCCATGGTATGCTCCTGTTGCATCGATACCGTGTTCATCTGATATAATTTCCCAAAACTGAAAATTAAAGAAAAGAAATTCTTTTAACAGAATATTGAAAACACATGAGCAATTATTTCAGTTTTCATGTAGAATTGTATAAATTTTGCACATACAGTGTTGTGCAACCAAAAAAGGCATAGTTACTTAACCCATTTTTTACCACTGTTCTATGTTTCAAACACTCAAATACACCATATTTCTATATATGTTTTAGTTCATAAGACAAACTATATTTAAGTTACTGTTTTTATAATAAGTTGTTTCGATATATTGGATTTTTAAAAAAATATTTTTGCCACGCCCATTTGTTTCCTACTAATTCTAGGGCTAGGTTTAAAAAGTTACTATTTATTTACATCATTTAAATCTTAAAAATAATGATGAGCAATTGTTAACAACAGACTACATTTTTGATAACACTAATACAATTTTAGGAGGCGGATAGCTTCTGGCGAAAGAGTACTACCAAATTGCGGTGTTCGATTTTTTGAACACTGGCATGTAGTCTGCATATACATATGTATTTGCAGTATATGGCCACACTGTTATTAAACCAGAGATCACCACTGAATTGTTCACACAGCAATAAAATTAGGTGCAAAATGTATATAAGGGTTCGTTCATAAACTACGTGAAAAATTTGGAGCCCCTCCCCTTTGTTACTCTTGGTAGAGCATCTCAGAATCTCTCCCCACACCCTGTTATATAATTATATATTTTAAAATATATTTTAAAAAAATTGTATAATCTTGACTAGCTCTAAATATATGTCCTATAATCACAGTGAGCTTCAACCATGTTTAGGTTTGACAAAAATGACGTCAATACGGGCTTTTTAGATACGATTGCAGAATACAAAACTGTTTGAAATGAAATCGTTGCTGCTTCTGAGAAATCGTAAAATTCGTTTTTGAAGCTTGTACCGGTTTTATATCGAATCATAATATAAATGGCTTGTTGATTTTTGCTAATACGTGTCTTTTAATTTTATGTGTCTTTTTATTTTATGTGTCTTATATGGCGTATATTTAATTTTCCATAAACAATAAAATAATATGAATATTTTTACATTTAACAGTAGCCTCTCACCGGTTGCATTTCGCTCACTGCGAATCCATAAAATCATTTCCTTTTAAAATACTCGCACTTAGGTTTATCGTATAACAAGCGGTATTCTTCTTCTTGTTGGGGCATTTATTTTAGTAACATCTATATTGTCAACTGTCAAAATAAAAGTTGTCATTGCTGATCTAAAACTTTCTTATAACGCATTGTGAAAATGGAACATAAGTGTGACCATGAAGAGAACAGGAGGAAAGTTTGCGCACCGCGTGGTAAAATTATTGTTAGTGGCAAGAGAAAATTCTTAATCTTTCCTCATGTCTGAGAAACTTCAGAATATTATAAAAAAGTTTGTCAATAGCAATTTTGATGTTTCCGATCATAGATTTCCCCTAAGCATTTTCAATACATGTCGTCTTACCCTCCTCGATCGAGAAAAAAAACTTTAAACGACCTTTGCAACATATGCTGAATGATGATGAGTTGCAATTAAAAAAAGAAACCAGAGTCAATAGTGAAAGGTACTTTGGCCACACAAAAATTAATACAGGAAGAGATCACATTCGAGAGATTTGATTGATTGGTTTCGTTTATAAGTATTTTTAAATACTTTAGTTTACATAAATATAAAATTATTTTAGATATAAAATTATTTTACATGCGTTTATATAATAAATTATTTATCGTGATATATTTTACATTGTATTTATTATTGTTATTATTATATATTTTTAAGTCTCTTTACATACTCTACGCACTTTTTCCTTAATCTTTTAAAATTTTGTTCTTCTTTAATATCATCTGGAAGCATATTATATAGTCTGAGCCCTTTAAAAAATAAACTGTTTTGTGCTGCTGCTGTGTTATGTTGATGTAGTCTTAAGTCGTTTAAATTTCTTAGTCCGTATGGTTGCGCATCTCTCACAAAAGTTATATTAGGGCAGTTCACGATCATATTTGCACCTGATTGCAAAATTATGCAATTGCAAAAATTTGCTATCAATTGCGAACATCTTTTTTTAGATAACGCTGCAACACTTGTTGCAAAACTAAACACAGCTGATTTGCAAAAGAAATGAAAACAAAAATCTGATCTTTACATTTTTTTCATTTTAATCCATTGCAATATAACAAAATTTTTTTCTTTGATTTTGAATTCTTATACATTTTTGACACTTGAGCTTGCAACCTAGTGTTGCATGTATGTAGTATTTATATCCTACATGTTTAAGGTGTTGCATATTTGCAACAACGTAGCAAGTGCAAACGTGTGTATTTTGTTAGTGTAGAGCAAGAATATGCAATAAACTTTTGCAAATGCACTCATGCAAGACCATTTGCACCAGATCGTGAACTCCACTATTGTCTGTTATGTAACTTGGGACTTGTCCATTAATTGCATGATACACGGATATGAGAGTGTTGAATTCAAGTCTCTGTTGCACATTTAACCATTTTAACGCCTCTAGCATGTATTGTATCGGCGTGTATATATTACACTGAAGAATACTTCTCATTGCTTTGTTTGTAATTTTTGTAATCTATCAATTTGTGTTTGGTTACAACATGAGTAAACAATAGTTGAGCAGTATTCGAAATGGGGTTTAATAATACTATTATATATTTTCACAGCAGTTAGTATTGGCACTTTTTTCTTATTCTTTTGAAGAAACCATTTTTCTTCCCTATTTTTTTACACATGTAATCTATATGTTTATCGAATTTAAGTTCTTTATCTAAAATTACTCCCAGGTACTTTAAACTTTCTACTTTTTCTATTGTTTCCCCGTTTATTTCAAATTTTCCTTCACTGTTCACGTTAAGCTCCATTAACTTTGTCTTTTTTCATTTAACTTAAATTTATTCATTTTCAACCATATGGTTATCTGTTTGATATCTTCCATTAAATTTATTTTACACTCTTCCGCATTCTTTCCTTCAATATATATTCACGTATCATCCACATACAGAATAATTTTACTATTTCTTATAACTTTGTTTATATCACTTATATATATCTAATAAAAAGTAAAGCATGAAGTATTGATCGCTGAGGTACTCCAATTTCAACATACAAACATTTGGACACACTGTTCTTTACTTTAGTTCACTGTTTTCTTTATGCTAGGTATGTTTTAAACCAATTAAGTTCTGTGCTCTTTATTCCGTACTTATATAATTTTTTATCAATTAAGATATCGCGATCTATTGTTTCGAAAGCACGTTTAAAATCGAGAAATAATGCCATAATTTTGTGTTTCTTTTGCACTCACTCACAACATAATTAATCGCCGTTTCGCATGAATATTTTTTTCTAAACCCGGATTGGTGTTTCACAAATAAATAATTGTTCTCCATATACTCTTCTAACTGAATTTTGACAACTTTTTCTAATGTTTTTAAAGAATTTATTGGTCGGAATTCCTCACACTTATTTGTCTTAAGCACCTTTTCAATTGGAGTTACCATCGTATCCTTTAAACTACTTGGAAAAATTCCACTTCTTAGTGAGTTGTTCACAATTGAGACAAGTGTCGGGGCGACAATCATCCAATTGTCTAAGATAATTTTTGGGCTTACTCTATCAAAGTCGGATTTGTTCTTTAATGATTGACATATCGCACACTAACGACAAAACAGTCACAACTCAAAAAACATGATTTTTCAGGAGAAGCGAAAAATAAAACCCTTTGGTTGCTACTACAGAAGAAAAGCAATTTTCATTTAAACACATAAACTTTATTCTTCCAGTTAATGAAGAAAATAATGAAAAAGATAGTGAGGTATGTGTTTTGTGAATTGATTTATAACAAAAAGTCGGTATAAAAAAATTTTGAGTTGTGACTGTTTTATATTTAGTGTGCGATATGATCTTTAACTCACTCATATCGCACTCATTTCGCGGAATTTAAATATGTGTGATACATTTTTTAAATAGTTAATATGGTATGGTAAATTTTTTATTGAGTTTCTTATGTGTTGGACACTATTTATAAAGTATTCATTGAATTTATTTACTAATTGCATCTCATTTGAGTATTCCACTCCATTGAAGATTACGGCTTCAATTGGATTTTAACTTTGTTTCAGCACATACATTTTAATTTCCTTCCACATTTGCTTTTGTCCATTTGATCTATCTATTCTATTGATAATGTTTATATTTTTAGCTTTGGTTACTTCAACTTTATAATGATTTCTAATGTCCTTGGGAGAATTGGAACAATTCTTGGAACAATTGGGAGAAATACCAATTGTTCCTCGTATTCGTCAATCTTGCAATTTGGTAGCACTCAATTTTTTTGCATTTAAGATATCATAGCCTACTGTTAAACCATGAATTTGTGTTGTTATCGACTCTTATTTTGATGTTTTAACGGAATTTACTTATAGCTTTTTTTCAAACTGTTTTCGAGTGTTTTTGCATTTTCATTAATATTTCTATCCGTCCTATACGTTCGTCAATCTTGCAATTTGGTAGCACTCAATTTTTTTGCATTTAAGATATCGTAGCCTACTGTTAAACCATGAATTTGTGTTGTTATCGACTCTTATTTTTATGTTTTAACGGAATTTACTTATAGTTTTTTTCAAACTGTTTTCGAGTGTTTTTAAATTTTCATTAATATTTCTATCCGTCCTATACGTTATTTCTTCTTTGATAAGTTCTCGCGTGAAAAGTTCTTTGTTATATTTAATAATTTGTATTTCTTCGTCGTTGTCATTCTGTGTTATGGCTTTATTAATACACATCTCTTATATTTCATGATCCGATATTTTATTGTCCCCGCTTATCTAATCTGAAAGGTTATGCATATTACTGATACAGTTATCGATAAAAGTCTTTGTATTATCTGTTACTCTCGTATAGTCAGTTACTTTTTGATTAAGACAAGTTATCGTTAAGAATATTTTCCAGTTTACGTTTATACACTCCCGTTTTTTTCAGTCTATATTAAAATCACCAGTTATAATTATATCTTTTTCTGATTCTGTTAAAATCTCTATATTTTCATGAAAGAAATTGCAGAACTCTCTTTCAGAGCTACTTGGTGGTCTGTATATTGCAACAATTATAATGTCTATTTCGTCAAATCTACACTCACAAGCTAAAAACCACATCTTATAATCAACCGATTTTTCAGTCAATTTAAGAATATTCCATTTATTTTTAACAAAAATTGTTACGCCTCCGGTTCTCGTCGAATTTGAAATACAATAAACACTTTTATATTTTTTTAAATTTGTTTCACTTTCATGAATACTTTCTGTTATATGTGTATCTGATAAAACCAGAAAATCCACATTTTGGCTATCGACTAGGATTTCAAAGTTATTCAAAAGACCTTGTATATTAGCGTAAATGCCCGATAATTTCTTTGTTTGCAAGTAACCTATTTTTATACCCTAAAGCCTAGTACTATGCTCGATTGCGTGAAATTTCACTGGAAACAGCCATTAATTGTTGCGTGAAAATTTTGACAGATATTTTGTTGCGAACGAACAGCTGTAATCAGCTTACAAATTTCGACAAGATGTAAATAAACAGCCACAATTTATTAGAGGAAAAGCAGAAAATCATTTAAGTTCTTTAATTTTCATATTTGTGATTATATAAATACAAAATAAATATTTATACAAGTATGAATGTCCTTTGTTGTGAAGTAGAACAAGTCATTAGTTTATGGCAGTCTGCAAGCTGCGAAGTTTTGCGACCGCCAAAACCGCGGAAAGGTGCATCCGTATTTACAATTTCAAACAACTGCAATTATTAATTTCAAAACTTTAGAAATAGTACAAAAATATCATTTCAATTATAAACATTGTTCTTTTGCTTGCACTTATTTCTTAAATGAAATGGCAATTGTCACTTTTCACGGCAAAATAAATGGTCGGTTCAATTAAATTGCCGTGAAAATAATGTTGCTAGATGCATGATGCAGAATATAGTACTAGATTTTCACAAGCGAAGCATAGTACAGCTTTGACGAAAAAGTTGTGAAATGTTCACGGTTGTTTCACAGCTGTCATTTTTTGTATGGAGATTTGATCGGAATTTCACGTGAAGCCGAACATAGTACTATGCTTAAACCTGAAAGGTAAGGGTATATTAACTTTGTGCAAACGTTTGTAACGCATAGAACGAAGCGAGTCCGGTATAGAAAAGTATATATATTCTTGATCAGGTTCACCACGTGAGTCGAGCTATATATGTCCGTCCGTCCGTCCGTCTGTGTGTTGTCCGTAAACACAGGATAAGAAGAAGGAGTCGTGATAATTGGATGAAACTTGGTACACATGGTCACATGCACCCAAGGATCTGCACTATTGAATATTTTTGGAATCCGCCCACGGACACGCCTACCTCCCATACAATGCAAAAATTTAAAACTGCATAACTCAGCTCATAATACCTATAAAAATAAAATTTGGTATGTATGTGCTTTATATCAACACAAAGATATCATTGAAAAATGGACATTATCCGCTCACGGACACGCCCACCTCCCATACAACCTAAACATTAAAAACGCAATAAATAAGCCTCTGTTTAACCTACAGAGCTAAAATTTGGTACATGTTTTTTATAACAAAAAAAAAAAAAATGGTTTTGAAAAATGGTCATCATCCGCCCACGGACACGCCTACCTCCCATACAACGCGAAAATTGAAAAATGCATAACTCAGCTCATAATTAGCCTACAACAATAAAATTTGATATGTATGTGTTTTATACCAAACAAAGATGTCTTCGAAAAATGGACGTCATCCGCTCACGGACACGCCCACCTCCCATACAACCCAAAAATTGAAACCGCAATAAATAAGCGTCTGTTTAACCTACAGAGCTAAAATTTGAAACGCATGTTTTTTATGACAAGACAAAAATGGTTTTGAAAAATGGACGTCATCCGCCCACGAACACGCCTACCTCCCATACAAACCAAAAAGTTTAAAACTCAATAAATAAGGTTATGTTTGTCAAAGAGAAATTAAATTTGGTATGTATGTATTTTATACCAAAACTAAGGTGTGTTCAAAAATTGGGAGTCATCCGCCCACGGAGATGCCCATTTGCAATATATTTTTTTTTGTTTTTGAAAAGTAGGTTTAGTGTATTTCATAGTCGGCCTAGACCGACTTTAGACTTTCTTTACTTGTTTTTCTTTATATCTTACTAGCGGACCCGGCGAACTTCGACTCGCCACAATTTAACGCCTTCAGATAAACTCCCGAGTAATAATAAAACACAGATAGTTCAAATTTCAATGCGATTTATTTGAGTGGAATCGAAATCAGTAGAGAGCGATATGATGAACAATGTTTTTTGATTTGTTTTCCGGCGCAAAAACAAACAACGAAGACGGTTTCCCAACACGCGAACAGGCAACGTATAGCTGACCGTGCGAAAAACAGGGAAATTCGAGATTAATCCCACAGACTTCCAACGATTGGCCTTGCGATTTATTGATTGTCATCGCAAAAGCCAATCGAATGGGGAACTGAATCCGCTTGAATTGGAATGGAAGATCCGTTGGAATTATCGGAATTCGTGGGATAAGGACTTCCTCTCCTTTGAATTTGCCCTTGATTATCGTCGCTGGAATCACATTGTTCATCAGTTTCTTTATGGACAACCGCGTACCGTTGCACAATTTTGGATGATTCAGATTCTGCAACATGATTATAATCGATCCTACCTTCAGCTGTAAATTATGCGGCGGAGTTCCTGGCACATCAAGCGAGTTCAAAAATTCCGTCGGATAGTTTGTCGCTTCATCCTCGTCGGTCACGCTATCAACGGATTTGTATGAATGCAGTTCTCCAGCGATTTGACTTTGAATAATTAAATTCAAGCTATCGACGTCCTTATTCTTCGCTGCTAGTATTGCCCGTTCACTAATCCAATCGAGATTTTTAAAATTTTGTGTAATGCCGGGGAATACTTTGGCGATGAGTTCCTCCTTGGACGATGTGAACTCGCAAAAATTTTCCGGGAACGATATCAATCCAGTGGAAACATCAACAGGAATTTGGCCATTGCCAAGCGCCAGCAGTTGTCTCGAAAATTGAAGAGCCGATGAGTCGATCTGCAACGCGACTCTCATGTTGGTGGTCAATTTCAACTTCTTTACATGCCGCCACAAAGACGACGATTTCAAGCATGCATTGAGTTCATCAGCAGCAGTAGATTTCGGGATGACGGGAAGCGTTTGACGAAAATCTCCGGAGAGCAATATCATAGCCCCACCAAATTGTCTTTAATCACCTCGCAAATCCTGCAATGTTCGGTCAGCTGCCTCCAAAGCTCGTTTGTGCGCCATCGTGCATTCATCCCAAATGATGATTTTGCATTCTCGCATCAATTTCGCTGACGCCGAATTCTTGGTAATTGTGCACGTTGGCTTGTCTACCGTGAGAAGATTCATCGGCAGCTTCAAAGCGGAATGTGCAGTTCAACCGCCTTCCAACAATGTGGCAGCAATGCCAGAGGATGCAACAGCCAACGCAATTTGAGATCTTGACCGAATTGTTGCCAGAATCAACGAAATGACGAATGTCTTGCCTGTCCCACCGGGAGCACAATTGCACACAAATTTCCATACAAAAAATGAAATTTCGATTTTCCCAATTTTCCGACTTTTCCGGAGGGTTTTATCAAAATTTTCTTTCGTAAAAACCTTCTCCAGGCAAATACGAACAACTGGAAAAAAAATTGAGCCAAATCGGTCCAGCCGTTCTCAATTGATGAATTACTATACATTTTTCACACCATTTTTATATATATAGATATTTAGGTACACTGGACATAGTTTGCTACTCGTTGGATGATTGTCATCAAGTTCTAACTTTAATCTTTCATTTGCTCGAACACAGTTTACGCACTTGTTTACATTTTTTTTTGTGCATTCATTTGATCTATGTTTACCTAAACATTTAACACAAATTTCATCATTCTTGCATTCACTTGCTTTATGGTTAAATCCCTTACCTTTATAGCACGAAATAATGTCTATTCCATCGAACACTCTGCATCTATCCCACCCTATATTTAATTTTTCTTCTGCTGATACTTTGGAGACCGATTGTGCATCTATCTCAATTATAATGTTATAATATTTCACACTATTTCTCTTAATTTCATATTGTTTAATTAATTTCCGTGTGGTGGTGACCGTGGCATGCAGGTTAAGTGTGTGGCTTAGCATGCTCGGAGCCCGGGTTCGATCCCCAGCCGCGGCGAAAGGTTTTTTTCAATAAAAAATTTTTCTGATCGGTCACCACCTCTCTGCAGGCAATGGCAAACCTCAGAGGTAAATAATGCCATGTAAAGCTTCTTGAGAACATGAACTTTAGCCGTTCGGAGTCGACATAAAACATGTAGGTCCAGTTCTCGGTGAATTGTCTGCAAACATTTAATAACACACACAACACAATTGATCATAAGAAGCTCGGTCAAAGTCCTTTCAAGGGCTGAAATGGCCAATTTGTTTTTTTTTTTTTTTTTTTTTTTTTTTAATTAATTTCAATGAACTACCAATTATTGAATTTTGCTTCCTTAACTTTTCTATTACTTCACTTACTTCTTGATAAGAGGATTCGCGGATTTATTTTACTTGGAATTTGCATTTCATATTCTTGTCCGATTTTATTTTCTATTACTTTTTTAATTTTTTCCCTTTCTTCTGCATTCTAACTTTCAATTATCAAAGCACCGTTGTGTTTATTTTCAATATTTAAAATTTGTAAGTCCGTTGGGTCTACCTGGTTATTTAAATCTTCTTTTGTTTTTTCACTCACTGTTTAATTTTTGGTTTCACAATTAAAGGAACAACTTTTTTTAATTCGGGCAGTGCAAGGTTATTATTTTGACTTGTTTTAACTATTTCCGCAAAAGATTGCTTCACTGGGTTATTCGCTGCATTAATATTGTTTATAATTTTCTTCACTTTTCCACACATTTTCTCACTCTGCTTCTTATTGCTCTCCAACTTTTTACATATTTTTCGCTTTGTTGCTTAAAACTTTAGTGGTGACCGTGGCATGCAGGTTAAGTGTGTGGCCTAGCATGCTCGGAGCCCGGGTTCGATCCCCAGCCGCGGCGAAAAGTTTTTTCAATAAAAAAAAAAAATTTGTCTGATCGGTCACCACCTCTCTGCAGACAATGGCAAACCTCAGAGAGTAAATAATGCCATGTAAAGCTTCTTGCGGTCAATTGTGTGCAAACATTTAATAACACACACAACACAATTGATCATAAGAACCTCGGTCAAAGTCCTTTCAAGGGCTGAAATGGCCAAATGGTCCAAAGCTAAAATTTAGAAAAAACTGTTGACTTAGTGTTTTTCTTCATAAAAAACAGTCACTTTAAATTTGGACGATTATATCTCCGCTAAAACAAAAGATACAAAATTTGGCGATATTTCGTCTGATGATCTCTTAATTATAGCTCCGCTACAACACATAACACGATACTAGTTCATATACCGTTGGAACATTTCATATTTTTTCTAAAATACAAAATTTAATTTTTTATCTTATGGTGTGTTGTTTAGATCCTGGATTAATAAAACTGGGAGGTGGGCGTGTCCTTGAGCGGATGACGTCCATTTTTCAAAGACATCTTTGTGTTGATATAAAACACATACATATCAAATTTTATTGTTGTAGGCTAATTATGAGCTGAGTTATGCAGTTTTCAATTTTCGCGTTGTATGGGAGGTAGGCGTGTCCGTGGGCGGATGATGTCCCCTTTTCAAAACCATCTTTGTTTTGTTATAAAAAACATATGTGCCAAATTTTAGCTCTGTAGGTTAAACAGAGGCTTATTTATTGCGTTTTCAATTTTTGGGTTGTATGGGAGGTGGGCGTGTCCGTAAGCGGATGACGTCCATTTTTCAAAGACATCTTTGTGTTGATATAAAACACATACATACCAAATTTTATTGTTGTAGGCTAATTATGAGCTGAGTTATGCTGTTTTCAATTTTCGCGTTATATGGGAGGTAGGCGTGTCCGTGGGCGGATTCCAAAAATATTCAATAGTGCAGATCCTTGGGTCCATGTGACCTTGTGTACTAAGTTTCATCCAATTATCTCAACTCCTTCTTCTTATCCTGTGTATACGGACAACACACAGACGGACAGACGGACGGACGGACGGACGGACGGACATGGATAGCTCGACTCACGTGGTGACGCTGATCAAGAATATATATACTTTTCTATACCGGACTCGCTTCGTTCTATGCGTTACAAACGTTTGCACAAAGTTAATATACCCTGACCTTTCAGGTTTAGGGTATAAAAATAGCATAGAAGACTGCATGATAACATGTGGCTTTTGTGCTAATTATTTTCACAAAACCTGCATTGATATTGACAATGATACTTTATTAGACTATCTTCTAAATTCTAAAAGCATTGTGTTCAAGTGTTATAATTGCATTGAAACTAATAGTGCTGTGCCAATAACTTCGCAAAATTCTGTTTTGGAATCAAATATGAACGAGTTAAAAATTCAAGTGATTCAACTCAGCGAAAATTTTGCTAAACTTCCATTGAACTCTGAAACAACTTTAAAACTGCAAAACTATCAATCAAAACAAAACTTCGAAAAATCGAATGCACCTCGCGCATCGCCTGCGAGTCATGACAAGATTAGACTCACTCGTTCTCGGGCTCGTGCCCTCGCTTCACCAAGCAATATTGCTGTTTCTTCTGCTTCTACTGACTTATCGGAGGTTGCGTCTAGTGCTAAACCGGTTTCGTCACCTAATTTCCCGAATGCTTCTCTTTCTTTTGCTGCTGCTATTAAATCTACTTCTGCTCACGATACAATAAGAGGTTCTGCTTCTCTAAATCATTGCCTACTTGCTCAAACTAATGCTGCTGTTGCTGCTGATGCTGCTGCCGTCGAAACTCAAACTAATATGATTCATACACAAGATGCTGCTTCTGTTCTAACTAATAGCAGTCAAGCTGATTATGGTTTTTCTGTTGTTAAAAATAGAAGGAAGAAAAATCACTCAAAAACAAAAACAAACTCATCACAAACGATGCAAATTTTCGGATCGGATTCAACCACTAACTTGAATGTGGTTCCAAATCTAAAATGGGTGCACCTATCAAGATTTCTTCCAGATACAAATTCGGATTATATTGTTAACCACATATCAGATATTATTTTTATTATTATTTACACTGTGCTAGTTGCAAAATCCATCAAACGGGGGACCCAGGGGGATAATATAATTCGAGTGCGCTGTTTCTAATGGTGCTATGCGTTTTTTTAAGTTAGCTCTAGTTTCCGAGTAATTCGAAAAACAAAATATCACTATTAAGGATAAAACCGAAGCAAATTTATTTTTTATTTTTTACAATTTATTAAAACTAAATCGATATAAATAGATAGAATAACCATTGTATCGACAAATATACATCAAATAAAAACAATTTGAAGAATACTTATTCGAATTAGTTGATTTAAGGGGGGACATTACATTCGCGGCAGAGAAAACAGACTTTTTTTAAAAATTCATAACTCAATCAAAAACAAACATTTTTCCAAATTTTTTTTATTATTGTAGAGAATTGAACAAATTACAAGAAAAAATTTCAAAAAAATAAAGTTTTCACTCCAACATGGTTGTATAGAGTTCCAAACAGGCGGCAGAGAAAAAAACGGGGCCTCGTGGTTGCAGCGCTAGGAGTCGCAAAAATTGTTCGATCTGGAAAAATATGACTTTTTTAAATCTTAAAAAAATTGGTTATCGTATGACAGGAGCTTTTTTGTTCGTCAAAAAATGAACCCGCTAGTGCCGCAACCAGTACGAAAAACATGGTTTCGAGATAAACGCGTTCGAAGTTTGTGAACAAAGAAAAAAGGTTAAAATTAAAAATGCCCGTAAAAATAGAATTTTAAGAGTATTTACTAAAATACAAAATTATAAAAAAAAGTCGATTTAAAAAACGGCCAATATCATGTCCCCCCTTAGAGTGATTTTCACGCAAAAAAATTAATACAAAGAAAAATTTTAATGGGCCCTTAAGCAATGACAACAGTTCATGGCTTTGAAGGTTTAGGGGAAGTGCATTTTTAAAGATAGCGTGGGCTAATGTCTACATTAGCTTATCGCTTGCTTTAATAAGTTGATGATCTTGAATGTTTCTATCATATCAAAGAGTTGAAACGTCTTAATTATGTGAAGCAAACTTCCATACAGGAATTTTTCCGGGAATTGCTTAATAGGCTGATACCCACACTATGGTGCAATATTATAAACAGAACTGATTAAGATCATCAACATACAACAAAAAATTACTGTGAGAAAAAAGAGATGTAATATCAATAATAAAGAGAATAAACAGCAGCGGTCCAAGGATACTCCCTTGCGGAACTCCAGAGGTAGCCACAGATGGAAATGATTTAACACTATCAAAGGCTACAACACACAGTCTATCCCGCCAGTATTGAGAGTAACCAATTGCCTACTTATCACTAGCTACTTTACTAGTTCTTTACGTACTAGCTACTTTTCTGTCCCTAGGTAATGCATAGACGGGTCAGTTGAATCTACTTCAAGCTCGTACTGTTTATTGTTTATGTTTTTTACGGCTTTCTCTCATGAAAATGGCTGATATTATTCAAAGCAACTTTTTCGGAAAAAAACATGATATATGAGGCTTTTCAATTTCATTGAACAACGTGAATACAAAATTGTAATAAATAAATACTATTTAACTGAACATTGATGTCTCAATGCCTAGGTTTTTTGGTTTTTTATATTTCTGACTAGCGAATAAGCTTGCCCTATAGCACTAGTGAAGTGGCTAGGGAATGGGAATGTAAAAGGTAGCAATTGACTCCCTCCTATGACATCTTCACGTAAAATTCGCCAGTTGAATGCAAAGAAAGTAGATTGAAGTAGAACTAGTACTGGCTACCTAGGGGCTAGTGAAATCGCTAGTTCTATACTAGTGCCAAATACTGCTGGGATTGAATAGATATGACCTCAACCACCTAAGAAAACTAGAGTGAAACCCCATATTTTCTAATTTCTTTATTAACATATAATGATTGACTTTGTCGAATGCTTTCGAAAAGTCTGTACAAATAACATCAACTTGACATCCCTCTCGAAACGATGATGTGCAATATTCAGAAAAAATTACCAGGTTGGAGACAGTCGAACGACCAGGCATGAAACCATTCTGCGAGATAGAAATATAATTCTTAACTGAGAAAAACTAAAAAAAAAAACAACGTTATTGTTTACAAATGGCCAATGGCTTAACAGGTTCGAACATTTTTATGTTATGACTCCATGATTTTTGGGTACAAAAGCAAACTTCTAAATAGGATGTTTGGGTTGAAATAGAAACTTATTTGATTTAGTCTGATGGTGGGTATTACAAAGAGTATTTTGGTTAAGTACACGGATGTAATTTTTCGTTACAATTCACAGAGGAATTAAATAAATTGTCAAGAATTACAAATTTTTTCTTCGTGGGTCTAAAATTTTGATTTTCAAAATACTCGAAAATAAGAGCTAACCTAAAAAAACGCTTAGCACCATTAGAATCAGCATACTCGAATTAGGTTATCCCCCCGGGTCCCCCGTTTGATGAGAAAAAAAAGTGTCCGATTCGAGCACAGTGTTATTAATCTTATAATTAAAATTACAAAATTAATTTGTATATATACATATATTAAGCACTAGCTGCCAGGGCTATCGGCTCTATAAAAGAAAAGTAATGTGTAGCATATATTTATACAATTATATGATTAATTATGCTAGCTTTAAATTTTAAATATTCAACTTAAGGTGTTTTACAAATTTGCATATAATTTCTATGTTTTTTGCTGTAAAGTTGCTAAGTATTTCATGTTGCGGAGGCGGAGGCATGTTGGCGGAGGTTCTCCTCGCAGGATGTGTTGGTGTGTGGCGATTGTATGTCCGAGTCGAAGTCTGGAGAAAATCTTTATTTTATTTTTCTCTGTTTCCGTTGAATACAATGCTGGCAACATATGTCGGTTGACCGCAGTGTAGTGATGATGATTGTATTGATACCAATTTTGTTTTTTAGATGCATGCAGTGTGTGTATCATATGCATGCGGAGGTCTAAATTTTCAATAGTCGGATCCAAAGTAATGGGAGCTGAGCAAGCATCTTTCGCTGCTTTGTCCGCGTATTCATTGCCAGGGATACCGATATGGGCTGGTGTCCAAAAAAGTTTTAGTTGAGAATCGTTGTTTATTAGCAGGTCTCTGATTTTGTTAACTGTATTCCATTTGAGTGAAGATGGATTAGCGACTGCTCGAAGTACTGAAAGGCTATCGGTACATACAAGGGTTTTTTTGTTTGACAACAAAGCCGTTCTAATTGCTGAGAGAATTGCTGAAGCCTCTACTGTGAAGATTGACGAAAAGCTTGGCAAAGTTTGAAGCAACAAAGTATTACCATTTCCATCAACCACAGCGTATCCTGTGCGTGTGCTATCGAGTTTTGAGCCATCTGTGAACAGCAGGTTGTGCCAGCCTATAGATTTGTATTTTGCTAGTCGCTCGTAGAATAATTGCGAAAGTATTTCAGGTGTGGTTTCAGACCTTTTTGTAATCGGAAAGGCTACAGTCGCAGGATGTACTTTCAATTTTCCAGGGTGGGTGGTGTATTGTTGATTTCATAGGGAAATATAACACTCCTTTCTCTTTTGCAATCGTGAGAGTTTCGGTGAGTGCTGATGTAATCTGAGGGTTTTTTTTCGATGCTTGCGATTGGTGTATATCCACGTCAATGACTGAGTTTCTAGAAAAAAGCACTTTAGGTATGAGTTTCATCTTGATTTCTGTAGTTCTTTCTTCAATGGAGGGTAATCCTGATTCTGCTAACAGGTTCTGAATGGGTGTGGTACGATATGCAAAAATGCTAGCTCTGGCAGCTTGGTGGTATATTGGTTTTTTAATGTTTAAAGTAGTTTTCGGACTTTTTCCATATAGATATAAACCGTAATCTATTTTACTTAACACAAGAGTTCTAGTCAAATATATAAGAGTATTAATATGTACATGGCTCCTTATTCTAGACAGATATGAAATTAAGTTAACCCTGGCAGCAAGAGCTTTTTTAAGATGCATTAAGTGATCTTTCCATAAGTAGTTACAAGAAAAGTTGTCCTAAAATGTTTAGTTTTTTTACATTTTGAACTTCAAAGTTATTTATTTTTATTGTGTGAAGAAGATTGTCACATTTTCTTTTTTTGCAGATATGAAATTTGCTTGTTTTTTCAAAAGATATTTTCGCGCCCGATTTCTCGGACCATTCAAATATATTATACAGTAGTGCTTCTAGGATTCTGTTAGTATCAAAATTATCATTTTGTTTACATAAAATATACAAGTCGTCAGCATATAAGCAGTGATCGACATAGTTGGTTTTTGATATAATCTTACTGATTTCGTTAAATGCTACAGAAAAAAGGATGACAGACAAGGGAGATCCTTGTGGGATTCCATTATTGAACGGGAATAGTTTCGAAAGGGTATTCTTTATTCGTACTTTGAATTTTCTATTTGAAAGAAATGATTTTACATAGTTGTAAATTTTCGGTCCGATTCCCCAGGATTTAAGACAGTCGAGTATGACATGTGGGCCAATACGGTCGAAAGCTTTTTCGAAGTCTAAGGAAAGTATAGAAACATGTTTTTTTGCTGAGAGGGCTTCAGAAACAAAGAAATCGATGTGTAAAAGAGCGTCTACACATCCCCTGTTTGACCTAAACGCAACCTGATTAACAAAAATTAAGTTATTGGTTTCTGTGAACCAAGAGATTCTGTTTGCGATTATTCTGTCTAGAATTTTGGATAAACATGATAATAATGAGATAGGACGGTAAGAATTTACAGTTGTTATTTCTTTGTTAGGTTTTTTTATTGGAATAACGGTTGCGACTTTCCAGTCTTGAGGTATTATTCCCGTTTCAAAGATATTGTTATATAAATTCAACAATCTATTTTTTCCAAGCGGTGATAGATACTTGATCATTTTATATGAGATTCTATCATAACCAGGAGTTTTTCCTTTGACCTTGCTGAGGCATATCTGGAGTTCCATTGAGGATATATTATCTTCGATTTTATTTGCGGATTGATTGTTTGTTGTAAAAAAGGGGTTTCTGTTGTTAACTAATTTTTTTAAAGTGTTATATTGGTTAGAGAAGTTGCTGTCTAATGAATATTTTGACCACTCGTTGGCTATGTGATTTGCAATGTCTGTTGGTTCTGTTATTGCTATATTGGTTATGATGAATGACCATTATTTGTTGAGATGGGTTTCTATTTGAAAGTCGGTTTATTTTACTCCACAGTTCAGATATTGATGAATCTCTGTTGATAGAGCCAGTGAAATTTTTAAAACTAATTGCTTTTTTATTTAAGTTTATAATTCTTAAAAAACATATTTTTTAAGAATTATATTTTGAGCTTTTAATGCCAAATAATTCATGAAGTAACAGGTTTTTGCTACAACAACAAAATTCTTAGCAGAACAACCGAGCAGACTATACCATGGTTTCGTCGGACGCTACTCCGACTCATCAGTAGTCTCTGGTGGTTCATGCAGTCCACTAACTTTGAGAAGCTAATAAATGCAACTGCCGCAAAACCAAAATGGAATTCCGATGCACTTTTCACTTAATCAAAGCAGTGTTTTTCTACTCTTCTGCTAGTCGCAGAATTTCAAAAAGTTGACTGCATTGATTCTGCAAAGATTTTGTTGTTGCGCTTTTTGTTTACTTCTTTATCACGTGTCCATCTAGGTTCCAACATTTTGTTGGTATTAAACCATAGAAGGCGTGAAGAAGGTTTTTTGAAAGCAGATGTTTATTATATGCGCAAACATATAATTACTCATCATGTTTTCGTAGGTTTAGCTCGCACCAGTTTACATGAGTTATAAAATTGTGGCAGTTTACTTTGTTTATTTAAGTTTATAATTCTTAAAAAACATATTTTTTAAGAATTATATTTTGAGCTTTTAATGCCAAATAATTCATGAAGTAACAGGTTTTTGCTACAACAACAAAAGTCTTAGCAGAACAACCGAGCAGACTATACCATGGTTTCGTCGGACGCTACTCCGACTCATCAGTAGTCTCTGGTGGTTCATGCAGTCCACTAACTTTGAGAAGCTAATAAATGCAACTGCCGCAAAACCAAAATGGAATTCCGATGCACTTTTCACTTAATCAAAGCAGTGTTTTTCTACTCTTCTGCTAGTCGCAGAATTTCAAAAAGTTGACTGCATTGATTCTGCAAAGATTTTGTTGTTGCGCTTTTTCTTTACTTCTTTATCACGTGTCCATCTAGGTTCCAACATTTTGTTGGTATTAAACCATAGAAGGCGTGAAGAAGGTTTTTTGAAAGCAGATGTTTATTATATGCGCAAACATATAATTACTCATCATGTTTTCGTAGGTTTAGCTCGCACCAGTTTACATGAGTTATAAAATTGTGGCAGTTTACTTTGTTTATTTAAGTTTATAATTCTTAAAAAACATATTTTTTAAGAATTATATTTTGAGCTTTTAATGCCAAATAATTCATGAAGTAACAGGTTTTTGCTACAACAACAAAATTCTTAGCAGAACAACCGAGCAGACTATACCATGGTTTCGTTTCAAAAAACCTTCTTCACGCCTTCTATGGTTTAATACCAACAAAATGTTGGAACCTAGATGGACACGTGATAAAGAAGTAAACAAAAAGCGCAACAACAAAATCTTTGCAGAATCAATGCAGTCAACTTTTTGAAATTCTGCGACTAGCAGAAGAGTAGAAAAACACTGCTTTGATTAAGTGAAAAGTGCATCGGAATTCCATTTTGGTTTTGCGGCAGTTGCATTTATTAGCTTCTCAAAGTTAGTGGACTGCATGAACCACCAGAGACTACTGATGAGTCGGAGTAGCGTCCGACGAAACCATGGTATAGTCTGCTCGGTTGTTCTGCTAAGAATTTTGTTGTTGTAGCAAAAACCTGTTACTTCATGAATTATTTGGCATTAAAAGCTCAAAATATAATTCTTAAAAAATATGTTTTTTAAGAATTATAAACTTAAATAAACAAAGTAAACTGCCACAATTTTATAACTCATGTAAACTGGTGCGAGCTAAACCTACGAAAACATGATGAGTAATTATATGTTTGCGCATATAATAAACATCTGCTTTCAAAAAACCTTCTTCACGCCTTCTATGGTTTAATACCAACAAAATGTTGGAACCTAGATGGACACGTGATAAAGAAGTAAACAAAAAGCGCAACAACAAAATCTTTGCAGAATCAATGCAGTCAACTTTTTGAAATTCTGCGACTAGCAGAAGAGTAGAAAAACACTGCTTTGATTAAGTGAAAAGTGCATCGGAATTCCATTTTGGTTTTGCGGCAGTTGCATTTATTAGCTTCTCAAAGTTAGTGGACTGCATGAACCACCAGAGACTACTGATGAGTCGGAGTAGCGTCCGACGAAACCATGGTATAGTCTGCTCGGTTGTTCTGCTAAGAATTTTGTTGTTGTAGCAAAAAACTGTTACTTCATGAATTATTTGGCATTAAAAGCTCAAAATATAATTCTTAAAAAATATGTTTTTTAAGAATTATAAACTTAAATAAACAAAGTAAACTGCCACAATTTTATAACTCATGTAAACTGGTGCGAGCTAAACCTACGAAAACATGATGAGTAATTATATGTTTGCGCATATAATAAACATCTGCTTTCAAAAAACCTTCTTCACGCCTTCTATGGTTTAATACCAACAAAATGTTGGAACCTAGATGGACACGTGATAAAGAAGTAAACAAAAAGCGCAACAACAAAATCTTTGCAGAATCAATGCAGTCAACTTTTTGAAATTCTGCGACTAGCAGAAGAGTAGAAAAACACTGCTTTGATTAAGTGAAAAGTGCATCGGAATTCCATTTTGGTTTTGCGGCAGTTGCATTTATTAGCTTCTCAAAGTTAGTGGACTGCATGAACCACCAGAGACTACTGATGAGTCGGAGTAGCGTCCGACGAAACCATGGTATAGTCTGCTCGGTTGTTCTGCTAAGAATTTTGTTGTTGTAGCAAAAACCTGTTACTTCATGAATTATTTGGCATTAAAAGCTCAAAATATAATTCTTAAAAAATATGTTTTTTAAGAATTATAAACTTAAATAAACAAAGTAAACTGCCACAATTTTATAACTAATTGCTTTTTGTTTTTTCATTTCTTTTCTGAATTTGGCATTGTTTTTTTTTTAAAGCAATTAAATTTTCATTTATGGGGTTATTTTTAAAAGCATACCAGGTAACCATTTTATCTTTTCTTAGTTTTGATAATTCTTTATTCCACCAAGGGACGTTATGAGTTCTTGTTGTACGGCTTTGAGGAATATAGAGATTTGCTGCAACACGAATTGCTCTTACTATTGAGGCTGCTTCTTTATTACTGTGGTAAGCGGGACGTCTAAGCATGAGTTCAGAATCTGTTTTTATCGAAAAGTTTTTCCAATCAGCAAAGTCAAGGAGAAATTTTGATGGATATTTGTTTGATATGGATGGGTTTTGTGAATATGAAATATGTAATATAATGGGAAAATGATCGCTATTATATAGATCGGATAAGACCTTCCATGATGTAATAGGGAAGAGGGTTGGGGAGCAGCAGGAAATGTCTATATGGGTGAAGGTTCTATGGGTGGAGAAATGAGTCGGCCGGCCATCATTCAATATGCAAAGATCAGATTGGATAAGGGCGCTTTCAACAGTGTTTCCTCGATTATTATTGTATTGGGAACCCCATAGTGTGTTCCAACTATTGAAGTCACCTAACACAAGCAGTGGTGTGTTTATAGAAAGGAATATATGTGTTAAATCCCTGGAGTTAAACGATTGAGTGGGAGGAATGTAAAAAGAAATAACGGTGAATTTTATTTTTAATTGAATTTCGATAGCGATTAATTGAAAACTAGAATTTATATTAAGTAGGTTATGTGGAATATTACTTTTAATAAAGATACCGACGCCCTGTTTGGCTGAGTTTTTTGGTGGTATTGGGTTAAAAAGATATTTGCAGTGTGTTTCTTGTAGTGATATAAAATCCGGATTGAGCTATTTTTGTAGGAGCTGGAAATCATTTATATTGTTCATGAAACCTTTGATGTTCCATTGCAATATTTTAAAATCCATTGGGAATTGAAATATGACTCTTCACTTTTATAAACGAAAATTTATAAAAGGAGAGATTTTGTTGTAAAGAGCATAATCTTGTAGTTAAATTGAATTTGCAATTGAATAGAAATAATAATCGTTATTATTGATTAATATTTGTGTTAAGTTCGAGAGAGGTGACATGTTATTATTTGTTGTAGTGGTATTATGGAAATTTGTTGTATTTTCAGTGTTTTCGTGAGAGGAGTGATCAAGAGTGCTTTTGGTGTTTTCATTGTTTTCTTTGTTGGATTTGTCGTTGTCGGTGTGTGTCAAAGTTTGTTGTACATTAGAATTTGTATATGTTGATGGTACTGTTTCAGTTGTTGTTACGTTTTTTTGAGAGTCTGTAACGGTTCTCTTTGAAGTAGAATTGGTTGGTGGCTGAGGTGTGATGGTGTTCTTAGTTATTTCTGGTTTTGGCGTATTATGTATGATTCTAACTGTTTTTGCATAAGAAATTTCACGTGGTGGGACGGGAGTGGAGTTTTTTCTTTGTACTTACGAAGGTCCTGGCCCATAGTACATTTTTCTAGTGTTTTAATTTTTAGTATTTCTTTGGTTTGTATAAATCTTGGGCAGTTTTTATCTGATGCTGGGTGGTCGCCTGAATAATTGGCGCAAAGTATACGGGTGCATTTTTCGGGATTATGTGGGGGTAGATTGCAGTCGCAACATGTGGGATTATTTGTGCATCTTTTTTGTGTATGTCCAAGCCGTTGGCATAAAGTGTATAAGGTTGCACTTTGACTTTATACCAGGCGACATCTACCGAGGAAGACAATTTGAAAAGATCAAAAGTCAACACTATTTGACCACTAAATGTTGGTTTTCCATCGTTTAGACGGGTAAACTTATAAACAGATGTTACACCTTGGCTTTTCATTTCGTCAATTATTTATTTTTCTGAAACATGAGACAAACACGGGGCGTATATTACTCCCTTAACAGAGTTAAGACTCTGATGAAGTTCAACATTGATCGGGCACATGTTTGATAAAATTTTTGTTTTTAAGAATTTTTCAGCTGCGCGAGTACTACGCACCAGTAAGAGTAAGCTTCCATCTCTTAGTTGGGATATTGAATCAATTTCGGTAGAAATTGCTTCGAGACCTTTTTTAATAGCGAAAGGGCTAAGTTTGGTAAGGGGAGCATTATTGTCACCCGATGTTATGATTAAATATTTTGGGTTATTGGTTGGGGAATTCCTAGCAGGAAGAGCAGGGAAAGGTTCACCTCTATTTTCTGATTTTTTTTCTTTTTGTTGGCACATCACTATAATCAGTCAAAAGATTAAATCTATTTGACATTCTGTCCGGTGGCCCAGGGGCCATGTTTTAATTTAAATTGTTTTTACGCTTTTTATGTTATAAATTTGACAATGAATGAGAAAATAAAAACACAACACACTTGTGTTAACTGAAGGGAAACACCGTTAAATAAGTGTAGACAAAATTAAGAATTAGTAATTATGTTTTTTTGGAGGTTTAATGGCCTGTACTTTTTATTGCAATTTTTTAAAGAAAAATAAAAAATTCAATTTTTTCCCGACGTTTCGTCACTTTTTTGGCGACATCTTCAGGGGAGATCTTTTAATTTTTTCTAAAAACACATATATAAAAGATTTTACAAACATATCATTAAATTACATATAATAATAACTTACATTAACAATTTTAAATTACATTATTAAAACACTTAACATTTATAAACAATTATTTTATAATAAACATTTTTTCAAACTAACTATTTAAAACTACTGCATAGTTGTTATTGATTTTGTCTGTGTCTTCTTTGAAGTTTATTGTCTTATCCGCTTTTTGTTGTATTCGTAAACTTTCTAAAGTTAGTCTTTTGTTTATTCTGTTCTCTACGTCTAAAATTTCCACAGCATCAAAATCAGCTGTGTGGCCTGTTTCAGATATATGTTGTGCTAGCGCTGTTGTTGTTTTTTTGTTTTTTATGTCCAGTTTGTGTTCTGTCATTCTTATTTTGAGCGCTCTTTTTGTTGTCCCTATGTATATTTTGTCACAGTTTTCTTGCTCAGTGCCTTTGCATTTTACTTCATAAACAACGTTATGTTTGTCCTCTTTCCTTATTTGCGTTTTTGTTTTTGTAAAAATTTGGTCTAAAGTTTTGTTTGATCTGTATGCAAATGTTGTGTTGTTCGCTCTCGTTATGTTCTGGATGTGTCTGTTGCTCGTGAGTTTAGGTATATATGTAATGCCGTGGTATTTTTTGTCTTCTTGTTCAGGGTTGCCAGACTGTTTATTATGTTCTGTGACTTGTTTGTTTTGTTTATTTTTCAAAATTCTTGAATTAATAAGTGAGTTAGTCAGGTGTTTAGGGTAGTCGTTGTTATTTAGTATTGTTTTAACTTTTTTTATGTTTTGTTTTAGAAATTGTGTATCTGTCAATGTAAAAACTTTATTAATTAAATTTGTTGCTGTGTTAATTTTTTGTTGTATTGGTTGCGTGGAGTGGTAATTCATTAATCTGCCTGAAGAGGTTGCTTTTGAAAACCAGTCAAAAATTATTTGATTGTTTTTCCTATGCAAAATTCTAATGCAAAATTGCATAGGAAAAACAATCAAATAATTTTTGACTGGTTTTCAAAAGCAACCTCTTCAGGCAGATTAATGAATTACCACTCCACGCAACCAATACAACAAAAAATTAACACAGCAACAAATTTAATTAATAAAGTTTTTACATTGACAGATACACAATTTCTAAAACAAAACATAAAAAAAGTTAAAAGAATACTAAATAACAACGACTACCCTAAACACCTGACTAACTCACTTATTAATTCAAGAATTTTGAAAAATAAACAAAACAAACAAGTCACAGAACATAATAAACAGTCTGGCAACCCTGAACAAGAAGACAAAAAATACCACGGCATTACATATATACCTAAACTCACGAGCAACAGACACATCCAGAACATAACGAGAGCGAACAACACAACATTTGCATACAGATCAAACAAAACTTTAGACCAAATTTTTACAAAAACAAAAACGCAAATAAGGAAAGAGGACAAACATAACGTTGTTTATGAAGTAAAATGCAAAGGCACTGAGCAAGAAAACTGTGACAAAATATACATAGGGACAACAAAAAGAGCGCTCAAAATAAGAATGACAGAACACAAACTGGACATAAAAAACAAAAAAACAACAACAGCGCTAGCACAACATATATCTGAAACAGGCCACACAGCTGATTTTGATGCTGTGGAAATTTTAGACGTAGAGAACAGAATAAACAAAAGACTAACTTTAGAAAGTTTACGAATACAACAAAAAGCGGATAAGACAATAAACTTCAAAGAAGACACAGACAAAATCAATAACAACTATGCAGTAGTTTTAAATAGTTAGTTTGAAAAAATGTTTATTATAAAATAATTGTTTATAAATGTTAAGTGTTTTAATAATGTAATTTAAAATTGTTAATGTAAGTTATTATTATATGTAATTTAATGATATGTTTGTAAAATCTTTTATATATGTGTTTTTAGAAAAAATTAAAAGATCTCCCCTGAAGATGTCGCCAAAAAAGTGACGAAACGTCGGGAAAAAATTGAATTTTTTATTTTTCTTTAAAAAATTGCAATAAAAAGTACAGGCCATTAAACCTCCAAAAAAACATAATTGAACATCTAAACTGGCCCACAAAATATATATTAAGAATTAGTAACTTTCTAACACACGTCTGATCGCTACGAATGATAGTCGGTGACTGCACATATCAGATAAATTAAACATAACAGCGTCTCAATTTAAATGTTTTCCTCTCATCAAAAAAGATGCCGACATGAGTAACAGATCTTATGTTAATTTTAAACTTGGTTATCCGGCTCAATATCTCGATCGAATCATGGATGCCTCGGCATGGCCTTATAATGTCAGAGTAAAAAATTTTATAAATAAACCATTGCCAAAAAACTCAGAAATCAAAATCGGCTCCCTAGATCAAATGACGCTAGACCAAATGACAACATGATTTCATCTACTTCTAATCTTCTTATTTGTTATCACAATATTGGTGGCTTACGAACGAAAGCTACAAATTTTGTATTATTTTCATCTTCGCTTCAGCATGACGTTATTGCGCTCACTGAACCGTGGCTATCAGATAAGTTCAACAACGCTGAATACTTCAATTTAAATCAGTACAATGTCTTTAGAAAAGATCGATGCCCCCTCTCATCTGGACTTAGAAGAGGAGGCAGGGTTTTAATGGTTGTCCGCTCTACGATTTCCTGCACGCAGATTGATTTGCCTTTTTCGAGTACACATCATAGCTTGGATCAGTTAATTGTAAAATTAAACTTACATAATTATCATGAAATTTTCTTTATATTAAGTTATATACCACCTTGCAGTGCTCTTGATTTGTACAAAACACATTAAGATAACTGTATTAGTATTTTAAATTATCTTAAAGCTAATCAGCATGTAATTATTATGGGTGATTTCAATCTCCCCGATATAACTGGATTTACGAAGACGATTTGCATTATTGGCTACCTTACAATGTTACTACCACATGTGAGAGCGAGGTAATTGATAATCTGGCAGAATTTAATCTTCGCCAAACTAATGGTATTCAAAATAGTTTAAATCGCACTCTGGATCTGGTTTTCGTTGACAGTGAATTGAATGCGGATGTCAACTACCTAAGCTCTCCATCCTTGCCTAACTCAAATCATCACAATGCCTTATGCCTTAGTGTTAAGTTCTATAATTATATGAAACCAGTAAATGAAAATAGTCTTAGTTTTGTTTTTGCTTAAGGCGATTTTCTTAGGATTTCAAATCTCTTGAGCGCAGTCGATTGGTTGTCAGTCTTAAGCAATAATAATAATCTTTTAGTTAGTAATAACTTTTTTTTGAACAAGCTTAATGAAGCTATCCATCTATATATTCCTAAAGTTTCATTAAGGAATTCTTCAAAACCAATATGGTTCAATAAAGAACTAATTAATATAAATAATAAGAAGAATAAAGCATATAAACTCTATAGGAAATCTGATAACAATTCAATTCTTCTAAATAACTATCGATCTCTTCAAAGAAAATTTGATTTTTTAAATAAATTCTTATACAAAAGTTATATCTTTCAGATTGAACGCCAGCTCAAAAATAACAGCAAAAGTTTTTGGCATTTTATTAACAGCAAAAAAAAGTCAACGGGTATTCCAAATACCATTAATTATAAGGGTAATACAACATCCAACCCCCTTTCTATTTGCAATCTTTTCGCAGAATTTTTAAAATCAGTTTATATTTGATCTGATATTATCTCAGATACTTACGCTTACTCATATGTAAATTCACCTTTATTAATAGGTAGCCTAAATCTTAGCTTACTAGAAGTTTCCGAAGGCTTAAAACAATTGAATCAGGATAAACAGTCTGGGATAGACGGATTTTCACCCATACTCTTAAAAAATTGCGCTAACTCGTTAGCTTTACCTCTTATGATGATCTTCAATCAGTCACTTAAGGAAGGCAAATTTTTAGATAGTTGGATAACCACCTTTATAATACCGATTCATAAATCTGGTTCAAAGAATGAGGTCACTAACTATCGCCCAATTTGTAAAATATCTACCATTCCGAAACTTTTTGAAAAATTAGTCTACAACAGACTTACTTTTTTAGTGACGGAGTTAATATCACCGTTTCAGCATGGCTTCTTTCAGGGAAGGTCTACAACTACAAATTTAGCAATATTTACAAAATATATTTTTAACTGTTTTGAGAATGGACATCAATATGACGTTATATTCACGGACTTTTCAAAAGCATTTGACAGTGTTCATCATGACTTAATGTTAAAAAACTCAAATTCATTGGATTTCACTCTAATTTACTTAAGTGGTTACCTACCTTTTTGGTCGTACTCAATTTGTTCGTATTAATAATTTCCTATCTAATGCGATAATGGTCTCTTCTGGTGTCCCGCAGGGTAGCCACCTGGGACCACTTCTGTTTTTATTATTTATAAACGATATTCCCAAAATGTTGACTTTTTCTCAATGTTTAATGTACGCCGATGACATAAAAATTTTTTCTGTTATAAAAGATACAAATGATAGTATAAATATGGAGAGGGATCTGTCCCAACTATCTTCCTGGTGCAATTTATTGCCCATCAATTTATCTAAATGCCAAAGCATGACATTTTGCCGAATTAATTCTCCTGCATTTTACCCATATAAGCTGGGAAATACGACTTTGTTAAGAATAACCGAGAAAAAGATCTTGGAGTAATTTTTGATATCAAACTCACATTTTCAAGTCACATTGACTATATTGTTGCAAAGGCCAATGGTATGTTAGGTTTTATAATCAGGAACTCGAAAGACCTTTGTGATCCTTTTTCTCTTAAAGCTTTATTTTTTGCCTTTTTAAGGTCTATTTTAGAATATTGTTGCATAATATGGGATCCCTTTTATGCATGTGCTTCTAACAGAATCGAGAAAATTCAGAGACGTTTTACGAGATTTGCAATAAGTCGCTTGAGATGGAATACTGATATGCCTGAATATAGAGCTAGAAGGTTCCTTCTGGGAATACAATCTTTAGTCATCCGGCGAAAATATTATGCTATTATGTTTGTGAGAGATATAATTTGCTTTGATATTAATTGTTCTTTTCTACTTTATCAAATTTCTTTTCACATACCTTCTCGTGTTCTAAGGGCTCAAAATTTATTTTATGAACCTTTTCATAGAGTGAATTACAGCATGAATGAACCTATAACGCGTTGCTTAAGACTGGCAAACTCTGTGTGCCAAGATATAGATTTTAATCTTGGTTTAAGTAGAGGTGTGTTTAAAAATTCTTTGCTTTTATATTTTAACATTATATATTATAACTCTAGAGAATAACTTTAATTTGTATCTAATTGATAAATTCACTTAAGTTATTTAGTGTATCATTTTCATTTCATTTTCATTTCATTTTCATTTCATTTTCATTTCATTTTCATTTCATTTTCATTTCATTTTCATTTCATTTTCATTTCATTTTCATTTCATTTTCATTTCATTTTCATTTCATTTTCATTTCATTTTCATTTCATTTTCATTTCATTTTCATTTCATTTTCATTTCATTTTCATTTCATTTTCATTTCATTTTCATTTCATTTTCATTTCATTTTCATTTCATTTTCATTTCATTTTCATTTCATTTTCATTTCATTTTCATTTCATTTTCATTTCATTTTCATTTCATTTTCATTTCATTTTCATTTCATTTTCATTTCATTTTCATTTCATTTTCATTTCATTTTCATTTCATTTTCATTTCATTTTCATTTCATTTTCATTTCATTTTCATTTCATTTTCATTTCATTTTCATTTCATTTTCATTTCATTTTCATTTCATTTTCATTTCATTTTCATTTCATTTTCATTTCATTTTCATTTCATTTTCATTTCATTTTCATTTCATTTTCATTTCATTTTCATTTCATTTTCATTTCATTTTCATTTCATTTTCATTTCATTTTCATTTCATTTTCATTTCATTTTCATTTCATTTTCATTTCATTTTCATTTCATTTTCATTTCATTTTCATTTCATTTTCATTTCATTTTCATTTCATTTTCATTTCATTTTCATTTCATTTTCATTTCATTTTCATTTCATTTTCATTTCATTTTCATTTCATTTTCATTTCATTTTCATTTCATTTTCATTTCATTTTCATTTCATTTTCATTTCATTTTCATTTCATTTTCATTTCATTTTCATTTCATTTTCATTTCATTTTCATTTCATTTTCATTTCATTTTCATTTCATTTTCATTTCATTTTCATTTCATTTTCATTTCATTTTCATTTCATTTTCATTTCATTTTCATTTCATTTTCATTTCATTTTCATTTCATTTTCATTTCATTTTCATTTTCATTTCATTTTCATTTCATTTTCATTTCATTTTCATTTCATTTTCATTTCATTTTCATTTCATTTTCATTTCATTTTCATTTCATTTTCATTTCATTTTCATTTCATTTTCATTTCATTTTCATTTCATTTTCATTTCATTTTCATTTCATTTTCATTTCATTTTCATTTCATTTTCATTTCATTTTCATTTCATTTTCATTTCATTTTCATTTCATTTTCATTTCATTTTCATTTCATTTTCATTTCATTTTCATTTCATTTTCATTTCATTTTCATTTCATTTTCATTTCATTTTCATTTCATTTTCATTTCATTTTCATTTCATTTTCATTTCATTTTCATTTCATTTTCATTTCATTTTCATTTCATTTTCATTTCATTTTAATTTCATTTTCATTTCATTTTCATTTCATTTTCCAAAAAGAACTATAATTAAGAAAAAAATAAAAGATACTGAAGTATCAAAAATCTTTCACCAGACGAAGCTTTCGCTGTGTTGGTCGATAGCGATTAATCTACTCACCGGAATCGCAATTCAGAAAATCAATTAAGCATATTAATCAGAAAATATTTCCATGTTATGACCTCGTACACGCTTTGAAACAATTTGGCTATACCGGAAATCTTGTATTTCTGAAACACATGCTGAAATCCGCTTACAGTCACTTATCGATCACACGATTAATAGGCTCTGTTTCGCATTGAAAGAAATCTTGCTCTTGACTCTCCAAGCCAGTGATGCTATGAGATATTGAAAGTGTACCTCTATAAATGAGGAAAACGTACCTTTTTAGCCAAAAACGTACTTTTTTTGAAAATGATTAGTAAAATGCTAAATAAGCGCCATATCAGCTAAAATCTCATGTTTTTTAATTAAGTATAACGGCTGTGTTAGCGGGCGCGCACTGTAGCTGCTCAAAAGAGAGTGCCAGGCAACGGGCCTGAAAAGTGCCGAAGAACAATCGAGTCTGAGCTCAGCAGCGGCGAGTCACGAACTCATTGTCTTAGTTGTTAATTTGCACCCCGACTCAGCAGACGCGAAATACAATTGTGAAGCAATTGTGTTAGATCAAATATTTGTAACAATAAATATTCAACCTAATTATTAAATTCATGTTTTATTTGTGGAATTGATTTGTTTCTTTATCGTGTATTTTTTCCGCAATTGAAATCATAGGCTAGTTTATTTCTAATTTATTATACTTACCCTAAACCTGAAAGGTCAGGGTATATTAACTTTGTGCAAACGTTTGTAACGCATAGAACGAAGCGAGTCCGGTATAGAAAACTATATATATTCTTGATCAGCGTCACCACGTGAGTCGAGCTATCCATGTCCGTCCGTCCGTCCGTCCGTCTGTGTGTTGTCCGTATACACAGGATAAGAAGGAGTTGAGATAATTGAATAAAACTTGGTACACATGGTCACATGGACCCAAGGATCTGCACTATTGAATATTTTTGGAATCCGCCCACGGCCACGCCTACCTCCCATACAACGCAAAAATTTAAAACTGCATAACTCAGCTCATAATAAGCCTACAACAATAAAATTTGGTATGTATGTTTTTTATAGCAACACAAAGATGTCTTCGAAAAATGGACGTCATCTGCTTACGGACACGCCCACCTCCCATACAACCCAAAAATTGAAAACGCAATTAATAAGCCTCTGTTTAACCTACAGAGCTAAAATTTGGCACATATGTTTTTTGAAACAAAACAAAGATGGTTTTGAAAAGTGGACATCATCCGCCCACGGACACGCCTACCTCCCATACAACGCGAAAATTGAAAACTACATAACTCAGCTCATAATTAGCCTACAACAATAAAATTTGATATGAATGTGTTTTATACAAACACAAAGATGTCTTTGAAAAATAAACGTAATCCGCTCACGGACACGCCCACCTCCCATACAACCCAAAAATTTAAAACGCAATAAATAAGCCTCTGTTTTACCTGCAGAGCTAAAATTTTGCACGTATGTTTTTTATGACAAGACAAAGATGGTTTTGAAAAGTGGACGTCATCCGCCTACGGACACGCCTATTTCCCATACAACCCAAAAAGATTTAAACTCAATAAATAAGGTTATGTTTGTCATAGAGAAATTAAATTTGGTATGCATGTATTTTATACCAAAACTAAGGTGTGTTCAAAAATTGGAAGTAATCCGTCCATGAACACGCCCACTTACCATAGGGAAAGCACAATTAAGGCATTAACTGTGAGCTACAGGAATAAAACTTGGTATGTGTAAATTTTTCATCAACATTTAAATGCATATAAAATATACCCTGCAAACATTTTTAATCGCCTGAGAATCTCCAGCGAATCGCTTGGAAGATGAAACGATCGCCGGCGAGCTCTTCTGAGAGTCTTCCGGGAATCGCCGAATGTAAGCAGCTGAAGCCATAAAAGCGATTCGCGGGGAAGATTCGCCAACGAATCGCCAATAGGAGTCTTAAGCGATTCGCCTGGAAGATTCGCGAACGATTCGCCGAGAGGAGTCTTATCTTAAGCGATTCGCCGGGAAGATTCGCCGAGAAGAGTCTGAGGCGATTCGCCAGGAAGAGTCAAGAACGATTCGCTGAGAGGAGTTTTAAGCGATTCGCCGGGAAGATTCGCCAACGAATCGCCGAGAAGAGTCTTAAGCGATTCGCCCGGAAGAGTCGCACACGAATCGGCAGAAGGGGTTTAAAGCGATTCGCCAACAAGAGTGGCAAAGAAATCGCTTTATAGGTCCTTAGCGATTTGTTGTAGAGCATCGTTGTTGAACGTTACAAGTTGTTGCAAGTTTGAACTAGCCGACTCTTCAGACGTTGTTTTATCCCAGTTTCATTAAGTTTTTAAAAGTTAAATTTTTTGATTAATTTAAACGATTTTTCAGAGCCTGCTTCATGTTACAATGATAGATTTTGAAAGCTTTTTAAAAAGCCATCTTCCAACGATCGCCGGAATGAGCTTAGGAAGATTTTGAAAATTTTTTGAATTGCGCATTCATCCCTTGGGCGATCAAAAAGCGATCCATCTTCCAACGATCGCCGGAATGAGCGCAAGAAGATTTTGAACATATTTTGTCAATCGCGCATTCATCGCTTGGGCGATCGAAAAGCGATCCATCTTCCAACGATCGCCGGAATGAGTGAAAGATTTTTAAATTTTTTGAGAATCGCGAATTCATTGCTGCGGCGATCGAAAAGCGATCCATCTTCCAAAGAACCCTTAGGCGAATCGCTAGCGCGTCGCCAAATGATCTAATCTTCCAATCGTCTTCCAAATGTTTGCAGGGTAGGCTTCATCCGCCCTTGGAGACGCCCATTTACAATAAAAATTTTTTGTTTTTGAAAAGTGGGTTAAGGGTATTTCATAGTCGGCCTAGACCGACTTTAGACTTTCTTTACTTGTTTTTATTAAGATTTGTTTTAATGGGCTTAAATTAAGAGCAAACGCGCTCTGCTACCGAATTTTTATGTGGAAGCCATGCCATAGTCTTAAAAAAATAATGGACTCTTGTAAATATGAAATGGAAAATTACTAAATCCAAAAGTGTACCTTTTGAAAAAAGGCGTACTTTCGTACTGACGGAACTGAAAGTGTACCCCAAAAGGTACAATTGTACCCCTTGTAGCATCACTGCTCCAAGCTGATTATAAAAAGACAATTGTGTTTGAGTGGGGATGTGATGGTTCCAATTAAAATCAGTTTAAGCAAAAGTTTTTGGAAGAGTTTGCAAGCGATGAAAACTTATTTAGTATTTCCATAGTACCGATTGAGATGTATTACGTTAATCAACAGAGAGCCAAAATAAGAAAAGAGAACAGGAAAGACAGCAAAGAATTCAGAACAGCTTCAAAACTCAGACGGGCTTATTGGTAGAAATGCCTATATGAAATGAAATTGCCATGGCTTAGGCAATACAAACGATGGGAATACTGCGAGGTATTTTTTTCGAAACGCTGCTAAACAGCCATCATACATAACTGGTATTGAATTGCCGCTATTAGAGCGATTTCATGTTTTGTTGGAATGCTTGGGATCAGAATATGCTGTCGAGAGAACTTTATTTGGAGCTATATTCTTGGTACCCTATGCCAGTACTATTCATAAAGTAATCTATCATGGAAAAATAATAATTGATAGCTGCATTATTCCTATTGGACAGATGTCGGAAGAAGCCCAGGAAACACACAATAAAGATAACAGAAGATATCGCATGCAATTCACTAGGAAGACTTCGCGTATTGATACAAAAACATTATTATTGTGTAGACTCCTTATTTAATCGGATCATTATATATGAAGCTTAAGGCAAGCATCTAAAACGAGCACAAGTTTGTTTTTTATGTTCTTTCCTTATAAAAAAGTCCTAATTTGAATCTTGTGTCGGATTCTGAGTCCGACAAATAGAAATGTAACCTGCCGTGTAATATGTAAAATAATTGAAAAGCATGTCTAAATTCTATTTATCTATAAGAATAATTTTTATTTTTTGCGTTTTAGTTCTAAAGCTATATAAATATTTACAAAATAAAAATACTTCTGTTGAATAAGTTATTACTATATGCACTTTATATTTTTTGTTTAAATGTTGAAAATTTTAATATTTGGGGCATTCCATCGTGACGTACACGACATTTGTACGACTTTTTCTATGTTTTAAAGGAGCTTGCTAAATATTCAAGTAATTATTCATTATTCTTTTGCATTATATTAATAATTTAAGACCTCTTAGGCCCGTTAACTGATCTCCGAAGTTTAAATTCCTTAACCTCAGATTTCGTAAACAGAGTTTAAATTTTAAACTCAGTTAAAATTATTTTCGTAACTTATCTCATTTTTATCGGCAGTTTACTTAAACTCTGTTTAAAAATTTAAACTGAGATTAAAAAACATATTTGAGCGGCACTGTAGTTAAAATTCTACATTTTTGACGTAGAACATCAAAATATTTGATAAAATAATGCCAATTGTCAGTTTTATTGAAATATTTTTTTTAAAAACTGAAAAAATTCTTAAAATTACAAACACACTCATAACGAAAAATCAAACCAAAACTAAAGACGCCGAATTGTTTATGGTAATTTTTTGGATCTCCAGCTTTAAAGGAATCCGAACAGGCTTTTTTTAAAGACAATGTGGCGCTGCATAAATTAATTTTTATGCATGTTTTGCTTTGTTTAAAACATTGTAAGAACTGCACAGCGTTATTTAAAAAAACACAAATTCTAAAAAAATGCATTTTACAAATGGCATTTATTATTGACGATAAGAAAAAAAAAACGAATCATTTGATGCATATTTGTGTTGATTGTAGATTGTTTTTTTCATCCCATTGGTTTGATTGTGTTTCCTTGATTGCAGAGTATCCAGGATCCAGCGACTGAACAGCGTTAACTTTTCTGCAATAATTTTAATTTTAACATTTCAGATACAAGCTTGCAAATAGTAAAATACGCAGAAGATATCCATAATATGTTGTTTATTGTTTTGTTTGTTTTAATTTATTTCAAATATGATTTTTTTTTTTTTATTGTTTTGAATTTTTTGAAGTATGATTTTTTAATTTTTTGTTTATAATTGAGAATATTTCCAATGTTCTCAGAGAATTTTTGACAAAATCTAAGTTTAAATTTTTTAAACCTAGAATTTCTGTGTTTAAATTTAAACTTGCCTCACCAAGTTAAACTTAGATTTTTTGAGATGAGGTATCGGCGTTAAAATTTAAACTGAGGTTAAGGAATTTTAAACTTTGTTTAAGCTAAACTTTGTTTAAAATTGAGATCAGTTAACGGGCCTTATACTTTTAGAAATAAGTTTAAGCAAATTTCTCTTGATGGGTAAAAGAAAAAAAACGATCAAATGTTGGGTGACGTACACGACAATGAATCAACCAGTTTTAATGTCATAACGATTTATCACGAAAATTCAGCTAAACCGTAAATGCAAAAAGAAAATATGGATATAATAATAAAAATATGCATTTTGAAGTTAACTATACAAATTCAAATTCAGAAATTAAACTTAAAGAAAATGTGAAAATTTATGAAAAGCAAGCGTGACGTACACGACATACTGTGTGACGTAAGCGACACGTACGAATTTAAACTACTTTATTGGTGTTTTTTACTTTGAGTATTGGTGTTTCGGCATTCATGTTGTATTCTTGAGTGTGAATTTCGTCTCTAATGTACTGCAGAATGCGAAAGTTTATATGTCGGAGAGATGTTGCATAGGCATCCATGGGGATTTCTCATTGGCTTGTCACTATTACAAAAACTGTGTATCTCGGTTAATATTGACACTATGGTACTGAAATTGAAATGATATGGGGGTAGGAAGATTCAGTACAACGCACGATGAAAAAGTGGGATGAATTATACATAGGGCGTGGCACTTTTAAAAAATTATTTTTTATTAGATTAATATTCATACTAGGGTACTGAAATTCGGTAAAGGTGTAGGTAGAATTTTTACAAATCACGATTAAGAAAGTTGGTGGGACACACATGGGGGCGTGTCACTATTAGAAAAACTCTGTAAGTTGGTTTATATTGTTTCAAGGATAGCTATTTGGTACATTGATACATTTTTCAAAATATCTCTAAAACTGCTAAAGATTGAGATAAAAAATATATATTTTTGATAAAAAGTTTTCTGTAAAGTTTTTATAAAGAGTTTTACACCATATAAAAAACAATTTTGAAAATTTAAGAGACGATAATAAGTTACAGCCTCAAAATATGTTAAGATTTTAATATATTTCAGCTCTTAAACTATCTTGTTTAAATCTCTTGTCTTTAAAAAAGAACAAACCAAATGTGAATTTTTATTTTATCTTGAATTTAATCATGCTTAGGTGTGTGTCCATACTTAATAGTACGTTTACATATCGAGATTAAGCCTTTTGAGGAGATTAACTCGCTAATCTTGTTGAATTTGACGAGATTAGCCATACAAAAGTTAATCTCCTCAGAACGAGATTAAAAATTAATCTACTTGCTAATCTCCTCAAAAATGGTTTGCAACGCTGTGAGTAGCGATAATTCCTTAAAAAACTACAACCCTGTAAATAAGCAAGAAAACGAAATGTCAAACAATTGCTTCCATTTAATTAATTTATTTTGCCTCGACAGTGATATTTTTATGTAAATTGTTAAAAATTAATCACGTAAGTATTGTGGAATTAAAAATTGGTATTAAATAATGTAATTGCTTTTTATTAATCATAGGTCAGCCAGCAAAAGAAAGCACCGTCAATTGTGGACATAGACCAGTGCCTCAAACAGACCAATCGGCGAAACAGCCACATACACTAAATTAATAATGTTAATATGTTTATAAATAATATCACTATAAAAATAAAATTAATGTTTCTTTTATTCGTTTGTTTACTTGTTTGTAAATATGTGCTTATTTGAACTTAATCAGAATCTATAAGGCTGAAGACATAAGAACAAAAAAAAAAAAACAACGAAATGTCAAAGTTATTCTCTTAAAGCTAGTGTAAACAGTTTAGATTACGGAAGAAGATTAGCTTAATCTACTTGATCTTAATCTCCATATGTAAACATAGTATAACTTTATTTAAATCTTGTTTTACTCTATTATGTACAAATGTATAACAAAACTTTATGTAAACGACTTGAAGGAAAACTGTTCTGTACAAATAAAATATATACGAAACCAAACTCAACTCGTGCGCATCGCTTTCGTTCTTAAAAACGTGTAACCTTTTTAATACGTGTTCCAATAAAGTTAAAAAAATAAATCATTCAACGCAATAAGATATTGCGATCACAAAACTCTTGTGAAAATTCAGTGAGTAAAAATGGCATCGTGGTCGTGCGAGATCGTGAGCCAAAAAATAATTTTTTATCGTGAGCGTGGGCGATTAAAAACACTCACATCGTGAGAGTGCGTGATCGTCACGTGAGAGTGCGTCAAAATCAGTCACGCGCCTATCACTAGTGCATAGTATAGATGTGCGTTAAGTGAATACAAAAATAAATTAAAAAATTATATATTCATTCCCTAATCAGAAAAGTTCAATAATACTTTTTTTATTGCCGCATATATAACACGGTTATCTTATTTGGGCAATGAATATGTAATTTTTTAATGTTTCAGCATTGTTTGTGACCATCAACAATAAAACTGTTCCTTTTCGTCGTTTGTAATATCATTTTAATATTTAACATAGTCATATCGTTTAAATTAATTTCTAGTAAATTGAAAATTAATATATTTTAATGAAAAATAAAAAAATAAATATATTTTATTGGAGCCACACAAACGGATACAATAAAATTAACACCGTCCGGATGAACCCTATGTAACACCAATTTGGTAACATTGTAACATTGAAGTAACACCGTTTTTATTGCAGTGTGCCAATACATTTTGCAATATATTCAAAATTTCTTTTTGATGAATATTTCGCCGAAAATACACTATTTAATAAGTAGGATAAACAAGATTGGTCAAAAATTCCTATTATTTAAAAAAATTACTGGTTATTTGAACGTTGCCTTTAGGTGGGTTCTCGAAACTACATTTTACGCAACTGTTGACTTAGTCTTCTAAAGGGTGTCAAGATGATAATGGATTTAAATATTTATTGAAAATAGCTTAGACGAAAAGTATATAAAACATAGTTTATTATTATAAAAGTATAAAGACGTAAAGTATAAGCAAGATCATATAATACAAAGATGCGCCACCGCCATACAACCACTGTTGCCAGATTGAGGTAAATTTCCCTAATTGAGGTAATTTTTGACTCATTTTTCGGGCAGAGGTAAAAAAGGTAATTTTTGACTAAAAGTGGTAAATTTTGCAATATACAGTCTGTCAAGTAATTGTTGGCAAAATAAAATAAGTAATACATTTTTTATTTAAATATAACATTACAACAACAAATGTATTTATTGAAATAAAAAACTTTTTTTATTCATTTCAGTTATCAATTCTTTTTTAGAAAACAAAAAAAAATAATTGATAAAAAAATAAAACAAAAAGTTTGTACAACAAAAATGAAAACAATAGCCATTTCTTGGTGTCAAATAATTCTTTGCAAAATGCGAAAGTAAGAATAAAAAGAAGACAAGAAATCTAACGGTACTTTATTTTAGTGACATTGACATGCGGTGCATTAGCTATTGCTCAGCATGATTCTATGTAGTCGACGATAAGTGTTTGAGCAGTGAATTTGAAGTTAAGAACGTGAATAAAAGTATGCCTGGTAAACGAATTAATTTCAACGTCATACAGCTAGTGTATTTTAATTACCAAAAAGGAAAATCAGCCAAAGAATTAGCAGAAATGTTCTCGGTTAAACTAAGGACAATATACAATATTTTAAAACGGGCTGAAACAGAAAACCGACTGGAGTTAAACAATTCTACAGGCAGGCCAAAAAAGCTTTCCAGAAGAGAGGAGTCTAAAATTCTTAAAGCGGTGAACAATAATCCTCAAATAAGTACTAGACAGCTAGCAACAAATTTAAAATTAGAGTGCAACACGCAAGTTTCGCATGAAACTGTCCGAAAAGTGCTAAAAACCCATAAATACTCCTCCAAAATAGCTCGTAAAAAGCCGTTGCTCTCTTTAATTAATATTGAAAAGAGATTGAGTTTTGCTACAGCAAATGTTGCTAAGCCAATGGAGTATTGGAGAGATGTAATTTTCTGCGACGAAACAAAAATAATGTTATATTCTCACGATGGTCCGAATAAAGTTTGGCGGAAACCAAACACAGCGCTGCAGCAGAAGAATATAATCCCTACTGTGAAATTTGGAAAATTATCTGTGATGGTATGGGGATGCATATCATGGGAAGGCGTTGGTGAATTAAAAATTTTTACGGATATAATGACGAAGGAATTCTACTTAGATATTCTGCGAAATGAATTGAAAAAAAGTGCTCAAAATTTCGGCTTCACTGACCCCCAAAACCCCGAAAAGTTAAAATACAAATTGTATCAGGACAATGACCCAAAGCACAAATCGTTCTTGTGCAGAACCTGGTTGCTGTATAATTGCAGTAAAGTGATAGACACACCAGCCCAAAGCCCCGATATAAACCCTATCGAAAATTTATGGGCATATTTAAAAAAGAAGGTTGCAAAACGGGCCCCAACAAATAAAAACGCACTTATACGAATTATAAATGAGGAATGGAAAAAAATACCCGAAGAATATGATTTGAAAAATCTTATAGAGTCAGTTCCAAGAAGGTTACAAGCTGTGATTAATGCTGAGGGTGGGCACACTAAGTATTGATCTTTAATAATAGAAGTTTAATAATGACTTTGTGTTCCTTTCATTTTGCAAAGAATTATTTGACACCATGAAATGGCTATTGTTTTTATTTTTGTTTTACAAACTTTTCATTTTGTTTTTATCTATTATTTTTTTGTTGTTTTCTAATTAAGAATAAAAAAAGGAATTTAATAAAATAAAAAAAAAATTTTAAATACATGCTTTTGTTGTTCTTTTTTGTATTTTAGTTGAAATTGTATTGCTTTTTTTATTTTGCAAACAATTACTTGACAGACTGTAATTATTTTTTAGATTTCCAAATATTTTAAGCTTTTTTCAGTCTGAACGTAATCACAAGCAGTGCTTTATTATTGAGAGTCCCCTTTTGTAGCAAAACATAACAAATGAAGGATTATTTTAATTTTAGATTTTCTGCAAATTTTTACTTAAAAACCAAGGAATTTGTTGAACCACATCAAGAAATAAGAAGTAATCAAATGTTTTGAAATTGCATTGAATATTGCTTAAAAGAATATCTGTTATAGAAAGCCATGACCAGTTCCTACAAAAAAAGTTAATGGAAAAGTGGATATAAGAAGTCCCTTACATATCGTGAATTGGAAAAGTTGTTGGTAATAGGAAGAAACCAATTCTTCAAGGCTAGCAAATAAATGTTTTATTGTGGAAGAAGTGAAGTGAGTTATAACGGCTGTTAATCATTTAAAAGTTTGTATTTTTTTTTAGAAAAAGGTAAATTTTCTCAGAAAGTGGTAATTTTTTCCCCAAATAGTGGTAAATTTCAGTTCGGCTCTCTGGCAACACTGCATACAACCGAATGGCACAGTTAAAATTTAATTTGGATTTATCATAAATCCACGTTTAAGCTTCGTGAGAGCCAGCGAGCGAACGATGTAAGGCTTTTGAGAGTGAGAGACGAGTAAGCAACGATGTGAGCATAATACTGGAGAGCAATAGAGAGCATATGTTAAATTTTGATGAACGAAACATCTCATAAAACGATTTAGCCGCAACGAAAAAGTAGCTGAATTTCTTTACGTTTTACCAAAAAAATGTAGGCATGTTTTGTCCAAATCTACCCTACGCACATTGTAGGCATATATTTTTCAAAATTATATTAACTTTAATTATTATAATATGATCTTTGATCTTTGAAATGTAGTCGCAAATAACGTTATAAGAGACATTTCTAAAATGGGTTTTTGCGGTACTATTTTGTTTGATTTGTTTATTTTTTAATTAGTTATTATTAATATAATAATATATGGGCATTTCCACAGAATGGTCTACCGGGACTGAAATTGAAAAGGTCAATAAACCAATAATTTTTTGTTTTATTATATAAAAAATTGCTTGAATTTTGAGATGACTTTACAACTTATTTCAGTTGTTATTCTGCGAAAATTAACCTGATAACTGATAGTGCCGCAACCAGTACGAGAAACATGGTTTCAGGATAAACGCGTTCAAAGTTTGTAAACAAAGAGAAAAAAAGGTGAAAATTAAAAATGCGCTCTCACTAATCCGGCTGTAACTTTTGAACCCGTAGGAATTTTTCCATGAATTTTTTTCCTAGAATTAACGTTTTTTTTTTCCTAGACGTTTAAAATATGATATTCTATTCAAGAAGCTATTTTCCTAAATAACGATATATTCAGTCTGAATAATGATATAAAATTTCATTATCTGGATGCTTTGACTTAAAACGTATGATCTGACACTAAATTTTTTAATGTATCTGTCAAAATACGAAGACGGACTTGCACTTATATTACAACTGAGACAAACATTATAAACTAAAGTTACTAAACATAACTAATTTCAATAAAAGCGAAGTAAAAACTAGATTTAAGACACAAAACAATACTAAACTATAACTAAGAAATCAATACAAAATACTAACAGAACACCTACAACATTGATTTACAACACGTTTCGATGAAAAAACGCCAAAAAACCCAACGAATTTTTTTTAAAACGGTTAAAATTTGACCGAGTTGTTTGCTGGGAAATTAGAGTTTTTGATTTTGGAACTGCATTTTTCGGACAATTGACATTTGAGGAATGCATAAAAGGTAATTCTGGTTAAAAATTTAAAGTTTTGAAAAAATTAAAATTCGATCAATTTATAAGCATCTACCTTTACAGCTTAAACCTGATTTAATGACATCTGAATCGATAAAATCGGTCTATTGGTCTGGGAGCAGTTGAAGTCACAAAAAATACCTTAGCCTATTAATTATACAGATTAATTAAATTTATTTATATATAATTTAATTTAATTTAATTCAATCTTATTTAATTTAATTTGATTCATTTCATTTCAATTTAATTTAACTTAATTTAATATAATATAACTTAATTTAATTTAATTTTGAATTTAATTGAATTTAATTTAATTTAATTTAATTTTATTTCATTTATTTAATTCAATTTATTTTAATTTTAGTTAATTTAAGTTAATTTAATTTAATAAAGTTTAATTTAATTTAATTTAATATGATTTAATTTAGTTTAATTTAATTTAAACTGGGACTAGCAGAAGAGTAGAAAAACACTGCTTTGATTAAGTGAAAAGTGCATCGGAATTCCATTTTGGTTTTGCGGCAGTTGCACTTATTAGCTTCTCAAAGTAAGTGGACTGCATGAACCACAGAGACTACTGATGAGTCGGAGTAGTGTCCGACGAAACCATGGTCTAGTCTGCTCGGTTCTTCTGAGGAAGTTTTTGTTGTTGTAGCAACCTGTTGCTTCATGAATTTTTGGCATTAAGCTCAAAATATAATTCTTAAAGAAGACGTTCTTTAAGAATTATAAAATAAATTTAACAAACTAAATTGCCACAATATTAAACTCATGTTAAAATAATATAATTTAATTTAATTTAATTTAATTTAATTTAATTTAATTAAATATAATTTAATTTAATTTAATTAAATATAATTTAATATATTTTAATTTAATTTAATTTAAAATAATTTAAAATAATTTAATTCAATTTAATTGAAATATATTTTTAAAATTACAATTTAAACAATTCATTATCACAAAAACGAAAAAATGCTGAAATCGCAAAATTCAAAAACTAGCTTCATTCATTATCCATTGATTTTCGTGTAACAACAACAATAACCGGTTTCATGCAACAATAACTCTATAACAAAATATATGGTAGCTATCATGGAGGCTGCGGAAAAGGAAAGGGACACAGGCAAAACAAAAATAAACGATGCTAGCAACAACAAAGCGCATGCGTCGTAGCACTGGTAGCCACAACAACACACAAACTGACGATCATTTGCATACAATTTCGATTGAAACACATTTTTATGCGATTTGAGTCCACTATCTATTATATGCTCAGTGTTATGGGCAGTGTAACGATTACAAAAATTGCCGATTCAATGCAACACTGTAAGGCAAAAATAAGTACACTAAAAAATTTCCAAAATAAATTTACACCGGTGAGCGAATATTTAAATTTTTTACACCGAACGGTGTTTATATACACCGTTTACCCGGTGTGATATGACAAACTTATCCGATCGGTGTAAAATAAGAAAGACATAGAAGAAAAGCAACATGGAAATCACGTTAGCATTGGCAAAGAAATTGAAAATTAAAATTTCACATGACTGAAAATAAAAGTCCAAAACTATAAGTCATGTTCGTGAAAACAGTTTTGGCCAAAATTGACATTAAAGTAATAAAATAAAAATAACGGTTTAAATAAAATTCAATCCAATCCAAATTTCGAGCGTGAATGCCATTGAAACAAATCATAATTTTGCGTATTCTAAATAAACACCTGACAAGGGTGTGACACAAAAATCCTTCGGATATTTAGTTATTAACACCGATCGGTGTGAAAAAATGTCCCCTTTCGGATATAAAATTCTAGCACTTTGACACGGTGTTTTTTTTTAACACCGAACGGTGTATGACTCCCTGGAACACCGATCGGTGTAAAAATTCTATACAAACTTTTAAGTGTGTAGTCATGAAAATTTGCATCTGGCAGCAACGCTGGGCCCTTAAGAGCTCTCTCGTTTCACATATAAATAAATGTTAGCTCGATTTTTTTCTATTGAAAATTTTCATAACGTTGTTAAGCCAAATATATTTTCTCATTTTGCAAATGAAAAGTCCAAATATTCCGCAGACGAAGTTACCACGATTGAGCTTCAATGGCGAAAACTATTGACACGTAAATGGTCAAGCCTGTCCTCTACAATTGAGTTTTGGGTAAAAGGAAAGCACTTTAAAAACTCGTTGTCTGAAAATCCTTTTTCTGAGCTTGTCAATTTGGTTTTCAGTTTCTTAGTTTTACCACTTAGTAACGCTGAGGTTGAAAGAATTTTTAGTGCAATGAAAATTGCAAAAACTAAGCAAAGAAATAGATTTAAAATTAAAATGCCTAACTCGTTGCTTAATATTCGATGTTCACTGAAAAGATTACAAAAATGTTGTCACGACTTTAAGGTAACTGATGATCTCATTCGTGTGTTAGATTCACGTACTGCTTATGCAAGCTGCAGTTCCTCCAATTTATCTGATGAAGAGGAAATAATTTCATCTGAGATATAAACCATGTTGAAATAATATAAGTTCCTAGCACGACAGTGATAAATTTTTCAAACCTTCAATTTCATTTAAAATGCTCTCCCGGGAATGGGAAAAAGGAGATTCCCATTTGTAAGGCTCAAGAAATTTTGGAAAATTTTAAATACAACATAACATGTGATGTCTGTATCCTGCTTCTTAAAAATGAGAACTCCCTTTTACAATTCCCATGAGCAAATTGTTCTTAATAGGACTCAATATACATATACATCAATTCAATATACATATTATTTTCATTTATATTTAAATAATCAAATAAAAGTTAATGCAATGAAAAGTTAGTTTAGTTAATGAAAAGTAAGTCATTCTGAATTAAAAAGGCTGGTATTATTTTGCTTTATAAATATATACCATATGATTTTTGCTTTTTACAAATTTGTACCTTTGATACTGATGTACCTAAATTAAAAATGAATGTTATGTTAAAACGAAAATAAAACTTGAAGTTGCATGAAAAATCTGGATTTTTTTTAGCTTCTTTATTCAAAACTTTTAGCTTTTTTTGACGTCTTTTTTTGGCCAATTTAGCTTCTTTTTTTTAGGTCGTGGCCACACTGGCTATGGGCAAAGGGAGCGCACAGAATGAGAAGAGTGAAAGAGCATTGCAGAGAGCAAGTTCATTCAAAGGTCGAAAACATTTCTCTCAAGCAAGAATTTAAAGCTTTTTCGTTTGGCACTCACAAAAGCTAACGTTTTGGTCTGAAAAATATTTATTACTTTTTAATGTTATACGTGGCGCATCTTTATATTATATGATCTTTGGTATAAGTGACTAGCGACCGGCACCATCGACGGCAAAACTCCTGCGCACAATTTGTGTGCTTGTCGGCGTTGCCGAATTGAGTTGACAACTCGGCCTCTCCTGATATATCGTCCTCACTGGACGATTCCGTTGCTTTGGTGTCATCATCTGCACCGTCTAAGTTGAGATCCATACAGCACCATTGCTTCATAGTGAGTGAGTCATCAGCGAGTGCTAGCCCCTCGACCACAGCTCGCAAACTTTCCATTTGTTCCTGCCACGGTTCTGCAGCTACTCCTTCGACGTGTTCAACTGCTTTCCTCTCGATTTCATCTGTGCCCAGCGACTCCATGAGCTTTGCCTACTTATGTGCCTTTGTGCCTGTTGTTGGTAAGTTTCGTTCTCGTAAAAGCTGTTAATCTGCTCGGTTTTTAAAGATTCTAATTTAATGCTCATTTTTATTGATTTTAATTATTTGAGCTTTTAAACGTGCCAAAAAAGCGATATTTTTCGTTCTCGTTGAATATAGTTTTTTCCCGTTTTATGTGCAACTTATCGTTGTTGCTTTCACTTCTTCGTTCTTGACCGTCGTTGTGCATATGAACGTAGCTGCCGTCCCTTTTGTTTTTTCTTCGTAACCTTTCGCTATATTCCAACTTTGTTGCCGGTCTTCGTTAAGCTGCAACTGTCGTTGTACAATTGAGCGTTTCTATCGTTTTTCCCCTATTTATTCAAACCAAATATTTGAATTCAACCGTCTCTGTGCAGCTCAACGCCGTTGTTTAATTCAATTTGAACTTACGCTGTGTAGCTGAGGATTACTGCCGTTGTTTTTTTTTTTCAGCCGAAGATCCTGCTGTTTTTCGATGATTTTCTAGAACCGCTTGAACGTTGTAGATTCGGGTGAATCCCACTTCTGATTTCTGTCAAGATGCTTATGGACAAGCAAGTATAAGTGACAAGCGACCGGCACCATCGAACAGCAACGAATCCACTGACTTATTGTGATTCTGTGTTTCTCCTTCGCACAATTTGTGTCAAAGCTGTACTATATTTCGCTGCGGAAAATATAGTTCTATATTCCGCAACATTGTTTTCATGGCAATTTAATTGATTTTAATTTATTATGCCGTGAAAAGTGACAATCGTCATTTCATTAAAGATATATTGCAAGCAAAAGAACAGTGTTTCTAATTGAAATTATATTTTTGTACTATTCTAAAGTTTTGCAATTAATAATTGCAGTTTTTGGAAATTGTACATACGGATGCACCTTTCCGCGGTGTTGGCGGTCGCAAAACTTCGCAGCTTGCAGACTGCCATAAACTAATGACTTATCCTACACTACAACAAAGCACATCCTCAATATTCATACTCGTATAAATATTTATTATACCCTAAACCTGAAAGGTCAGGGTATATTAACTTTGTGCAAACGTTTGTAACGCATAGAACGAAGCGAATCCGGTATAGAAAAGTATATATATTCTTGATCAGCGACACCACGTGAGTCGAGCTATCCATGTCCGTCCGTCCGTCCGTCCGTCCGTCTGTGTGTTGTCCGTATACACAGGATAAGAAGAAGGAGTTGAGATAATTGGATGAAACTTGGTACACATGGTCACATGGACCCAAGGATCTGCACTATTGAATATTTTTGGAATCCGCCCACTGACACGCCTACCTCCCATACAACGCAAAAATGTAAAACTGCATAACTCAGCTCATAATAAGCCTACAACAATAAAATTTGGTATGTATGTGTTTTATGTCAACACAAAGATGTATTCGAAAAATGGATGTCATCCGATTACGGACACGCCTACCTCCCATACAACCCAAAAATTGTAATCGCAATAAATAAGCCTCTGTTTAACCTACAGAGCTAAAATTTGGCACATATGTTTTTTGTAATAAAAAAAAGATGGTTTTGAAAAGTGGACATCATCCGCCCACGGACACGCCTACCTCCCATACAACGCGAAAATTGAAAACTGCATAACTCAGCTCATACTTAACCTACAACAATAAAATTTGATATGTATGTGTTTTATACCTACACAAAGATGTCTTTGAAAAATGGACATTATCCGCTCACGGACACGCCCACCTCCCATACATCCCAAACATTGAAAACACAATAAATAAGCCTCAGTTTAACCTACACAGCTAAAATTTGGCACGTATGTTTTTTATGACTAGACAAAGATGGTTTTGAAAAATGGACGTCATTCGCCTACGGACACGCCTATTTCCCATACAACCTAAAAAGTTTTAAACTCAATAAGTAAGGTTATGTTTGTCATAGAGAAATTAAATTTGGTATGCATGTATTTTATACCAAAACTAAGGTGTTTTCAAAAATTGGAAGTAATCCGTCCATGAACACGCCCTCCTCCCATAGGGAAAGCACAATAAAGGCATTAACTGTGAGCTACAGGAATAAAACTTGGTATGTGTAAATTTTTCATCAACATTTAAATGCATATCAAAAATAGGCTTCATCCGCCCTTGGAGACGCCCATTTACAATAAAAATTTTTTGTTTTTGAAAAGTGGGTTTAGGGTATTTCATAGTCGGCCTAGACCGACTTTAGACTTTCTTTACTTGTTTTTTATTTATATAATAACTTATAATAAAAATTAAGCACCTTAAATGATTTTCTGCATTCCCTCTAATAAATTCTGGCGGTTTATTTACTTCTTGTCGAAATTTGAAAGCTGATCAAATATTTAAAAATTTTCACGCAACAAATAAATGGATGTTGCCAGCGAAATTTCACGCAAACGAAATTAACAGAAAATTAAAAACCATTCAGAAGACACAACTTATTTATTTATTTATTTATTGTGAAATATTTTACAAATAAATTTATAAAATATTTGTTAGTGCAGGGCGTCTAGGGCCATGTTGCACCGTTTTGATCTAAACTTCCATGAGGTGTTGCTTTCTCAGTGCACTTTTAATAAAATCAAAACCTTCTTTCCGGCTACAGTCAAGCAGGAATTTTAATTGTTGGTGACATTTAGATAAAGGACATTCCATTAATATATGCTGAACAGTCATAGTTGAGTCACAAAGATTGCATTGCAAAGGTTCAGTTTTCGTAAAAAGATGCTTGGTGCTGAAAATGGTTTTGCCGAGTCGCATCCTAGCCAGTGTGATGCAATCTTCCCGCGTCAAGTTGATGTTGTAGTTAGGCCTTGTTAGGGATTCGTTGTGTGTTCTTAAGAAAGAGTTTGAAAATTCCCAAGAAAGTTGCGATTCTAGATTTTGGATTGCAGAAAAATGATTAAAAATTATTAAGTCTAGGCAAGGAACTTCGTAAATAAGAGGGAGAGTGAGTGCTTCCTTAGCGGCAGCATCAGCTTCTTCGTTACTGTGAATACCGATATGTCCGGGAATCCACAAAATTTTAATGGGATAATAACACTCCATGTTGTTTAAAATAAAATTAAATGCGTTACTTTTTTTGTTAGAAATGGCTTTTAGCACACTAAGGCTATCAGAAAGATCAAAGTTTTCTTTCTCAATTGAACCGCATATTTGAGCGCGAAGTGTATTGCTGTTAGTTCAGCAGCAAAGATACCAGAGTGCATGGGTAGAAGAGATTGTTTTATTTTATCGAAGGTAATTGATGATTGTCTGCAGACCGCATAAGAAGTAGCACCTTCCTGGAAAGACCCGTCCGTGAATAGTGTCATTTCGGGAGCAAAAAGAGAAGTCAACACGGTAAAATTTTGTTTAAAAATCGAAGGATTCGTATTATTTTTTGCATATTGACATAATGATATGTCAATGCTGATATTTTGCTGAAAAAAGGTTGTTATTGTTTCTCAAAATTGGCTGTTTAGGTATTGGTAATTTATATTGAAACATTAAACTTATAATACTTTTAACCCCGCACAAATCTGTTCCATTAGAATCATGTGCCAAGGATTCGTAGAGATTTTCCCAAAATGTTTCATGTAGACTTGCCATTGTTGATGTTAAAGATTTTGAAGCAAGCTTGATGCTTCGATTTTTTTGTATCGTTTGAAAACTTTGGAAACGAGCTTCAATTCTTAAAGCATCTATTGGAGTTGGTATTAGTAAACCAGTTGCTGTTCTGAAGCACTTGTTGAGCGCAGCATTTATATTTTTTATGTTTGTTTTGCTGGTCCAGCTGTAAATAGTAATACAGTGCTGAATTACACCAACAGCTAGAGATCTGCATATTCCAATCGCAGTTTCGATATGTGGTCCTTTCTTCCTTGAGCAAATGACTTTAAGTAAGTTATTAATTTTGCTTAATTTGCTGATTAAAATATTCGTTTGCTCATTCCATAATAATGTTTTAGTAAAAGTTAAGCCTAAAATTCTCATTTTAGTCTTTATTTGAACGCTCTCCTCGCGTAATCTCATTGTGGAGCAACCACAGCTGTGTTTTCTGCAGACGTGAAGTATTTCGGCTTTGTTAGCAGGTATGATAGCTCCTCTTCTAAGAGCCCACTGATTGACTTTTTCATCAAAAATATTAAGGTTTCGAGCAACCGTTTCAGACGATCCCGAAGCAATTGCAAAAAGGTTATCTGCGTAAAGTCCAATGTAATCAATGCCAACTGTATTTTTAAAAGATTTTAGTAATGAATTTGCATATGCATTGTACAAAAAAACTGACAATGGTGACCCTTGAGGTACACCATTCTCAAGCGCAAACCTTTGCGAAAGATGACCATCAACTCTAACTGTGAATTGCCTGTTAGTGAGAAAAGACAAAATAATTTTAAGCATTACTTTTGGGATTCCCCATTCATGTAATTCCTTTATTACAAAACTCGAAACGACTCGGTCAAAAGCTTTTTCGAGATCTTCAGATAAAACGAAGCTATGTTTTTTATTCCTTAGGTTTTCTCTCAACTTGGTTTCTAGTAGATGACATAAAGTATGCACACCGTGATTGGGTAGGAACGCATGCTGTTCTTTTTGAAGCTTGTGTACTGAGCATTCTAATAATCGTTTAACAATAATTTTTTCGAATGTTTTCGATAGCACAGAAAGTAGTGATATTGGCCTGTATCCCTCTAGAGAGTTCGGATTTTTGCCTGGCTTTGGAATTGGTGACAGAATGCCATGTTTCCAATCATGGGGATAAACACCAGAGACCAAAATATTACTGTACAGTCTACAGATTCTCATTTTCAGCTTGCTTGAAGCAATTTTCAACATAGAGTATGTTATTTTGTCTACACTTGGGCTTGTTCCTTTGGTGGTCTGAAGAGTACGATCTAATTCCGATACTGTGACTTCCTGGATAGTTGAGTTTAAAACAGGTCTAACGACTGGTAGTGCATCAATATTAAGCGATATTTTTTCATTGACGATATTTGGGTCAAAAGAGCTATTTGACCCAATTGAACACCAAAAATTTGCAAATTTGTTTGCTATGTCTTTAGGATGGGTAACAACCGCGCTTTGAATGAAAATAGTAGGGAAATGTTCGACCCTTGTGGTTCTTATATTGTTAACTTTTTTCCAAAGGACTCGTATGTCCATCATAGGATTAAGTGAGTTCAGAAACGTTTGCCAAGTATGTCGTTTGGCTATTTTACACTCTCGTTTTACTTTCGCGCTAATCTTCCTGTAATTTATACTGCTTGCAAGACTTCTTGCCCTTTTGAATTGCTTCCATGCTTGGTTTTTTTGATTAATTAGTTACGCTATGTCGGAATTAAACCACACTGGACTGTTTCGGTTCCGAGGTTTGCAAGAACACTGCATAGATTCATTCGCCGATTCCCTTATTATTCTTTTAATTTGAGCTGCCTCTTTATTAATGTTGTTTGTTTCAACATATTCATCGCAAAAAACAGTATCTGTTCCAATCCGCTTTTTTATCCAGAAATCTAGGCACATGCTTTTTATTATTATCAGCGACACGATTGAAAATTAATATTGGGAAGTGGTCACTCGACTCAGGCTGCGAAAGGCAAGACCAAGTAAGAGTTGGTGCTAAGTCAACAGAAGCCATTGCGACGTCGACAGCGGTCAGTGTATTTCTGGTACTTAACAAAGTAGGAGAACCATCGTTTAAAATTGTTAGGTTTCGATCATCAGCGAAGTTTTCCCAAATCACACCACTTTGAGATGTTCTTTGAGATCCCCATAACGTGTTTTGGGAGTTCAAATCTCCGAAAATTAAATGGTGGCCAGAATTAAATTTTGGAATGTCACTCACAAGCTCAGGTGTTAAATAAACATCGCACTCTTTGTAGATATTTCTTATGTGCAAATCAGAGTTTCCGTTGATTGTTATCGTGTGAAAAAGTAGGTTTCCTTGCGATACTCTATGTTGCGATACATTTATATTGTTCTTAACAAGCATAGCTACGCCAGACTTCGCATATGAAAAGTTTTTATTGTGGTGGTAAATATTGTAGCTAGGAAGATGTAACAAGTGCAAACTTTTGTCTATTATATGTGTCTCTTGAATCGCTATGATATCTGGTCTATGCTTGGCAACTAAATTTTCAAGTGAAAATTTATTATTAATATATCCCTGTATATTCCATTGCAAAATTTTTAAATCTAATCTAAAATCCATATTATGGTAAAAATTTTAAAAAAAAACTCTAAATAAAAATAATAAAGACTGGATGGTATTTAGTTTTTGTTATTATCATGTTGGGATGGCATTGTATCTTAACGTTTATTAGGCGTAATAATGACGTTCAGTAAAGGAAATCTTTGATAAAGTTGAGAGCATGGTGTCAGCTCAGTATCACTATTGGTTTTTGAGCTCGTTTTTGGCGTAGAAATACTTGCTTCGTGTGTGTCCATTTCATCGTCGATAATAGTGTCATTTGATGGTAAATTTTGTGTTATTGTTGTAGTTTGTTTTTTACTGTTGCTTCTAGGTGAAGATTTTTGAGTGTTTTTTTGATTTTCATTTTTGCTTGTGTAATTGTTTATGTTTGTTGATTTAGTAGTAGTGGGTGATTTGTTCTGTGTATTTTTTGGTTGCTCTTTCGTTGGTGTTGTGTTTGTTGTTAGATTGCTGAGTGGAGTTGTAGCTTTGTAACTGTGTGCTTCTTTAATATTTTGTTGTTTTGTAGTAATTGGTGTTTTTATTGTTTGTGTTGTAGTTGGTATACTATTAGTTTGTGTAGAAGTTGGTAAAGTTATTACTTGTGAAGAGGTTGTTGTATTTGTGGTTTTTGTTGCGTCTTAAATGACTTCTGCCATTGTCGGTTTTGGTATGTTTTTCGTAAAAGGTTCAAGTTTATGGGCATCAGGGTTACTGTTAAAAATTCTCCACGCCTCGCGTGCCGTACATCTGTTGTTGGTTTTAACTTTGTTTACAGCTTTGTGCTTTAAAAACGTGGGACATGAGAAGTCATAGGAAGAATGCTCATCGTTATTACAGTTAACACAAAATTTTCTTATGCAAGTCTCATGTGGCGGTTGTAGAGCGCATTCTTTGCAGAGTTCAACATTGCGGCATCTGTTTTTTGTGTGGCCGTTTTTGGCAATTTACGCATCGCATGGGATTAGGAATGTATTCTTGAACACCAACCTTTTCCCAGCCCAATTTAAGAGATTCCGGACGACGAATCAAGTCAAAAGTAATAATTGCAGCACCGGTAGGAACTAGACTGTCCTTTTCTTTCTTCATAATTTTTTTAACGCCTATTACTTTTTGACCGGACAAGGAGTCAATGAGATCCTGTTCTGGAATATCACTGATTTTCCTTGAAAAAATTCGACCTTGCGTTGAGTTTAAATTTGTATGGGATGTTATTTTAACTGGAACACAGTCCACTAGAGTTGCCTTTAAAAACTTTTGTGCAGCTTTCAAATCCTTCGTTTTTAATAGTAAGTCTCCAGATCGTAGTTCGGTTACTTCAGTATAGTCCCGTGAAATAAATTTTAGGCCCTTTTCAATTTGAAACACGTTGTAAGACGCTAGAGGACGGACATTTTCGTCGTTGGTTTTGCCAATGGCAGATATAACCAAGTAACGTGGTATATGATCGTCATTTTGCCTGATGTCTGGAAGTGGGACAAAATCTCCGGATCGTAGACGTTTTTTCTTATTGGACGTATAGATTGGGTAAGGATCAGGATCTAAGATACTGAACCTGTTGTTTGATGGGGGGTCCACCCCATTCATTTTAGTAAAGTTTAAGTCGTTATTTATTTAATTATTTGCACTCTGTTCAAAGTTATTCCTTATTATTTGAAAACAGGTAATAGAAAAGTGTTATTGTCACTGCTTAGAAAAAGCGAGCAGAAGTTCACCACAGAAAAACCAAAAAATTGTGTAATCAAAAACACGATGAGAGAAAAAGTAGCTAACGCGGCGATTGCCTGAGCGAGACTGAGAAGACACAACTTGTTGTCAACATGTTGTATGTATCACTTTGCGATCCTTGAATTTCAGGAACACACCAGAGAACTGCAATTATTCTTTTTTTTTGAGTCTTAGGTTGACTAACACAAAAAAGAATATAAGTGGATTTAAGTCAAAGAAGAAATTCCACTCATATCCATTCATACTCGTTTGTGTGCGGTACACATAGCGAATGAATGAACAAGAATAATTTTTGTGTTGTTATAAACAGGGTACACTGAATAAGGTAGCCACAACACGGAGAGCGTGACTGCCGCAAATGTCAAAGCGAACTGCTTCAGCTGTTGTTGTTGCTGTTCTTTTTTTCGACAGCCAGTTGATTTTGACGCTTTCGGATATGCGAAAGAGAGCACAGTGAGTTTTGCTGCAACCTTGTTATTCAACCATGGTTATAAACCGATAAACACCACGAGTTCAGTGGAATGCCTTAAGTACTAAGAGTCATTTTAAGTTCAGCTTTCTTGTTTTTTCATCCAAATTTAATTGCAAATGTCCAGCAACTCGTTCCAAACTAAACAATAACTGTTTTGCTAGAAGCATAACAAAAAATAATACTCAGCTCTATCATTCTTTCACACAAAAAGTAAACAAAACAGCAAAAATCATCAGCAGAGCATAACACAAAATAATACTCAACTCACTCATAGTTTTTATATTCCTCTCTCACGAATAAGTGAGTCACATCCGAATGGCTGAGGTCACACGGTGCTCGTTTGCTCGGCGTGCAATGAACACTTCTATCCTCTTTTCTCAATTTGCACGTTGGTAGGTCACACGATAGAAAAATGCACGGCGAGCAAATTTTGACATTTCATTAAAATGCACTCCTTTTTCTTCTCCTATAAAGTGTCGTCTGTAATCGGTGGTGGTTATAAAATCATTATTAAAAGTTTCGCAAATTAATAAAAAAGACATGGATTCTAGTAAAGTTGATTTAGATATATTTACTATTGAATTAATTGAGTTAGCAAAACAATATGCGGCAAGAATTGTTTTTATGAACTATGACCACCGGAAAGTTTTTTTGTGTTTTATTTATTGTCAGAGAAAAGGGTTTCATATAACTCTTTCATAGTAATGTTATGGTAGGAAGGGAGTACTTTTTCACAAAAACAGTACTTTTTAGTACTTTGTTAAATTTCACAACCCAGTAACTCTGTTTTGCACGGTGCTCGCTGTCATGCACAGCTAGCAAAATGAACACATTTTGCTCGGTCTTCAAAGTGTTCATCCTCTCACAGTCTCATCGATTTTTGACAGTTTCGCATTGGAAGCAACAACAACAATATTTGAGTATTTTCTGGTTTTAGTGGGAATCAGGGAAGATAATTCAAAATTTCGGTTTGGTACTTTGAGGATTTCAAAAAGTACTTAAAGTACTGAATTAAGAATTAAAATCAAAATTTACAGTTTTATAAGTATTTATTAGTTGAACATAAAAAAGGTAAAAAAGCCATAACAAAGTTTTAAGTGTCTGAATTTAAATCAACTTACGAATATTTATATATAAAATCAATGTAAGTAAACATAAGTTCACATTTTAGTTATAAATATGTTGCATTTCGTGCAAGGATCTTTGAATAAGTAACATAATTGGTTGATAAAAAAACAAAATTTAAGTAGAAAAGTATAAAAAATAGATATAAGTAAAGTCAAAATAGCAAAAAATAGTAATAGTAAAAATCTTGGAAGGGAATCACTTGAAGCATATTGCGAAGTTTTGTTTTGATTAAATTTTGAAAAGAAAAAATACGTTCAACGTTAACCGACGAATGATGTACGGAAACAACTTCATAATTTGATAATTTTATATACATTAGCAAACATAAGTTTATTATTCATTTTTATTCAACCAACTTTAGTCTAAAACTCTGCCATTTTAAAATTATTAAAATTTTTTAAAGTTCAAAATCATCAACTGTTCTAAATTCGGTATTGATAATTTTTTTGTTTCGCCATCAAATACACTTTCCGGTGTAAGTTTACTTAACCATTTCAATAATTTGTCGTCAAAGTTAAGAAAACATCACGGAAATAATTGAACGCTGGAATAAAGTATTTTGCACAAAAATTAGCCAAGATTCTATGCTTTAAAACGCACATTATAATAGATGACTTATTATCGCATGATTCGTGGCAATTCTAAGATGATATAATTTTGCATTTCATAATTTTTTCTTATTTGAAATAATTATTTTTTTTTAATAGAAAATAATTATAAATATTATACAACCTTTTGAGATGCAAGTTCAAACTTATATCGGAGATTATTTCTGTCTAGGCAGCTAATTTGACATATCATTGGCAATAACAATAATTAAATTAAATACCAATAGTTAAATTAACATCTTTATACTTAAAAATTAGGACACCAACCCAAGTCCTCTGAATGCTAGTATAGCTTACTTCCACTGAGATGTTGGTAATGATTATTTAATTGTATAAAAACATATTTAACAACTGCTCATCTCAAAAAGTATCAGACAATTTGGGCAAATACATACTTTTCTTTATATATTTTGCAAAACTTTATGTGCCAGGCTATTCACTAATGATACATAACAATGCCATTACACGTGAGTTAAAGCCAGAAAACTCGTATTAACTGAAAAACAGGGGTTTCATCTACATTTATGAGCCGAATATGAATGAATCACAAGCTAGTTATTTTCTCCGTGAAGTGAAAAATATTTTAAACAATATTTGTAGAAAGTACTGAAACTATCGCGGGGGTACTGCAGTACTTTTGAAAAGTGAAAAGTACTGAATTCAGTACTTTTGTACTGAATTTATCATCCCTGGTGGGAATGAGTCAAAGTATTTTGTTGAGTTGGAATAAGTACAGTCGTTGACAACTAATTAGAAACGATTATTTTATTATAAGACATCTTCCAATTTCTTCTTTAACTTTTCAATTATCCATATTACTTGATAATTTCTGCAACTACGCGAATATATCTTAAAAACAAAAAACTAGTTGAAAAGTTTTTTATGGTACAGTTGGTTTAAAAGAAACTTTTATTCTAAAACCTTAAAAATATCATTGACAACTAATTAGAAACACTTGCAAAATACATTATATTTAGGTAAAAACAAGTAGTAAAATATGTGAAAACTTAACAAAGTGATGCTTAAGGTATAAAATTTTGTAGGAAAAAACGTTTTGCTATAAAACTACAACACATCGTCTTTGCATTAAGGATAAGGTCTTGACATCGTTTTACCAAATACAGCACCAAGCTTCCTTGACTCTTGTTAAAAAATCATCCAAATTTGTTATGTTTAGTGTGCTTACGGCATTTTTCAAATCGTTTAATGAATGCTCGATGGGATTTACATCACGACTTGACGATGAGCAGTCAAGAACAGTCAAAGCAATTTAACAAAAAATTTGGCGGTCAGCTTTGCCGTATGCTTGGGGTCATTATCCTGACTAAATCACTGGGATATTGTCTACATACCAAAGCAGCATAACAATTCTTAAATTATAAACGTATTCTCGTTGTTCATTGTGCCAGAAACACAGTGAATTAGACCAATGACATTCCAAAAAAATTTCCCCTAAACAAAGATTGATCCACCGCCATGGTTAACAACCGAAGAAGTGTACTTTAGATCAAGTTCATTACCTTTTGGTCGTTGGACACTCTTTCTGCCATCAGTATCAATGTTATTGATCTTTGTTTTAACACTCCACACAACAAGTATTTGCACTGCTTTACCGGACAAGATACATTATCTTTGGCAAATTCAATACGTTGTTTTCTGTACGAGCCTTTCACCATGGGATTCTTGCGTGTAAGTCTTCCATGAAGGCCAGCTTCCACTAAAAGTCGTGCAACGGTTCATTTTGATACACTGACCCCAATTTCATCCACTATTTCACGCTGGATGACTGATGTGGTCATCCTTGGATCAGGTTTTGATGGTCGGACAATCTTTGAATCAATATGTGCTGAAGTTTTGCGCGGTATTTTTTGGAGTGGTACATTTTTCGTGGTTTTATATTGTCGAAGATGAGCAAAAGCATCGAAAACCATAGTTTTTAAGCATTTGAATTGATTCGTATGATAGCCCACCACTCTTCAATTCAATAATTGCCTTGCGGGTACCTGGTGTGCATCTTTTGGCTTTTTCCATTTTATGAAATTTTACTTTTACAGTTTTTTGTTGAAACTATGTATAAACAGTTCAAAATAATAAAATCTTAGCGAAATATTCAGAAATTATGCATAAAAAGTTTGAAAACTTTATGTTAACAAATCGTTTCTAATTAGTTGTCAATGGAATAAATTATGTTCTCCTACTAAAACTGATTTTGCTGCAATAAATTACTTGGAAAAGTCAGTTTAATTGTTCTTGTAAAAAGATAAAAGAAAATTAAGAAATAAAAAAATAAAATAGACCGTTACATTACCAAACGCACGTCCAGTGCGGTACAGTGCAGCAAGTATGATATCGTTTCTAATTAGTTGTCAACAGCTGTACATAGATGGTTAAGCTCACTAAAGTGATAAGTGAAAAATTTCAAATGTTCAGGAACGTCGATTTTGTTTTTAAATTTCAATACATCTCAACACAAAACACAAATTTTAACTTTGTACTGACACGCATTCACTGGACATGCATTTTCAATAAATTTACACAAGGTAGATATTATATTGAAGGATTGAAAAATGCAGTAAACCTATTTTCGTCAAAAGGTCACTTATCACTTTAGTGCGCTTAACCATCGACATATTTGCACCAATTGTTATGGCTCATGACTTAAGTAAACTTATTGTTTTGGTATTCATTGCAGATCTCTGGAACACACCCTTTATCGGTTACATTTGCAGAGCAGAGTTTAAAACATTTGAAATCTGAAAATTTATGCAGCACTTTTTGGCGAAGCATTAAATATAAATAAATTGTCAAAAATCAGAAGAACTACGACGGTTGCTTTCCTGAAAAGCTATTCGGACACGTTATGGTTGCTGGAGTCGACTCCTGCCCATGTAATCTAACAAAGCAGACCAAGCTGAAGAAGTCTAAGGCCGCGTGCATAGTAAGCTCCGATTCAGACAGGCAGGCTAAAATCTATGTGAACAAGCGAGATAGCTATTTGTATCTCTTTTGTTTGCATTGTTTGCCTGCCTGACTATCTGAAACGGAGCTTACTATGCACGCGGCCTAAGAAAATGCCTTTCCTCAAAGTGGTCAACTAAAACCATCTGATGCCAACTCTCTAATAGTATCTGCTAAGGATTTGCCAAGATGACCACACATGGTTTCCAAGCCCGTAAATTCAAATCCACATACAAGGCGGGCTAAAACAAGTGGTTCTTCCAGAAGTTGCACTTCTAAAGAAAATATACGTGCGCGAGTGAATTTTTTACTTTAAACTTAAGCGAAACATAAATTTGTTGTTCATTGTCTAAATGCGTGTGTTTAAAAAATAAATTCCGATATTACAAAGTGGACAGAAGGAATAAATTTGGAAATTCTTTCGATGCATTTGCGTTTTTCATCCGTTTACTCGCTGGCGTTATAAAATAGATCTTTAAAATTTTAAATGTCTTCGATTTTTTGTTGATTGAATTTAAATTTGTATGATTATAAATGAATGAGTATTTTTGTGTAAAATGATATAAATTATTAAGAAATATGACGCTAAGAACATACACTGTTTTATAATGTTGCAGCCCTTGCTTGCTCTAAACGCAAAACGGAGTGATTGAACTCTACAATAATTTTCCTACGTAAATTGCTCTAGCGAGTAAACAGATGAAAAACGCAATTGCATCGAATGAACTTCCAGCTTAAAACATAAGAATTACAACTCTTACGGCCGGTTTGTTCGCAGAGTTATAAATATAAAACTTATTCTGTAACTGTTTTTGTGACTAAGTCGGTTTGTTCGCCATCTAGAACTAGTTATATATCGAATTGAAACCAACTTTAAACCTTGTTATAAATAAAAATTCAGTTGTGCTAAAACGCCACAAAATGTGTTTTAAAGTTGTAACGAGTGTTATAGCCTGGTTATGAATTAAACGTCAGTTCTATCAAAACGCTACAAAATGTATACATATTTGATGCTTTGACTTTTTCACCTCGTTATAAAAGCATTTCACCAGTTTATAACGCGTTACAAATCGACAGAAAAAATTTAATGAACAAATTGAAAAAAATTATAACGTGTTATAGAGAAGTTTCATTTCATAGCTGGTTTTAGATATAACGCGTTATAAGCAAATTTATAACTCTATCAACAAACCGGCCGTTAATTCGGCATAATTGAAGAATAATGGAAACGCAAAATTTGTTATTTTTTTTTAATAACATGGATTTGGGGCTCCTAACTTCAATTCTGAAAAAATTAAAGATCGCTCTCAAGTTTAGGAGTTAGAGGGGTCAAAAGTTGAGCACATTTGACTTTTTACGATTTTTTTAATAAAGCAATATGGTAGCAAGGTGTCATATCATGACCTATTCAGTAAGATATTAATTATAAAAAATCCATTTATTGCTAACTATCCAAACATGCACAATTGTTATAAAAAATTACGCGATTTTAATCCCATTTTCACAAATGTAGGCCCCTATAACTTATATACCACTTAGAGCGAAGTTTAATTTTTTCACCATTCTATTCATTATGCTTCCTATGAAGTTGTTTTAACTCCTTTCTGCTAATCAGGAACTCGGTTCCTGCTAAATTTTGACAAATAAATTTGTTTTCAGATTTAGTTTTGGTTTTTATTTATATATTTTTTTTTACTTGAGAAATGTCTCCAAGTTTGGAAAACATTCTTAAGCGACTTCCTGGTCGTTTTTGACTACTCGAATCGAATTATTTGCATGAAATCGAAAAAGGGATTTTTCCTTTTTTAAAATAAAGCTCAAGAACCGTTATGAAAAATGATAACACTTATTTGTACAACTATCAATATTAATGAATGTAATAAAAACAGTTATGCATTCATTTATGCACTTCAAAAACCCAGGAGGAAAAATCATTAGGGCTGAATGATATAAAATAATTATTTAAATTCCAAATAGTGATATTTTCGCAAGGTAATAGACCTACCTTCGCCCCAATTTGGTTTCCGCACTGACCAGCTTGAATGTGAACAATTTCCCTCATTTTTAAAAATTTGCTTTGTAGAAATCTAAAATTTAACGATGAAATTCTCTCAGTATATGCAGCCCGACTAAACTAAATCGAATATTATAGCCAAACTATATATAAAAAGTTCGCCAAAGAACTTATTTTGAAACGTTTACTGGTAAATGTGACAGTTTTCTATAGTTAAATCCAAACCACAGTAAAGATTCCAGAATTATTTAAGATAACGAACTACAACCTTGGCGACAACGCCCCAAGTACGATTCTGATTGGTCAATATTGCTCAAAAATGCATGTATTTACAAACAATGAATAGAGTTTAGACTATACAACATACAATCAGATCACGACAAACGATACTACATGTCGGATAGACATTTAGTCCGACAACATAACGATTCTTTTTGTCGTTGATCTCACACGACGGTTTCTGTGAGGTTTTTTTTGAGGAAAAAGATTTTTTGGTTTCGGTTTCGGTTACGGCCAGTTACGGCCCTTTTAATCAGTTTCGACTATTCGGCATCAATATGGCCGAAACCGAAACCGAATATTCAGTCGGACACTACTAACTGGGTTCTTTCATATATTTCAATCGTAGATGTGTTTGCTTTCATCAACATTTTTAACGCTGTTTAGTAAAACAAAATCGTGAAACTCACAGTCATTTGAAAAACCATGTGAGTTGGGCACAGCAGAAAACGATAAATGAATTTTGTTAATGTAGACATCCTCTTTTATTAGACTATAACACTAAGTTATTTTACTTTAAATACTAAAACGTTCCTTGCAGTGGTGTTAAAAATGATCTCTTTATTTATTATTTTTAAGTTTAACTTTAATATTTAAGGAATATTTATCGTATATATACGTTGTTATAATTTATTTGAATTTTTATGTTTTTGAAAGCTCTTACCAAAAAATTAAAATAAATAAAATGTTTTTTAAAAAAATGTTCATGTATACATTCAGTTTCGGTTTCGGTTTCGGCCGAATATTACAAAAATGGCCGAATTTCGGTTTCGGTTTCGGCCAAAATTTTGGTTTCGGTCGGACACTAGTAGTGTTCGGACAATATTCGGTTTCGGCCCTTTTAATCAGTTTCGGCTATTCGGTATCAATATGGCCGAAACCGAATATTCTGTAGGACACTACTAATTCGGTTCTTTCATATATTTCAATCATATATGTGAGTTCGCTTTCAGTTAAATTTTTAATGGTGTTATATCCTAGACATACATGTAGTACAAATTGTGGTATGAAATGCAAACCATATGTGTGTCATCAGTATTCCAAACTTTTGTTCCAAAACAACTAGAAATCTGTACTACAATAGCATCCAAGAAACCATTGAAATTCAGTGGTGTTCTGAAATGTACTACGATAAATCGCATTGAACACCTTCAAAGCTTTAAGCTCTTCTGTCAGAATCATATGTTTTCGATGCAAAAGTCAGGGTACCTTGATGTTAGGTTGCAATTTTAATTTTAAAAATGCTCTCCTAAAATTTTGAAAATGAGTTTGGCTGTCATTCCTTGTCGACAGAGATATGTCTGTCTAGGATATTAAGAAGAACGAAAACGTGAAATTCACAGTCATTTGATTGACCGTGTGATTTGGGCCCAGCACAGAACGATAAATGTAAATGCAGACAAGCTTATTTTTTAGACTATTAGGGAATTCACAGTTTGCTTCTAAAGTTAACACCTGGCAACTTTAGAAAGATATTTCAATCGAACTGTGAGCACCTATTTTTGTGTTTTGGAGCTAAATTGCAAAAATAGTTTTCAAAAATTTGAAATTTGTTCAAAAACATGCCTCGAAAGAACGGAAACGAATAATTATGGAAAAATGAACTAAATTATTCGACGATCCATTCTTTTTCCATTTTTTGCAACAAAATTAAATCAGCTGATTAGTAGGTGTGTTTCCGTACTCGATTGTAGTAACTTGCAAGCTGCTAGAACGTGTTTCCGTACTTTTTCTAGCTCAAAAGAGAGAAGAAGAACAAGCACAAAATCGCTCTCTCGAGCTCGAAACTAGCTCGAAGTGTGCTGGAAGAATTTCTTCCAGCATTATAAGAACAAGCATGAAGAAGAAGAAGCAAACTTCAAATTGACATTTTTAATGTGTTTCATGTTTATGTTGTGCGGTTGAAAATAAATTTACAAATAGTAAAATTCAATTCATAACAATAAATACATTTTAAAATGAAAAAATGTAATGAATAGACAAATCTTAATTTGCATTGTTTACGTTTGATAGGCAATCAGCTGTTTTTGTGCTTGAAACTAGCTAGAAGTTGTTTCCGTACTTTTGACAATTCTTTCAAATTTCGTTTTACTCTCCCAGCTTGAACTTTACTGGACTTTTACTCGACATTGTGTACGGAAACACACCTATTGATACCACATTAACACAAAAGAAAGACATGAGTAGAAGTGAGATAACTTTAGCAACAAGTGGTATCTCAAGTTTGTACGTAAAACAAAAACAATCAAAGTTAACACGTGCTAAAATGTTCTTAAGTAAATAGACGGCAAAGTTAACAGAGCAGATAATACAGAACTGTGAGCACCCTATATAATATTAAGTTATTTAACTTTAAATACTAAAAAGTTCTTTAACACATCGTTTACATTAGACAGTACTGTAAAGACAGTCAAAAATATGTATTAGTTGTCAAAAAAACTTCGAAATTTGGTCTATGACGTAGGCGTCCAGACAATTGGTAAGACAGTAGATAAAACATTGAACAAATTTGACATTTATTGATATCAAATATTCAGTGTTCCTAATATTTTTGCAATGGTTTGAGCTGGTTATGTTTTTAAAAATACATATTACGTTTTATCTTCAATTTCCAATGAATTATTTGACGTTTTTCCGTTTTCCATTTTTTTCTATATAGAAAATGTCATTTTACTGTCCCAGCTACTGTCTAGGCAACTGTCTTCAAAAAAGTTCAGACAGTTGACCAGACAGTTGCAAAAGTGAGTGAGTGTGTGTAAAAAATTGTGAATGTGTTGCAACTGTCTTAACACTACTGTCTAATGTAAACCCCAAGTAAAGTGGTATTAAAATGATCTCTTTATTTATTATTTTAAAGTTGCACTTTAATATTCAAAAAATATTTATCATATGTATACGTTATTATAATTTGTTTGAATTGTTATGTTTTTAAAAGCTTTTAACAAAATATTTAAAACAAATTATATGTTTTTTAAAAAAATATTCATGTAAACATTCAGTTTCGGATTCGGTTTCGGCCGAATATTACAAAAATGGCTGAATTTCGGTTTCGGTTAAAAATCCCACAAAGTCTGAAATCCCCAAATCACAATATATATGGTGGAAATACATGATGGTTGCATTTCTTTATTGATTTTAGGAATTCATATAGGAATAGCCGTCGAATTAATGATTTAATTATTTGTTTCATTAAGTAACATTAATTTTATTAATATTATATACTAAAAATATAAATAAGGATATAAAAAGATTTTTCCATTTTTGGTTTTTTTCTTTTTATATTTTAGTGTACTTATCAGCTGATCAAAAACACATACAAGTGTGCTCTTTCTTGTGCAATGTTGTTTCTTATTTCGTTCTATTCTGTATAAAGAACAGATTTCAGAACTGAATTCCATTCGTTCTGTTCTTTATCCGGAAAACGTGTATATTTTTAGCTATAACTTTTTTGTTAGTAAACTTTTTTGTATACGTATTTCTCACATACTAAAAATTATGATAACTTAAAACAAAAATGTTCAATTTTTGTGTCTAAGGTTTGCTAGTATCTTAAGTGACGAAGAAGCTATTTTTGTAAACTGGATATTTTAATTTTCTTATTACGTCACCTGTGGCTGCATTGCTATGCAGACAAATAATTGTTGGTCCAAAATAACAAACCATGAAATGATATTTTTGTACTCTTAAAATTATTATTAAAATACAACGATTTTATTTGTTAACTAGCGGAATGTAACCCGGTGTTACTCGGGGTTGTGCCTCGAGCACAGAAAAAGGACGGTTTTCAAAAAATTCTAATTTTAACATTTTTTAAATTATCAATTTTTAAATTTAAAAAATTTTTTTTTTTCGACTCCCGTCGAAAGTGTTAAGTCAAATTTCCGTAAAACTGTACCTGCAAGACATGATTAAAAAAAAATGACATCTTCAACGTCTCGATCTGACGTCTGGTTTCTGAGGAAAATGGTCACCCACACTCAGAAAAAAACATATCTTTTTCCGGTGAAAAATGAATCTTAGCAAAAATTCCAAAAATCTTATAAGCATTATGGATTGTCTGCATTCAACGTTCGGAATAGACAGACAGACAAACATTTGATTTTATTTATTAGAAGATAAGTTCAAGAATCGCCTTGTAAAAATTTTCGTTTGGTTTTATTTGAGCTTTAATTTTATTTTCAAATATCGATAATTTTTGTTATGAAATTTTTAAATTTATTGTTGTTGTTGTGTTTTTTGTCGAATACAAACATTTAACACATCTACCATAAAATTTTACTTCGATAAACGAACGTTTTCGGTCAAGGTGGCAACATATAGTGTTGACATAAAAATTATTAATTTGTTGCTAATTCACAAACAAGTTTATAAAAAACATAAAATAATAAAAGTGGATTTTGAATCAATGCAAGACATTGCAGATCTAGCTCTACTTGGAGTGCTTGGGTATGCTGCCTATGAAGCCAATAAGGAGCAGCAATTGCAGTTGGAAGGAATTAGTAAGAAATTGGTTCGAGAGTTAAATTTGGCCAGGGACGTGGAAGGCTTTTACGTATTAAATTACGAAAAAATGCAAGCAAAAGACCCGCAGCATTTTTTTAAAATAACAAGAATGAATCCGCGAACATTTCAACTTTTACGGACTCTCATTGAACCTTCAATCAATGAAACTTTTCTAATTTTTTTCAAATTAGATACCTTTCGCAAGGAGTACCAAGACAAGTTTTAGCTTGGATATTCCGGTTGGGATATTCTACTGTGGGCTACATTATATACGAAACCTGTGACGCAATTTGGAACGTTTTGATGCCGCTCTACATGGAACCGCTTTCGGAAGAAAATTGGAAACAAAATGCCATTGATTTTGAGACAATTTGGAATCTACCAAACTGTACCGCCGCTATAGACGGAAAACACATTAACATCCGTTGTCATCCTAATGCAGGATCCGAATATTCAATAAGGGGCATCATTCCATTGTCCTACTCGCTGCATGTGATGCAAATTACATTTTTGTCGCAGTTGACATTGGCGCTTACGGGAGCCAGAGTGATGGTGGGATTCTTCCCGAATCTGCATTTAGAAAAAATTTGATTAGCGGCAACCTGAATCTTCCTCCGCCTTCATGTTTACCAAACAGTAATATAAGGTTAAATTATTACTTAGTGGGAGATGCTGCGTTTCCACTTAAGCCATATTTAATGAGGCCTTATCCAGGAAGGCGTTTAAGTCCAAAAAAAAATAAACTACAATAAGCGTTTATCGCGTGCCCGTAGAGTTATTGAAAATGCCTTTGGAATTCTTGTGGCGAGATGGAGAATTTTAGAAAAGACTCTAAACATGCTTCCAAAAAATGCTGAAAAAATTGAGAAGGCTACTACAATTCTGCATAATTTTCTTAAACTAAACGACGCAGCTTACAGTCCAAGAAACTATGTAGATGAGTGTGATGAAAACGATGTCGTAATTCAATGAGGCCAATGGAGAAATGAAATAGTTCCGCTGAATTCAACAAGAATTGGATCAAACAATTCTGCTCGAGAAGCATATGCAATAAGAGATGCAATGAAAGAGTACTTATTTCAAAATCGCATGTAAACAAATATAACTACAATAATATTTTTCAAATTGTTTTCATATTTAAAAGTAATATTATTTTGTAATTCAAATAAGGAATAACAATTTTTCACAACTCCATATAAAACAAAAAAAAAAGTACTCATAATTCTTAACCTTAAAATAATAAAAAATGTTTAAAAAAAATTTGATTACGACTCTCGACGTGTAACCATATTTGACAAAATTTCTGCGTTGACGTCTTTTAAAAATTCCTCCTGCAGACGAATTTTGGCATCTGGTGGAAGAACTTTCATTTTTTTGCCTATCATCTTTAGAAAAATGTCATTTTCGTCAGGTTCCTCCATTTTGAAGCGCTCTGCTAAAGTTTTGGAAAGATCCCCAAAAAATGCTGTCATGGGAGCATCTGGTTTAGATCTTTTAGCAGATGTCCTTGACGTGGCCTCAGGTGTGCTTCATTCTGTTACATCAAAAGAATTACCTTCTGTTGGCGACTGTGGTAACTCAGAAAGGCTGTCGGAAAAAGAGTCATAATATCCAATTTGCCTGAAAAAAAACCTTTTTAATTTTTATATTTAAATATTTACTTCCACTGTCTTACGACTAGGTCGTATAGCTTCATTTAGAAACTGAAGCGAGTAGAAATACTCCCAAACTTCAGGTTCAGCAGCACCGCTACCAGAGGGTTGGTCCATTTTTCTTTTTTCACGGACGTAGCGATCGCGAAGACTCTTCCATCTTTGCCTGCACTCATCAACTGAAAATATGTAATTATTTCATTAATTGTATATAACTACTCTGCAATGTTACAAAAACTATTTACCAGGTTTCTGCAATTCCTGTGCTATCTGCACCCAGATGGAATCTCGCTTCAACACATTTTTATAATTACGCGATTTAGTATTATAGAAGTTTTCATGTCCACTTACTAACATTATTAATTTCTCTTCGAATTGAGATATTATAATTTTAATTTTGTTTTTAAATGATGTTGCACTTCTTATTGCACTGAAATATGCAATTGGAACCGATCACAGCTGATTATGCGATCTTCGAATTCAAGTGTTACCACTCAAATATGTTTTTTTTCGAAAAAAACAAATTTTATAACATTTATTAAAAAACTACAAAATCCCATAAAATACCAATGTAGTGAAAATATGCGCCAACAAGCCTTTTTTTCATTATTTTTGTAATAGAAAGATGTTGTGCACAGTTATTTAATTAATACTAAATAATATTAAATTTATCAAAACATTTATTCGAACATTTAAGTTAAACGAAGTATATATAATTACAATTTATTATATATAATATATAAATTTTTCTGCATTTTAACCAGCGTAATAGTTATAATATTATTTATAAAATAAATAAACATTTGCATTTTATGTTGTATTACGCAAATGAAGATGAACAAAAACAATAACAAATGAAAAAACTAAAGTAAGTGATATCTATTTATATATGTAGAAGTTTGCATACTATAAACAACAACAGCATTAACAACAAAACAAACAGGTAAACTACTCGCTTCAAACAAAGTAGCAACCATAACATAAGCAGCTACTGATGTTATGAATGTTTAAAATAGTCAAAATTCAATTACATTCAATGTAAACTAATTTGTTGACAAAAATAAATCCCATGCAAACACGCAAGTTTGCATACAATAAACAACAACAGCATCAACAACAAAACAAACAGGTAAACTACTCTCTACAAACAAAGTAGCAACCATAACATAAGCAGCTACTGATGCTAAGAATGTTTAAAATAGTCAAAATTCAATTACATTCAATATAAACTATTTTGTTGACAAAAATAAATCCCATGCAAACACGTCCTTACTACTGCATGAACAATGTTCATATATTAAGCTAACTCAATGAAAATACAACCCTGCGCTAGTGGCAAATGTCAAACGCACGACCGAGTTGAACATTTTTCAACTTTTTTCGGCAGGTCGCTCTTTGATCGTACTTTACCCCTTCTTACGACATTCGACAATATTTACGATACAAAGTACGATCAAAGCTTGAGGTCGCATTATGAATTGCTTCATAACAACTCGTTGTTTCTACTTTAGCTGTCAAAGCGCGACCGACCTAACGCGCCTTTGCGATTTGGGTATTATTATGTTTATCATTTTATGCGCGAGATATGCTTCTCTCAAAAATTTGTATTGAATGACAAAATGCACCAAGTTGGATGGACACGCACACGAACAATACTACAAGTCGGATGGACCTGCTAAAAGTAAGAAATGTTTGTCTTTCATCGTCCATCCAACTTTATTTTAAGAACACGAACGATACTACATGTTCGACATGTGTTGGCCTAATAGGCCAACCCAAACGATACTACTTTGCGGATAGAACTGTCATGTCTACGCACATGTAGTATCGTTCGTGTGCTTAAAAAGAAGTTGGATGGACATGTCCGATGAAAGACAAAACATATAGTATCGATTGTGTGCGTGTCCATCCAACTTGGTGCATTTTGTCATTCGATAACAATTTTTGAGAGAACCACATCTCACGCATTAAGTGACGAACATAATATATGTTGAATTTTGAAATGAATTGGTTGATAATTAAAGAAATCTCACGGAGACTTGAAAGAAAAAAGAGAAAAGTATAAAAATAATGCAAATGAATAAATTTTAGAGCTGCAAAATGTTATATGCGCTGATGTTTACTTCATGTAATTTATAAAATAATTAAGTCCATCCGACAGGTCTGTCTGTGTAGAACCAACGACAAAAAGTTCCGTTATTTTGTCGAACTACATGTCCATCGGACTTGTAGTATCATTTGGGGTGGCCTATTAGCACGTATTTACAATAGTGGTATTCACGATACAGTCCTTGTGGCTTTATGCCAAACAGTCGCGAATAAACTCATCAAATTCGAAACAAATAATTATATGGCGGCAAGTTTATGTGCATTGAAAATGAGTAAAGTGTATTCTCAAAATTTGAATAAATTGAAATTATAAATTTTTAAAAATGAAGAAGAAATTTTAAGCAATTTAACATATAAATACTAGTGGTATTCATGCAATGCCGAATATTTTCCGATGCCGTATATCGGAAAATATTCGCTGTTTTTGCATGAGGCACCTTTTTTTGTATTTTTCGGTTAGTGGCGTATATCAATCAGCTGTTCTTAAAGTTATATCGCAAAAGTGGCCACTTTGGTTTAATAAATGAGCTGAAAAGTAAATATATAAATAAATAAATAAGTGGTTTCATAATTTAGGCGAAGACAACGAAACTCCAGATAAATTATTTTATTATTCGACAACTGACAACATGCAATTTGTCGTTTAAAAGGATTCTCAAGTTGAAAGTTGAGTAAGAAGTTTATAGTTTGTAATAAATATTTGAAAGGTGGCAACAACTCTTTGTCGAAAGTTTTCGGCGCTGTTTTCGCATCAAAATCGTGAGGAAAACTGGGAACTTTGCCGCATATCAAATTCCATACAAATTTTGACAGCTGATATACGGCGTTTACGCTTTTTACGATTTTCGGCATATTCGGCACGTTTTCGGCATTGCATGAATACCACTACTAACAATCAAATAATAAAAATATATCAATAATATTAATACAAGAATCTTTCTTCTTTCCTTGACTGCTAGACTTAAAAGAAATCAACACCATTTAGCAAAGTTCAAAGCAGCTAGTTTAACTTAAACAACAAAAAAAATATTTTTTTCAGACATCAAAGTTAACGAATAGAAGTAAACTATACTAACACAAAACAGCAGATACGGTAAGATCGCACAAAATCGCTTTCTCGAGCTCGAAACTAGCTCGAAGTGTGCTGGAAGAATTTCTTCCAGCATTATTAGAACAAGCATGAAGAAGAAGAAGCAAACTTCAAATTGACATTTTTAATGTGTTTTATGTTTATGTTGTGCGGTTGAAAATAAATTTACAAATAATAAAATTCAATTCATAACAAAAAATACATTTTAAAATGAAAAAATATAATGAATAGACAAATATTAATTTGCATTGTTTACGTTTGAAACTAGCTAGAAGTTGGAGTTTGTTCGGAAATGTAAAACAAATGCGCAGCCTGATTTTGCAGTAGAAACATAACGTTCTGATATGCAAATTTGGCAGCACTGCAAACGTCGTGTGTTCTGCAAAGTCAATTTTACATCAGCAATTGCGCATTTATTGCAACATTTTATTTAACGCTGCACTCGGATGAACACTGCACTATTTATTTTAACACTCGGATAAACAATGAAGAAGAAAAGTAAGTTAAAAAATTGTAATTAAAGAGTATTATATATTAAATTTTTTGTATTTTCAGAGAAAATTTATCATTTACTGAGACAAAGCTCCTCCTAAGGACCCGGCTGGACCTTGAACCTGACTTTGCCGCTGGCAAGAAAAAGTAAAGTGTTTAGTGGAGGAGGGTTGTTGAGAAGATTAGGAAGGTGGATGCAAATTTAAAGACAGATAGAACTCAAGCGCAGAGGAAATATATGGACATGCTTGTTACATATAAAAGGATCAAGAAAAGAAACAACACCTCTGGAAGAGAAGCGTCATCGTGGCCTTTTTTTGAAGATTTCAATGAGGTTTATAGGAGCAGGCACTCCATTCAACCTACTGCAGAAAATTTGCAACAATCATTGCAGCCCTGTGAGGTTGCTGTTGTAGAAGAAGCGATTGAGTTGCCGACCTCGTCAGCAACTCCTCAGAACAGAAGCAACAAGCGGAATTCTGCAAGCAGCGGAATTTTAAACTTCTTTCAAGAGTCTTCTTTCAAGAAGACTCAGATAAGGAGCAGTGTCGCCGCGCCGAAGTAATGGTATTGGAAAAGGAAAAACTTTCTGTGGAGAAAAAAAAGAATAACCACGTTGATTGGGTTGAAGGATATTTTGGAGAAATTCCAGCAAAAGTAATAAGAAAAATGTTTTCCTTTTTAAGTAAATAAACTTTAATGTTTTGAACAAAAATATATCTAATTCAGCTTCATTATGAATAATTTTTCGCACGGAATTGGAAAACTGAGTTTCCGCTTTAAGAATAAAGCTTAAGAACTTCTTTAACATTTTTAACATAACAATGAAAATTTTTTTTCAATTTCGGTTGATAAATTATTTATGATAGAGCTGAATCAGATATATTTTTGTTAAAAACTTTTAAGTTTCATTTACTTAAAAAGGAAAACATTTTTCTTATTTTTTCTTACAATGAATTCTTGAATATTTATTTAATGTTATGTTTTGAAATGAAGTAAAGTGTTTTGTATTAATTATTAAAAGAATTGAAGAACAATGAAATTTTAAATATTTATTTTATGTTTTGTATTGTATTAATTATTAAATGAATTGAAAAACAAAGTTTTCTTATTTTTTAAGCAGAAAATAATGCTGTTAAATAATTTCTCCTTGCAACTCCATCTTCATTCACTTCAATAGTCAAGCCCTGAGGGTTCAAGTCCTGAGGGTTCTCTATTTAATTTTCATTTGGTGCATTTAGATTCATCGGAATGGTTTCAGTATATTCTAAAGAGTTTCCTTTGTTTATAATGAAATTATGCAAAACAGCACAGGCAAATACTACTGCAGATTTGTTTTTTATGTTTGAAATGTCAATGTGATTCAAAATTTTAAATTTTTGTTTTAAAGCATAGTACTCTGTTCGGCTTCACGTGAAATTCCACTCAAATATCCATACAAAAATGACAGCTGTGAAACAAGCGTGAATATTTCACAACTTTTTCATCAAAGCTGTACTATGCTTCGCTGGGGAAAATCTATTACAATGTTCAGCAACATGCATCTAGCAACATTATTTTCACGGCAATATAATTGAACCGACCATTTATTTTGCCGTGAAAAGTGGCAGTTGTCATTTAATTTAAGAAAAAGTGCAAGCAAAAGAACAGTTTGTAATTAAAATTATATTTTTTGTACTATTTCTAAAGTTTTGCAATTAATAATTGCAGTTGTTGGAAATTGTAAATACGAGTGCACCTCCCCGCGGTGTTGGCGGTCGCAAAACTTCACAGCTTGCAAACTGCCATAAACTAATGACTTGTTCTGCCCCACAACAAAGGACATGCAGACTTGTATTAATATTTATTTTGTATTTATATAATCACAAATATGAAAATTAAAGAACTTAAATGATTTTCTGCTTTTCCTCTAATAAATTGTGGCTGTTTATTTACATTTTGTCGAAATTTGTAAGCTGATCATCAGCTGTTCGTTCGCAACAAAATATCTGTCAAAATTTTCACGCAACAAATAAATGGCTGTTGCCGGTGAAATTTCACGCAATCGAGCATAGTACTAGGCTTAAATCCCAAACGCTTGTTCTATAAAAACTCGAGTTGAGCTCAAGCGTATATTAAACCTCTTTTGTTCTCTAGTAAGATGCCCGTTGTCCCTATAAGGCACCATCAAAAATTTGGAAAGGGGGTAAGCAGAGTCACCTAATATAATAGCACTTCGTGCTAACTCTATTTGGCTAGATGCAATTGCTCTATATATTGGACTGCTATTCCATACATTTGCATCATGACAGCTTCCTTGATAACCTATAAACACATCTAGGAAGCGATACTTATTATCACATATAGCCTAGAAGTTTTGAGATATTATATGTTATATGCTTTCAGAAAATGCAGCTCTCAAATACCTGCATAATAATAGAATATTTTCCTTTCCGATCGTAATAACTGATTGCATCTGTATTGGTCGTAGGTATATTGAAGTGGGAACTATCTATGCATCCAATAACAAATGGAAAGGAATATTCTCTACTATTTTCAAAATTTTCCATAATAGTTTGCTGATATTCAACCGATGGCCAAGATATTTCGTTGTTCAAGCGGCAAATTGCTGTAATGATTTTACTAAAAATAACGTGAATTGTTCCTTTGCCAATATTGAAGCGGTCCGTAAGTTGCCGAAAAGTAACCCTACTATTACACAGCTTCCATTATTATTGTATCATCAGTCTGGCAACTCCGCCGAATTTTCAGCATCGAAAATTTCTGGTCGTGTTTTAATTATTTTTCAATTTATAATTTGTGTTATTTAATAAACGGTTTAAATACGTAATTTCGGTCTTTTAATTCGTTTATAGAATTGAGTGTTTCTGTGCCTTTAAAAATTGTGCACAGTTTCCGCGAATTGCAATAATTTCCGCGTTTAAAATATATATATAAGTGCATAAGTTTTAAGTGCTTGACACTTGTGCTTATTTTTATAAGCAGTGAAAGAAAAAAAAAATCAACAAAAACAAAAACATACAAACATTGTTGTGCTTTATTTCTTTTCTTTAAATTCTGTTCTTGTTGTTCTTTTTATTTTTTGACATTTCACTATTTTATTTCTTATACTATGTTCACACTGAGATCAAATTAGGTAATTTCGTGAGATAATTTCGAAATTGTACAAAAGTGTTCACACTGGGCTTAGATAATTTCGTTTGACGTTTGATTTATTTTTTTGTCAATTTATTATTGGCCACATTCAGCATACTCAACAGTTGCCAACTTAAATGTTCAATTAAAAATATAAAATTCTTGCAAAACTATTTCGCACATAACCGTACATCTTATCAATTGTACAACTTTAATTCATTGAAAACATTGCTCATCCAAGTTTCACTGAATGGGTTGCTACGAGAAGGGTCAACAAAGTAAAGTATCTGAATGTGGCCATTGTCATGTGTCATGTATAATTTTGACGGCTCAGTTGGAAAGGATAGCAAGATTGTTAATACGTCAAAAAAAGGGTGTGTTTAATTCACACTATATTCAGATTTCAGGGTTGCAGTGCATTTTTGCCTAATTTCGTGAGTAATTTAAACGAAATTACCTTGTTTGAGGTAATTTCCAAATCAACAAATTGTATGGGAAATTACCATAGTTTTTAGATCATTTCAGTCGAAATTACACAAAAGCTCGAAATTACCTAATTTGATCTCAGTGTGAACATAGTATTAGCTTCTCTTAAGTAAAGTAAAATAGCGTTGCATACCTGTAGGCAATTCTTTTAGCTATTGCCACAGGGTGTCTCAGAGTTTTTATCTCTTTGTTTTTAAACTTTCGCCACTATATATTTTTATATTTATACTTTATTGTTTTCGTTTTCTTTCTTTAAATTGAATAAATTGTTAAACTAAAAAAAAAAAAAAAAAAGATTGGTTTGTGCAAAGCCTGGCTGCTCCACTAAAGGTGAAATGAACGATTTTTGTCATGTTGGTTATGTGACAAAATTGTTCACATCAAGTGTGCAGGAGTGTCAGGTCGAGTGGCAGATGCCATTGAAGAAAGTAAAGGGTTGCGTTGGTCTTGTGAGAAGTGTAGGTTGGCCGACATTAACTTTTATAAGCTTTTTAAGCAAACGAAGCAAGGTTTCTCGGAAATAAGTAGAGAACTTTCTTCACTTTCTGATAAATTTTTAAAATATCAAACTCTTTTCAATGAATTTAAATATATAGATGAGTCAATTCCTTCACCAAAGCGAAAAAAGAAACATATGACCCTTCGAAGCAAACAGAAAACTGACTCGACACGAACACAACCTTTAAGAACAAGACAACGTTGACGACATGGACACGGATGCTCCTCCTCCTATTCTTTCTTCTTCGGCAAATTTGTCTATGTCTGCTCCTTTTCCATTATCAGCTCCACCTCTCGCTTTGCCTGAAATATCGTATGCACAAGCTGATTCTCTTGTTCCTACTGTTGCTGATGTCCTCCAACTAAATCAATCTTTGTTTCGCGCTTAGCATCTGATACAACAGATAATGATATAGATTTTTTCATTAAATAAAAGTTGAAATGTATATCGACTCTTTCTATTTCTATTCATAAATTCAAATATGTAAACGCACGTCCGACTACTTCCTTTAGATTGACAGTTCCAGAAAATTTATTTAATACTATTGTTGATGTAAGTTTCTGGCCACGAAATACAATCGTACGCGAATTTGAATTCAAAAATAATCCGCGATTAGTAAATGTAGTACACTTGCCTCGCCCGCGAAATAGCCCGCAATCTTATCCAAAAAACGATTAACAAATCGCAAGTCTAAATTAGAACTTGTGTATCAAAACGTAAGGGGTCTTAATTCCAAACTTTCTGCAATGTTCATTAACAGTTTTGATTTCGAATATAACATTATAATTTTCACGGAGACTTGGCTTCGCTATAATATTCTAAATTCTGAAATAATGTGTAAAAATTATCAAATTTTCCGTAAAGACCGTTATAATATGATCGGTGGTGGTGTTCTGATAGCTGTTCATATCTCGTTTGCATCTGATGAATTAACAATTCTCGACACCAGTGAACTGGAGTTTATTTGTGTTTCAGTTAAATTAAATAATTGCATTGCTTATCTTACCTGTTCTTACATTCCTCCTAATTGTGACATATCAATTTACTTAAGACATATAAACGCCATCGAGCAAGTTCATAATATGTTAAAAAATAATGATGTTCTTATTGTGTTGGGCGATTTTAACCTACCCTTTGTGTCTTGGAATTCGACAGATGACTCTTCATTTCTTACACCTGTTTCCACTAGTAATTGAATAAATGATTTTTTAGATAAGTTATCTGACCTGTGTCTTCAACAAGTCAATAATACTTTTAATAAAAACCATAGAACGCTGGACCTTGTGTAGATAGATGCACTACTGTATATCTCAATCGCTCAAACCCTGTATCATTTCCGGAAGATGAACATCATCCAACTCTTGAAATAACGGTTTTACTTGCTCATGAAAATGAATATAAACTTACACCTGATAAGCGAAATACAAAAACATATAATTTCAAAAGTACAGACTATGTTAAACTCAACACCTTACTCTCAAAGACTGACTGGTCACCGATTCTATCTATTAAACCACCGTATTCATATTATGACGTCGAAACCTCGGTACAGTTTTTTAATGATACTTTGCAAAGGTGCTTCTTATTGTGCGTCCCAACAAAGCAAATTAATTCTAAATCCTTAAGTCCACCCTGGCTAACAAGTGAACTTAAGTCACTAAAAAATTTTAAAAATCGATTATTTAAAAAATATAAAAAATCTGGTTCTAATATTGACTTTGCTTGTTAGTCATCTTGTCGTTGCAGATACCAGCTATTAAATAAACAGTGTTATACTGCTTATAAAGCCAACATCAAAACTCAATTTAATGATAATCCGAAACTCTTCTATACTTTTGTTAATTCAAAACGTAAGGCTTCCAACTTTCCATCCCTTATGAGATTCAATCAAGAGGAATCGTCTTGTGACAATGTTATTTCTAACATGTTTGCAAGCTTCTTCAAATCAACTTACTCCAACATACCATTTAATATGTGTTCTGAGCATCCTTATTTACCTCCAGTTAGCTCTTTTGAAACTCCAGTAATATACTCAATTATTGTTATGCATAACCTTCGTCAAGTTAAATGCTCTTTTTCGACTGGCCCTGATGAAATTCCGAGTTGCATTCTAAAGGAATGTGCTAGCAACCTGTGTGCTCCTCTATCAAACATATTTAATATATCTCTGCAAAGTGGACATTTTCCCATTATATGGAAAGATTCATATATTATACTCCTTCATAAATCTGGCTACAAAACTGATGTCACTAACTACCGAGGCATCGCCAAATTAAGCGCAATCCCTAAATTATTTGAGAAAATCATAACTGAACAACTAACCCACTTCGGTTCATCTTCCATTTCTGTCACTCAGCATGGTTTTTTAAAGGGTAAATCAACTTCAACAAACCTTTTGGAGTTTACAACTCGTGTAATAAAAGGTTTCACTTTGGGAAAACAGACTGACGTTATTTATACGGACTTTAGCAAAGCTTTTGACAGCGTCAATCATAATCTTCTATTGAATAAACTTAAGCTAATTGGGTTTCCTGTAAAATTGCTAAATTAGATAGAATCTTATTTATCGCGACGTTTTCAAAAAGTTTTATATAAAAATTCTCTATCACAAAATATTATGGTTACATCTGGTGTTCCGCAAGGAAGTCATCTTGGACCGGTTTTATTCTTACTATTTATTAATGACCTTCCCTTGGCAATTAAACATTGTGACGTCTTAATGTATGCTGACGATGTAAAACTTTTTTTTACCTACAAGTCACTCGACGAACAACACCTTTTACAATCCGATTTAAACAGACTAGTGGATTGGTGTAACTTCAACCTATTAAACCTTAACTTAAAAAAATGCAAATCAATGACCTTCTCACGTAGAACTGCTCATAGTACAAATTACACTATAAATAACATCCACTTAGAAATTGTTCATAGTTTTGTTGATCTTGGTGTAATTATGGATCCAAAACTTCGCTTCAATCTCCACGTTAATTTGGCTGTAAATAAGGCTAGAGGTGTCCTTGGTTTCATTAAAAGATGGGCGAAAGAATTCAATGATGCCTTCACTACTAAATTACTGTATATATCTCTCGTAAGGCCTATTCTTGAATATGCTTCCGTAGTATGGAACCCTCAATATAACGTCCACATTGATGCAATAGAATCGGTTCAAAAACAGTTTTTACTTTTTGCTTTACGTCATCATCGTTGGAACCCAGATATTATTCTTCCTTCGTATGAAACCCGCCTTAAACAAATTTTACTGCCTTCCCTGAGAAGCAGAAGGATGGTGCTTAATGTCACCTTCCTATATAAATTACTTTGTGGTTAAATTGACTCCCAATATATTCTCTCATCTCTTAACTTTAACATCCCAAGAAGAGGATCTAGACATTTTGTGCTTTTTAAGTTGAGCCAGTGCACTTCAAATTTTGCCCTTCATGACCCTTTACGATGTATGTGTAGTGATTTCAACAATAGCTACAGCTTAATTAATTTTTGTGATTCGGTGTATGCCTTGAAACGGAAATTGATTTTACATTTAAATAATTGATACATTTTAGAATTTTGTTTCAAACATTAACTCGGTTAATAATATTGTTATATTCTGTTAAAATGTTGGCTGAAGTTATTCCATATATTCGAGACCGTTTCAGTTGTTTTTCCTTTATAATATTGCGTTTGATGAAGTAAACACCATCGAATACGATATGTATGCTTTAACTTGTTTGTTTTTAATCAAAAAATTGTATAATTTTTCTTATTCAGTTGACTTATTAGTTAGTTTGGTGCGCAAGAGTTTATCTCTTTTCCATGCAAGTTTATGCCTGCGTTGGCCCAAATACATATCCAATTAATAACATTAGCACGGTGTTCCAAAATTACATAGTGACCCGTATACATCTCCGTTATAATTGGAATTGGTTTGGTGTTTAAGAGTTTACTCTCTTTTCCACGTAGGATCTTGGGTTGGATAGTTGCCGCAAACTTACTTATATTCATATTATTTATAGTTACTTTGGTCTCTTTGTTTTCGAGTTTTATGTAAAGTTTACTACTTATTTGATGTTGTTTACTTTTTCAAATTCATAAATTCTTAATAAATTCGTGTTTCTGTATAAAATTTTTAAGTTCCGCTGAAAAGCCAATTAATGTGCTTAGTGGAAATTCATACTTCGCCAACTGGTTGTGTGTTTTAGTACGTAGGTGCATTCTATCTTTCCGGTTAATCCGCACTGTTGTAGAATGTAAGTCGTGCATGCGTATAGTACGGGCTATACGTGTTCATGAGATTTCACACTCCCTTGGCGAATCCAAAAAAAAAAAATAATGCTACGTATAAGCATTTATCTAAGGGAAAACAACAACGACCAAACCGTGCATTAACCCAAAACGGAAGCAAAGCATCTTGCAAAGCCTTAAATTGTAAAAAACTAAATTTGAAAATTATACTCTTCCATCAATAATTTATGTTAACACTTGCTTTTAAAGTACAGCGATTCATTCGGAAATGACAATGAAATATATCGTCTGGATATGATTCTATTTTATTAAAAAAATTTTGCATTTTCGATATTTTTCTTTGTATTGTCGCAGTTTCAATAATAAACCTGTTTCCTTTTAAACACGCAATCCTCTTTTTTCTTCCATTCAACACATTACTATCATTTTTCGATTCAGAAAAATCATGAAATAATAAATTTAAAAGGACTTCCATTTTGTACTGCGCACGTGTTCTAAAATGCAACCTAAATTATTGCAGCATTCTATCATTTCTATAATTTATGTCAAACGTCATGATTTATGCACAGCCTGCAAAAGCATTCCCAAAACTTTAACGATCTACAATCGCTATCGCTGACCAACGACGTTTGAAGCTTGCAGTAACAAACATGGTATTCTCAAAACTCTGGCACATGGGGTCTTTCGAGTCCAAAACAAAATTCAATAGCTGCGATTCTTCAACTCTTGTCAGCAGCAGGTCCTGCAGTCACAAACTTTTTTCAGCGTGAACTCACAACCTCATCTTTTGGACACGTGAGACCCCATGTGTAACGCGAAGAGTACATTTTTTGTTAATTAAGAAATTGTTTTTTTTTAACTATTTTTAAAACTTTTATTTAATTGGAGTAAAGTTTTTAATAGTTTTTTTTTTAGTTTTTATTTTATTATAAGCGAAAAGCGAAATCAAAATGATATTTGATTTAAAAATATACATAAAATAAATAATAAGAAAATAATGCAAAAGTAGACGTTTCTGTTTTATAAGTTTTTGAAGTTTGTTATGGTTTTATTACTGAAATGAAAAAAAATTAAATTAACTCAACAAAATTGAATAATGAACAAAATTTTTATTTCAGTTACTTTGTTCATGTAAACTTTTCTGAGATCAAACGATCTTGAATTCGTTTTGAAACAGATGAACGAACGCCATTGTCATCCACTTCATTTATTGCAGCCTCAACTTCAACATAGGGCAACACCCCAACCATATCCGTGCTTATCGAGGAGAGGCTCATGTTGTGCAAAACTGCGCAAGCATTGACAATTCTGCCAGCAAATCCCAGCTCAAACATGAGAACTCTTTGTCTCGAAAGACACCGCCACCTACTTTTCAGCACTCCAAACAGCCTTCCACACAATTTCTGGCTTTGCATAGAGCCTGATTGTACCGATATATGGGAGTACCTTCTGACTGATTTGGAAGAGGTGTCATGAGCCATTGTAGTGTGCATATAGGCAACATGTAATTCATAATGTATAAATGCTTCTCAACTGCAGCTAACATATGCTGACTAACCAGACCGTCGCTTATAGTTATGACACACTAGCAGCGTCAACCTTAAATGTGACGAATTGCAATTTGAGCAGCAGAATTGGTATGTGGCTCAATGACTGTCTTTTTTGTTTGATGTAATGTTTTGTTTACATTGCATCTATTTGTAAATATCGGTCAACTGCAGTTATTTAAAATATCGGTCAATAGGAATAGCTTTTGGTGAAAACAAAAAGAAACTTCAAGCGGAAATCAAGTTAACCAGACAACAGATAAAAAGCTAAGGAATGGTATGGACAATTGTGCTCCCAAAGGCAAAACAAACAATAATGAGTACCACCAACAACAACAACAACAACAACAACAATAACAACGGCAGCAGCAGTAACAGCGCTGATATAAACACTTTGATAGGAATAATTTGTATAATTTGTATGTTACTTATTATAATAAAGTGGATAATAACATATTTTAAGAACTATCTCAAAAAACAATTAACTAGAAGTATTACCAACACTGTCTAAAAAAAAAAAAACACGAAAAAAATTTTTTTTCAAATAAAAACAATTTTAAATATGATTAAATTTGAAACTAATGCAAAGTACCAGGGATGTTATGGTTCATTGTTCAGCGAAAATTGCGCTTGAAAATTGATTAAATTTGAAACTAATGCAAAGTACCAGGGATGTTATGGTTCATTGTTCAGCGAAAATTGCGCTTACTGTAAGAAAAAAATAATAGATATAGGAAAAGTATTTTATATTAAGTATAACAAGAAAAGCTGGCATTCACAGTGTTTTAAATGTAGCAAATGTAATTGTAATTTAGTAAAAACAGGTTTCTTAATTGAGGAGCCGGAATTAAAATGTAAGTTTTGTACATAATGAGTAACGAAATAATAAAATTAAAAGAAATATTAACTACTTTAAAAAAGAGTCCAAATAGAACTTACACAAATTAATATATAAACAAAATCAGACTAATACTACAAAACAGTTTAAAAACAATAGAAGAAGAAACTAGCATCAAAAGCCTGAAAGAGGACATAATAACCTTTTATAATATAGAAAAAGAAATACTAAGATTTTTGAAAGTAAAATAAACCGCAATGGCAAACTTTGATATATTAACCGCGGTTAAGTTAATACCAGAATTTGACGGAGAGTAGAAAAATCTATCTAATTTTTTAAATTTGGTAGAATTCTACGGAGATTCGCTTAAGGATGATAACGAAAAGGCTAAATTGGTTAAATTTGTTTTGTCAACAAAACTAACAGACAAAGTTAAGAATAAATTACTTACAGATTCCAAACCTGAACATATTGCAAGTTTGAAAGCAATCTTGATTAAGAATTACAAATCTAACAAAAATGCATTAAACATTCACGTTGAATTATCAAGAGTATATCAAGGGAACGCAAGTGTCAATGTTTTTGTTGAAAGAATAGAATCTTTAAAAGCCACTTTAAATCAAATTCAGATAGAAGAACAGGGTGAAACAAATAGAGAGCTAATAGTAATTTTAAATGACCAACTCGCTCTGAGTGCATTTAAAAACGGACTGAATGACCATATTAAATCGGTTGTTCTAGCTTCAAGAGCCACAAAGTTTAATGAAGCAGTACAAATTGCTACAGCAGCAGAAACAAGGCCAACACAAAATAATGTACATTTAGCCACACGATACAGATCGAACTCTAACAGAAACAATAACAGAGTCAATAGCTTTAACAGTTACCGATTTAATAATAATAATAATAATTTCCAAAACAACAATAATTATCAGCTGCAAAACACAAATAACAGGAATAATTACAACAATAACAGGTTTAATAACACACAGAATAGGGGGAATAGACAATACAATGGCCAAAGATTTGGACATAATAGCGGACAAAGGGTTGGACAAAACCAATCGGGAAACGCAAGTTTCCCCGGTCAAGCGAACCGGGGCAATTTCGTGCGGCAAAGACGGTAAACTTAGCACGCACATTGTGCACAACAAATTTTGTGACACTTCAAATAAAAGACGAAAAAGGAACATTCACTTTTCTGATAGACACCGGAGCAGACATTTCGATTTTAAAGAATTATTCAAAGAAAATAAATTATAATAATACATGTAGAATAAATGGGTTTACAGATAAAGCTATCTATTCCAAAGGAACGTCTAAGATAAACTTAGTAATAGGTGAAAAAATAATAAACCATGAATTTCAGGTCATTGATGACAATTTCAATTTATCAACTAATGGTATATTAGGGCGAGATTTCTTGCAATTATACAACTGTAAAATTGACTATGAAACTTATGTTTTAATCATTAACTATAATGAAGATGAGATAATACTACCAATGAACATGAATACAAAGAACATTGGAAGCATTACAATACCTCCAAGAACAGAAACCATACAAGATGTGGAATTTCTATTAGAACGTGACAGTGTTGTGGTTGGCAAAGAAATAAGCAAAGGAGTATTTTTAGCAAACTCAATTGTTCCTTCCAACGGTATTAAACATGTTAAAATACTAAACACTAGGTACACTGAAATTTCAATTGACAATATTATTATAGGAATTCACATACTCAATCAAACAAAATCATGAAGAAAGACGACGGGATTTAATAAAAGAATTAAGTGTTGAAAGTCTAGATAAAAAAGCAAAAGAAGACATATTAAGATTATGTAAACAGTTCCAAGAAATATTTCACTTAGAAGGAGAAATTTTAACAAATAATAATTTTTATAAGCAAAAAATAGACATAAATGACACAACTCCAGTATACATAAAAAACTATAGATTACCACACACACAGTTAGAAGAGATAGATAAACAAGTCTCAAATTTGCTTGAAGAAGACATAATAGAACCATCGACTAGTCCATATAATTCCCCATTACTTATAGTACCAAAGAAAGGCAAAGAAGGTAAATCTAAGTGGAGGCTAGTTGTAGATTTCAGATCTTTAAACAAAAAAATAGTTGACGACAAATTCCCGCTAACAAGACTGGATGACGTACTGGAAAAACTAGGAAATGCAAAATATTTCTCCACTCTTGATATGGCCAGCTCATTCCACCAGATACCACTAAGTACAGAATCTCGACACGTAACAGCTTTTTCAACAAATCAAGGACATTATCAGTTTAAAAGACTACCATTTGGTTTAAAAATTTCAACAAACAGTTTTCAAAGAATGTTATCAATAGCATTAAGTGGTTTGCAAGCATCAGCTTTCCTATATGTAGATGATGTAATTGTTTTTGGCTCAAATCTAAGAGAGCACAATGAAAATTTATTAAGGGTTTTTCAACGTCTACGCAAATATAATCTGAAACTCAATCCAGGGAAATGTAATTTTTTAAAACCAGAAGTTGTATATCTCGGTCATCTTATTACCTCAGATGGAGTACGTACAGACCCAGCAAAATATGAAGTAATAAAAAATTATCCAGTACCTGAAAATGCAGATGAAACTAGAAGATTTGTTGCATTTTGCAATTACTACCGAAGGTTCATTCAAGATTTTGCAGATATTGCTAAACCATTGATTACGTTACTAAAGAAAAAACAGATTTTTAGCTGGACAGCAGAATGCTCTAGAGCTTTTAACACATTAAAAGAAAAACTCATGAGCCCTCCCATTCTCAGTTATCCAAATTTTTCCAAACCGTTCATTTTAACAACAGACGCATCAAATCATGCTTTAGGAGCGGTGTTGCCCCAAGGAGAAATAGGGACAGACAAACCAATAGCATATGCGAGCAAATCCTTTATAAACATGAATTAAATAAACCGATAATAGAAAAAGAGTTATTAGCAATTCATTGGAGTATAAACTATTTCCGTCCTTACCTATTTGGTAGAAAGTTTATAGTTACACTGACCATAGACCGCTAGTAAGTCTTTTTACGCATAAGAACCCTTCATCAAAATTAACCAGAATACGGGTTGACCTTATGGACTATGACTTTGAGATAATATTCAAGCAAGGAAAAATGAACACAAACACGGACGCACTTTCCAGAATACAATTAGATTCCAGTAAACTTAGAGAAATGATACCAAAACATGATGTTAATGTTATTACGCGCGCAATGAAAAAAATTTTTGAAGAGAACAAAAAAGAAAAAAATGAAGAAATAAATGAAAACCGTGCAATTGCCTTAGACTCAAATGTGGGGATTGATCACCTTCACATCTGGGACTGTGTATCAATATCAGACACTAGGCGAGTGAAGAAATTAGAATTCAAGAAAAATATGAAAATATATAAGGGTACTAAAAGTATTATAATAAATATAGCAGCAAACACTGTACTTGTGGAATTTAACGATAATTCTCTATCAGACGTAAAATTGATTTTGAAGAAGTTAATATTCATGACAAACAATGCAGATGTAAAAAAAGGTAGCGCTTCCAAGAGATAGTAAAATTTTTGAAAATGTGAACATAAGTGAGTTCAAAGATATATTTAATAAGCTGCAAAAGAATAAGAGAGATAATGAATGTTTAAAAATAATGTTATATGAACCTCCAAGGCAGGTTAAAATTGAACAAGAAATGCACAGGTTAATAAGAGAACATCATAATTCAAAGTTAGGAGGACATTGTAGTATCAGAAAGTGTGTAGGAAAATTAAAACAAAAGTTTGTCTGGAAAAATATGAACAAAATGGTTAAGAAATTTATTAACAATTGTGAAATTTGCAATAAAGTAAAAATAACTAAATACACTAAAGAAAATTTCGAAGTAACGGATACTCCAAACACGTCATTTGAAACAATCACGATTGACACTGTAGGTCCTCTAAGACCATCCAAAGGTTACAGATATATATTGACACTTCAATGCGAATTAACAAAATTCGTGGAAGCATTTCCATTGGAAAGCAAAGATGCTATAACAGTCGCAAAAGCAATAGTAGAAAAATTTATTCTTAAATATGGATGTTTCTGAAAACTGTTGACAGACACAGGAACTGAATTTACTAACGAGTTATTAAAGAATATATGTAAATTATTGAATATAGATAAATTTGTTTCGAAACCTTTCCATCATGAAACGTTAGGCTCAATAGAAAGAAATCATAGAGTACTAAACGATTACTTAATGACAGTAGGTGATAAAGATAATTGAGACGATTGGCTACCATATTATACGTATTGCTTTAATTCGATGCCGCATAGCAGCACAAATTACTCACCATTTGAATAAGTTTTTGGAAAATTATGCGCATTACCATGCGATGTAATGACAAACAAAGAACAAATATATGACTTAGACAATTATCTGAATGAATTAATATGTAAATTAAGATATTCACACGAACAAGCTAGAAATAACTTCATAGAAACTAAGAATATAAGATGTAATAATCAAAAACATATACATAAATCGAATTTTAGTGTAGGTGATTATGTTTATTTAAAAGTACAAAATAAGAAAAAATTTGATAAGCCATATAAAGGCCCATATAAAATAATTTCGCAAAATAAATGTAATAGCGTTATAAAACTAGATGATAAGTTATATGCAATACACAATAATAATTTAGTAAGATCTAGACAAGAACATTAGATATTTAAAGAGACATAGTTATAAACAGCGCTATAGATTAAAAACCGATAGCAAATGACATTTATTTCAATTTTAAGAAATGTAAACAAATATCATTATTTTTTTGGGGGAAGGATGTAGTGTACATATAGGCAACATGTAATTCATAATGTATAAATGCTTCTCAACATATGCTGACTAACCAACTGACTAACCTAATACACAATAATAATTTAGTAAGATCTAGACAAGAACATTAGATATTTTAAGAGACATAGTTATAAACAGCGCTATAGATTAAAAACAGATAGCAAATGACATTTATTTAAATTTTAAGAAATGTAAACAAATATCATTATTTTTTTGGGGGAAGGATGTAGTGTGCATATAGGCAACATGTAATTCATAATGTATAAATGCTTCTCAACATATGCTGACTAACCAAGACCGTCGCATATAGTTATGACACACTAGCAGCGTCAACCTTAAATGTCACGAATTGCAATTTGAGCTGAATACAGCAGAATTGGTATGTGGGTCAATGACTGTCTTTTTTGTTTGATGTAATGTTTTGTTTACATTGCATCTATTTGTAAATATCGGTCAACTGCAGTTATTTAAAATATCGGTCAACGATGGTCGATTTACACATGTCACACTTTTCCATATTTTATAATAATATATTTATATGTATTAAGAATTATAGATATGTATCATTAACTAGAGTAAGAACAAGAATGCCAAAAATCTTGGTATAAATACCAGTACTTTTTAATAAAGAATTCAGACTTGACTTAAACCTAAAATTATGCGCTAGTCGCTGTTGATTTATTTCGAGTTCTCAAGGGGGGCATTCTGATGCTTTGAATTGTCGGCAAAGCCTTGCTGCGCTAAATAAATAAGGCAAATTTTCCAACACTCATACAAACATATTACACTATGGTTTCAACGGTTAGCCAGAGTCACCTGTAAACAAAAAGTTTTTATAAATTGTACAAAAATTTAAGTTGCACAAACGCACAAATTAGAAATGCGCGACGGACACCACCATCATATGCTCGTTGCATAACTTGCCGAGTAGCGCATGCGTTCCAAATGTAGGCATCATGACGAACTCCGGGATACCTCGCATTGACATTTAAAATCTTCAGATTCGGATCGCAAATCTTATGGAAAAACACTGGAATAAGTTAAGTTTTTAATTATTATTAAATTTTTCATTTACCATTTGAATATTTATGGAATGATATCCATGGTGGCTTACGTAGGTTTCCTCGTGCTGTGGTGGCCCAACGATGGCTACGTGGGAGCAGTCTATTGCTCCAATGGCACCATCAAAAGGCTGAGGTGCTGTCCTAACTAGATCGACCGCAGCCTGCCGCTCAATGTGAGTTATGGGAAAACGCACATTTGACCGAAATATTGTTGAATTTATGGCATCTGTTACCCTATGAATGGACCGACTCACAGAAGACTGGCTCATGGTGATGCCCGACTGATCCCCTACAGGTCGTTGATAGCATCCAGTAGCATAGAACCGCAGCGCAGCAAATAACTAGTTAAAGATGTTTTAGATGAAAAAATTTGCAACATTAAAGTTTTGCTTCTCACCTGATTTTGTGCCGATAAAGCTGATATTGTTTGTTGTTCTAAAGAACTTCCTATCAACTCCAATAAGTTGTAAGCTATCTCGGGCGTCAACCGGTACAACTGAATGAATTTGGATTGCTCCAAATCGAAAGGGCAATCCACTTACCCAAGAGCTGCTCTTTCCGCTGCGTCCTGTCGCATTTCTATGTCACTGTCTAAAATAGCTGCATCCATGCCCAAAAACTGAAACGCCATTTCTAATATTTTTATCTAGGTTTATAAAATTTATTTAAATTTTAAATTTGTGGTGACCGTGGCATGCAGGTTAAGTGTGTGGCTTAGCATGCTTGGAGCCCGGGTTCGATCCCCAGCCGCGGCGAAAAGTTTTTTCAATAAAAAATTTTTCTGATCGGTCACCACCTCTCTGCAGACAATGGCAAACCTCAGAGAGTAAATAATGCCATGTAAAGCTTCTTGAGAACATAAGCCGTTCGGAGTCGGCATAAAACATGTAGGTCCAGTTCTCGGTCAATTGTGTGCAAACATTTAATAACACACACAACACAATTGATCATAAGAAGCTCGGTCAAAGTCCTTTCAAGGGCTGAAATGGCCAATTTGTTTTTTTTGTTTTTATAAAATTTATAAGGTAACAAAATAAGTGCAAAATTGGAAAAATTAAGATTACTTACTCAACGATAAGATCGTTCAACGTTTCGTTTTCGATGTTTTTAAACTCGTAGTTAAGCCAGCCACAAATATCGTGTTAAAACTGTCAAAGTAAACGACATAAATACCTGAAGTTATGTTTGGGAATACGAGTTAAAGACAATTGTAGTCGAGAGGACTTAACGACAACGAAAATTGTAGTTAAAGCGTTTGAGAATTCCGCTACAGATTTGCTATCGCTAAATCTCGATCTCTTAAAAATGCTTTAGTCGTTTTTAGCAAATTTTAGCGACAAGTTCGATTCTGATTTACAAATCATCTCCCATTTTCGTTGTTTAAATTAAGCAATGAAAAAAATGAACCGGAAAAAAAACAGCTGATTTTGAAATTTATTTATTGGTAACAAGTTGCTTATGTGCGATTCTGAGTGTATTTAAATTGCTAAAAATTGGTAAAAATATCAAATATTTAACAACACGAAATTTAAGCCGCTAAAATTTTTAAAATCTTATAGTACTTAAAAAGGGATTGAAAACAAGGTAAATTTAAATTATCAAAAACGTTACTCTGTCTTTTTCTAATTTTTTTAGATATTTTTAAATATTTTTTAAGATATGAACGCCGATAGAAAACGTGTAACGAAAGAGCAAAAAAATTTTTAATCCAATATTTAGAACAGGAATTTAATAGCACCATAGTTGACATACATTCATACTGTTATTATAATTAATAATGTTTCTAATGTTATAAATTTTACCGACACTGAAGCGTACAAGAATTTTTAATTTTGACTTTAACCTCAATGCTTACACTCACAAACAGAAAATTTGACAGCTCTCATTGAAAGACTTGTGCGCCACTACGGTGAATAAAACAACTAGTTTTTAGCTAGGTGAAGTGAAGTTCAGTAGGTAGATTCCAAGATTTGCTATCGCTAAAACTCTAAAAATCTTGTATTATCCGATTTCGCTAAAATGCGATTCTGAACTTCATATCGCTTAGCTAAAAACTAGTTGTTTTATCCACCGCAGTGGCGTACAAAATTTTCGACGAGAGCTGTCAAATTTTCTGGTTGTGTGTGTAAGCAATGAGAATAAAGTCAAAATAATAATTTCTTGTGCGCTTCAATGTCGGTAAAATTTATTAAATTAGAAACATTATTAATTATAATAATAGTATGAGTGTCTTATTAAAATCGCGTTCTAAATATTGGACTAAAAAAATTTTTGCTTTTTCGTTATACGTTTTCTATTGGCGAACATATCTTAAAAAATATTTTTATGAAATCAAATTAGAAAAGGACAGCGTTACGTTGTTGATCATTTAAATTTACCTTTTTTTCATTCCTATTTTAAGTACTATTAGGCTTTTAAAAATTTTAGCGAATAAAATTTCTTGTTGCCAAAAATTTGATAATTTTAGCAATTTTTAGCAATTTAAATACACCCAGAATCGTAAATTAGAAACTTATTAGCGATAAATAAATGTCAAATTCAGCTGTTTTTTGTCCGGTTCATTTTTTCATTGCTTAATTTAAGCGACGAAAATAGGAGATGATTTGTGATTCAGAATCGCGACTGTCGCTAAAACTCACGTAAGCATATTTTAGCGATCGAGATTTAGCGATAGCAAATCCTGGAATCTACCTACAGAATCGCATTTTAGCGAAATCGCTAAAATTTTGGATAATACAAGATTTTTAGCATTTTAGCGATTTTAGAGTTTTAGCGATAGCAAAATAATGAATACTTTAACTAATAAAACATAAATTGTTACAAACATATTTTTATAAGAATTTTATTTAGAGATTGATGCAAAATAATTCATGAAGCAACAGGTTGCTACAACAACAATTTTCTTCGCAGAACATTATTTGGCATCAAGGTCTAAATATATATCTTAAAAAATATTGTTTTTTAAGAATTATAAACTAAAAATAAACAATTAAAATACCACAATTTTATAACTTATGTAAACTGGCGCGAGCCTTACCTACGAAAACATGATGAAGAATTATATATTTGCGCATAGAATAAACATCTGCTTTAAAAAACAATCTTCACGCCTTCTACGGTTAAACAACAACAAAATGTTGCAACTTAGATTGACACGTGATAAAGAAGTAAGTAAAAAGCGCAACAACAAAATCTTTTGCAGAATCAATGCAGTCAATTTTTTGAAATTTTGCGACTAGAAAAAGAGTAGAAAAGCAGTGCTTTGATAAAGAGAAAATATTAAAAGTTGAACTTTATTGTGCAATGTTCACATTTTGGTTTTATATATTCATGTTAAAAAACAATAAAACAAAAGTATATTGTGAAATGACACAATTTAATGTGCATCTGCCAAATTTAAAGGTGCTAGCGGCTGAACAAATAATATTTTTTACATTTTTCAGTCATTGAAAACGACTGTTCTTATTGTTTTTACTTTTAGCGTACTCCTTACATTCACTAAAAATGATATTGCTTCGTTTGGTGTGTTGCCCTTTTTGTATTTGCACGTTCAATTTTTCTTTCAAGTTCCCAGCTAGACAGCGCCAAGAAGTTTATACCATGTTTCACTACGGCTTTTGAATTACGAATTACAACATTCTCACGACGCAATCGTAATTCAGTTTGACAAAAAATAACCACATACTGTCGGAAATGGAGGCGGAGTTGTAGAAGCAAGGTTTTTTATTTACAATGTTTTTTTTATTATTCATATGTACAACTAAAAGTACTTAATTATTTAAACTAGAGTTCGCCAGTGGCCGAAATTCGACCATTTCCCATGATTCGATACAAAATTATTTCGAAACGAAACAATGTAAAACATTTTTTGTTTCATATACACGATTTTCTACGTGTATATGATATCTTAATAATTGAAGTATTCATCAATTCACTTTTACATCATTTCTTTAGATGATATGTCACATGATATAATATTCGGTACACTCCTTAACCCTACTCCTTTTCATTTAAAACCATGTAGCCCCCGCCATGAACGAAGATATCCCAGCTAGACACCTCGAACGTAGTTACAAACATAAAGAAACAAAATGTGGTGTTCACTGGTGGTGCAGCAAAACACTCTTATAGAAAATTGTGCTGCTGCTTCTCAGGTCAGCAGCTTGGATGATCTTCTCCATGACTATATTAAAAAAGTCGCACGATAAGGAATCACCTTGTCTGAAACCTCGCTTGGGATCGAACGGAAGGTAGAAGTCGTTCACGATTTTCACTGCGCTGCTGGTGTTGTTTAGTGTCATACTGCAAAGACGTATTAGCTTCATAGGAATACCAAATTCAGACATGATGGATTATAGGTGACTCCTTATTGAACTTTTGAAGGCGGCTTTGAAATTGACAAAAATATAGTGTGTGTCGATTTGTTTTTCGAGGGTCTTTTCCAATATTTGTCGGAACGTAAAGATCTGGTCGATGGTAGACTTTCCAGGTCTGAAGCCACACTGATAAGGTCCAATAAGTTGGTTGATAATGAGCTTCAGTCTTTCACACAATTTGCTCGACTGGACTTTATATGCGATATTAAGAAGGCTTATCCCACGGTAGTTGGCGCAAATGGTGGGATCGCCTTTTTTGTGGATTGAGAGAGCACACTGAAGTTTCAGTCATCTGGAATGCATTCTTCCGACCATATTCTGCATATAAGTCTGTGAATGCATTTAAACCGGGCTTCGCCACCGGTATTAAACAGCTCAGCCAGTAGGCCATCGGCTCCTGCGGCTTTGTTGTTTTTAAGCCGAGCTATGAAGAGCTTGTATCGCCATAGAAAATGCAAAAAATATGGTCGTTATATCTCCAATTTAACTTAGGTAAAGTTCCGATCACAGGTCGCGTCGATATATCGACTTTCCGGTAATGCCGGTGTAAAAAAAATTAGAAATCCTGAAATTCACTGGAAATTGGTTCCTATAGAGTTTTGGGGTCGTAGAAAACGATGGTGTTACTAGTTTTTGAGTAAAACCTGTTATTTTTAGGCTATAGTGACTTTCCTTTGGTATAACCCAGAGCCAACGACGGGGACGTGGCTATTGGAAGTGTGCGAAACATACATTTTTCGCTGCAGTATCGTTTTTTTGTACTTTTGATCAAGAAAAACGCTTGCGACTCTTATTTATGCAGCCACTTGCATGCGCATTGCAAACATACGTGTATACACGCTTGAGTGGCCCTTAAATTTCTTTTTTTAAAATTGAACATGTGCGGTGTCCTCGTTTGTTTCTTATCATATCAAAAGTATATTGTGAAAATTTCAAGAAAAAATATTTATATTAAGACGTGCCGCAAAGCGAAACTTCATTCGAAATACACATTTATATTAAAAAAATAGGTATTTTCCAACAATAACACAGTGCAACACCAAAAAAAATAACCATATACGGACACCACTACGTGATAAAAGACTAAAAAAAAAAAGACCCGTGTCTCCCAATTTTCCCCAAAGTCATGCACTTTTTGTTTTATGGGCCCCCAAAGATTTGGGGCCTCGGTATCATTATCGTAAAAATGTGATCATTTTCTCAGGCGCATATCTTGTAAACCGTTCAGAATTTCGATTTGCTCTCAGAGGCTCTTCGATTGTAGCTCTTGTCATAAGGAACAAAAATTGCCAACATATAAAATCCAAAAAACTTCACCTTCCAGGTCAAAATCGCAAAAAACTTAAAAAATTTCGATTTTTTTTTACCTTTTTTCCCGTGTTCAGGTCCATAGGTAGCAAACCGTTCAAAATTCAAGGAAACAATCAACTACAAAAATGTACCTAAGATCTCAATAAACAAATTTCTAAAACATATAAACTTCCTAGAGATGATTCTTAACACCGTTTTTTAATTTCATTTGTTTTTTATTTACTCCAACATTGAGTTACTATGCTATCTATTACAAAAATATTAAAAAAAAATATTCGTATTATAATAATTATGTTAAAATGTTATAATTATGTTTATAATGTTGTTGGCCCTGGACTTGCAAATCGCGCTCTCTTAAGTTGTGGATCCAAATCGTCGTCCGAATCTGACTCTGATTCAGAAATTATGGTGTCCACAGGCACGTTGCTTCCAGACTGCCCTCCATCATCAGCTCTTTCTTCTTCAACTACTTCATTAACATCATACAGGGTGATCTTGTGACTCCACCAATATACCTCTGCAAGCAATGCGTCCAGGTTTTTGCCTTTGAACCGTTTTTCCATGGGCATTGTGGTTTGGTGAACCGTTCTCCTTGCTCATCGGATTCGGTAGGGAGTTGTTTGATGAAATCGTCAAAATGAAAATGCAGCTTTAATGTCATCGATGCGCCGATTATCTCAAAATAATACAGCATTGCTTTCACCCATTCTCTTGCTTCCGGTTCCGCGTATCGATCCGCTCCCAAGACTCTGGTGCATACACGCTGAAGGTAAATCCATGCCATTGAATGATTTTCATCAAGCGATGAAGCAAAGTTGCTCTTGAATAGCTTTCTAATGTCAGGGCCATTAAGTACGCCTGTTAAATGAAAACAAAAAATAAAGACAGAAAAGAAAACATTAACATAGTGTAAATAGCTATATATATTGTACAATTAGGTGAACAAAAATCCGTTTCAAATTTACTACAATACCTTTTTTAATTTTGTCATCGCTACGCTTTGGGAAAACGCTTTTCAAATAGTCGAATGATGACCTTCAAATCACAGCAAATCTTCCATTTATTTTCGTAATATTTGATTTTTTCCATTATATCTTTCAATGTTTCATAGCTTTCTTTCATGTTGATACTCATTGCTAGCGGAATGGAAGGTTTTCGGTTCGACACATGCAACAACACTGCTTTCAAGCTTGAAACAGAACCATCAATAAATAATCTCCACTCACTAGCGATGTAGTTCATTCCCATTTTTACCACCAAAGCTTTTATATCGTTGCAGTAAGCGAACGAATTGTCATCATTTAGAGTGTACAGCATCTGAAATTCAGCTTGTCGTTTGCGGTACGCCGTAGAGTTTACATTAGCATGTGTGAGTTTTCTTTTTTTTAAAAAAGCTGTTAAAAATATTGCAAGCCGCTTGGATAATCCCAATATGGCCACAATGAAATCCATTTCCATTTGTGTTATTAGTTGTGGTCCATCTCTTCCCTGTTGGGGCTCATAATCGGTATCAAATGGATCTTCATAAGTAACTCCACTTGCTGTACTCATTGCTGTAAATTCTGTAGTACGATCTGGAGTTGGCGGCCTTGGTGATACAAAATTTTCAGGTGCAAGCACTGGTAGTGTGGCTGTTGCAGTTGCTTTATAAATTTTGTTCTTCTCAGCATGTCGATTAAGACGTAAATTATAATTTACGCATGCATAGCAACTGGTTGCATCATGATCACCTGGACGATTAATCCAGTTTACCGGCTTACAATACTTCATAGTACCTCTGCCTCCACTCAACCATGCCATGAGATTGTTATAACATTGGCGACACACTGTATTAGGTGTGTAATTTTCACCGGTCAAGTCCATTTCGTCGAAAAACAATGTATATGCTCTTTTGAATTCAGTAGTTAAAAGATTCTTTTCCTTTTGGAATCTTGTAGATGTTATTTTTCTGGTTTGATGACCGCACACGTAGCAAAATAAATCCTTTTTTTCACACTGCATATTGAAATTGTCAGTTGCCAATGTTGTGTGCGAATTATGCAGTAGCACTTTAACTTTTTTTTACTTTCACTGTCACTTTATAACTTTCACCGCTGAGCTCTCGTTGACGTCGCGCTGTGCAATGCCTCGATGTGAGCGTCGTGTCACTTTTATATGCTCACAATTTCATCTTTATGACAATGTGTTTCCAGGTATTTTTATATTTTGGCTTGTGTTTATGTGAATTCAATGCAGATGTTTGCTTCCAGGTAGTTTTTTGATAGAAGTTTTTTGATTTCATATGTTCACAATTTCATCTTTATGACAATGTGTTTCCAGGTATTTTTATATTTTGGCTTGTGTTTATGTGAATTCAATGCAGATGTTTGCTTCCAGGTAGTTTTTTGATAGAAGTTTTTTGATTTCATATGTTCACAATTTCATCTTTATGACAATGTGTTTCCAGGTATTTTTATATTTTGGCTTGTGTTTATGTGAATTCATTCATGTCAATTCAAATTAAAAAACGGTGTTAAGAATCATCTCTAGGAAGTTTATATGTTTTAGAAATTTGTTTATTGAGATCTTAGGTACATTTTTGTAGTTGATTGTTTCCTTGAATTTTGAACGGTTTGCTACCTATGGACCTGAACACGGGAAAAAAGGTAAAAAAAAATCGAAATTTTTTAAGTTTTTTGCGATTTTGACCTGGAAGGTGAAGTTTTTTGGATTTTATATGTTGGCAATTTTTGTTCCTTATGACAAGAGCTACAATCGAAGAGCCTCTGAGAGTAAATCGAAATTCTGAACGGTTTATAAGATATGAGCCTGAGAAAATGATCACATTTTTACGAAAATTATACCGAGGCCCCAAATCTTTGGGGGCCCATAAAAAAAAAAGTGCATGACTTTGGGGAAAATTGGGAGACATGGGTCTTTTTTTTTTAGTCTTTTATCACGTAGTGGTGTCCGTATATGGTTATTTTGCCGTGGCTTAAAAAATTACACACAGTGTAATTAAAATTAAGAAAATTAAATGTTCTTTTCTTATCTACTCAACAAAACATCGTATATAACATAACATTATCTGTCAAACGAGCTATCCATTGAAATTGGTAACAAAATGAAAAACTAAATTTTTTTTTTGAGCGAAAAGAAAAAAATATTATAATTTTTTTCGAAAATGATTATAACTAACGTACAATTATGTTTTTTCGATCATCATTACATTATCGCATTAGGCATAAAATTATCTTTCCAAAGTGTTATCATTCGTAGAAATCGGTTGACTAATGCGAAAACTACAATATTTTTGTTGAGTGAAAAAACATTTCTTAAAATTTTATGATCAGTATGCATCAAATAACATAAAAACAATTTACTTACATAACAAGTGGCCGCCAACATAGCAATTATATTTTACACAACTTGTTTTGCCATCAATTATAATTAATGACAAACGAGTGACATCGATATTTATCGATAAATAATATTTGAATTGCAATTTCTCTAAAAGAACGTTAGCAAAGTATTTGCATTCTCTAACTATTTACCGCTATTTTTCAATTTGCGTGCGTGAATTTTATTTGAACAGAGTGCTTTTCAAGTTTGTGGCTGGAGAGAAATTGGTTTTTTGTACAAAATGGATTTAAGACATAAAATATATTTAATTGAAATTCTAAAAGTGAAATCACTGGTTCAAAGTTACCTTCTAACAGAGATGTCCTTCAAGTATTATTTTTTAAGACAAAAACATTGAAATTATCTTTAAACAAAAGTGCACGTTTTACTATAGAAGAATGTATAAGTTTTTGGAAGAAAACCAGAATACCTACTAGAGTTCCCCATCGATGCTTCCAAAAGTAGTTAGGTTTGCACAAATGTTGGAAAAATTTACAAAGAAACGCCCAACAGAAAAGCAGCGAATTAAGGAGACTTTGTTCTGCGATAAATTGGACAATGTATTCGATATTTCACACAGGGATGCTCTGAACCTAATCTGAATAGAGGAAGACAGATGGTCTGAAAATCATAACTTCTCTTAAAGAAGTGAACGACACAGCTGAACGTGGGCTAAATTAATAAATGATTTTAATAGCCTCCTTACTAAGAACTTAAGCCAACAGGATTATCTCCTAAGAGTATATATGTATATCTCATTATTTGATTGAGATTTTAATGATTTTTCTTTTTTAAATGTAAATTGTTCAGGACTATCGTAAGAAATATCCAGGATACAGTCGTGAAATTTTATCTCGGCCCTATGAGCAATAACTAAATTAAAAACAATCGAAGAGTTAACATTCAAAACCAGATAAGTCAGTACTGTAACAGTTAGGGTTGCCAACTCTTGAAAGTACAAAATCGGGACGGAGCCTTCAAAAATGCGGGACAAGATGCAATTTTTTATTGTATTAAATATTTCCTTATATTTTTTAAAGAATAAAGGGTATCAACGATGCCTTTACACCATCGCATTGGTTCCTTGATATTGTTTAGATCTCTTTCCAACTCTTGCCCAATTCATGAAAAAATCAAAAAATAAACCCAAAACGTTTTGAAAAATAAAATGTATGGAAAATAAATTATCAATTTAATTTGATAATAAAATTAAACAGTTTTAGTAAACTGTGTTTCATGTCGAATTGGAAATTTAGATACAAACAATCTTAAGTTCTCAAATGCGGAACAAAAGGCGTCCCGCTAGGGTCGTCACGGGGCGCTAAAAATTTAGCTGAAATGCGGGACGTCCCGCGAAATCCGGGACAGTTGGGAACCCTAGTACTGTACCAGTATTGACAATAAGTCAGTCCCCAATACAGATCGAATTGTTAGGAAATCGAAAAAAAGGCTTAATTTTGACAGACATTTTTTATTGGAGGAAATCCGCCGAAGCAATTTTGAATCTCCTGAAGGTCCTTTTTAGCAAAAAAAATTTTTTTTGCTTTTAACTTTTAATTTTTTACAGAACGCATACCCAAAACCGCTAAAATATTAAATTTATTACTCATACCAACGTTTTGACATAAAAAATTTTTTAAAAATTTGAATGAAAACTATAAAAATGAAAACTTGCTTGGACTTATCTGGTTTTGATTGAAAATTTTCAGTGGACATGTCTGCTTTTGATTGAAAAGGAGATTTTTGAATGCATTTTTCTCTAGGATATTTATCATGTTTATCAAAGAGGATTTTATGGATCGATGTATTTTAACATTATCTTTACAATGTCATTTCTAACTAAATTTTTTTTTTTGTGTCTTATTTGGAATGTAAACTACTCAATTATGTATAATAAGCATTGTTCAATTTAAATACAAGTAAAACTATTGATTCGTGGTTAATATTTTATTTGTTGTTGATTTTGTTGTGGTAGAAACGTACAAACTTTGTACAATTTGTAATAAGAAACATAAAATTTTTTTAAATAATTAATTTTACATATTTTTTTTCGAAAAAAATTGTTTTTAAAAATATTTTTTTTTTGCTACATAAAAAATATTGATATTTATCCAATTTCGACACACAACATCTCCTTGGAAAAAAATTTTTATGCTTATTACGCCGAGCATAATCGAGTAATAATAATAGTTTTATGCTCATCAATCGAGTTGATTGAAGTTAAGTAATTACATTAATTTTATTTGTTTTCGGAAAAAAAAAATATTTCTTAAAAACTTTTTTAGCATTGCGCTCAGCAAAAATGTTGTAGTTTTCGTATTAGTGAACCGATTTCGACGAATGATAGCACGTTGGAAAGATACATTATATACCTAATGCGATATAATGTCTCGTTGATAAAGCAATCACACGAAATTGTCTTAAATGTAATTATTGTTTAAAAAAATAAAATTTTTTCAATAAAAAAGTGTATTTCGAATGAAGTTTCGCTTTGCGGCACGTCTAAATCTTAATATATTTTCCTGAAATTTCAGAATATACTTTTGACATGATAAGAAACAAACGAGGGCACCGCACATATTCAATTTAAAAAAAAAACAAATTTCGCATACAGTTAGGGGCCACCCTAATATACGCATATAAATTGGTGTTTATGTGAACGTGACGTCTACATAAGTACACCATATTTTCCATATATATATCGGCATTTATATGGACAACATAGTGCCCATTTTGTGAGAGTTCGGTCACCCGATGCATATATTTGCTTTAGTCATATCATATACTCTAAGTTGAGATACATGTGTCCACGTTAGTACCAGTTCATATGATTATATATATATATCAATATACACATGAAGATACTCTTATATATATTTTTATTATGTTATTCCATACTTTTATACATTTTTATGGAAGTTTATTGATGTTAGAGTTACTTACTTTACAGAGTCGATATATCGATTTTCCGGTATCGTAAAGGTTTATATTAGCATCTAAATGTTTTAATTGAAAAAAAAATTACTTTTAATCAAATTTCATTGTTATGGTTGAGGGAAATCAAAAGCAACAAAACCAAGCATATTTAATTTAAATAACTAGAAATAAAAAAAAATGCATCTAATAAATAAACAATATTTTATACTCACTTTAGTAAAAAGTAAGTTTTAAAAGAGCAAAAACAATATTTTATGCAAAGGAAACCAAAAACTTTAGTAATTTATTTTTATTTCAAGACACTTTAGAAAAGTGTAAAAAGAAATAGTTGGCATCTCTTCAAATCTGAAGTTTAACTTTTGTGTAAGATTTCAATATTTTTGTTTTGATCAATCATTTTTCTCAATTCATATTTCATGAATGCTTAATAGAAATAAGATTTATATACATAACTGTCAAATATTGTTACATTCGTACATACATTCATACTTGATATCTTTTTGTAAGTCGAGAGCGACATTTCAACGCTCTCATCATTGTTGTGAATAAAAAAATGGGACTTTATATGTATGTACGTTTGTAACAATAATAACAAAAAAATATTATTTTGACGTTAAGTTGAAGTTATATGTATGTGGGAATGACACAGGGACCGAGGACAACACGGAGTGGACTGACTTATTAATTTGGCATCACTGAAAAACTCAACGAACGGACGGAAAAAGGACGCCGGCTAAATTTTAACGACAGATAAATAAAACAGACGACGACAGTTGGAGACGGGACATATAAGCGAACGGTTGAAAAACGCACTGACGTAAAAAACACATAAGAAACAAAAATGTAATTCAAACCTAAAATTGTACGATTAAATGTAATCGAAATAAAACTCTAATAAATGAAAATTAAACAAAAATGTAACTCAAACTAAAATTGGACAATTTAATGTAATTAAAATAAAACTTATTTAACTGAAAATTAAATAAATAAATGCAATCTAAAGGAAACAAAACTGGTGTTTTTAATATTATCCTACAATTGGGGGCTCAACCGGGATCCACAATAAAGTGTTTGTGTAAAAAATAAATTAGACTAAAAATTAGACAAATTTTGAAGTTGTCTTTGTGTTGCCAAGACAGTTGGCGTCATGTTTGTATCAAACAAAAAGTACAGCAGACAAGAACAAAGAAGAAATCAAAACGTAAGATAGCAAAGAGTCGCTGTGTAGTTCATCGAAAAATAAAGTGCAAAAAAAAAAAAAAAAAAAAAAAGAACAATTCTAGAAAGAAGTTGAAATTAAGCAAAGGGTGAAAAGAAATGAAGACAAGAAGTTTCACTGCATAGAGTGAAGTTAAAAAATTAAAGAAAAGTTAAAAAAAGCAAGCAGCGCAGACGCAAGCCGTGCAGGCGCAACGCGCAGCTGGTTGAACATTGGTACTGGACATACCTAAAATAGCTAAAATAATAAATTTTTAACAACATAAAGCTCGCTGAAATATTGTGAAAACAAATAAAGTAATTGGCTAGTGATTTGCAGAAGGAAGAACTTGCCAGTCAACATCTGCAGTTTTTCTACCTTTTGACAAACTACCGGCAAGTTTTAATAGACAATCACAAAAGCAAACAATAGTCAAAGCTCAATAACAACAACAACAACAACAACAACAACATAAACAATGACGAAGGCGTTCGAGTTTGCCACCGCGACTTTGAATTTGTGAGCAGAAGAGTTTGTCAACGAGAAAAGCCAAGAACAAATCAATCAAATAAGCATCAGTATGACCTTTGTCGTCAAGTGTGTTTTTTTTTTTTTAAATGATTGTAGCATAGAGAACAGCTACTCGGCTTGCAACTGTCTTCTATTCGTGTTTTTGTTAAATTTACGAGGGTAAACAAGAAGAATAATAGCGGCTGAGACAAAATTAAGAAAGAAGGAAATGTAAAGCGAAACTACAAGCAATCAGAAGCAGCAGAAATAACATTCAGGAAAACAACAGTGAGAGACAACAAAAGAAAAGGAAAAACCCACCCTTATTTGGAAGATGAGAGCAACTGTATGGTAAAATAAAAGAGACAAGAAAACTTAAAGAAGAAATTTTGATTAAGAGAACAAAATCTATAAAATGAAATTATATTTCAAAGTCTAGTTTTATAAAATATTAAGATACAGCTAGTGTGCACAAGAGTAGAAATATGTAATGGTAATGACTAATAAAATATTAAAAATGCACTTAAAATTACATAAACTTGTTTAGGTTTAAAAATAAAATTAAAGAAAAGTGAAACGAATAAATATACTAAAATTTAAAAAACAATTCACACGCTAATGTCAATTTTGTTGCATACGAAGATATATATTGGAAAAAATTAAAATAAAACCATGATGATATTTTTGGCTCATAATTAGTGTATATATTTTTGGAAAATATTTTTTCTAAATAGAAATATTCAACCACTTATCTAAGTTAATTTAAATCTTTTATTCGATGTTTTTAATGCGTTAATGTTTCTTTTTCAAAAGTGCTGATATCAGTACTACCTTAATTCTTTTTTTTTTTGTAAAGCAATGATTTGCATACATTTTGAACATTGGGCAGAATTGTTGCAGATAATACGTAAATATGACATAAAGGCCAGTCGTGCATTCGTTTAAACAGTCCTAAATATTTAAAGTTTGAATAATAGCTTTAATTGTTTCAATAATTATTTAAAGTAAATTAACGAAAAAAAAAAAAAAGAAAAACAAAAAAAAAAAAATCAAAAGATTGTGATCTTTGAATAAGCATTGCATATGAAAATTTTAAAACGATACTAATGTTTGTCAATTAGAAACTGCGTACTCTATATTTGTTATACGTTAAGATGTACAATAAAGCAAATAATCTGAATTTATTTAAACAATGCGAGCAAAGTCCTTGGTATCAAGGACCCGATTCACAAACAGAAAATCGCTTTGAAGGTTATTTTCTTTAAACTATTTGGGCCTTTAAATTAAACTTACAAAATAATATAAAAGATTAAAAACGATTTAAAAATATTATTATTTATAAATATTGATTATATAAAATTCGCAATTCAATTAAGGATGTGTATTTAGACTTTTATGTATTTTATATATTTTGATTAACTTATCGAGTTTGTGAGCAGTAATAATAATTTCTAATATAACTATGGACGTTAATGACATAAAGCGAATGACCGTGAGCGAACTAAGAGAGAAGCTAGGTGAACTAGACTTGAATGTGGTTGGACACAAGGCAGATTTACAAGAAAGGTTAATGCAGCATTTGGGGTTAGAGGATGGAGCGGGTGACGAAGCATCGGTAGATTCAGTTTACACTGATCCAGCGCCTGGCATTATGCGTGAGTTTAGACCGTCTTTCACATTGCGTGATATTGAGGATAGTGTGTCTTCATTTGCTGGAATCGACTCACAAGACGTCAATCAGTGGGTTGAGGAGTTTGAGGACGTGGCTGAAACAGTTGGTTGGAGTGATCTTCAGAAATATATATACGCAAAACAGCTCTTGCAAGGAGCCGCGAAACTATTTGTCAGAGGGTTAAGAGGTGTGCGAAGCTGGAGTGCACTTAAAGAAGAAGTTATTAAAGAGTTTGGGAAAAAATTATGCGCATCTGAAGTTCAAAGAATTCTAAGGAACCGTCGAAAGTAGGCAAAAGAGACGCTGCAAGAATATTTATATGTCTTGATAGAAATTGGTAGGCCAATACGATTAGACGACCTGAGCATAGTCGAATATTTTATTGAGGGTATTCCGGACTCGAGGTCCAAAAAGAGTATGTTATTCCAGGCTAGGGATTTAAAAGAGCTTAAAGAACAAATACGAGTTTACGAGAAAATAAAGGGTCCACCGCAATCACAAAATAGACCAAGTGGATCACGGGGATTTTCAGAAAACCAGCAGGTTGAGAGAAGTCAGCAACAGGGGTCAACAAGAAAGTGTTTTAAGTGCAACAAAGAAGGGCATTTAGCTAGGGAATGTCGCAGTAACGATATTACATGCTTTAAATGCAAGGGAAAGGGTCATTATGCACATCAATGCAATCCCAAACGAACAGAAAAGGTGGAAGTAAAAACTGAACGGATCAATACAATGACAGAAGGAAAAAAGGATAAAACAAAAGGCGGAATGGTTTTTATTGAATTGACTTTTAATACTTTTACGTTTAGGGCATTGCTAGATACAGGGTGCGATATGTGTATTCTTCGCTATGACACATTTATCAAGTTGGGTGATATCGAATTATCACGGGAGAGAATACATTTAATAGGTGTTGGTAAAGGCGAGCTCACAACAATGGGCAGTTTTGTGGCCAACATAACTATAGGTGAGGTTGACCTAAAGATAACTTTTCACGTGGTTCGAGACCAGGACTTAGCCTATGCTGCAATTATGGGAAATAATATACTCACTGATGTAGACATTATTATTAGGAAAGAAAGTGTGGAATTTATAAAGAGGTCAAAAGCAAGTTCTACCAAAATGGAAGAAAATCCTTTGCTAGTAGTGTTCGAGGCACTTTGTTTATCTTCGGAATCATCTATTCACACAAAATTTCCCGAAGTAGATTTATTTCATCTGAATAAAGCACACAGAGAACAAGTACAAGAATTAATTAACAGCTACACACCCGAAAAGTCAGTAAATTCTCCGATCGAAATGAAAATCATTCTTACAGACGATGTACCAGTACGACAAGTTCAGCGCAGAACTTCGTTTACAGACAAGTGCATTATTGAGAAACAAGTTCAAGAATGGTTGGACAATAAAATCATTATGCCGAGCACTTCCGAGTATGCGTCGCCCGTAGTGCTCGTTTGAAAAAAAGACGGGTCTAAGAGATTTTGTTGTGACTACCGGAAGTTAAATGAAAAAATAGTCAGAGACAATTTCCCTATGACAGTAATTGATGAGGTTCTTGAAAAATTACAAGGTGCAAACGTTTTCACCACACTAGATTTAAGAGATGGTTTCTTCCACGTCCCTATCGAGTTTGGTTCTAGAAAGTATACCTCATTCATAACTCATAATGGGCAATTCGAATTTACATCCGTTCCTTTCGGAATTTCAAACTCTCCTGCAGTGTTTTGTCGTTATATCCAAGCAATATTTCAGAATTTGTTAAATAATGGAACTGTCGCAATATATATGGATGATATCGTGATTCCAGCTAGAAGTGAGGAAGAGGGTATACAGAAATTGAAAAGTGTTTTGAAAGTAGCTAGCGAAAACGGGTTGCAAATTAAATGGTCGAAGTGCCAGTTTCTAAAGAGGAAAATAAGTTTTTTGGGTTATATCATTGAAAGTGGTACTATTTTACCATCTGAAGAGAAAAATAGGGCAATCATAAATTTTCCGGCGCCGAGAAATAAAAAAGAGCTTCAGCGTTTTCTGGGTCTTTCTTCATATTTTAGAAGGTTTGTTGAGAGTTATGCTAGAATAGCCAAGCCTCTTTCTGACTTGTTACGAAACGATGCACAGTTTAAAATCGATCAAGAACAACTTTTAGCGATTCAGGAGTTAAAACACGCCTTGACAAATGCACCAGCTCTAAAGCTTTTTAATCCTATGGCTTCGACAGAAATACATGCGGATGCATCAAAATATGGGTACGGAGCTGTTCTATTACAGAAAGACTCCGAAGACCAGCAACTGCATCCTCTTGAATTCATGAGTCGGAAAACCACTCTGGCTCAGGAGCGGTACAGTTCATATGAACTCGAAGTTTTGGCCATTATTCAGGCTATTAAAAAATGGCGTTTCTATATTAAAGACACAAAGTTTAAGGTGGTTACGGACTGTAATGCTTTCGCGATGACAGTTAAAAAACAGGATGTACCAGACCGCATCATGAGATGGGCGATGTTTTTGCAGCAATTCGATTATACAATTGAACATAGAGCTGGAACGCGCATGAAGCATGTTGACGCTTTGAGCCGGGTGTATTGCCTTCTAATAGAAGATTCACTAAAATATCGATTGAAAGAAGCGCAGACCGAAGACCATTGGCTAAAAGCGGTAAAGAAGGCTTTGGAAATGGGGCCCTATGAAGATTTTTTTTTTTGCGTAATGAGATTGTATACAAAGATCCAGTTAAAGAGCAATTAGTGGTTCCTTCTACGATGGAGAAGGAAATAATCCAGATAGCGCACAGACAAGGCCACTTCGCAAGTAAAAAGACACAAGAACTAGTTGAGAAATTTTATTTTATCCCTGCAATAAGTTCTAAGGTTGCTGAGGTAGTTAAGGGGTGTGTTGAATGTATCATTAACGATGCTAAATTGGGTAGGAAGGAGGGCAGATTGACATCAATCGATAAAGCAAGTGAGCCATTAGGGACCTATCACATAGATCATGTTGGTCCGTTGACAGAAACGCACAAGAAATATAACCATATTCTTGTGGTGGTGGACGGCTTCTCCAAATTTGTCTGGTTATATCCGACCAAATCGACCGGGGTACAGGAGGTTATTGACCGACTTGAAAAGCAAGCTGCAGTGTTTGGCAATCCTAAACGGATAGTATCGGATAGAGGGTCCGCGTTCACTTCTCATCTTTTTAAGGAGTATTGCAATCGTGAAAATATACAGCACCTCTTAATCGCTACCGGAGTACCACGAGGCAACGGCCAGGTGGAGCGTATTCATAAAATAGTGTGCCCAATGCTCTCAAAACTATGTCAAACTGACTCAACCCACTGGTACCGCTATGTCGATAAAGTACAGCAAACGATAAACAACACTGTCCCTCGAAGCACAAAAGTTACACCGTTCCAGGTCCTCACAGGATTAGACATGCGCGTGTCTGAGTGTCCAGATTTACGTGAATTTTTAATTGACGCTGAGCATGAAGAATTAAACATGGAACGGGATATTTTAAGGGAAAAGGCACAAGAGAATATATATAGAATTCAGGCAGAAAATCGCAAAGCATTCAATAGTAAACGTAGAGTTGAGACTGACTATAAGGCCAATGACTTGGTGGCAATTAAAAGAACGCAATTTGGTACGAATTTGAAATTGAAGCCAAAATATTTTGGGCCATACCAAATTACACAAGAACTCAATCACGGTCGGTATAAGGTTATTAAGATAGGGGAACAGGAGGGCCCAAACCAAACAATTTCAGTAGCCGAATTCATGAAACCATGGGTTCCGGCATTCGGGTCGAATGAGCCATCAGGACGGCCGATTGTGGGAATGACACAGGGACCGAGGACAACACGGAGTGGACTGACTTATTAATGTGGCATCACTGAAAAACTCAACGAACGGACGGAAAAAGGACGCCGGCTAAATTTTAACGACAGATACATAAAACAGACGACGACAGTTGGAGACGGGACATATAAGCGAACGGTTGAAAAACGCACTGACGTAAAAAACACATAAGAAACAGAAATGTAATTCAAACCTAAAATTGTACGATTAAATGTATTCAAAATAAAACTCTAATAAATGAAAATTAAACAAAAATGTAACTCAAACTAAAATTGGACAATTTAATGTAATTAAAATAAAACCTATTTAACTGAAAATTAAATAAATAAATGCAATCTAAAGAAAACAAAACTGGTGTTTTTAATATTATCTTACATGTATGTAAGTATGTATATGTAAGTATCGTTAGTTAATTTTAATTATTCATAGCTCATGTTTGAAAACAAAAATTTTTTTAATCATTCTGTTTACACTATTCTTGTTAGAATATTTATATATTTTTACTTTTATTTTGGTTTTTATTTTTTTAATCTTTGTTTTTTTTGTTTTTTTTTTACGATAAGTCTGCTAATCCTGGGCTGAGGCATCCACTACGGCAGCATTGGCGAATGCATGTTTAAGCTGTTGCTAATGGTGTAATCTAGTCGTATTTTGACCAAGATCAAAACAGACTGGTTGTCCGTCCAAGGGACGGCTAGGCACGAAGCGGTTGGAATGAACCACGAAGAGTGCTTCTGAACTAGCCGGAAGCTTATGAAGCTGTGCTCAAATGGCCATTCCGTTCAATCTGTTCGACAGCACGAATATTTTGATTGCGGTTATGAGGATTGGTTCTGCAAACAACCTCTGGACGAGCGAGGCATCCACTACGGGAGCTTCTTCCAGAGCTAATTGATAGAAGAGCGATTGGCTCTGAAAATTTTATCTAAAGATTAATAAATAAGGTCGGATTACACTATGGAACAAATTCTGGTTAGTAATTGCGAATTTTATCACGACCGAGCGAAAATTAAAAGGAAATTTTGAAATTTTGGTTGAAAACAAAAAAAAAATATGTAAGTCCGATCACAAGGGAGATGTGCAGCGCACAAACACACAAACTCCATATGTAACTACAAACCGGTTCTTTCACTATCACAATAGCCAAACATACAAACTACGTGTCTCTAATCACAACAGCGAACATTGTGAAAAAAATTACGATTGTATTGTGAAAAAGATTTTTACCACCTAGCATGTAGATGTTTTCACATCAAAAGTTGTTTTACTAATTCCTATTTCTTGGAACTTCCCTTTTTAATTACTTCTACCTAAATCGCTATTCATTTAATGGTTTTGGGATTTTTAACGAAAATTTTAATTTTGCATTTGACTGCAAAGTTCGAAGGTCGATTAAAAAAAATTCGAACTAACATACACAAACGCCCCGATATGGGTCTTCTAATTAAGCCTCTATTTTCAACCCCACTTTTAGAATCGACCAAACTTTTGCTAACCAGAATTTGTTCCAGAGTGTTATTGTTGTTTTATTTTGGGTATTTTACCTTTTATGCGTTTTGGCACAATTATGTGTTAAATACACAAAATCTATTGCAGATTCCGCTAAGGCAATATTAAGCGCGTTAGCCAAATTAAAAACATTGAACGAAAATGCAATAAAAAAAGATTTTAAGATGCTTAAGATTTTTCAAAATCGATTTTTTATTTTCTTTGCTTTAATGCCATGTGGCGAAAGTACAATCTTGAATTATTGTTCTGACCAACGTGTTCGAGATCCAAAAAGAAAAGGTTGAAATTGCGGATGTTGAAATTGACGTAGGCTTTTGCAGAGAGGCATGATGCTTTTCTTGACGTTTTGCCTTTTTCTGACGTTTACTTTTGTAGACTTGTGAAACTTTTGTGTTTTAAAGGGTTGCCAATGATTAATCGTTGCTTAAATACAATATGATTTATTTTGTGGTTTTTATGATAATGATTATCATTATTATTATTATAATTATTATTATTTGTATTAATATTATTATTTTTATTATTCTGACAATTTTAATTATTGTTTATTATTGTGAGTATCATTACAATAATAATTATTATTATGAAAAGTAAGAAAAAAAAATCCAACTATAATAAAAAATGTCCTATAATCCTCACAAAACGGGGTTTGTTTGACGTGATGGGTAAGATAAAAGCCGAAAAAAGGATTATTGTTTATGAAAGTAACATTTTGAATTACCATAGGTCCTTAACATGATATATTCCCAACGTTTTTCCGAAAAGATCTTCTATAACATAGCAACAATTCCCAAATTTTTATTTTATGCGTACTTTTACTCCAGTAGAAGCTAGTTTAGCATTGATATGTGTGGCTTGATTACTGTGAGCAAAATTTCTGCGAGTGACTTTATGACCGTGTCATATATATATATTGAGTGGTGACCGTGGCATGCAGGTTAAGTGTGTGGCTTAGCATGCTCGGAGCTCGGGTTCGATCCCCAGCCGCGGCGAAAAGTTTTTTTCAATAAACAATTTTTCTGATCGGTCACTACCTCTCTGCAGACAATGGCAAACCTCAAAGAGTAAATAATGCCATGCCAACCCCTGCCGTCGAACACTTATTTTCTAACAACTCTCACCACTCAGCCCTATCCACAGAGCTTTTTTTCACCAAAATAAATTTCGTACACTCATATAATAACGCTATAGTATACGATTTTCTAAATGCTGACTATGACAGCATAAAGATCTGTCTCGATTCTATTGATTGGAACGATTTATTAGAACTTGATCTCGATAGTGCAGTCTCACTCTTTTATCAGCTTGTCCTCATAATTGTAGATAAATATGTCCCAAAAATTAAGAAAAAAAATAAACTTTCTGAACCATGGCTAGATAAAAATCTCAGACATCTAAGAAATCAGAGAAACAAATTATATAAAGTCATTAAATCCACCATCAATGTCACCGATGAATTGAGAACGAAGTATGAAGATATATCACAAGTATTTTCTGTAAAATCCAAGGAAGCATTTAATCTTTATATTAATCTTATTGGAGAAAGAATTGCTGTAGAACGAAAGAAATTCTTTGAGTATGTGAATGTCAAACGCAAATCAAACGGATACCCTTCCTCCATGTTCAAAGACAATGTTACATCTTCTAACACTCAAGAGATTTGCAATCTTTACGCAGATCATTTCAAGGAAGTTTTCTGTGTTTCTACAAACACATCTAACAATCCCCCTCCTTTCACAAATTTATCACCTCAAATCAATCACATAGAATTAACACGTGATGAAATATATGCAGCTATAATTGAGCTAGATCCAAAGAAAGGACCAGGCCCTGACCTAATTCCACCCAATTTTCTTATTCAGTGCGTAGATTCGCTGCTCTTGCCCTTACAAATAATCTTCAATAAATCACTTAACCACGGTGTTTTTCCTTCTTATTGGAAAACATCTCATCTCACACCAATATTTAAAAATGGTGATAAAAGGTCGGTCGAGAACTATAGGGGTATTGCCATTTTATCTTCTATCCCAAAACTATTCGAAAAAATAATATGCGAAACACTGACAGGTTTCATAAATCCATTACTCAATGAACAGCAACATGGTTTCCGTAAAGGTAGATCAACTACCACTAATCTTATGATTATGGTTTCTGATGTATTAGGCAAAATGGAAAAAGGACATCGAGTTGACGCAATCTACACTGACTTTAGCAAGGCCTTCGATCGCGTTGATCATTATATCCTAGCTAACAAACTGGAAAAGTTTAGTATCTCAGGGTCCCTTCTCAAATGGCTTAAGTCCTATCTTCACGGTAGATCCCAATTTGTCAAATTTCAAGGTATCCTATCCAAGGAGATTTCTGTCACATCCGGTGTCCCACAAGGAAGTCATATTGGCCCACTTCTATTCAATATTTTTATATCAGACATATCCGACGTTTTGTATAATATCCCACATCTATTATACGCAGATGACTTAAAAATGTACCATGTAATCAATTCTGAACTTGATGTTACATTTTTACAATCCAAACTACTTGATTTAGAGCAGTGGTGCAGTCAGAATAAGCTATTTCTAAACGTCAACAAATGCTACAGAATAACTTTCTCCCGAAAAAATCTTATCACTAATTGCAATTACTCACTTAATGGTAAAGAACTTAAAAATGTCAATCATATTGTTGATCTTGGAGTCGTTTTAGATAATAAATTGCGATTTAATCTGCATTATGATAAAATCCTATCAAGAGCCAGCAAACAACTCGGTTTCATAAAAAGACGCGCAAACGAGTTTAAAAATGTATGGGTTACCAAAATGCTATATTGTTCTTTAGTACGCCCACTTCTAGAATATGGATGCATTATTTGGAATCCTGCGTTCGATTCACATAGCGAGAGACTGGAATCTATTCAAAAGCAATTCGTGCTTTTTGCTCTAAGAAACACCTACAACCCCCGTGAATACAATACCCTGCCATCCTATGTGCATAGGCTTAGCTTGCTTAACTTAATGCCCCTATCAACCAGAAGAACACTACTTACCTCATGTTTCACATTTGATGTTCTCAACGGAGCTGTAGACAGTGAATATATATCAAATAAGATAAAGTTCAACGAACCCTCAAGACGTACAAGACACACACAAATGTTATATGAGTATCAGCACCATACAATATACGCCAATAATAAGCCAATTAATAGATGTTGTAAAGAATTCAATAATATCAGCGATAGCTATTCACCATCCATATCGAAATTCTCCTTTAAAACACATCTTTACAAGTTCCTTTTTCCGTCCTCTTAACCTTCTTTCCCCTTTATAATCATCTCATCTTTAATAATGTCCCTTCTTTTGTCATCTCCATCATCATCCATCCTGAATACGCACGACCCATGCCTAATAACCCCAAGTCCTTGTCTCCCCAATTCTAGCAGGAGTAAAACTAATTTATGACAAAGTTTTGTAAACAAAATGTCAATCCTGTGGGCGGATACGCCCACTTTGTAATTCAATCCATAATAAAAAAAGAAAATACAAAAAAAACCTATCATAAGATAGATTAATTTAAGTTAGAATAAGTGATTGCCTTGCTTGGCCAAATAAATAAATAAAGCTTCTTGAGAACATGCACTTTAGCCGTTCGGAGTCGGCATAAAACATGTAGGTCCACTTCTCGGTCAATTGTATGCAAACACAATTTAATAACACACACAACACAATTGATCATGAGAAGCTCGGTCAAAGTCCTTTCAAGGGCTGAAATGGCCAATTTTTTTTTTTTTTTTTTTTTTTTTTTACTATATGACCAACTTCAAAATTACTATTCCTGGATCGAAGATTGTAGGTTTGGATGTTTTTATTGTGAGCTTTGTCCAGATGTCTTCTAATTGGATAACAATCCTCTCTTTTAGTTTTGGCAGTCGCTTCGGATAAAAAAATTTAGATTTCTGAGCAGGTTATAGTTCTGTCCATGCGTAAGCATATTCTATCCAAAAACGACATAATAAGGAGATAAGCCTAAGGACTGGTGAATGCTATTTCTCAGCGAACAGTTTATGCTACTTAAGCAGAAATCCCACTCACGTTGGTCTTTACGAATATACGATCTTAGAGCTTCATTTATTGACCTATTCACCCTTTCAGTCGCATTCGATTGTGGTGAACAAACCGCCGTACAGGTGTGAAATACACCATATTTATCCAAAAACGCTTCTAACCTCGACTCTTAAGCCTAGTACTATGCTCGTTCGCGTGAAATTTCGCTGGCAACATCCATTTATTTGTTGCGTGAAAATTTTGACAGAAGTTTTGTTGACGTGGTGGACGTGGGTTCGTACCCTGGCTGTGTAAGTATCAACAATTTTAATTTAATAATATAAATTCTAATTCTGTTTCATTTAACTGCTTAATCAAAAATTACCTTTAAAAAAAGTTTGCTTAACACCTTGAAAAAAATTATAAATTTCGGTTTTTATTAAAATAAAAATTTAAAAAAAAAAAATTATGTTTTTTGGTTTTGCCTGGGATTGAACCCAGGTCAGTCGAGTACTAAACGTGAACGCTAGCAAGCTCGGCTAAACATGTACTTCCAAAACATTGCTTCAATTTCATTATCAACGTGCGTATAAGTGAACCGTGTTCTATAAATAGACCGGCTACTGATTAGGTCCAATGGTATCTTTTTTTTTTTTTTTTTTTTTATTTTATTCGCGAAGGGGGAACCTTCAAAAGGCCCCACCGTGCAGGTGGGAGTGTGCGATTCCTACGCACTAAACCTAAACCTCCGCATTGAATCTTCGACCCAGTATAAATCCCGTGGAACCGCCGTAAGGCATAACTTCGCGGGATGGGGGAACAGCACTAAGCTGAAAACTGATGGACTAATTTTGTCTGTCGGATGACTGTCAAGTTAAGAGCCTAAATTTTCTCCTTAACTTGATGTCGACTCTGGGTCGGGGAGAACCCTAAACATCGAATATAGTTCCCTACCTCAAGCTGAACTATTTTGCAAACGCTCGACTCTTCGAAGTTCGTCGATTATGAGTTTGGACAAAGAGCTTACCACTGACCAGTTGGTTTCGCTTCTCAACATGAGGTTCACCAAGTTTTGGGGTGTCACCACTTCGCCCAGGCGGACCGAAGCATCAGTTCTTGCTTCGTTGAACCTAGGGCACTCGAAGAGGACGTGTGCAGTGTCTTCTTCTATGCTACCAGGGCAATGAGTGCAATAGGGGTCACTTGCATGCTTGAATTTATACAGGTATGCTCTAAAGCAACCGTGCCCGCTCAGAATTTGGGTGAGGTAGAAATTCACTGAACCATGACTTCTACCACACCACACGGAAAGGTTAGGGATGAGGTGATGGGTCCAGCGTCCCTTCGCCGATCTATCCCAACGTGCCTGCCACTGGGATATACTTCTCTCTCGCACCAGTTTTTTACGAGAGGATGCGCTCTCGCTAACAGCTCCTGGTTGGGCCTCTTCCACCAAGAGGTCGATGGGGATCGAGCTAGCGAGCACTAGAGCTGCATCCTCAGACACTGTTCTGAAAGCGCAGCACACTCTAAGAGCGCCTAGTCTGTACACCGACTCTACTCCTCGACGGTAGGACTTCACCTTAATCGCTGCAGCCCAGACCGTTGATGCGTACATCAAAATCGAACGCACGACATTGAGAAGAAGTGTCCTGCGAGCTTGCTTTGGTCCTCGCGTATTTGGCAACATTCTTGCTAGCGCCAGGCATGAAGTGGCTGCTTTTCTGTGGGCATACTCTAGGTGCTGTTTGAAACAGAGTCGAGAGTCGATTAGCACACCGAGGTACTTAATAAATGGTTTTGAGCGTACCTCCGTCCCGCGCACGTTTATAACTGCGATTTCGGACTTTTTACGGCTACTTATAAGCACCGCCTCCGTCTTATGCTCCGCTAAACTAAGCCCAGCTGACTTTAGCCAGTCGTAGATAGTGCTAATAGCAACACTACTAAGGGCCTCTACTTCTTCTAGGTGTTTAGCTGTAACAACAACCGCTAAATCATCCGCGAATCCGACGATCTTGACACCTGTAGGTACCTCGAGCCTTAGAACACCATCATACATGACGTTCCACAGAAGGGGCCCTAGAACTGACCCCTGTGGAACGCCACCAGTGACATTGTACGTTCTTGCGCCGCTATTGGTTGAATATAGCAGCACTCTCTCATGGAAATAATTCGCAATAACTTTCGTGAGGTAGCTTGGTACTCTAAACTCCCTAAGAGCTTTCAAAATATTGCTCCAGTTAGCTGAGTTGAACGCATTGCTTACATCAAGCGTTGCTACAAGGCAATATTGTTTTGCACCATTCCTCCATCGAGTGCCTGCGATAGCTTCCTGCGCAGTTGTGGTGACAAGCTTTATGGCATCTGTCGTTGAGTGCAGTTTCCGAAACCCAAATTGACGATTGGATAGCCCTCCGGCTATTTGAATTGCGTCTTCAATTCGGTTGCACAATAGTCGCTCAAAGATTTTCCCTAATGTATCAAGCAGACAAATTGGTCTGTAGCTTGAGGGATCTTCCGTGGAGGCACTGCCTTTTGGTATGAGCACTAGTCTCTGGGCCTTCCACTGAGCTGGAAATATGCCTTCCCTTAGACAGGCATTGAAGAGCTCGACAAATGTCTGCGGTTGCTCTAAGATGGCGAGTTTTAACGCACGGTTCGGAATACCATCTGGCCCTGGTGCCTTATCGTTCTTCACGGATTTGGCAATTGTCACCACCTCGTCAGTGCTTACCCTTACTATTTGGTTCAGATCGTCTTCATCTGCATCGTGGGGCGAAATTGCTGGTTGTGGCGGGAAGAGAGTCCTTACAACGTTACCAAGCAGGTGTGGGTCCGTAGGAGTGGGCTGTCTAAACCCCTTCAGCTTTTTTGTTACTATCTTGTAGGCGGTTCCCCATGGGCTAGCTTCTGCCTCATCACATAGCTGCAGAAAGCACTCGCGCTTGCTCCTATTAATAGCTTTTTTCAAGGATTTTTTGAATACACGGCAGGATTCGCGAAGAAATTCGAATCTGTCGGTACCTCTTGAGCGGTAGTATCTTCTTCTAGCTTGAATGCATTCTCTGCGTGCTTCTGCGATTTCATGGGACCACCAGTAAACTGGGCTACGCTGTCGTTTGCTTGGTCTTCTTAGGAGCATGGAAGCGTCGCAAGCTCTCCTGACTTGGTCAGTAGTTTGTCTTGCCATATCGGTTGCTGTGCCGGCGAGGTGTATGTCGGCCATCATAACTCTGAAGATGTCTTCATCTAGCGAATCTGTTTTATAAGCCGATCTGTTTTCGCTACTATTCCTTCGGCTACGATGTTGTCTACTTAACGTGTATGTAATGGCGTGGTGGTCACTGTGCGTGTAAATATCTTGCACTATCCACCCAGTCTGAATACCAAGCTCACTACTAGCGAAGGTCAGATCAATAAAGGAGCTACCTACTGCACTACTGAATGTGTGCTGCAATCCGGTATTGAGCAGCACAACGTCAAGTGATGCGAACGCCTCGAGAATCCAATGGTATCTATGAGGTGTCAATTGACACTTGCCGATATTTTTTTGATCCGGTTCTAGGATTGGTCCAAAGGTATCTAGCCGGTGTCAATTTACCCCTGTCAATGACAACGCCATGTAAAAGGGACCGGTTGGTTTCATATGTTGGTGGCAGAATTGGGACCGGTTACTATCACTTTGGAACCTTTCACGTGATAGGTTCTGAACCGGTTCTTTTGTCCGTAGGGTGCATGCTGCGGAATATAGTACTAGATTTTCCGCAGCGAAGCATAGTACAGCTTTGACGAGAAAGTTGTGAAATGCTCACGGTTGTTTCACAGCTGTCATTTTTTGTATGGAGATTTGAGTGGAATTTCACGTGAAGCCGAACAGAGTACTTTGCTTTAAACTGGATTGCTTTATCGGTGATGACTGTTTCAGGAACGCCATAACAATCAAACAAGATGTCCTTTAGATAATCAACAATCAATTTAGACGTAAATTTCTTCAAAGGGTTTAAAAAGTAAATTTGGAAAAGTGATCAAGAATTATAAGTATGCCTGTGTTTCCCTTTTTTAAGCGTGGAAATGGACCAATTAGGTCCATATACAACCGCTGAAACGGTCGCTCTGAAATAGGCTGCTGTCCCATAGTTGGACGTAAGACTTGAGTAGGTGTTTTTAAGGTTCAACATAGAACACTGTTCTTGACATATTCACCCGAGAAACAATTTGTGTCCGTACGAAAAGTGCTCAGGCACAAAAGTCCTGAGTATCAGACACAATTTTATTTTTTAAATTTACGAGTAGCAACGAACAACTACGAAGCTAATGAAAAAAGGAATCGCTCATTGATGTGAAGCCGAATGCAAACGAGCTCGGACATTCACCGACACGGGCACCGGACATTTATCAGGTACTTTAACCGAGAAAAAATTTGTGTCCGTATGAAAGTATTAGGCACAAAAGTCCGAAGTATCAGACACAATTTTATTAGCGAAGCTAATGAAAAAAAAGAACCGCACATTGTTATGTTGCCGAATGTAAACGAGCTCCAGCGCACAGAACACGAAAAAATACACATAATTTGTCAGTAAAGTACGATATGTGTCCACCATATATATACAATCTTAATATTTCATATTAATAAGTACAACAGTAAAATCATGTTAAGTTTTATTCACTCTTACGCACTTGCGCAACGCTGACACTTGTGTAGAACTCATACACACACACAACTTTAATATTCTGTGCTCTTCTTTCTCATTACATTTAGAAGTACCGTGTTCAATTGAAATTGTTTTTGTTCTACAAACGTAACAGTCATTCGTAATTGTGCGCGCAGCAGTGATGAAGTGTTTATGTAAATTGAAATTAAATTAAAATAAAATACAATAAAATCATTAATTTTTAAAGAAGTGAAGGAAGAAGGTATCGAAGTGACTCAAGGTAAGTTTTTCTATGAAATTTATTACATAGATATTCGTACAATAAATATATTACAAGTAGAATTTTTAAATTTCACAACGTGGTCATAAGACTGGCCGCATCTTGCGTGGAATTTTTTAGTTTGCTAAAATTTTCATAATTGCGCTTCCTTATATATGAGGTTTAATGTCAAAATAAGGCCCTAATTTTTAAGTTCGATTCATCGGTGCCTAGTCGTGCCTAGTGGAGCCTAAAGTTTGGTAAAATTCACTTTTATCTTATTTTTCACATTTTCTTTGATTGCAACTTTCTTGAAGTCTATTAAAAGAAATAAAAACAATCTAATGAAAAACATGGTCCTTAGGACAACATATCTCGCCTATAGAGTGTTTTTCTAACTTTAATATTTTTTTAATATTTTCAATTAAATAAAATGTAAATTCCATATATGAGCGTAGTGGAAATAGATACTCCATTTCAGAATAACAAAAAATTATTAAAATTCAAATAATTTATAAAAAAAAAATAAATTTTAAGGTTAATTTTATTATATAAACTCGATAAATACATATATTAGCGTAATTTCATAATGTTGTGTTTATGAGAGAGGATTTTTTGTGAGATGGGTATATGTGCCGATAGTGCTCAACAATATGAAGTAAGAACCGTTTATCTTCCTCATCATATGTTAAAGAGCGATTATAGTCAGTAATAAGTTTGATAGCTCGTTCAGCTGCATCATTAACCACAGCCAAATGTTGACATTTTCGTTTTCTAGCACAGTAATCCACCCTTTCCTGCCATTCAGAGGGGTCCGATTGTAGAAAGCTTGAATCAATTGTAAATCGAGAAAAAACGCTTTGTTTTTGAAGAGACGAAGTAAGATATATCTTTTGCATTGTAAGATTATATTTCCTTGATTGTTGCAACCTTTCTTTTGGGTATGTCTTCGTCATTTTCAATTTCATATACATAATCACCGAGTTTTTGAAACATATTAAGATTATCTTCTATCGGAAGGCTTTCATCAAAAAATGAGAGGCCAACTGCTTCTTCGGACAAATACCACAAATGATTTTTATTTTTTTGCAATAACGTACTTCTATATCGAAATAAGTAATGACGTTTTGTATAAATTCAAGATCTTGTTTCGGCGCTTCAATGGCATTTACGCAGCGGAACCAATATAATACATATATCAGCATCAAGAATAAGCAAATACTGCGAAGACTTTTTAATTCCAGGGCTGTCAATTTAAATTGGTCGCGAAACAAGAAAATTCTTAGGTAATAACGATACTTTGACATGAATCGTGCATGCGATGTTGCACAAGGCAAACGAAATTGCAAATAATTTGGTACCGGCTCGCCAATGAAATGTAGTGTAAGTTGGAGCAATTCTTTGTAATCCGCACGCGCGAAATGAGATTTCACTGAATTTTGACAAAAATTCTTGAGATGTTGTACACGAGATGATGTTAAAATTCGTTGACACTCTTCGTCCAAAATTCCGCTCTTGAAGTTGTCAGCTTTAATATGTTTCCAATGTTTCGCGAATCGATTAAAAGGAATAACTTCCGGTCCCGATGTTTTCCCGAAATTAAATTCAAATACAGATTTAACAAACAACTCACTGATATGATGACGGCATGGAAGGCAAAGTAAATTTCGTCCCAATTATTTTTCAAGCAAGTATGCAGCTCCGTTTTTAGCGCCAGTGTTAGCAGCTGTTTTATAAAAAGATACGATTTCAACCAACCCATCAATTTTTCATTCGCGTAAAAAATTGCAAATAGCTTCAGCTTTATTTTCTCCGGAAGAATTTTTATTTTTGGTATACTTAGTAAATTTTCCATTCGTTCAATGGTCACAACGAGAGATAACCTATCTTCCTTTTTTATTCCCTTATTTTCAGGAAGGAGTTTTCCATCCCAATGAAGAACAAATACCTCAGGTATCTAAAATAAAACTTATTAAACTGATTCTTAAATCCATCAAACAATCTTCGACATTGAATTCATCGATAATCTGCTTAGCTTCTCTTCGGTGGTAGTCTATTCGCATTGAGTGAATTGTGGTACGATTTAGTACAAGATCCTGTAAATTTATTGCTGTTGAACCAGGGGAATCGTCTTGTATTTTTTTCAGGATGGCGACAGCTGTTGCAGTAACAATATGCATAGCATCTCTTTATTTTTTATTTTCGGCGTTGTAATACGTCTAATGTTTCTACATTTTGAACTTGAACCACATTACTCGAAGTGTTACCAGCGTTTTCTGAACTGTTCCGTTCAACATTTTCAGCTTCTGAATCATCTGAAACACTCAAGACTGATGCAACTTAAAATATTCATCAGCGATTTGGTTTGTTTAGAAAACAATATAAATTTAATGAATTACATTACATACCATGAGCTTTATATGTTTCAGCATGCTTTTTTTCTTCTTCCAATCGTTTCTCTTTGCGTTTTTCTTTTTTGGCTAGAATTGCATCTTTACCAGATATTGTTCCTGGGCGGCCTCTTCTTCTCTGAAGCAAAAGAAAATCTTTATCTTACTGTATACTCATTTTATCTAGTGCATCTGGGGAGCGATCAAATATAAAATTATCTATTTCGTCACGAAAATCTTGTTCATGTTTACGGCACTTTTCATTTGGCGCTCCACTGTTCTTTTGTAAGTTTCTCCACTTTTCATAAATATTTACGCAATTTGATGTACGAAAGTTAATTTTGTTAATTTTGCAATATTCGCGTTTTTCCAAAATTCCAGTGTAACGCCAATAGTATACTTCATGCTGCTCATCACTGTCATATTTCCTTTCCGCATTTTGTGAAAGAATAATTACAGCACTTGTTTAATTGATGTCAGTTTGGCTCCCAAAATATCACTTGCACATTTACCCACTAAAAAACATCTTGATGATAGCGAAGGTTTGTTTTTCTAATAACTTTTGGTTTTGCAGCCATGTTACTACCGAGATCACTTCACTTCACATTCTTTTGTATAATTAAGTAATTGTTTTATAATTTGTACTTCTAACGCGTCAACGATTTTAATTTTCTAAAAAATCAGAAGCACAATAACGACGCTTTCTGTAAAGTTCACTTAATTGCTGAGCGAAAAAATAGCGTTACTTGTTATTGGAAGTTAGATGTCTTCAACGTTTAAAAGTAAAACATTTAATAGAAAATTTATTTTAATATTCATGAAATATCAAACTATAAGATCTTAGATAACTTGATTTATTGGAACTTTGATGTAGTAAACTGAACGCGAAGTTCGTAGTTTAATAAGTTTTGTCTACACCCTGGTATTCACGCCCATTGTACATTGTATTTTTGAATTTTTCTGCTTTCGCATCTATTTATATTAAACTTTTATATGAAATGCAATTTCATTTTATTGTAACATTTTTTAATAAAGTTTTTTAAATAAACTAAACGATTAGTAGTGATTTTGGTAGATTGAACCAAGCTTCATCAATGCCTAATTATACCCATCAATGCGGTATAATTCTTCGAATTGGCCAATTCAGCTCAAAAAAAATCATAAAAAAAAGAAGTAAGTCTATTTTACCTCACTTTGGGCTCCACTAGGCACGTCAAGGCACCGACGGATCGGAATTAAAAACTTAATGCCATATTGATGATATCAAACCTCATATTTAAAAGGGTGCAAATATAAAAAATTCTTAAAAAAAAAATTTGCGGCTAGTCTAGTGGTCATGTTTCCACGTTCCATTTCCTTTAGGTCATATTAATCAACTTAAATCAACTCAATTCCTTTGTTATTATAACCTAAACCTGAAAGGTCAGGGTATATTAATTTTGTGCAAAACGTTTGTAACGCATAGAACAAAGTGAGTCCGGTATAGCAAAGTATATATATTCTTGATCAGCGTCACCTCGTGGGTCGAACTATTCATGTCCGTCCGTCCGTCTGTGTGTTGTCTGTAAACACAAACTTGGTACACATGGTCACATGGACCCAAGGATCTGCACTATTGAATATTTTTAGAATCCGCCCACGCACACGCCTACCTCCCATACAACGCAAAAATTGAAAATAGCATTAATAAGCTCATAATTAACCTACAACAATAAAATTTGGTGTGTATGTGATTTGTGCCAACACAAAGATGTCTTTGAAGAATGGGTGTTATCCGCGCACGGACACGCCCACCTCCCATACAACCCAAAAATTGAAAGCACATTAAATAAGCCTCTGTTTAAACTGGAGAGATAAAATTTGACACGTATGTTTTTTTTAACAAAAAAAAGATGGTTTTGAAAAATTAACATTATCCGCCCACTGACACGCCTACCTCCCATATAACGCAAAAATTGAAAACTGCATAAATAAGCTCATAATAAGCCTGTGGTGACCGTGGCGTGCAGGTTAAGTGTGTGGCTTAGCACGCTCGGAGCCCGAGTTCGATCCCCAGTCGCGGCGAAAAGTTTTTTCAATAAAAAAATTTTTCTGATCGGTCACCACCTCTCTGCAGACAATGGCAAACCTCAGAGAGTAAATAATGCCATGTAAAGCTTCTTGAGAACATGAGCCGTTCGGAGTCGGCATAAAACATGTAGGTCCAGTTCTCGGTTAATTGTGTGCAAACATTTAATAACACACACAACACAATTGATCATGAGAAGCTCGGTCAAAGTCCTTTCAAGGGCTGAAATGGCCAATTTGTTTGTTTTTGTTTAAGCCTACAGCAATAAAATTTGGTGTGTATGTGTTTTGTATCAACACAAAGATGTCTTCGACAAATGGGTGTCATCCACTCACGGACACGCCCACCTCCCATACAACCCAAAAATTGAAAACGCAATATATAAGCCTCTGTTTAACCTACAGAGATAAAATTTGGCAAGTACGTTTTCTATGACAAAGAAAAGATGGTTTTGAAAAATGGACGTCATCCACCCATGGACACGCCTACCTCCCATACAACCCAAAAAATTGAAAACTCAATAAATAAGATTATGTTTGTCATAGAGAGATAAAATTTGGTTTGTATGTATTTTATGCCAAAACTGAGGTGTGTTCAAAAATTGGTCGTAGTTCGTTCATGAACACGTCCACCTCCCATAGCGAAAGCACAATACAGGCATTAACTGTGAGATACAGAAATAAAACTTGGTATGTGTAAATTTTTCATCAACATTTAAATGCAAAGTAGGTTAAGGGTATTTCATAGTCGGCCTAGACAGACTTTAGACTTTCTTAACTTGTTTTTACAATATAATCAACACAACTCAAACAGCCAGTCGATTCAACGTCGCTTAGTCACAAAATCACATGTTAAAAATATAAAAGAAATTACCAACAATGCTAATAAATTTAGATGAAGAAACCGAGGAAACCTTGTCCGATGCAGAAGATGATAATTTTACTGGCAAAAATTATAGCCACAGCAAAGCTTTAATTCAATTTATCCAATCATGGGCTATCGAATTAAATGTTAAAGCAAACGCTATTAAAAGACTTCTCGGTTTCTTAAAAACAAATGGATTTGAAAATACTGTGTGAAAAACTGTGTGTGAAAAACTGTGTAACTTGCTCTCCAGGAAAATACGTTTACATTGGGTTTTTACCAGGTTTGCAACAATTATTATATAATGAGGCTCCTGATGAAGCAACCAAAGCTGTTTTTGGACCATACTGGCAAGAGCATGTAACATTTCAAAAAGACCAATTATAGTACTGAGTATTTTTCATGGCTACAGTAAACCAAATAACTTTAATGACTTCTTAAGGCCATTAGTTGATGAAATAAATTTGCTGAGTACTCTAGGATACAGTTTTGAAAAGCGCATAGTCCGTATTAAAATTCGGTCTTTTGTGTGTGACGCACCGGCGCAATCTAGTATTCTCGGTACGAAATCGCAGAATGCATACTTTTTATGTCTAAAATGTTGCGTTGAAGGTGAATACATTAAAAACAGAATGACGTTCTCAATTGCTCTTACTACAAAAAGAACAAATAAAACTTTTAGATGCAAGGAAGATGCTTATCATCATAACCATACTTCTATACTTGAAGATTTGAATATTGAATATTGAGTTTCCCCTCGACTACTTACATTTAGTTTACCTGGGAGTAGTATAGAAATTAATAAAAATGTGGGTGTGTGGCGAAACTAGTTCGCTTTTACTTAGTCGAGATACAAACAGAATATCAGATTGTTTGAAACAAATTTTTTCAACTCAACCTTGTGGATTTCAAAGGAAAATAAGAGGTCTATCAAAGCTTTCTTATTTTAAAGGATCTGAATTTCGTCTTTATTTTATATTCAGGTCCTTTCGTTTCAAAAGATGTTTTACCAGCACACAAATATAATCATTTTCTTCTTCTTCATGTTGCTATATTAATTCTAAGCCATAGTACACTTTGCTAAACCAAAAGTAAAGTAGCAGCTTTATCCTTTATATATAATCCTCAGACAATTTGTTATGGGCTTTGCCGAAATTTATGGATAACACCGCATCACATATAATATGCACTGTTTAATTCATTTGGGTTTAATTCATTCAGATGTTGAAAGATTTTAAAATCTCAATGAATATTCTGCATTCGAATTTGAGAGCTTTATGAGTATTATAAAGCGATTACTGCGAACACCCAACCTTCCAATAGAACAGATAAGTTACAGAAGTTGCGAGTTAAATAATTATAAAATTAAAACTATTGAAACAAGTACGAAAAAATATCCTTTTGTAAAAAAACCATTCGATTGGTTGGGTAAAACCGTCTACGCTAAGGTAATTTTGGAAAATTTTTACATCGATAACGGAATACGAAATCAGTGAGTTTTACTTAAAGACAAGAAAATCATAAAAGTATTTCAAATAGAAATAAAAAGCAAAGACATATCTGTGTATGGTCAGCAAATGGTAAATTCAACAGAGTTCTATAGAATTCCAGTTATATCAACCTCTTTCGATATTTACCGGACAGATTTCACTGAAGGTCAACCTAAATTATGGAACCTAAATTTAGTTGAGAAGAAATTGTTTAGTATGAAGAGCGAAACATATTATGTATTTTTTCCACTTCTACATTCTACTTTAGGTAAGTTTTTCATAGAGAAGTTATTCTCAAATAAAACTTTTTACAAGACGATACTTTATATATGAAATTGCAGTACGATGAAAATCTATCGCTTTATCTCTCAAAAAAACAGATCACTAAATCCTGCCTTATTAATGTACTTAAACTTAATTAATTAAACTCCTTTTTCTTGCAGATTAATTCAACTGGAGAAAAATTTACAATTCAAGAAATTATAATAATTACGAAAGGTTTGTATTGAAACCATAATGTATTGAAATTTTCAATATTTTTATATATATAAAAATTTTAACAGATGAACTTCGTTATTGAAACGGTGAGTCACACAGGCAGGACAGAAGTTTCAACTGTGCTGACTTCTTGGACTAATGCTGGGTTTGTCTACTGGCCACTAAAGTTCAGCCAAGCTTTAAAAAAAGAACAAAAATTAAATATTGATTGGCCAAAACACAAATACGTTTGTTTAAAAACAGGCATCACAAGTCTTGCGGAAGCAAAAAAAAAAAAAAATTATGAGCTCCATACCAATTCCGAGTCAGAGCCCAGTGCTTCAAAAATTAAAAAAAAATATTCGTCACAAAAGTCTTCAATGAAGAATTCGCGGTCAAATCCAGAAAACCGAAAGATCCAAAAACTACTTCAACCGTCGAAAGTAAGCAAAAACAATATTTTACATAAAAAAAACAAACATATTTATAACAACTTATGTAATATGCATTTTCATCATATTAATTAATTTTCAGCTGCTTGCCATGAGAATTCCACAATTGCAATAAATTCGCAACAGTTTGAGAACTTTTTTGAAAGCAATTTAAATTCCAGAATAAAAAAGGCAAATGCACCTAACGCTACTCCAGTGAGTGTTAGTGCAGCATTTGAGGCAGGCTGTGCCAACATAATAGATTGCGTTGATGTTCCACCACTAATTCTAATTAAACAAACAGCTTAAGGTATATCCCATAACAAAGTATAAATTTTCCTGCAAATTTCTTCATATAATGAAATCAATGTATTCTGTAACTTTTATAATTTTATCGACAGAAAATGCAAAATCACAAGATTATGTGAACCTTGTGCAAGATTCTACAAAATCATGGGATGCGCAGAGTGATGACATGTACGATGATATGTCAGTTCAGACACCTGACAGTTCTCCAAAAGGCGGAAAATCAAAAAGATACAATTGTTTTTTGGGAAACGAAACACATGAGGATGAAATGCCATCTACGATTAAGATGGCCTTAAGAAACTATTCATGGTCAGGACGGTCTGGTCTGAGCAAAGGTAAATATCCTAGAAAACAATTATTATGCAGCTCCAATTATATGTAATGTTGGTATTATTGGTTAATTAAATTTATTTTTTTATTTCAGTTATCCAGAAACTTGTTTTGCCGAAAATGCTGGTATAATTTCTCTAACAGAGAGTGTTGTCAATTATAGGGCAAAAAATGAAAATATTTTGATCCACGATGGAGTGAAAAACGCTATACAAGAGTTTTTGAAAAGAATGAATACAAGATGTAATCGTCAAAATCAAAATAAGCTATCAAAATCATATCTTCTTATTATCCGGTTATGGATCAACTAGCTAACGTACTATTTTGGTTTTTATTCAGTGTATTTGGTTTTTATGTTATTTGTAAAACGGTATTTTATCTCAAAATGTGCCTGACTATGGTCCACTTATTCTAATGAAAGTTCGAAATTATTTTAATGATAAGTGTACGAAAAGAACTTGATTTTTCAACTGAAATTTGCTCGATATTTTACCCAAAATTCTCTGAAAATAAACGGAAATAATATCGAAACTGGCCTGAGTTTTAACTATAATGTAGTTAACGTTTTCTGCAAAATCACGCCCGGATTATAATTATACATTATATCAGACTTATAAACGTGAAATTTGAGCCCGATCGCACCACTGTTAGTGGGTGCGGAAACCGATCGAATGTGCCATATTCTCATTTTAAAAAAGTCACTTTTTTTCATTTTTTTAAAATTAGGTCGCTTATATTTAATTTACTTTAAGACGTTTTAAACGTGTGTTAAATTGAAGTGATTTGATGCCACTTTGGAATGAATAGTGATTGGCTTCTCCCAAACTTCAGCAAATCTATCGAAAATGTTGACATCAGGTGCAATGCTTGTGAAGAGTTTGACCTCGAAAACTTTCCGTAAAATAATTTCATATTATGATGACGACATGTCAAGTTGACCAGCTTTCGACCGAAATGGTTTTCCAAAAGTTGGCACGCGCCAGCATTTATGTCAAAATTGCTTGAAGTTGTATCGAAACTCATGGCATTTACCTGATCGAGGATATTCCATTGGAGCAACGTTTCGTGAACGGCAGTAGCTACATTCTCTCCAGTCGCAGATGCTTTTTTCGGAACACCAATGAACTTTGATGTTCCATTAAAGTTGACGAGAATCAGTGAACCACTAATGATTGTGCAGTACTTAACTATGTATAAAGTAGGGATGTAACGGAGGTGAGTTTATCGGAACCGGAGTCGGAATCGGAGTTTTTAAATTTGATTTATCGGAGCCGAAGTCGGAGTCAGAGTCCAAGAAAGATGTGTTAGTTAACTGTAAAGGTTATTATTTATAAAAGAACTAGCAATACCCGGGGCGCGTTGCTACGCCTTAGACAAACACATCTACTGCATCTGTGGCTTCAAAACCAATTCGATCAAAAATGTAGCTTGTATGTAGCACCCACTACTCAAAAGCCAGGCCCAGTTTTCTATTAGAAGGACATTACCAAATGGTAACTCCATTCTGAATGCTCAGCAACTTTTTGTTCCAAAGCTATTTGATATCAAAAATTTGGCTTGAATGGGCGGAGCCACAACCCTTTGTCTATTTACCGTCTCAGTTTTCAAGAAAAAGAACATCACTTAGTAGTAATTCCATTCTGTACTTATAGTAAATTTGGCTTGTGTGGATGGAGTCACACCTCGTTTTCCAATGCCCGTGCTATTTTTCTGGTCGAAGACATGGCCAAAAATTAACTTTTATACTGAGTTTAAATGTTATGAGACATTAAGTACCAAAGCTATTCGATATTAAAGATTTGAATTGTATGGTTGGAGCCACGCCCTATTATACAATGTTTGCTAAATTTTTCCTGTCGAAGGACACTACTAAATTTCATAAATGTGTGACTTATATTTCGAAAGTTATACTGAAAAGTTTGAATGCTTAAAAAGTGTCACGCCCCTTTTGTAATGCCTTTAAAATGTTACCAGTAAAACAGCATGTGGAAATTGAGCTCGAATACCGAATTTTGGAGCTGTGCAACATGTAATTCCAAAGATATTCGATATCGAAATGGTTGTATACTATACTATACTAGCATGTTTGAGCACTTCTTTAGGTGAATATTTGAAGTACAAAAGCTTTTTTAAAAAACTTTATGGAATATAAAGTGAGGAATATATATATGGGAATATACTTTAATTCACCACTTTAATGATGAATAAAAGACAAATGAAAAATAAAACCATTAAGAAATGATCTTCGACTTGCCCGAAGTCAAAATACTCAGGTTGAAGTTTATTCGAATTTATTTAGGTTATATTTTTTCCAATTTTTCATATTTCTAACTCAGAGTACGTTTTATATATCAAGAAAACAAGTTTAATGTATGAAGTTTCAATTCAACACATTAATTTTTTGTGTAAATTAGGAAGGTTTTGATATTTTGGTGACGTCACTTTCTATGGAAGTAGCTATTCACAAAATTTTCTTGAATTTCAACTTCAGGGTATATGTTTCAAATTTAAGCATTACAGTGGTGCTCCAATTAAGCGAACACCGATTTATCGAACTTCCAATATAACGAACCCTTATTTAATGTTCATTGTTGACTCTATATTGCGAACATTTGAAATTGAAGGTATTCTATTTAACACACATTTCGTGCTTCGTTTGTTTTTGAATTTGTAATATTAATGTGTATTTCAGTGATGCCAACCCGAAGAGAGTAATAATCCGCAAATGCGACATAAAAAATCCGTGTAAATCCGTGTAAGCAAATTTGTATAGTTTTTTCAATTTTAAAACTAAAAGCTTATAAATTTCACAATTAAAGTCGTTTTTAAATATTGTTTGTATTTGTTTTAAAAAATTTGCATTGAACTTATCAAAAGTAAGAAACAATGTAAAACATAACTAAAAGTAAAAATAGTTAAAAACATAACATAAAACTTATTGTCTAAAAACTTAAGAACACAAAAAACTTTTTTCATTTTGAAGGAACATACGTTTTATAATAGTAAAAACATATCAAATATTTATAAACATTTTATAATCATTAAAAATAAAATAACGTTAAAATACATTTTAGAGGTACTTTAAGTCGTCTTTAAGTCGCCTGAAACGAGGCTCCAACTGACTCACATACGACATTAGGTTCTAATTTTAGTCCGCTGGTTGATTTTCCTACCACTTACATACTTTAAAATTAATTTCTGAAAAAAATGTTACTTGTTTAGGTAAAATGGAAAATTTTTAAATTGTCATTTTTTTCTGAATATCTTTTTAACCAAACTATGCGGAAAGAATTTGTAAACATTTTTAATATTTTTTTTCCAGAAATTAATTTTGAAGTTAATGGTCGAAAAATCGAGTAGGGGACTAAAATGGGTTAACCCTGCGCCGTCTTCGATTTATTTATATTTATAAAATATTAAAACAGAGAAACGCTAGCAATATTAGTACACCGAAAAACGAGGATTTTGGGACTAAAACTTAAAAAATGTATGTCTCGGAACCAAACAGATATGAAGAAGATATAATTTAGAAATTAACTCTTCATTTATTTGACTGTCGAAAAAATTTATCTAGATTTAGTTGCGTTCAAAAAAGTGTAATTATTTTGCTATCTGAATATTTGGTAAAATTTAAAGCACCAAAAAACAAAATAATGAACAAACTACTTATTTTTTCTTTACAAAAACCAAAAAATTCATCAAAAAATAATGTTTTTACTAACTTTAAAAAGTGAAAAATTTCTCCGTCGTTGGACTATTTCGTCCACGGGCCAACTTTGACAGCACCTTACCTTAAAAGTAGCAAGTGAAATACATTTGGTAGCGATCCTTATTAAAGTTTTCGAATAATGCTGTCCACCGGTTTCAAACAGCACTTTTCGAGAAAAACGCGTTTAAAGTTTTAGAAGAATCATTTATTGATTTCTCTTCGGACGTTTGTGCACGTCTAACAATTTTTATTCAATTATACAAAACTTCGAAAAATGTTAAAAAATAAAATTTACTTTTGATCGCCAAAAAACTTTTATGGGCCCTTTAAACTAAATCGTTGCCAACTTTACTTACATGTCCAACTTTGAGGACTGCACATTTTTATTATTTGCAAGTGTTGATAACCGCAAAGTTGTAACAAATTAAGTAAACATATTTTTGAGTGATACGCAAATTTTTTTACCGTACAAATTAATGTTGACATTAAATTCACATAAACATATAAAAATCCTAGAAAATCCTCGGAATACCGTGCGAAATTCCTAAAAATCCGTAGATTTACCTTATTTTGGCGCTGTTGTCTGTTTATCTGTGCAAGGCTTAAATATCCGTAGAAATCCGTAATTTCCGTGCAGTTGGCATCACTGGTGTATTTACTTATCTTATTCTCAAAAAGTCCCCTCGGGTTAATATACATATTGTAGGGTTTCCTTTTTAAAAAGCATTATAGGAATGTATTGGCATAATCTTGGATTTTTCATTTGGAGTGTGAATAGATTTAAACCAGCAGCTTTCTAAACATTTAATAATAATAATTAATAATACCTAAAACAAGTTCAAAAATTCAACTTTATTGGTGTGCATAATTAAAACAAAAAATGTAAGGATATTTGTTTCAAGTTGACAAATTTATTAGCTTTGCTATATGATAAAAAACTCGAAAATAGTATTACCGATTTAATTAACTTTTCGATTTACCGAACGACCCTGGACATTATATCTTTCGTTAAACTGGAGCACCACTGTATAACAAATCTCAAATCATGAAAATTATTTCATTATGGACTTTAAGGAGATTTGCAATTAAGAGAAGGCTGTAATCGTGTGGACAAACGAATGAACAGACAGACAGACGGACATGGCTTAATCGACTCATGGTCGTGAAAAAAATTTCGTGACAAAATTATTGTGCCCGCTACGCTTTGCGGGTGGAGTATAATAAAAATTTAATAAATAACTTTGAAAAACGTAGAAGTAGATTATGATAAACGAGTCGGTACAGCAGAAAATCAGATTTTTCTTATTCCTGGTAATGCCAATGAATCAAAAAAAGCTGTTTATACTGAGGTATTAAATAACTAAAATGAAAATATCTTCACTTTATTATCATTTAATATAATTTACTCCCAAATACAAATAATATGCAAATATTTTAACGTTTTTTAATATTGAAATTTTTCAGATACACAAAGTTATTATTGATAAAGAGAACATGTCCGAAGCCTCGGCGAAGCCTCGGACGACTGTGACCTGCTAGTTATTATATATTATTTCTTTTATGTAAATAACAATCATACTTTCCTTTCTTTTAGACTATTTGCCTGTTTAAGTACCAGCCATCATCAACTAACAAACCAATTAAAAACATATTGGAGCACCTATTTAGCTATGCGGCCTTAAGAAACTATTCATGGTCAGGACGGTCTGGTCTGAGTAAAGGTAAATATCATAGAAAACAATTATTATGCAGCTCCAATTATATGTAATGTTGGTATTATTGGTTAATTAAATTTATTTTTTTATTTCAGTTATCCAGAAACTTGTTTTTGCCGAAAATGCTGGTATAATTTCTCTAACAGAGAGTGTTGTCAATTAAACGGCAAAAAATTAAAATTTTTGGTGGAGTGAAAAACGCTATACAAGAGTTTTTGAAAAGTTAAAGCAATAAAAATCATATCTTCTTATTTTCCGGTTATGGATCAACTAGCTAACGTACTATTTTGGTTTTTATTCAGTGTATTTGGTTTGTATGTTATTTGTAAAACGGTTTTTTATCTCAAAATGTGCCTGACTATGGTCCACTTATTAGGTCTGTTCCCGTACTTGATTATTCGTACGAATTCACACGTATTCGTGCTATTTTCTACGATTTCCTGTTCCCGTACCCAAAAAAATCGCAAAAGAGAGCGAAAATGTGAAATCCAGTCCTTGTCAAATGTTGCTATTTTCTGCTACACAAATTTGGAGTTGCAAAATTCGCAGCAAATAGCAAGTGTCATATTTTGACAGCTTATGTTGCGTCAGCCAATGTCAGCTGATAAAAAAAATTAAATAAAGTCAAATTAGAAAGGCAGCCATTAAGGCAACATGTCGAAAAAAGTAGATATTAATTGTTCGACAGACACATTAAGCAGAATAAAATTTAAGTATATTTTATATAATTTTTTCCACTAAAAAAAGCATATTTTCTTCCTTAGATATCAACTATAGTCATTTTGCCACCAACAGTTTGTTGCAGTTTCATCAAAAGTTGCAACTTTTTGCAAAAAACCTGTTACCGTACTTTTTGCAATTTTTCACGCAAAGAGAGCACTTTTTTACTTACTCTCTCAAATTTTTCAACTTGCGAATTCCTGCTACAAAAGTACGGGAACAGACCTATTGTAATGAAAGTTCGAAATTATTTTAATGATTAGAGTGCGAAAAGTACTTGATTTGTCAACTGAAATTTGCTCGATATTTTATCCAAAATTCTCTGAAAATAAACCGAAATAATATCGTAACTGGCCTGAGTTTTAACTATAATGTACCCGAAAAATACCCAACAAGTACCTGGAAAGTCACCTGAAAAGTATCGTAGTTAGTATGTTTTATGTCAATAAAGTGTTAAAAAACGAGCGATTATATTCAACACAATAAACCGACGAGTGCCCGATTCGGCCACTAAAATGTACCCTAAATATATCCAACAAGTACCTGGAAAGTCACCAGAAATAGTATCGTAGATAGTTTGTATTATGTCAATAAAGTGTTAAAAAATGAGCGACCATATTCGGACACAATAAACCGACGAGTGCCCGAATCGGTATTCGTTCGTACAATGTGCCTGCCCAAGGTGTACCAAAACTACCACCTTTTTCGGTGCAGAGGTCGGACATTCACTGACTCGGGCACCGGACATTTATCAGTTACTTTATTGACACAAAATATGAAATTGTTTCTCGGGTCACCCAATTGTATTCCTGGCCAATATAATTTTCGACGTAATCTCTCAAGAGTTTTTGCAATGCCGCCGTGCGAAGAAGATGGTTGATCCTGAGCAGCGTGAATGGTTTGGTCGCGTAGATCTTCCGGGACGTACAATTTCCATATGCAATCATCGGCATCTTTGCTGCCACAAGCAACCTCGTTACGATTGTAAATAAAATCGTCAATAACTTGAAAGTCAGGAATATTTTCAGAAGGAAATTTTTCTTTTCACAAATTGTAAGCTTCAGAATTAAAAGCATTGCAACTTCAATCTATTTCAGGAAGTACCTCAAGCTCAATATTAGCGATTTCATTAGCAGAAAGTTATACAAAAGAACGTGACAGTGCATCAGCCACTACATTCTCACATCCTTTACGATGTTCAACTGCAAAATTAAAACCTTGTAAGTTAATTGCTCACCTGGCCAACTTTCCAGTTAAGTCTTTTTGTCGGAGTAACCAACGAAGACTAGATGATCTGTAACCACTTTAAACTCCTGACCCTCGATGTACATGCGAAACTTCTTTATTGAGAGAACGACGGCCAAGCACTCCAATTCAGTTATCGAATAATTTCGCTGCGCTCTACTCAGTTTTTGGGACATATAAGCAATTGGTCTCTCATGGCTATTTTCATCAGCCTGAGCGAGCAAAGCTCCGTGACCAAATTGACTTGCGTCGCAGTGAACAATAAAGGGTTTGTTATATAATAACATTCCTTGTTCATGGCGCAGACGTGAGTTTTTGTTTTAAATCGTCAAACGAGGCTTGAGCTTGTGGACTCCAAGCGATTTGTTTTCTTTTTTCAGTAGTTCTGTCAGATAAAAAGTTGTTTCTGAATAGTCTGATATGAAACGTCGATACCAACCCGTTATTCCTAAGAATTATCGTAGCTGGCAAACAGTTTTTGGGGCAGGGTAAGCCGTCATTGGTTTCACCTTTTCCGGATCAACTTGTAAAGTGCCATTGCCGACTATAAAACCCAGGTAGCTAACACGATTTAAGAAAAAAGTGATTTTCTTGACATTAATCGTTAAGCCAGCTTTTCTTAAATGTGAAACAACTTCAGCAATATGACAAAGGTATTCGTCGAAAGAAGACGAAACAATCAGTAAATCGTCAAGATAGACGAAGTAGAACGTTTAATTGGTTTAGTATTTGTATTTTCTTGAAAGATATTTACTCTAAGCCAATTGTATTCTTCCCTGCGAATATGAAAATGCATGATTGGCGACAGTCGGAGTACGGCAAGCTGTTTATATCTCAAAAAGTTTAAGTTTGGGTTTTGTAAAATTTGTGTTGGAACTATTTCCGAGGCATTTGGAGCGGATATCCGTGATGTACTCGACGGACAACCGATCTCAAGTTTTCCGAAATCAATGAACATTTTGGACATGTTGGCTTATAAATGTTTAAAGCGCCACACCCGTAACAAAATATTCGACGAGGCATTGCAACGCAATCGTGATATTTGTGACTACGTTCTTCACAATTCCAACATTTAAAGTTGGATGTATCAGAATTTACATTCATTCCACTTAACTGAGCCATGTTTGAAGAAAAAGCATTATTATCTTCTGTAAATGCATCATTTTCAAGCACTAGTTTTGAAATATTTCTTCTAGGTTGAAACGATCGTGACGATATATTTGACTGAAAGTTTCCAAAAAAATTTTCATGCCTCTGACATTCCCGTCTCATCGTAGAAATGTCAGAAATTTTAACATGCAAAAGTTCGTGTCTGAGATCAGGTTTTAGATTTCGAAGCATAGTCTCAACCAACTTTGTGTCTGCCATTGAAGTTTTGAGCTTATCTGATATATTTGATGAACAAACTTGGGGATGATGTTCCTGATAATTTGCTGTCGCTGGCAAGGTTTTTTGCTGCAATAAGTGCTGCAAGGAAGTTGCGTGCGGTCAGGCCTAAAATTTGCGGGCAAATTTTACTCAATACGTGAATAAAAATTTGCTCGCAAATGCAGAACACAAGAACAAATAACACCGTATTAATAATGTTTTAATAACACTTAGTTTTATTTATAACTTACGTATTTTTATTACTTATTCCAATAAGTGGATGTGAATTTATAGTTAACAATTTGGATGGCACAGATGTCGGCAGATGATTTCACTCGAAAAAGTAAGGATCTTTGCTCAATTTACTTGCTGATGATTCTGGAAAAAACTTCAAGAAGGAGGCCGCCATTAAAGGAGCCGAAGACACTTCCGAGGCGCTCGTTCGGCTATCGAGAATCGATACTCGAACGAGTCGGTAAGTATGAGCATCAATCTACTACTTATCGTTATGGTGTTTAGGGTTGCGGCCTAAACATGCCGGCCCCCTTGCAGTACTACTGTAAGATAAATTTAAATAACTCTAAAATACCTTAAGCTAGTAAAAAAGGGTTGATTTAGTTATGTCTCAATAAAAAAGAATTAAAATAAATAAAAATGTATTTACGTAAATTTAAGTTTTAACGCGTTACTGGGCAACCGTGCCCGACACCAGCCAACTAAAGACGAAGTTTTGCGTCAGAACCCCCCCCGGGTTGTATTATTTTTGGGTAGACGTTTACCCCTAGCACCATACCGACCGGAGACGAAACCAGAAAATCTGGATCAGCAAGCATCAAATTCGAAAATTGTGTTATAATAGATGTGTCTAAAGTTTCCCTGGGCGTGACTCGCGTAAAATGCCGTAACACCTTCGCTTGGGCTGTCACCGATTGGTTGGACTCATAATTTGCTCGGAGGGTTAGGGAGCAAACTTCTTGAGGGCCAACCATCCTTGATGGCAACTCAAGTTGGCGCACGAGACGCTGGGAGATGATGGACATCTCGGCACACGGGTCTATTAGAGCACGAACCCGATGCATGTGACCCCGATCGATCACCTTGACGACCGCCGTGGGGAGGAGCGAAGTCACATGCTGCAGAACTGGCAGCAGTGATGGTGAGGGCAGGCGCTGAGCGCCACTATTTGAGTGGCGGTGGATGGGTCGTGTCCGTTGTACGCGACGCTCTTGTGACATTGCCGTTCAACTTCGGTCGAAAGGCACGCAACGTTGCGAATGCATCGCGCCAATCGTGCTTCCTCTTCTTCTTCAGGCGCCGGATCCCCTCAACGCTCAATGCGACTTGTGGCAAACTAGGCCGGTCAGCATAACTCCCCGCGGCGCCCGTCCCGCGCTCAAGGAGAAGCCTCAGACAAACAAGGCCTGGCTATGTCCTGCGGCTTGGGCGGTGATGACTTTTCACGACGGTAAACTGAGTTATCAATTGAAAAATGAATCAAATTTAAAAAGAAAAAATGTAAAAAATCTTCACTCAAACAGATATCTATGTTAAATTTAGAGAAACAAAAAAAAATTAATAAAATGCATGCAAACATTGTAAATAGGAGTAATAAACCGAAATAATCCAGTCAACAAAATCTCAAACTAATTAAGATGCTTACTAATTATGTTGAATACTGCTTGGCCGAACAGCGTTTGATAACAGCTATTTTAAATGCCGGATACAAAATCACTTGCAAGACGAAACGAATATGCCAACAAAATTTTCTTTATGTTACCTAATCAATAAATGAACAAGTCTTCAAATGTGTCCATATGATTGATTTTTGTGGTATTGTAATATAAATTAATAGAAGATATATTTTTTGTTGGGAATACCAAAGAGCTATTAGTAAATGACTAAATTCTAAGGGAATTCAAAGAAGTATTAACCACTCATATCGGTATCAGCCCCACTTTGGACGCCAAAATTTATGTAACGAACCGACACATACTGGTCGCTGCCATAGGCCAAAAATAAAAAATCGAAGTCAAAACGTGTTATCACTATATCCTATTAGAATAAGCTTTTCAAAATAATAATTGTTTGTGTTTAATTTTAACCGTACTCTTCAAGAATAGCTTCAAAAGAGAGAGCATTTAATAAGTTAGTTCTAGCAGTATAGGCAGGTTAAAAGTGAAGTGAACTTTAAAACATTAAAAAAAGTACAATTTAATTTGTATTTGAACAAATCAAAATAAATATTGAAAAGAAAGGTATTTGCTTTGTTTTTAAAGAATTTGCACGTACTTTACTTGTTGTGTTCTTTTTTTAAAAAGAATTTATTACCAATACTATTGTTAGTGTTCTCTTGTGCATATAATAAAATGTCTGCTAGAGTTTTAATTATGTTCTGATGCTCCTATTGAAATTTATTTATTTAAGGCGGAAAATTAAAAAGATACAATTGTTTTTTGGAAAACGAAACACATGAGGATGAAATGTCATCTACGAACAAAATTATTAAAATATTAAAGGATCAAAGTAGCGAAATACTTACATTAAAAAACTCTGTTCAGGAACTAACCAAAATAAACGTAAACATGGATAAAAAATTAAGCTAGTATTTAACGAAAATGTCTAAATTAAAGAAAGCGTAGTATCATTGCTGGCGCTCATTAAAAGCAATGCCATTGCCATAAAAAAAGATGAGTCATTTCCATACCCCCAGGTATCGATGAAATCTGTGCAGGAAATTCAAAAATTTAACGAGGAATTAATTAAAAAATATTTTTTGGATCAAATGGTATGTTATTAATATATATTATTTCTTCTATGTAAATAACAATCATACTTTCCTTGTTTTAAATCATACAAAACAATTAAAAACATATTTGAGCACCTATTTAGCTATGCGGCCTTAAGAAACTATTCATGGTCAGGACGGTCTGGTCTGAGTAAAGGTAAATATCCTAGAAAACAATTATTATACAGCTCCAATTATATGTAATGTTGGTATTATTGCTTAATTAAATTTATTTTTTTATTTCAGTTATCCAGAAACTTGTTTTTGCCGAAAATGCTGGTATAATTTCTCTAACAGAGAGTGTTGTCAATTAAAGGGCAAAAAATTAAAATTTTTGGTGGAGTGAAAAACGCTATACAAGAGTTTTTGAAAAGATAAAGCAATAAAAATCATATCTTCTTATTTTCCGGTTATGGATCAACTAGCTAACGTACTATTTTGGTTTTTATTCAGTGTATTTGGTTTGTATGTTATTTGTAAAACGGTTTTTTATCTCAAAATGTGCCTGACTATGGTCCACTTATTAGGTCTGTTCCCGTACTTGAACATTCGTACGAATTCGCACGTATTCGTGCTATTTTCTACAATTATCTGTTCCCGTACCCAAAAAAATCGCAAAAGAGAGCGAAAATGTGAAATCCAGTCCTTGTCAAATGTTGCTATTTTCTGCTACACAAATTTGGAGTTTCAAAATTCGCAGCAATTAGCAAGTGTCATATTTTGACAGCTTATGTTGCGTCAGCCAATGTCAGCTGATAAAAAAAATTAAATAAAGTCAAATTAGAAAGGCAGCCATTAAGGCAACATGTCGAAAAAAGTAGATATTAATTGTTCGACAGACACATTAAGCAGAATAAAATGTAAGTATATTTTATATAATTTTTTCCAATAAAAAAAACATATTTTCTTCCTTAGATATCAACTATAGTCATTTTGCCACCAACAGTTTGTTGCAGTTTCATCAAAAGTTGCAACTTTTTGCAAAAAACCTGTTCCCGTACTTTTTGCAATTTTTCACGCAAAGAGAGCACTTTTTTACTTACTCTCTCAAATTTTTCAACTTGCGAATTCCTGCTACAAAAGTACGGGAACAGACCTATTGTAATGAAAGTTCGAAATTATTTTAATGATTAGAGTGCGAAAAGTACTTGATTTGTCAACTGAATTTTGCTCGATATTTTACCCAAAATTCTCTGAAAATAAACCAAAATAATATCGTAACTGGCCTGAGTTTTAACTATAATGTACCCGAAAAAAACCCAACAATTACCTGGAAAGTCACCTGGAAAGTATCGTAGTTAGTCTGTTTTATGTCAATAAAGTGTTAAAAAACGAGCGACCATATTCGGACACAATAAACCGACGAGTGCCCGAATCGGTCTTCGTTCGTACAATGTGCCTGCCCAAGGTATTCCAAAACTACCACCTTTTTCGGTGCCGAGGTCGGACATTCACCGACTCGGGCACCGGACATTTATCAGTTACTCTATTGACACAAAATATGAAATTGTTTCTCGGGTCGCGCACTTGTATTCCTGGCCAATATAATTTTCGACGTAATCTCTCAAGAGTTTTTGCAATGCCGCCGTGCGAAGAAGATGGTTGATCCTGAGCAGCGTGAATGGTTTGGTCGCGTAGATCTTCCGGGACGTACAATTTCCATATGCAATCATCGGCATCTTTGCTGCCACAAGCAACCTCGTTACGATTGTAAATAAAATCGTCAATAACTTGAAAGTCAGGAATATTTTCAGAAGGAAATTTTTCTTTTCACAAATTGTAAGCTTCAGAATTAAAAGCATTGCAACTTCAATCTATTTCAGGAAGTACCTCAAGCTCAATATTAGCGATTTCATTAGCAGAAAGTTATACAAAAGAACGTGACAGTGCATCAGCCACTACATTCTCACATCCTTTACGATGTTCAACTGCAAAATTAAAACCTTGTAAGTTAATTGCTCACCTGGCCAACTTTCCAGTTAAGTCTTTTTGTCGGAGTAACCAACGAAGACTAGATGATCTGTAACCACTTTAAACTCCTGACCCTCGATGCACATGCGAAACTTCTTTATTGAGAGAACGACGGCCAAGCACTCCAATTCAGTTATCGAATAATTTCGCTGCGCTCTACTCAGTTTTTGGGACATGTAAGCAATTGGTCTCTCATGGCTATTTTCATCAGCCTGAGCGAGCAAAGCTCCGTGACCAAATTGACTTGCGTCGCAGTGAACAATAAAGGGTTTGTTATATAATAACATTCCTTGTTCATGGCGCAGACGTGAGTTTTTGTTTTAAATCCTCAAACGAGGCTTGAGCTTGTGGACTCCAAGCGATTTTTTTTCTTTTTTCAGTAGTTCTGTCAGATAAAAAGTTGTTTCTGAATAGTCTGATATGAAACGTCGATACCAACCCGTCATTCCTAAGAATTATCGTAGCTGGCAAACAGTTTTTGGGGCAGGGTAAGCCGTCATTGGTTTCACCTTTTCCGGATCAACTTGTAAAGTGCTATTGCCGACTATAAAACCCAGGTAGCTAACACGATTTAAGAAAAAAGTGCTTTTCTTGACATTAATCGTTAAGACAGCTTTTCTTAAATGTGAATCAACTTCAGCAATATGACAAAGGTATTCGTCGAAAGAAGACGAAACAATCAGTAAATCGTCAAGATAGACGAAGTAGAACGTTTAATTGGTTTAGTATTTGTATTTTCTTGAAAGATATTTACTCTAAGCCAATTGTATTCTTCCCTGCGAATATGAAAATGCATGATTGGCGACAGTCGGAGTACGGCAAGCTGTTTATATCTCAAAAAGTTTAAGTTTGGGTTTTGTAAAATTTGTGTTAGAACTATTTCCGAGGCATTTGGAGCCCATATCCGTGATGTACTCGACGGACACCCGATCTCAAGTTTTCCGAAATCAATGAACACTTTGGACATGTTGGCTTGTAAATGTGTAAAGCATCACACCCGTAACAAAATATTCGACGAGGCATTGCAACGCAATCGTGATATCTGTGACCACGATCTTCGCAATTCCAACATTTAAGGTTGGATGTATCAGAATTTACATTCATTCCACTTAACTGAGCGATGTTTGAAGAAAAAGTATTATTATCTTCTGTAAATGCATCATTTTCAAGCTTTGAAAGCTTCCAAAAAAATGTTAATGCCTCTGACATTCTCGTCTCATCGTAGAAATGCCAGAAATTTTAACATGCAAAAGTTCGTGTCTGAGATCAGGTTTTAGATTTCGAAGCATAGTCTCAACTAACTTTGTGTCTGCCATTGAAGTTTTGAGCTTATCTGAAATATTTGATGAACAAACTTGGGGATGATGTTCCTGATAATTTGCTGTCGCTGGCAAGGTTTTTTGCTGCAATAAGTGCTGCAAGGAAGTTGCGTGAGGTCAGGCCTAAAATTTGCGGGCAAATTTTACTCAATACGTGAATAAGAATTTGCTCGCAAATGCAGAACACAAGAACAAATAAAACCGTATTAATAATGTTTTAATAACACTTAGTTTTATTTATAACTTACGTATTTTTATTACTTATTCCAATAAATGGATGTGAATTTATAGTTAACAATTTGGATGGCACAGATGTCGGTAGATGATTTCACTCGAAAAAGTAAGGATCTTTGCTCAATTTACTTGCTGATGATTCTGGAAAAAACTTCAAGAAGGAGGCCGCCATTAAAGGAGCCGAAGACACTTCAGAGGCGCTCGTTCGGCAATGGAGAATCGATTCTCGAACGAGTCGGTAAGTATGAGCATCAATCTACTACTAATCGTTATGGTGTTTAGGGTTGCGGCCTAAACATGCCGGCCCCCTTGCAGTACTACTGTAAGATAAATTTAAATAACTCTAAAATACCTTAAGCTAGTAAAAAGGGTTGATTTATTTTTGTCTCAATAAAATCAATGCAAGTGTGACTTATTAAGTGGAGATAAATTCAATTTTATTGTTGAAAACGTTATAAATTCAGTTTACAACCTTTATATGTATATAAGAAAGAATTAAAATAAATAAAAATTTATTTACGTAAATTTAAGTTTTAACGCGTTACTGGGCAACCGTGCCCGACACCAGCCAACTAAAGACGAAGTTTTGCGTCAGAACCCCCCCCGGGTTGTATTATTTTTGGGTAGACGTTTACCCCTAGCACCATACCGACCGGAGACGAAACCAGAAAGTCTGGATCAGCAAGCATCAAATTCGAAAATTGTGTTATAATAGATGTGTCTTAAGTTTCCCTGGGCGTGACTCGCGTAAAATGCCGTAACACCTTCGCTTGGGCTGTCACCGATTGGTTGGACTCATAATTTGCTCGGAGGGTTAGGGAGCAAACTTCTTGAGGGCCAACCATCCTTGATGGCAACCCAAGTTGGCGCACGAGACGCTGGGAGATGATGGACATCTCGGCACACGGGTCTATTAGAGCACGAACCCGATGCATGTGACCCCGATCGATCACCTTGACGACCGCCGTGGGGAGGAGCGAAGTCACATGCTGCAGAACTGGCAGCAGTGATGGTGAGGGCAGGCGCTGAGCGCCACTATTTGAGTGGCGGTGGATGGGTCGTGTCCGTCCTTGACCTCGATTGCGATGCTCTTCTCGCGATGCACGAGACCGTCGACCGGAGCGCCGCGTTGTACGCGACGCTCTTGTGACATTGCCGTTCAACTTCGGTCGAAAGGCACGCAACGTTGCGAATGCATCGAGCCAATCGCGCTTCTTCTTCTTCTTCAGGTGCCGGATCCCCCTCAACGCTCAATGCGACTTGTGGAAAACTAGGCCGGTCAGCAAAACTCCCCGCGGTGCCCGTCCCGCGCTGACGAGAAGCTTCAGACAAACAAGGCCTGGCTATGTCCTGTGGCTTGGGCGGTGATGACTTTTCGGCGTATTTAGCCCGGCCGAGGTGCAACATGGTGTGATGCGTCCCATCACACTTGCCGCAACATCCATCACTGGTGCATTCGCTGGTCTTGTGGTTTTGGGAGAGGCACCGGGAACATAACTTAAACAACAGCACCAGCCGCAGCCGATCTGCAACGTTCCCGGCAACAAACGCCTTACAGAACCGTAATGGGTGTCGCCTCAAGCACACTCGGCACTTCAAGGCGACTTCAGCGGGCGTTTTTCCGACACTCGACATTATGGCTAGAAAATAAAAAGACAAATTTAATAGGTTAATTCCTGGGGAACCGCAAACACATACACACAAATAAGACGGACGAAGACATCTAGCTGCGACGTTGTTGGACGAAGACATCGATTTACGGAGGTGGTGGCAAAATAATCAATTTTACCACAGGCCGAGTAATAATACCGCGTTCAGTGCGCAGGTCGGCGACTCGGACACGATTGTCAGAGCCTATATAAACCTTAACCACTCTTCCTAATCGCCACTCAGTGGCCGAAAGGTTGTCCGCTTTTATGACCACCAAGTCGTCAATTTTCAAGTCTTCGCGGGGATGTTTCCACTTATAACGCTTGTGAAGTTCCTTTACAATGCCTTCAACTTTTTCCAACGATTGATTATTGATATTGGACTCTCAGCAATCGGTACAATCGGAGCAAGCAAAGGCCCCCCCTACTAAGAAATGCGCTGGAGTAAAAGGCGCTAGATCATTTGGATCGGACGACATTGGACTTAAAGAGCGTGAATTCAAACATGCTTCGATACACCAGCTTCCCACAGACCTCCCATATGGGGAGCACCTGCTGGAATAAAATGCCAAGTTAGAGAAGCACCAACAAAGTTGGTTCCGTTGTCCGAATTCATTTTTTCCGGACATCCTCTGCGTGAAGCGAGTCTCGAAAACGCTGCCAGAAAAGTGACAGTGCTGAGATCACTGGTAGCTTCTAAATGAATAGCTTTCGTAGCGAAGCAGACAAACACACATATTAGTGTGTTAGCCTTTAGTTATGAGACACGCTCGTCCCGTATAATTTTTAATGTCGTATGGCCCAGTGAAATCCACTCCAGTAGACGCGAACGGGCGAGATAATTTTGTTCGCTCTAGGGGTAATGATGCCATCATTTGGGTCTGTAACCGTTTGCGGTCGATAACACAGACTTTACAATTGTGAATTATCGATTTTATGAAAATTTTTACTATGGGAATCCAGTATTGCATCCGACTAAGTAGCAACACAAGCTGGTTCCCACCATGAATGGAAATTTCATGGGTGAACTTCACGAGCAACTTAGAGAATGTACAGTCGTACGGTTAAATTACCGGATGACGCTCATCATAAGAGATGTGTTCTGTCTTCGACAAACGTCCGCCAACTCTAAGCACCTAGAATGGCTGTCTAGAAAAGATTTAAATTCAGAATCGAGCTCTTCGAGTCGATCAAAGTTTTGTTTGATAGATGGGTATACTCAGGTAGGTATCTCTAAAATATCGATATTTTTCGCACAAGCCATATGAGCTTTTATCGATTTTGCTTCCATCGTTGTTTCATACTCGACGCCTCGATTTGGCCACGCGCTGGGCTCCTGTCTGGGCAGCCATACAGGTCCATGCCACCACAGCGTTGCGACTTCACTCCTCTGCTGGCCAGATCCGCTGGATTATATTCCGAATCCACATGACTCCAGTTCTGATCCCCACTTTTTCGCTGATTTTTGCGACTCGGTTAGCGACAAAAGTGGTCCAGACGCATGGCTGTTTACGCAACCACGCCAGCACAATGGTCGAATCTGTCCATAAATACAATTGGTTATTGTATGTCTCTAAATTTTTCAGAAACGCTTCGACCATCTCTGCCAGCAGAAGAGCGCCACACAGCTCAAGCCTGGGCAACGACACTGGCTTTACAGGTGCCACTTTCGTCTTCGCAACTAAAAGATGTACGCTCACTTGGTCTAAAAATTTCACACGAATGTAAACTACGGCTCCATATGCCTTCTCAGAGGCATCACAAAATCCGTGGAACTGCACATCGCCTTTAGGCGAGAAACTAACCCAACGAGGAATTCACACGCTGCTGATGTGGGAGTAATTTTGAAGAAACGACTGCCAACGTTGCAAGGTAGCAGCGATCAACTGATCATCCCATCCGATGCCATCTAGCCAAACTTGCTGCATTAGCATTTTGGCGATGACCACGACCGGAGCCAACCATCCCGCAGGATCAAAAGTTTTGCTTAAAAAATCGAAATAAAAAATCGAAGTCAAAACGTGTTATCACTATATCCTATAAGAATAAGCTTTTCAAAATAATAATTGTTTGTGTTTAATTTTAACCGTACTCTTTAAGAATAGCTTCAAAAGAGAGAGCATTTAATAAGTTAGTTCTAGCAGTATAGGCAGGTTAAAAGTGAAGTGCAACTTGAAAACATTAAAAAAAGTATAATTTAATTTGTATTTGAACAAATCAAAATGAATATTGAAAAGAAAGGTATTTGCTTTGTTTTTAAACAATTTTTACGTACTTTACTTGTTGTGTACTTTTTTTAAAAAGAATTTATTACCAGTACTATTGTTAGTGTTCTCTTGTGCATATGATAAAATTTCTGCTCGTATTTTAATTATGTTACCCCCTGATGCCCCTATTGAAATTTATTTATTTAAGGCGGAAAATTAAAAAGATACAATTGTTTTTTGGAAAACGAAACACATGAGGATGAAATGTCATCTACGAACAAAATTATTAAAATATTAAAGGATCAAAGTAGCGAAATACTTACATTAAAAACTCAGGACTAACTCAGTTAGCTCAGGAACCAACCAAAATAAACGTAAACATGGATAAAAAATTAAGCTAGTATTTAACGAAAATGTAAAAATTAAAGAAAGCGTAGTATCCATTTTGCTGGCGCTCATTAAAAGCAATGAAATTGCCATAAAAAAAGATGAGTCATTTCCATACCCCCAGGTATCGATGAAACTGTGCAGGAAATTAAAAAATTTAACGAGGAATTAATTAAAAAATATTTTTTGGATCAAATGGTATGTTATCTATTCTATTATCTATATCTATACTATAATATAAAATTGAAGTGGAAATATTAAGTGCGCTATAGACTCCAAAACTACTGGACCGATTTTTATGAAAAAAATTTTAAAAGATCATATTTGTGCTACAGAATGCCATTAGCGGGGTTTATTTAAGTAAATTAAACAAATAATATATTTAATTAAGTTGTTAAGTTTTTGGTCGTTTTGCTTGGTCGTTTGCTTTTCACGCGTTTGTGTTACGAGAGTTTCAACTACATGTTGATATCAACCCTTCTCTTTATAGTTTATTGATCTCGCTCTCCACACTCATTCGAAGAGTAACCAAAAGCAGTTGGCGCTCTTTGACGTGATGGGAATACAAGTTAAATAAAACTTGCTGTGCTGTTGTTGCTGTAGAATGATGAGCTGCAAACCAATGTCTCGCCGCATGCAATTTCTTTACACATTTTTTTATTGTAGTTTTCCAATTTTTTAATTTACACTTGAGAAAGAAAGATATTTTAATATTTCAAAATGTGGCATTCACAAGTGTGATAGCATATTTTGTATAGATTAACGATAAATTAAAAGTTTAAAAAAATTAAGTGTTCGTATTTCCCTTAAACTACAAATAAATGCCTCGACGTAAAACAAGTTTGACAAGGTCAACAGAAAATGCAAGAGCGATGCTCCGCGCTAGGAGAGCAAGAGCAGCGACTCAAAGAGAAAATTGTTGGTTAATTATGCATGCAATTATTTGCTTACACGACTGCGATTGGAGTGAGGTAGTGGCGTAGCAAGGGTTGCTGGCACCCGCGCCGGAGACTAAATTGTGCACCCTATGAGAAGGTTATACTAAACCTCATAGAAGCAATGCTTAAAAAGAACTACGAAATGAATATATTTTTTTTAAATAATAGTTTACTGTTATGATTATTTTGTTAAAGTGCAAATGAGTAAACATATATATTTTAATTCATTGTATTATTTATAAAAGTCGGTAACAATATACAAAATTAATCTCATTGATATTAATATATTTGATATCATTTGAAATATAATTTGGTAACTTATACAAAACTGAAAAATTTTCCACAATCAAGGAATTTTTCAAAAAGATTTTACTTACGCAAAATTTTTACTTGCAATAGTGAGTAAGTCCCCAAAGATCTATTTTGAATAATTTTGCATAATTGAGGAAAAAATAGGACCGGGAAGTAAAACGTTAACAAATTTTCCCTCAGTAACGCTGAATAACTATCAATTTAAATATTTTTTAAAAATCAATCAATCAATAAAATTAATTTATAAACTTTTTCCAATTTTGTATAAATTTCTTTATAGTACTCTTTATACATTTCAGCTTCGACTTTAATTGACAAGACTGAGGTCTGTAACATTTGACTGCCTTATTCTCGACCATAAATATCACAGTATCACAATATGACAGTGATACCAAATTGATATCGGAAATTTGTTTCATAGTCATTATCTACATAATTCCTAAAGCAAACTTGCCTTGAGAGAACAAGGTTAAGAGTCATGAAAATTAGAATAATTTTTAGAATAGTTTTTTCTTAAAAAATGTATTTTTGACAGTTTTTGTTGGTTGATTTGAAAAGAATAATAATTATGTATTTTAGTAAAGTAAAGGAGTTAGGAAACCATCTTAGAATTTTAAATAGACATCTTCAAAATAAAATGAAAAAACATCAGAACGCAATAAAATTGTCATAAAACGCCATGTATTTAATTTAAAAAAAAAATTTAATGAATTTTCATCAATTTAATATTTTTTTAGAAATTTTAAAGCAAGTAATAAATTGAGCTGTTAAATTGTTTAATGTAACAGGATACCCAAAATGATATTACTATTTAAAATGATGTTCTAGCAGGTTAAGAGCTGCAAATAAGGTTTGTTTGTCGATGTATAAAATGTATTGTTGGAGAACATCCCAGCAAAATCTTCGCTTACATATATTCGAAAAAATAATCCAGAAAATTTCATTCATCGCTTACCCTCTCGCTTACAGAACCCATTATTTTAATATAGCCAAGATTAAGCACTTAAAACGGTTGGTTTATAACTGATTTCACGAAATTAAAACTTGAATAACAACTTTCAAGTTGATGTGAATGCATTGCCGTGAATTTATTACGGATTAAATTTAAGTTCTTGCATTAGCATTTATGTAATGCTTTTTAGAATCGATTAAAAAACAAGACCTAACGAAAATTTTGCTGGGATATTGGTTGAAATGTCTACTATACTAGCATGTTTGAGCACTTCTTAAGGTGAATATTTGAAGTACAAAAGCTTTTTTAAAAAACTTTATGGAATATAAAGTGAGGAATATATATATGGGAATATACTTTAATTCACCACTTTAATGATGAATAAAAGACAAATGAAAAATAAAACCATTAAGAAATGATCTTCGACTTGCCCGAAGTCAAAATACTCAGGTTGAAGTTTATTCGAATTTATTTAGGTTATATTTTTTCCAATTTTTCATATTTCTAACTCAGAGTACGTTTTATATATCAAGAAAACAAGTTTAATGTATGAAGTTTCAATTCAACACATTAATTTTTTGTGTAAATTAGGAAGGTTTTGATATTTTGGTGACGTCACTTTCTATGGAAGTAGCTATTCACAAAATTTTCTTGAATTTCAACTTCAGGGTATATGTTTCAAATTTAAGCATTACAGTGGTGCTCCAATTTAGCGAACACCGATTTATCGAACTTCCAATATAACGAACCCTTATTTAATGTTCATTGTTGACTCTATATTGCGAACATTTGAAATTGTAGGTATTCTATTTAACACAAATTTCGTGCTTCGTTTGTTTTTGAATTTGTAATATTAATGTGTATTTCAGTGATGCCAACCCGAAGAGAGTAATAATCCGCAAATGCGACATAAAAAATCCATGTAAATCCGTGTAAGCAAATTTGTATAGTTTTTTCAATTTTAAAACTAAAAGCTTACAAATTTCACAATTAAAGTCGTTTTTAAATATTGTTTGTATTTGTTTTAAAAAATTTGCATTGAACTTATCAAAAGTAAGAAACAATGTAAAACATAACTAAAAGTAAAAATAGTTAAAAACATAACATAAAACATTTTGTCTAAAAACTTAAGAACACAAAAAACTTTTTTCATTTTGAAGGAACATACGTTTTATAATAGTAAAAACATATCAAATATTTATAAACATTTTATAATCATTAAAAATAAAATAACGTTAAAATACATTTTAGAGGTACTTTAAGTCGTCTTTAAGTCGCCTGAAACGAGGCTCCAACTGACTCACATACGACATTAGGTTCTAATTTTAGTCCGCTGGTTGATTTTCCTACCACATACATACTTTAAAATTAATTTCTGAAAAAAATGTTACTTGTTTAGGTAAAATGGAAAATTTTTAAATTGTCATTTTTTTCTGAATATCTTTTTAACCAAACTATGCGGAAAGAATTTGTAAACATTTTTAATATTTTTTTTCCAGAAATTAATTTTGAAGTTAATGGTCGAAAAATCGAGTAGGGGACTAAAATGGGTTAACCCTGCGCCGTCTTCGATTTATTTATATTTATAAAATATTAAAACAGAGAAACGCTAGCAATATTAGTACACCGAAAAACGAGGATTTTGGGACTAAAACTTAAAAAATGTATGTCTCGGAACCAAACAGATATGAAGAAGATATAATTTAGAAATTAACTCTTCATTTATTTGACTGTCGAAAAAAATTTATCTAGATATAGTTGCGTTCAAAAAAGTGTAATTATTTTGCAATCTGAATATTTGGTAAAATTTAAAGCACCAAAAAACAAAATAATGAACAAACTACTTATTTTTTCTTTACAAAAACCAAAAAATTCATCAAAAAATAATGTTTTTAATAACTTTAAAAAGTGAAAAATTTCTCCGACGTCGTCGTTGGACTATTTCGTCCACGGGCCAACTTTGACAGCACCTTACCTTAAAAGTAGCAATGGTATTTCCTTTACAAGTGAAATACATTTGGTAGCGATCCTTATTATAGTTTTCGAATAATGCTGTCCACCGGTTTCAAACAGCACTTTTCGAGAAAAACGCGTTTAAAGTTTTAGAAGAATCATTTATTGATTTCTCTTCGGACGTTTGTGCACGTCTAACAATTTTTATTCAATTATACAAAACTTCGAAAAATGTTAAAAAATAAAATTTACTTTTGGTCGCCAAAAAACTTTTATGGGCCCTTTAAACTAAATCGTTGCCAACTTTACTTACATGTCCAACTTTGAGGACTGCACATTTTTATTATTTGCAAGTGTTGATAACCGCAAAGTTGTAACAAATTAAGTAAACATATTTTTGAGTGATACGCAAATTTTTTTACCGTACAAATTAATGTTGACATTAAATTCACATAAACATATAAAAATCCTTGAAAATCCTCGGAAATCCGTGCGAAATTCCTAAAAATCCGTAGATTTACCTTATTTTGGCGCTGTTGTCTGTTTATCTGTGCAAGGCTTAAATATCCGTAGAAATCCGTAATTTCCATGTAGTTGGCATCACTGGTGTATTTACTTATCTTATTCTCAAAAAGTCCCCTCGGGTTAATATACATATTGTAGGGTTTCCTTTTTAAAAAGCATTATAGGAATGTATTGGCATAATCTTGGATTTTTCATTTGGAGTGTGAATAGATTTAAACCAGCAGCTTTCTAAACATTTATTAATAATTATTAATAATACCTAAAACAAGTTCAAAAATTCAACTTTATTGGTGTGCATAATTAAGACAAAAAATGTAAGGATATTTGTTTCAAGTTGACAAATTTATTAGCTTTGTTATATGATAAAAAACTCGAAAATAGTATTACCGATTTAATGAACTTTTCGATTTACCGAACGACCCTGGACATTATATCTTTCGTTAAACTGGAGCACCACTGTATGACAAATCTCAAATCATGAAAATTATTTCATTATGGACTTTAAGGAGATTTGCAATTAAGAGAAGGCTGTAATCGTGTGGACAAACGAATGAACAGACAGACAGACGGACATGGCTTAATCGACTCATGGTCGTGAAAAAAATTTCGTGACAAAATTATTGTGCCCGCTACGCTTTGCGGGTGGAGTATAATAAAAATTTAATAAATAACTTTGGAAAACGTAGAAGTAGATTATGATAAACGAGTCGGTACAGCAGAAAATCAGATTTTTCTTATTCCTGGTAATGCCAATGAATCAAAAAAAGCTGTTTATACTGAGGTATTAAATAACTAAAATGAAAATATCTTCACTTTATTATCATTTAATATAATTTGCTCCCAAATACAAATAATATGCAAATATTTTAACGTTTTTTAATATTGAAATTTTTCAGATACACAAAGTTATTATTGATAAAGAGAACATGTCCGAAGCCTCGGCGAAGCCTCGGACGACTGTGACCTGCTAGTTATTATATATTATTTCTTTTATGTAAATAACAATCATACTTTCCTTTCTTTTAGACTATTTGCCTGTTTAAGTACCAGCCATCATCAACTAACAAACCAATTAAAAACATATTGGAGCACCTATTTAGCTATGCGGCCTTAAGAAACTATTCATGGTCAGGACGGTCTGGTCTGAGTAAAGGTAAATATCATAGAAAACAATTATTATGCAGCTCCAATTATATGTAATGTTGGTATTATTGGTTAATTAAATTTATTTTTTTATTTCAGTTATCCAGAAACTTGTTTTTGCTGAAAATGCTGGTATAATTTCTCTAACAGAGAGTGTTGTCAATTAAACGGCAAAAAATTAAAATTTTTGGTGGAGTGAAAAACGCTATACAAGAGTTTTTGAAAAGTTAAAGCAATAAAAATCATATCTTCTTATTTTCCGGTTATGGATCAACTAGCTAACGTACTATTTTGGTTTTTATTCAGTGTATTTGGTTTGTATGTTATTTGTAAAACGGTTTTTTATCTCAAAATGTGCCTGACTATGGTCCACTTATTAGGTCTGTTCGTATTCGGTCGTATTCGTGCTATTTTCTACGATTTTCTGTTCCCGTACCCAACAAAATCGCAAAAGAGAGCGAAAATGTGAAATCCAGTCCTTGTCAAATGTTGCTATTTTCTGCTACACAAATTTGGAGTTGCAAAATTCGCAGCAATTAGCAAGTGTCATATTTTGACAGCTTATGTTGCGTCAGCCAATGTCAGCTGATAAAAAAAATTAAATAAAGTCAAATTAGAAAGGCAGCCATTAAGGCAACATGTCGAAAAAAGTAGATATTAATTGTTCGACAGACACATTAAGCAGAATAAAATTTAAGTATATTTTATATAATTTTTTCCAATAAAAAAAGCATATTTTCTTTCTTAGATATCAACTATAGTCATTTTGCCACCAACAGTTTGTTGCAGTTTCATCAAAAGTTGCAACTTTTTGCAAAAAAACCTGTTCCCGTACTTTTTGCAATTTTTCACGCAAAGAGAGCACTTTTTTACTTACTCTCTCAAATTTTTCAACTTGCGAATTCCTGCTACAAAAGTACGGGAACAGACCTATTGTAATGAAAGTTCGAAATTATTTTAATGATTAGAGTGCGAAAAGTACTTGATTTGTCAACTGAAATTTGCTCGATATTTTACCCAAAATTCTCTGAAAATAAACCGAAATAATATCGTAACTGGCCTGAGTTTTAACTATAATGTCCCGAAAAATACCCAACAAGTACCTGGAAAGTCACCTGAAAAGTATCGTAGTTAGTCTGTTTTATGTCAATAAAGTGTTAAAAAACGAGCGATTATATTCAACACAATAAACCGACGAGTGCCCGATTCGGCCACTAAAATGTACCCGAAATATATCCAACAAGTACCTGGAAAGTCACCAGAAATAGTATCGTAGATAGTTTGTATTATGTCAATAAAGTGTTAAAAAATGAGCGACCATATTCGGACACAATAAACCGACGAGTGCCCGAATCGGTCTTCGTTCGTACAATGTGCCTGCCCAAGGTGTTCCAAAACTAGCACCTTTTTCGGTGCAGAGGTCGGACATTCACTGACTCGGGCACCGGACATTTATCAGTTACTTTATTGACACAAAATATGAAATTGTTTCTCGGGTCACGCACTTGTATTCCTGGCCAATATAATTTTCGACGTAATCTCTCAAGAGTTTTTGCAATGCCGCCGTGCGAAGAAGATGGTTGATCCTGAGCAGCGTGAATGGTTTGGTCGCGTAGATCTTCCGGGACGTACAATTTCCATATGCAATCATCGGCATCTTCGCTGCCACAAGCAAACTCATTACGATGGTAAATAAAATCGTCAATAACTTGAAAGTCAGGAATATTATCAGAAGGAATTTTTTCTTTTAACAAATTGTAAGCTTCAGAATTAAAAGCATTGGAACTTCAATCTATTTCAGGAAGTACCTCAAGCTCAATAATAGCGATTTCATTAGCAGAAAGTTCTACAAAAGAACGTGACAGTGCATCAGCCACTACATTCTCACTACCTATACGATGTTCAACTGCAAAATTAAAACCTTGTAAGTTAATTGCTCACCTGGCCAACTTTCCAGTTAAATCTTTTTGTCGGAGTAACCAACGAAGACTAGATGATCTGTAACCACTTTAAACTCCTGACCCTCGATGTACATGCGAAACTTCTTTATTGAGAGAACGACGGCCAAGCACTCCAATTCAGCTACCGAATAATTTCGCTGCGCTCTACTCAGTTTTTGGGACACATAAGCAATTGGTCTCTCATGGCTATTTTCATCAGCTTGAGCGAGCAAAGCTCCGTGACCAAATTGACTTGCGTCGCACTGAACAATAAAGGGTTTGTTATATAATAACATTCCTTGTTCATGGCGCAGACATGAGTTTTTGTTTTAAATCCTCAAACGAGGCTTGAGCTTGTGAATTCCAAGCGAATTTTTTTCTTTTTTCAGTAGTTCTGTCCGATAAAAAGTTGTTTCTGAATAGTCTGATATGAAACGTCGATACCAACCCGTCATTCCTAAGAATTATCGTAGCTGGCAAACAGTTTTTGGGGCAGGGTAAGCCGTCATTGGTTTCACCTTTTCCGGATCAACTTGTAAAGTGCCATTGCCGACTATAAAACCCAGGTAGCTAACACGATTTAAGAAAAAAGTGCTTTTCTTGACATTAATCGTTAAGCCAGCTTTTTTAAATGTGAAACAACTTCAGCAATATGACAAAGGTATTCGTCGAAAGAAGACGAAACAATCAGTAAATCGTCAAGATAGACGAAGTATATTGTTTAATTGGTTTAGTATTTGTATTTTCTCGAAAGATATTTACTCTAAGCCAATTGTATTCTTCCCTGCGAATATAAAAATGCATGATTGGCGACAGTCGGAGTACGGCAAGCTGTTTATATCTCAAAAAGTTTAAGTTTGGGTTTTGTAAAATTTGTGTTGGAACTATTTCCGAGGCATTTGGAGTGGATATCCGTGATGTACTCGACGGACACCCGATCTCAAGTTTTCCGAAATCAATGAACATTTTGGACATGTTGGCTTATAAATGTTTAAAGCGCCACACCCGTAACAAAATATTCGACGAGGCATTGCAACGCAATCGTGATACCTGTGACCACGTTCTTCACAATTCCAACATTTAAGGCTGGATGTATCTGAATTTACATTCATTCCACTTAACTGAGCCATGTTTGAAGAAAAAGTATTATTATCTTCTGTAAATGCATCATTTTCAAGCACTAGTTTTGAAATATTTCTTCTAGGTTGACACGATCGTGACGATATATTTGGCTGAAAGCTTCCAAAAAAATTTCATGCCTCTAACATTCTCGTCTCATCGTAGAAATGTCAGAAATTTTAACATGCAAAAGTTCGTGTCTGAGAACAGGTTTTAGATTTCGAAGCAAAGTTTCAACCAACTTTGTGTCTGCCATTGAAGTTTTGAGCTTATCTGATATATATGATGAACAAACTTGGGGATGATGTTCCTGATAATTTGCTGTCACTGGCAAGGTTTTTTGCTGCAATAAGTGCTGCAAGGAAGTTGCGTGCGGTCAGGCCTAAAATTTGCGGGCAAATTTTACTCAATACGTGAATAAGAATTTGCTCGCAAATGCAGAACACAAGAACAAATAACACCGTATTAATAATGTATTAATAACACTTAGTTTTATTTATAACTTACGTATTTTTCTTATTCCAATAAGTGGATGTGAATTTATAGTTAACAATTTGGATGGCACAGATGTCGGCAGATGATTTCACTCGAAAAAGTAAGGATATTTGCTCAATTTACTTGCTGATGATTCTGGAAAAACTTCAAGAAGGAGGCCGCCATTAAAGGATCCGAAGACACTTCCGAGGCGCTCGTTCGGCTATCGAGAATCGATACTCGAACGAGTCGGTAAGTATGAGCATCAATCTACTACTAATCGTTATGGTGTTTAGGGTTGCGGCCTAAAAATGCCGGCCCCCTTGCAGTACTACTGTAAGATAAATTTAAATAACTCTAAAATACCTTAAGCTAGTAAAAAAGGGTTGATTTAGTTATGTCTCAATAAAATCGGCGCAAGTGTGACTTATTAAGTGGAGATAAATTCATTTTTATTGCTGAAAACGTTATAAATTCAGTTTACAACCTTTATATGTATATAAGAAAGAATTAAAATAAATAAAAAATGTATTTACGTAAATTTAAGTTTTTACGCGTTACCGGGCAACCGTGCCTGACACCAGCCAACCAAAGACGGAGTTTTGCATCAGAACCCCCCCCTTACTTACTTACTTAGATGGCGCTTACAACCGTTGGTCGGTTTTAGCCTGGTCCAAGAATTTTCGCCAGCCTCTTTTGTCGTGCGCTTGCTGGCGCCAGTTGGAAACTCCAAGCGTTGTCAGGTTATCCAATGCCTGGTCTTTCCAACGGAGATGCGGTCTTCCTCGTCTGCGTTGGCCACCGCTGGGTACCGAATCCAATATCTTTTTCGCTGGAGCTTCGTCGTTCATTCTCTCGACATGACCTAGCCAGCGAAGCCGCTCTATTTTAATACGCTTGACTATATCGATGTCGGCATATAGCTCATACAGCTCGTGGTTCCATCGTATTCGGTACTCGCCATTGACGCAGATTGGACCATAGATCTTGCGAAGGATTTTTCTCTCGAACGCTCCCAAAGTCCTTTCATCAGAGCTGCTCAACGTCCAGGTTTGTGATGCGTATAGTAGGACGGGCATGATTATTGACTTAAAGAGCGTCAGTTTTGTTCGTCGATAGAGAGCTCGGCTTCTCAATTGCCTACTGAGCCCAAAGTCACACCTGTTGGCAAGAGTCATCCTTCGTTTAATCTCAATACTGTCATCGTTGGAGGAGTTAATGCTGGATCCCAGGTAAACAAAGTCCTTCACTACCTCAAAGGAGGTGTTGCCAACAGTGACGTGGTTTCCAAGACGCTGGGACTGTTTGTTTGTTGACACAAGATACTTCGTTTTATCTGCGTTCACTGCAAGACCCATTCGACTCGACTCTTTTTCTAGCCTGGAGAATGCTGCACTGACTTCGCGCGTATTTTGACCAATGATGTCAATATCATCAGCATACGCCAGCAGCATAACACTCTTATAGAAAATTGTGCCACTGCGTCTCAGGTCAGCAGCTCGGATGATCTTCTCCATGACTATATTAAAAAAGTCGCACGATAAGGAATCACCTTGTCTGAAACCTCGCTTGGTATCGAAAGGAAGGGAGAGGTCCTTCCCGATTTTCACTGCACTGCTGGTGTTGTTCAGTGTCATCCTGCAAAGACGTATTAGCTTCGCAGGAATACCAAATTCAGACATGATGGCATATAGGTGACTCCTTATTGGACTGTCGAAGGCGGCTTTGAAATCGACAAAAAGATGGTGTGTGTCGATTTATTTTTCGAGGGTCTTTTCCAAGATTTGTTGGAGCGTGAAGATCTGGTCGATGGTGGACTTTCCAGGTCTGAAGCCACACTGATAAGGTCCAATCACTTGGTTAACGATGGGCTTCAGTCTTTCACACAATACGCTCGACAGGACCTTATATGTGATATTAAGAAGGCTAATGCCACGGTAGTTGGCGCAAATGGTGGGATCGCCTTTCTTGTGGATTGGGCAGAGCACACTGCGATTCCAATCATCTGGAATACATTCTTCCGACCATATTCTGCATAGAAGTCTGTGAATGCATTTAAACAGAGCTTCGCCACCGGTCATAAACAGCTCAGCCGGTAGGCCATCGGCTCCTGCGGCTTTGTTGTTTTTAAGCCGAGCTATAGCTGTTAAGACCTCGTTATAGTCGGGCAGCGGAACTTCAACGCTGTCATCCATAATTGGGGTTTCCGGGATATCAACTCCACTGGCGGGATTGTTGTCAGCGTCGCCATTTAAAAGTCTAGAGAAGTGCTCCCTCCATAACATCAGTGTACTCTGGATATCTGTCACTAGATTCCCATTCTCGTCCTTGCAGGAAGAGGCTCCGGTCTTAAAACCATCGGCCAGGCGTCTTATTTTTTCGAAAAATTTTCGAGTCTCATTCCTGTCGCCATGCATCTCAATTTTCTCGCACTCATGCATTTCCGCCTCTCGTTTTTTTCGCCTGAAAATGCGTCTCTCTTCCCTCCTCTTCTCTCGGTATCGCTCCATAACAGCACGCGTTACAACCAACTGCAGGGTGGCTTTGTAGGCGGCGTCCTTCTCTGCAGTGGCGCACAGTGGGAAATTAGTGGCATTAAATAAAATTTTTCAACATACGAAAATGGTAATTTTTCTTTATGATTTGCAAACAAGGAATATTACTGAATAGAGCACCATAATTTTTTTCTCAGGATTTGATAATTTTGTTATAAAAAAAGGACATCAAACTTGAAAAATATAAAATTTTTTTTTTAAGTAACTAAAATGCATATCTTTAAGATCAATTATTAACCAAACCAAGCATTAAAAAATTGAAACTACTATTGGCTTCTCATAAAACAATGTTTGTTTAAGTTATATCCTCCAAAATATAAAGCCTATGTTTGCTTTGTTTTAAGAATTTTACATAGAAATATTCTTCTATTTTTTTAAAAAAAAATATAACTTATGTGGACCCGATCTTTCGTGCGGCTCATTCCGACAAATGGTGACATATATCTGGATAATAATTACGATCTATTTAAAGCAACTCATATGTTTTTAGCTGCTTCTATCTGCCGTTTTGGCGTAAAAATTAGTTTTAAGAACCTAACCTCAATTTCAATCACTTTTTCTATTCAACATAATTGCTATGCAATAGAGCACAATTCATTAAAACTTAACACGAAAACCCTTAATTTTGTGGAGTTTGATCAAAACATGAATAAGTTAATTACTAGAGGAGGTAAGGAGATGGTTAGATTCTTGCTTGCATTTGTTGAAGTTAGTTTTAATTTGTCATTCACTACATTCAGAAGTGAAAATAGCTCAGTTTCTTAATATTAGCAAGAACAACTTTAATAATATGCGAAAATAATGCAGTTATAACGATTTTCGGAAGTTTTATCGTTTACAAAGAACGTACATTTGATTCATAGGAACAAAATTAAACAACACGTGCAAGCAAGACACAACTGTTTTTGTGTGTATCTGGGTAATATACATTTTTTTTAAAGGCAAAGGTACCATTTCCTTAAGAAAAAGCAGCAATAGCTTAAACCTTTATTCATACGAGAATAAACCGGTTATTTCTTGGCTAAACTAGTGCTAATTAAGCAATACCTTAAGCTTATAAGGAATTGCTCATTTTTTTATTCATTAGGCTCATTGACTTATCGGTCTGAGAGACCAATGCGCGAGTATAGGATGGTAAATTATGTTTGTTGTTCGTACTATTGCTATTAACTATTGTATTATTTTAGCTGTTACTGTTACTGCATTTAAATTTTGGTTTTTAATTCATTGAAGCCAATACAAAACATTTGAAAAACCAATGAATTTGTTGACCAAATCTCTATATTTTGTGAGTATTGTGATAAATAACTACAATTCGCGTATAAACTTGGATCAAATACTTAAATAAAACACTTACTTCGTTATATATTGAAATTTCAAAATAAAAGATAAGTTTTAATGCATGAAGCAGTAGGCGGATAATCATAATTTTTGGTACGACAATGGGTACACACCACCTAGGTATGCTCACGAAATTTTGTTGAAATACCTTAACGGGGCTCAAAGTTATTGATTTTTTTCCGCCTCTCCATACAAACTTTCCCACTGTGTGGCGTTGCAACACTCCTGGTCGTGCCACTGGTTTCGGCGAGGGCGGTGGTAGCCTATCACCTCTTCGGCAGCCGTACGCATAGAGTGGGATATGTGCGTCCACTGTGTGCATATATCGTCGATCGGAGGAGTGCTTTCTTGAAGCAGGAGTGAGAGTCGAGTAGCGAAGGCTTCTGCCATCCGTTTTGACTGCATTTCGTCGACGTCTAGCTTTCTTTGTGTAGGATTGCGAGCATTCTTAGCTGCGCACAGACGTGTGCGGATCTTGGCTGCGACAAGATAATGATCCGAGTCTATGTTAGCACCACGGATCGTGCGTACGTCAAGTACACTGGAAGAGTGCCTTCCGTCAATCAAAACGTGATCAATTTGGTTGCATGTTTTATGATCAGGGGACAACCAGGTGGCCTTATGAATATTGAGATGCTTGAATCTAGTGCTACTAACGACCATGTTTCGTGCTGCGGTGAAGTCAATCAACCTCATTCCGTTATCGGATGTATTGTCGTGGAGGCTGAACTTTCCGACTGTTGGACCAAATATGTTTTCCTTACCCACCTTGGCGTTGAAGTCACCAAGCACGATTTTTAAGTCATGACGGGGGCAGTGCTCGTATGCGTCTTCAAGGCGCTCGTAAAAACTTTCTTTGGTCTCGTCATCTTTTTCTTCTGTCGGAGCGTGCGCACATATTAGGCTAATGTTAAAAAATTTTGCCTTGAAGCGGATTATGGCAAGTCGTTCGTTCACAGGAGTGAATCGCAGGACATGATGCCGTATTCTCTTGCCAACTACAAATCCGCATCCAAACTCGTGCTTCTCCACATGGCCGCTGTAGTAGATATCACAGGATGCTTGCCGTAAGCAACCCTGTCCATTCCATCGCATTTCTTGGATTGCAGTGATATCAGCATTATATCTTTCCAAGATATCAATCAGTTGGATAGCGGCACCATCCAAATTTAGGGTTCGGACATTCCAGGTGCATATCCGTAAATCATTATCAGTTTTTCGTTTGTGGTAGTCGTCATCAGATTTGGGATCATTCTTTTATTAATTCTTGTACTTTTCATTGAAATAGTTTATTACATGGTGGGCTTCAAACCCAACGCACAACCTTTGCTTGATGGCCAAAGGAAGCTCGCCGCTCAAACTCGCCGCCAAAGTATGTCGGGTGATAGTTTTTTGACGTTTCCAGGAGACACCACGCGGAGGTTTGAGTCGACTTGAGACGATTTCGACATGGATAATGCTGGCCTCGCCAAGTTGAGGCAGTCAGACACGTTGCCATGTGAAGATCGCCCCCTTATCTCCCCCCCAGAACCCCCGGGTTGTATTATTTTTGGGTAGACGTTTGCCCCTAGCATCATACCGACCGGAGACGAAACCAGAAAGTCTGGATCAGCAAGCATCAAATTCGAAAATTGTGCTCTAATAGATGTGTCTAAAGTTTCCCTGGGCGTGACTCGCGTAAAATTACGTAACACCTTCGCTTGGGCTGTCACCTCAAGCACACTCGGCACTTCAATGCGACTTCAGCGGGCGTTTTTCCGACACTCGACATTATGGCTAGAAAATAAAAGGAGAAATTAAATAGGTTAATTCCTGCGGAACCGCAAACACACACACAAATAAGACGGACGAAGAAATCTAGCTACGACGTTGTTGGACGAAGACATCAATTTACGGAGGTGGTGGCAAAATAATCAATTTTACCACAGGCCGAGTAATAATACCGCGTTCAGTGCGCAGGTCGGCGACTCGGACACGATTGTCAGAGCCTATATAAACCTTAACCACTCTTCCTTATCGCCACTCAGTGGCCGAAAGGTTGTCCGCTTTTATGACCACCAAGTCGTCAATTTTCAAGTCTTCGCGGGGATGTTTCCACTTATAACGCTTGTGAAGTTCCTTTACAATGCCTTCAACTTTTTCCAACGATTGATTATTGATATTGGACTCTCAGCAATCGGTACAATCGGAGCAAGCAAAGGCCCCCCTACTAAGAAATGCGCTGGAGTAAAAGGCGCTAGATCATTTGGATCGGACGACATTGGACTTAAAGAGCGTGAATTCAAACATGCTTCGATACACCAGCTTCCCACAGACCTCCCATATGGGGAGCACCAGCTGGAATAAAATGCCAAGTTAGAGAAGCACCAACAAAGTTGGTTCCGTTGTCCGAATTCATTTTTTCCGGACATCCTCTGCGTGAAGCGAATCTCGAAAACGCTACCAGAAAAGTGACAGTGCTGAGATCACTGGTAGCTTCTAAATGAATAGCTTTCGTAGTGAAGTAGACAAACACACATATATTGCCTTTAGTTATGAGACACGCTCGTCCCGTATAATTTTTAATGTCGTATGGCCCAGTGAAATCCACTCCAGTAGACACGAACGGGCGAGATAATTTTGTTCGCTCTGGGGGTAATGATGCCATCATTTGGGTCTGTAACCGTTTGCGGTCGATAACACAGACTTTACAATTGTGAATTATCGATTTTATGAAAATTTTTACTATGAGAATCCAGTATTGCATCCGACTAAGTAGCAACACAAGCTGGTTCCCACCATGAATGGAAATTTCATGGGTGAACTTCACGAGCAACTTAGAGAATGTACAGTCGTACGGTAAAATTACCGGATGACGCTCATCATAAGAGATGTGTTCTGTCTTCGACAAACGTCCGCCAACTCTAAGCACCTAGAATGGCTGTCTAGAAAAGATTTAAATTCAGAATCGAGCTCTTCGAGTCGATCAAAGTTTTGTTTGATAGATGGGTATACTCAGGTAGGTATCCCATTTTTTGGCTCTCAATAACGAGTCTTCTAGTGGCTTCTTTAATCTCTTGCTGTGATATTTCAACAGCTCGATGACAGAAACTACTTTTATGAGCCCGGTGAGTTCTGTGGAAAAATCGTAATATGTACGAGAGAACTCGCAAGGCTCGAGGCAATGACGAAAAACACTCTAAAATATCGATATTTTTCGCACAAGCCATATGAGCTTTTATCGATTTTGCTTCCATCGTTGTTTCATACTCGTCGCCTCAATTTGGCCACGCGCTGGGCTCCTGTCTGGGCAGCCATCCAGGTCCATGCCACCACAGCGAACTATTGTTTAAATGTTGCGACTCCACTCCTCTACTGGCCAGATCCGCTGGATTATATTCCGAATCCACATGACTCCAGTTCTTGATCCCCACTTTTTCGCTGATTTCTGCGACTCGGTTGGCGACAAAAGTGGTCCAGATGCATGGCTGTTTACGCAACCACGCCAGCACAATGGTCGAATCTGTCCATAAATACAATTGATTATTGTATGTCTCTACATTTTTCAGAAACGCTTCGACCATCTCTGCCAGCAGAAGAGCGCCACACAGCTCAAGCCTGGGCAACGACACTGGCTTTACAGGTGCCACTTTCGTCTTCACGACTAAAAGATGTACGCTCACTTGGTCTAAAAATTTCACACGAATGTAAACTACGGCTCCATATGCCTTCTCAGAGGCATCACAAAATCCGTGGAACTGCACATCGCCTTTAGGCGAGAAATTAACCCAACGAGGAATTCGCACGCTGCTGATGTGGGAGTAATTTTGAAGAAACGACTGCCAACGTTGCAAGGTAGTAGCGATCAACTGATCATCCTATCCGATGCCATCTAGCCAAACTTGCTGCATTAGAATTTTGGCGATGACCACGACCGGAGCCAACCATCCCGCAGGATCAAAAGTTTTGCTATCGCACACAGCACTTCCTTTTTAGAGAAGCTTCCCTCTTGATCTAGCGGACGCGCATGAAAATAAAAATGGTCGGACCGAGCGTTCCATCGAATTCCTAACGTCTTAACGTTGCTCGTATATTCCAACTGCAGAAAATCATCGCGTAACCGATGAGCTTTGGGAATTCCTTGAAGTACATAAGCAGAGTTGGACGTTCATTTGCGCAGGACAAAACCTGCTGATTCCGCAGCTTTTTCAAGTTCAATTCGAGCTTGAACTGCTGACTTGACGTCATGACCTCCCGCCAGTGCGTCATCTACGTACATATGGTTACTCAAATATTTTGACGCTAGCGGTAAACTAGGCTCCACATCATCAGCCAGCTATAAAAGGGTCTGAAGTGCTAAAAACGGAGCACAGTTGACGCCAAAAGTTACAGTGTGGAGCTGAAAATCTTGGAGTTCATTTTCTGATGACGCGCGCAAGATTATGCGCTGGAATCGTAAGCGCTCTTTCTTTACCAGTATTTGGCGATACATCTTTTCAATTTCGCCATTGAAAACATCCCGGAAGAACCGCCACTTCAGTATAAGCAAAGTCAAATCACTTTGCAAAACTGGCCCCGCATGCAGAACATCATTAAGGCTTATACCATTTGATGTAGGGATTGAAGCATTGAAAACCACTGGAACCTTTGTAGTCGTGCTATCACTCTTCATGACGGCGTGATGAGGAAGGTAGTAACCCTGAGAAGGTCTCTAAGTTACACTTGCTGTCACTTCACTCATGTGGCCGAGCTCCAAATATTCGGCTAAGACTCCATCATATTCCTTCTTGAAGGCCAAATTTTTAGTTAGCCTCACCTCGTTGCGAAGAAACTGACGAACCGCAATGTAGCGTGAATCTCCTAGTCGGGTTGTCTGGGGAAAGTTTTCCTTAAAAGGCAAACTCACCACATATCGCCCATCAGGATTACGCTCGGTCGTTTGAACATAATAATCTTCACAAAATTTGTCGGTGAGACTATGCACAACCTTTTGCGTTACCTCCTCAAGTTCCCAAAACGAAGCTAACTGCCGGTCAAGTGAAACTTCACTAAAATACGACACGACAGAAGAGGAGGGAGAATTTTGAGACATGGTTGGAGCGGAGCCGGTTAAAATCCAGCCGAAAATAGTTTCTTGAGCAATAGGTGACCCAAGAACATTTCGACGGATACCATCAAGAAGTATTTGTGGATATAAATCACCACCTAAAAGCACATCGACTTGGTCGCTGCAATAAAAACGTTTGTCAGCAAGAACAAGCTCTGGAAAAGCTTGCTGCAACAAAGGATCCACTGAGCAAGTAGGAAGATTCCCGGTGATTTTCGATAAAATGAGCGCGTTTGTAGTAACGCGAATGGTAGGATCAATAGGTGATCCTATAACTAAAGTGCAAGCTTTTTGTACTCTAGCCGAAACAACATTATTAAGTCCAGAGACTTCAGCGGACACGCGTTGAATAGGCAGCTGAATAAGTCGCTGCAACCTCTCAGTTTGCAGATGATTGCGATGGCGCTGCGACTTCGGTAGTGGACTGTATAGTAGCCGTGCTCCCGCATTTGAATTGGCACTTGCTCCTCTAAAATCTCTGTGGAGCAACGAATAATGTCGTTGCCCACATGTGGAGCAGTTGTAGCCACTTTTGCAATTCTTTGAAACGTGGCTGGTTGACAGACAGTTGAGACAACAATACAAGCGTCTTGCCGCCGATGATCTTTTATTCACGTTCATTGCCAAAAACTTCTGACAGAACTTCAATGCATGTTGCTGGTTTTTACACAGCATACAATTGTTATTCGTCACTTTAACCTGGTATGTGTTGACTTTCTTCACATTTGGTGAAGGTGCGCTCGGTTTTTGTACTTTTGGTACCGCACCTCTGAAGTCACACACTGTTTCTAAAGTCTGAAAACGACTTGTAAGAAACTTGTCAAGGTCAGCCCATTTGGGGATTTCTGCCTTGTTCTCGATTGATTGCTCCCATAAGGAGAGCGTTGTTTCTGGCAGTTTTGTGGAACACAAATATGTCAAAATAGCATCCCAGTTGCTAATGTCTACTTTGTGTATAGTGAGAGCTGAGATACAATTGTTTATATCCCTCTGTAATTTTTTGATGCCACTTCCAGATTCAGTTGCAACAGCTGGCAGGTTGAATAACCTTTAGTTGACTGTTAACTAAAATCCGCTTATTTTTATAGCGGTCAGTCAAGTTTTGCCAGGCTATCGCAAACCCTTCATGCGTGAGGAGAGAATTAAAATTTTCTCACACATGCAATTTAATATTATTAAGACCATAAATAATCAACTCACCTTTTTTTATCTGGTGTTGCTTGTGTATATCTCTGGTGTATTTTTGTGGATTGTTTTTTACTGCAGGCTGACTCCTTGACGGATCGATTGGACCATGAACAAACTTGGGGATGATGTTCCTGATAATTTGCTGTCGCTGGCAAGGTTTTTTGCTGCAATAAGTGCTGCAAGGAAGTTGCGTGAGGTCAGGCCTAAAATTTGCGGGCTAATTTTACTCAATACGTGAATAAGAATTTGCTCGCAAATGCAGAACACAAGAACAAATAACACCGTATTAATAATGTATTAATAACACTTAGTTTTATTTATAACTTACGTATGTTTCTTATTCCAATTAGTGGATGTGAATTTATAGTTAACAATTTGGATGGCACAGATGTCGGCAGATGATTTCACTCGAAAAAGTAAGGATCTTTGCTCAATTTACTTGCTGATGATTCTGGAAAAAACTTCAAGAAGGAGGCCGCCATTAAAGGATCCGAAGACACTTCCGAGGCGCTCGTTCGGCTATCGAGAATCGATACTCGAACGAGTCGATAAGTATGCAGTTGATTTCTTATTTTTCTTGTGAGCATCAATCTACTACTAATCGTTATGGTGTTTAGGGTTGCGGCCTAAACATTTGAAATGACATCGAAATATTCATCAAAGGTTTCAGTTGCTTTCTGCTTACGCCTTCGAATGTTTTCTTTAATATCATAATCAGTTAAATATTATTTATATTTTCGTCTAAGCGCGTCACAAAGCTCAAACCAATCAAGGTGGTCAGCTTGACGATGATGTCGCCAATAGCATGCCTCAGTTTTGCCGCTAAAAAGCATTGACACAAAATATTAAAATTTCCATTTAAGGGTTGAGATGTCAGAGCATTAACTTTGATTTGAATTCATATTTTAAATTGTACGAACAGTTTGAGGTCGACGAACACTTTGGCGACGATTATCGTATGGAAGCTCTTGCGACCAAATTGGTTCTTCAGCTTTACGAGAATGTGGATTATTACCTGCTATATTCATGTTACGAAAAATATCCAATAGCTTGTGAGAAACGACAGAAGTAATGTCTCTACGAAACTCATTTAAAGATCCACGAATCATATCTTGCACTATTTCTTCACTAACAATATTTGAAGAATTTGTAGCACCAACTGTGTTACGTCGAGTGTTACGTGGTGTAAAATTAACATTATCAAGATCAGTGTTATCGGTTTGCGGGTTCGTATTTCTAAATGTTTGAGTATAAGAGCGAGTATGAGGTTGGTTTGTAGGAAAAGCCCCACCTCTCAGTCGAGTTGAATTTTGATTCAAGTTCGATTCGATTGAAGGAACTGAGCTAGCCGTTTCCGTTTGAAAATTAATCATATTTGAAACAGAGCATAGGCTTCGACAAACGGGACAGGAAGTATTAGCGTTAAGCCACGTTTGAATGCAATTGCTGTGAAATTTATGCCTACACAGTGTTTCCACTGTATCTTCACGTAATTGCAAAGTTTTACTGCAAATAGTGCACGGTAGGGCATTGCCATCATCGCCAAGGGCAAACAAGTAATCATTACTGTGCCTTAGGCCTTTTCCTCACGGAGCAATGGAAAAGTAATGCAATTGCAACACAATTGCTTATAAAGTTTCAAACTACTGAAATTCATAACATAATTGCAACCTATGCTTTCAGGAGAGCAAGACATGTTACAACGCAACATTAGGCCACCCCAAACGATACTACATGTCCATCGGACAAGTAGTTCCACAAAATAACGGAACTTTTTGTCTTTGGTCCTACACGGTCGGACATGCCGGATGGACTGCATTATTTTATAGATTTCATGCAGTACACATCGAGCGCACTTTTTATTTTGTAGCGCTAAAATTTTTATATTTGCATTATTTGTATACATTTCTCTTTTAACTTTCACGTCTCCGTGAGATATCTCTATATATTAACAAATTCTATTGAAAATTCAACATTTATTATGTGTGTTTGAGCCTGTTCTCACTCGCCTCAAAAAAGGCAGATTAATGGCGTTATTTTGACAAGAGGCATCTGTCAGGTGTTCTTACTACCGACTTATTTGAGGCTGCCTTATTTTGACGTCAGAGCGCAATCAATCGATTATGTTGTCGAATTTCGTGAAATTCTTCAGTTTTTATGTTAGAAAACAAACTATAATAAAAAAAAACACTACCAATACAAAAAAAATTTATTTGCGCCATAAAATATGAGAAATATACAAAAATATGACAAACAATCAAACTTCAAAGCAGTGAACGTCAAAATGAATCCAAAAATTTTTAAAATTTTTAAAAATTCTGCCTCACGTAACATGTCACCTTCCCACAACCCTCTTTGCCTGTAGACGTCAAAATGAATCCGATGCGCCGACTCACGTAAGGCGAGTGAGAACAGGCTCTTATTTTATGCAAGAGATGTGCTTCTCTCAAAAATTGTTATCGAATGACAAAATGCACCAAGTTGGATGGACACGCACACAATCGATACTACATGTCGGATGGATTCAGCACAATATCAAAAATGTTTGTCTTTCATCGGACATGTCTATCCAACTTCATTTTAAGCACACGAACAGAACTACATGTGCGTCGACGTGACAGGTCCATCCGACTTGTAGTATCGTTTGGGGTGGCCTCTTGATTATTTTTATTAAAGCAAACACAATTTTTTCTAAGGGCCCAAAATAAACAAGTGGTGTGGGCCCCAAACTAAAATTTTTCCTGTTCCTTTACTATACGCGAAAATACGCAACAAAGTTAAATTTTTAGCATTGTACAGAATGACCAAAGAAAAAACAAGAAGTTGGTGATATAAATTGCAGCATGCTGCGTTGCATAAAACTTATCGCTAACATGTTGCCAACTAGTTTTGAAAAAGTTGCTCCATGCGAAGGTTTCGGTATAGAAACATGGGTTAGCAACATTTGTTGCAATTGCATTACTTTTGAATTGCTCCGTGAGGAAATGGCCTTACAGACATTTCTATTATTTTTTTTTAAATCAAGCCATATATTCAAAATTATTCACGACGGTAAACTGAGTTATCAATTGAAAAATGAATCAAATTTAAAAAGAATGTTAAATTTAGAGAAACAAAAAAAAAAGTAATGAAATGCATGCAAACATTGTCAATAGGAGTAATAAACCGAAATAATCCAGTCAACAAAATCTCAAACTAATTAGGATCCTTACTAATTATGTTGAATACTGCTTGGCCGAACGGCGTTTGATAACAGCTATTTTAAATGCCGGATAGAAAATCTCTTCCAAGACGAAGCGAATGTGCCAACAAAATTTTCTTTATGTTACCTAATCAATAAATGACCAAGTCTTCAAATGTGTTCATATGATTGATTTTTGTGCTTTTGTAATATAAATTAATAGAAGAAATATTTTTGTTGGGGATACCAAAGAGCTATTAGTAAATGACTAAATTCTAAGGGAATTCAAAGAAGTATTAACCACTCATATCGGTATCAGCCCCACTTTGGACGCCAACATTTATGTAACGAACCGACACACACTGGTCGCTGCCATAGGCCAAAAATAAAAAATCGAAGTCAAAACGTGTTATCACTATATCCTATAAGAATAAGCTTTTCAAAATAATAATTGTTAATTGTTTGTGTTTAATTTTAAGTAGAGGCAGGATAAAAATGAAGTACAACAACTTTATAGCAATATGAAGACAAAAATAAACAAACTAGACAAAGCGAACGTGGTATACAAGATAACTTGTAAAGGAGACGGGTCCCACGTATGTGACCAAACATATGTGGGGACAACAAAAAACAAACTTCGGAAAAGGATATCTGCTCACAAATCGGACCAAAAAGCACATTCAAGACCAGTTGAGCAAAAAACAGCATTAGCGGTACACTGCGAAAAACAAAAACATACACCCGACTTTGACAATGTGAAGATCCTGCAACAAGAGGCTAATTATTATAGAAGGTACACACTGGAAATGCTACATATTATAAATGTACCTCCAGAGAAAAGACTTAACTTCAAAACAGACACGGACAAATGCGCTCACATATACAGACGATGTGTGGAAAACCAAAGGAAAACCGACGACGAGAGGAGATAATCTGTTTTAGTCAACAGTGTTTAAATGTTTGGATTAGTCATGTTTATATTCTATGTTCTAATTGTTTGTAAAAGTGTTTAAAAATTTTGTATCTAAATGTAAACTAAAACAATATTTTTTAAATGTAAGTTTAAAATTGTTAAAGTGTTGTGAATATTTTTGTTAATATTATTGTATGTATTTCAGTGGTGACCGTGGCATGCAGGTTAAGTTTGTGGCTTAGCATGCTTGGAGCCCGGGTTCGATCCCCAGCCGCGGCGAAAAGTTGTTTCAATAAAAAATTTTTCTGATCGGTCACCACCTCTCTGCAGACAATGGCAAACCTCAGAGAGTAAATAATGCCATCTAAAGCTTCTTGAGAACATGAACTTTAGCCGTTCGGAGTCGGCATAAAACATGTAGGTCCAGTTCTCGGTCAATTGTGTGCAAAACATTTAATAACACACACAACACAATTGATCATAAGAAGCTCGGTCAAAGTCCTTTCAAGGGCTGAAATGGCCAATTTGTTTTTGTTTTGTTATGTATTTCAGTATCCCTGAAGATGACTTCCGATGGAAGTCGAAATATTGGTTGAAATATAAAATCAAAATTATTTAATAATAAAAACTGATGTTTTTATATAAAAACAAACGGACCTAAAGCCTGAACAACGTACAAACAACCACAAACAAAGTCAAAGGTCGATAAAATAAAGTAACAACTAGTGAAGTGCAACTTTAAAACATTAAAAAAGTATAATTTAATTTGTATTGGAACAAATCAAAATGAATATTGAAAATAAAGGTATTTGCTTTGTTTTTAAACAATTTTCACGTACTTTACTTGTTGTGTACTTTTGTTAAAAAGAATTTATTACCAATACTATTGTTAGTGTTCTCTTGTGAATATGATAAAATTTCTGCTTGTATTTTAATTATGTTACCCCCTGATGCCCCTATTGAAATTTATTTATTTAAGGCGGAAAATTAAAAAGATATAATTGTTTTTGGAAAACGAAACACATGAGGATGAAATGCCATCTACGAACAAAATTATTAAAATATTAAAGGATCAAAGTAGCGAAATACTTACATTAAAAAACTCTGTTCAGGAACTAACCATAATAAACGTAAACATGGATAAAAAATTAATCTAGTATTTAACGAAAATGTCAAAATTAAAGAAAGCGTAGTATCCACTTTGCTGGCGCTCATTAAAAGCAATGATATTGCCATAAAAAAAGATGAGTCATTTCCATACCCCCAGGTATCGATGAAATCTGAGCAGGAAATTAAAAAATTTAACGAGGAATTAATTAAAAAATATTTTTTGGATCAAATGGTATGTTATTATTAAATATTATTTATTTTATGTAAATTACAATCATTCTTTCCTTTTTTTTTGCCTGTTTAAGTACCAGCCATCATCAACTAACAAAACAATTAAAAACATATTGGAGCACCTATTTAGCTATGCTGCCTTAAGAAACTATTCATGGTCAGGACGGTCTGGTCTGAGCAAAGGTAAATATCCTAGAAAACAATTATTATGCAGCTCCAATTATATGTAATGTTGGTATTATTGCTTAATTAAATTTATTTTTTTATTTCAGTTATCCAGAAACTTGTTTTTGCCGAAAATGCTGGTATAATTTCTCTAACAGAGAGTGTTGTCAATTAAATAGGACAAAAAATTAAAATATTTTGATCCACGATGGAGTGAAAAATGCTATACAAGAGTTTTTGAAAAGATAAAGCAATAAAAATCATATCTTCTTATATTCCGGTTATGGATCAACTAGCTAACGTACTATTTTGGTTTTTATTCAGTGTATTTGGTTTGTATGTTATTTGTAAAACGGTTTTTTATCTCAAAATGTGCCTGACTATGGTCCACTTATTAGGTCTGTTCCCGTACTTGAACATTCGTACGAATTCGCACGTATTCGTGCTATTTTCTACGATTTCCTGTTCCCGTACCCAAAAAAATCGCAAAAGAGAGCGAAAATGTGAAATCCAGTCCTTGTCAAATGTTGCTATTTTCTGCTACACAAATTTGGATTTGCAAAATTCAAGTGCAATTAGCAAGTGTCATATTTTGACAGCTTATGTTGCGTCAGCCAATGTCAGCTGATAAAAAAAATTAAATAAAGTCAAATTAGAAAGGCAGCCATTAAGGCAACATGTCGAGAAAAGTAGATATTAATTGCTCGACAGACACATTAAGCAGAATAAAATGTAAGTATATTTTATATAATTTTTTCCAATAATAAAAGCATATTTGTTTTTCCTTAGATATCAACAGTTTGTTGCAGTTTCATCAAAAGTTGCAACTTTTTGCAAAAAACCTGTTCCCGTACTTTTTGCAATTTTTCACGCAAAGAGAGCACTTTTTTACTTACTCTCTCAAATTTTTCAACTTGCGAATTCCTGCTACAAAAGTACGGGAACAGACCTATTGTAATGAAAGTTCGAAATTATTTTAATGATTAGTGTGCGAAAAGTACTTGATTTGTCAACTGAAATTTGCTCGATATTTTACCCAAAATTCTCTTAAAATAAACCGAAATAATATCGTAACTGGCCTGAGGTTTAACTATAATGTACCCGAAAAATACCCAACAAGTTCCTGGAAAGTCACCTGAAAAGTATCGTAGTTAGTCTGTTTTATGTCAATAAAGTGTTAAAAACGACCGATTATATTCAACACAATAAACCGACGAGTGCCCTATTCGGCCACTAAAATGTACCCGAAATATATCCAACAAGTACCTGGAAAGTCACCAGAAATAGTATCGTAGATATTTGTATTATGTCAATAAAGTGTTAAAAAATGAGCGACCATATTCGGACACAATAAACCGACGAGTGCCCGAATCGGTCTTCGTTCGTACAATGTGCCTGCCCAAGGTGTTCCAAAACTAGCACCTTTTTCGGTGCAGAGGTCGGACATGCACCGACTCGGGCACCGGACATTTATCAGTTACTTTATTGACACAAAATATGAAATTGTTTCTCGGGTCACCCACTTGTATTCCTGGCCAATATAATTTTCGACGTAATCTCTCAAGAGTTTTTGCAATGCCGCCGTGCGAAGAAGATGGTTGATCCTGAGCAGCGTGAATGGTTTGGTCGCGTAGATCTTCCGGGACGTACAATTTCCATACGCAATCATCGGCATCTTCGCTGCCACAAGCAAACTCATTACGATGGTAAATAAAATCGTCAATAACTTGAAAGTCAGGAATATTATCAGAACGAAATTTTTCTTTTAACAAATTGTAAGCTTCAGAATTAAAAGCATTGGAACTTCAATCTATTTCAGGAAGTACCTCGAGCTCAATAATAGGGATTTCATTAGCAGAAAGTTCTACAAAAGAACGTGACAGTGCATCAGCCATTACATTCTCACTACCTATACGATGTTCAACTGCAAAATTAAAACCTTGTAAGTTAATTGCTCACCTGGCCAACTTTCCAGTTAAATCTTTTTGTCGGAGTAACCAACGAAGACTAGATGATCTGTAACCACTTTAAACTCCTGACCCTCGATGTACATTAGAGTGGGTCGAAAAAAAAAGTTTGAAAAAACCACCCCCTTTTTTTAAAGTTGACCTCGAGAGGATTCCGAAAACAAAAAATTTTTTTTATTTGGACCACCGTAAAAACAGCCAAAATCTTGGTTGGTCTTTTTTGCATAACTTAAGCATTACATGTCAGATCTTAAAAAATTATATGTCGTTGAAAAGGGCTTTAAGAGCACTACAATGTCTTCTTAGATTATTTTTATTTTTGACGTCATATTCAACTAGTAAGCCCCATTAGCCCGATTTACCCCCTTAAATTTTTTTTTTTTTTTTCTCATAGGATTAAACTCTTTCAAATTTGTGTTCAAAAAATTATTTATTAAGTTTCTTTTACAATTTTTTTTATATTATCTGCTTGTTCGTTGACTAAACTAAAAGTAAATTTTTTATAAAAAAAAAGGATTATATCAAATATTTGAACTATTATAACTTCTTTGTTTTTAAACTTAATAAATAATTTTATGAACACAAATTAAACAACTTTGAAGGAGTTCAATTGTATGGGAAAAAAAAAAGAAATTTAAGGGGGATAAATCGGGCTAATGGGGCTTACTAGTTGAATATGACCTCAAAAATAAAAATGTTCTAAAAACACATTGTTGTGCTCGTAAAGCCCTTTTCAACGACATATAATTTTTTAAGATCAGACATGTAATAATTAAGTTATGCAAAAAAGACCATTTTGGCTGTTTTTCCGGTGGTCAAAAAAAAAATTTTTTTGTTTTCGGAATCCTCTCGAGGTCAACTTTAAAATAGGGGGTGGTTTTTTCAAACTTTTTTTTTTTGTATGGAGGCCGACCCACTCTAATGTACATGCGAAACTTCTTTATTGAGAGAACGACGGCCAAGCACTCCAATTCAGTTATCGAATAATTTCGCTGCGCTCTACTCAGTTTTTGGGACATATAAGCAATTGGTCTCTCATGGCTATTTTCATCAGCTTGAGCGAGCAAAGCTCCGTGACCAAATTGACTTGCGTCGCACTGAACAATAAAGGGTTTGTTATATAATAACATTCCTTGTTCATGGCGCAGACGCGAGTTTTTGTTTTAAATCCTCAAACGAGGCTTGAGCTTGTGGACTCCAAGCGATTTGTTTTCTTTTTTCAGTAGTTCTGTCCGATAAAAAGTTGTTTCTGAATAGTCTGATATGAAACGTCGATACCAACCCGTCATTCCTAAGAATTATCGTAGCTGGCAAACAGTTTTTGGGGCAGGGTAAGCCGTCATGTCTTTCACCTTTTCCGGATCAACTTGTAAAGTGCCATTGTCGACTATAAAACCCAGGTAGCTAACACGATTTAAGAAAAAAGTGCTTTTCTTGACATTAATCGTTAAGCCAGCTTTTCTTAAATGTGAAACAACTTCAGCAATATGACAAAGGTATTCGTCGAAAGAAGACGAAACAATCAGTAAATCGTCAAGATAGACGAAGTAGAACGTTTTATTGGTTTAGTATTTGTATTTTCTTGAAAGTTATTTACTCTAAGCCAATTGTATTCTTCCCTGCGAATATGAAAATGCATGATTGGCGACAGTCGGAGTACGGCAAGCTGTTTATATCTCAAAAAGTTTAAGTTTGGGTTTTGTAAAATTTGTGTTGGAACAATTTCCGAGGCATTTGGAGCGGATATCCGTAATGTACTCGACGGACACCCGATCTCAAGTTTTCCGAAATCAATGAACATTTTGGACATGTTGGCTTATAAATGTTTAAAGCGCCACACCCGTAACAAAATATTCGACGAGGCATTGTAACGCAATCGTGATATCTGTGACCACGTTCTTCACAATTCCAACATTTAAAGTTGGATGTATCAGAATTTACATTCATTCCACTTAACTGAGCCATGTTTGAAGAAAAAGCATTATTATCTTCTGTAAATGCATCATTTTCAAGCACTAGTTTTGAAATATTTCTTCTAGGTTGAAACGATCGTGACGATATATTTGGCTGAAAGCTTCCAAAAAAATTTTCATGCCTCTAACATTCTCGTCTCATCGTAGAAATGCCAGAAATTTTAACATGCAAAAGTTCGTGTCTGAGATCAGGTTTTAGATTTCGAAGCATAGTCTCAATCAACTTTGTGTCTGCCATTGAAGTTTTGAGCTTATCTGATATATTTGATGAACAAACTTGGGGATGATGTTCCTGATAATTTGCTGTCGCTGGCAAGGTTTTTTGCTGCAAAAAGTGCTGCAAGGAAGTTGCGTGAGGTCAGGCCTAAAATTTGCTGGCTAATTTTACTCAATACGTGAATAAGAATTTGCTCGCAAATGCAGAACACAAGAACAAATAACACCGTATTAATAATGTATTAATAACACTTAGTTTTATTTATAACTTACGTATTTTTATTACTTATTCCAATAAGTGGATGTGAATTTATAGTTAACAATTTGGATGGCACAGATGTCGGCAGATGATTTCACTCGAAAAAGTAAGGATCTTTGCTCAATTAACTTGCTGATGATTCTGGAAAAAAACTTCAAGAAGGAGGCTTTCGAGAATCGATACTCGAACGAGTCAATAAGTATGCAGTTGATTTCTTATTTTTCTTGTGAGCATCAATCTACTACTAATCGTTATGGTGTTTAGGGTTGCGGCCTAAACATTTGAAATGACATCGAAATATTCATCAAAGGTTTCAGTTGCTTTCTGCTTACGCCTTCGAATGTTTTCTTTAATATCATAATCAGTTAAATATTATTTATATTTTCGTCTAAGCGCGTCACAAAGCTCAAACCAATCAAGGTGGTCAGCTTGACGATGATGTCGCCAATAGCAAGCCTCAGTTTTGCCGCTAAAAAGCATTGACACAAAATATTAAAATTTCCATTTAAGGGTTGAGATGTCAGAGCATTAATTTTGATTTGAATTCATATTTTAAATTGTACGAACAGTTTGAGGTAGACGAACACTTTGGCGACGATTATCGTATGGAAGCTCTTGCGACCAAATTGGTTCTTCAGCTTTACGAGAATGTGGACTATTACCTGCTTTATTCATGTTACGAAAAATATCCAATAGCTTGTGAGAAACTACAGAAGTAATGTCTCTACGAAACTCATTTAAAGATCCACGAATCATATCTTGCACTATTTCTTCACTAACAATATTTGAAGAATTTGTAGCACCAACTGTGTTACGTCGAGTGTTACGTGGTGTAAAATTAACATTATCAAGATCAGTGTTATCGGTTTGCGAGTTCGTATTTCTAAATGTTTGAGTATAAGAGCGAGTATGAGGTTGGTTTGTAGGAAAAGCCCCACCTCTCAGTCGAGTTGAATTTTGATTCAAGTTCGATTCGATTGAAGGAACTGAGCTAGCCGATTCGGTTTGATAATTAATGAAATTTGAAACAGAGCATAGGCTTAGACAAAAGGGACAGGAAGTATTAGCGTTAAGCCACGTTTGAATGCAATTGCTGTGAAATTTATGCCTACACAGTGTTTCAACTGTATCTTCACGTAATTGCATAGTTTTACTGCAAATAGTGCACGGTATGGCATTGCCATCATCGCCAAGGGCAACCAAGTTATCATTACTGTGCCTTACAGACATTTCTTTTATTTTTTTTTATTTTTTTTTTTAAATCAAGCCATATAATATTCAAAATTATTCACGACGGTAAACTGAGTTATCAATTGAAAAATGAATCAAATTTAAAAAGAAATAATGTAATAAATCTTCACTCAAACAGATATCTATGTTAAATTTAGAGAAACAAAAAAAAGTAATTAAATGCATGCAAACATTGTAAATAGGAGTAATAAACCGAAATAATCCAGTCAACAAAATCTCAAACTAATTAAGATGCTTACTAATTATGTTGAATACTGCTTGACCGAACAGCGTTTGAAAACAGCTATTTTAAATGCCGGATACAAAATCACTTCCAAGACGAAACGAATGTGCCAACAAAATTTTCTTTGTTACCTAATCAATAAATGACCAAGTCTTCAAATGTGTCCATATGATTGATTTTTGTGCTATTGTAATATAAATTAATAGAAAAAGTATTTTCTGTTGGGGATACCAAAGAGCTATTAGTAAATGACTAAATTCTAAGGGAATTCAAAGAAGTATTAACCACTCATATCGGTATGGCCCCACGTTGGACGCCAAAATTTATGTAACGAACCGAATAAAATTTATGTAAATGGTCGCTGCCATAAAACAATTTTCATGTACTTTACTTGTTGTGTACTTTTTTAAAAAATAATTTATTACCAATACTATTGTAAGTGTTCTCTTGTGCATATAATAAAATTTCTGCTAGAGTTTTAATTATGTTACCCCTTGATGCCCCTATTGAAATTTATTTCTCATATTAGTTGAGGTTATATAAATATAATATGTTAATATCAGCTGCTAGTGTTTGCAAGTTTTTGTGTTATCTCCCTCAGACCAAAGCAAGCTCGATGTTTTGCTTCCACTTTCTGCTGTGTAACTGTAACTTGATGTTCATCGTTTTTGTTTAGTTTATTTTTGTTTTGTATTGGTGTTTTCAATTAATTCAATTTATTTTTAGCAAGCAAGTACAATAAGAACAATGTTCTTTTAAAGTACGATATAAAATAATAACAACAATAGACTTATTATATTGCATTAGATTATTAGATTACTAGATTACAATAATAACAACAAGTAAGATAACCATTTAATTACCAAATTTTACCAAATTAGGTAAAATAAATTTTAAAAATATTTATTAATAATAAAACTTATATATATTTAAAGCTTAAACAATCATAATTAAATAAAGGTTATTATAAAATGTAGGTAAGAAGAAAACAAAAGGACAGCAGTAGATATCAGCTAAGAGGAAGAAAAGAAAGATAGTACAGATTGCCTAAAAATACCTCTCCTACTAATTTCTCTAATCCTACGTGGTAGTGCATTCCACAGTCTAATTGCGTTGATAAAAAATAGATAAGACGAATTCAATGAGTTATGCCTAGGGACAATGAGAACATACAGTGGCGAGCACATGTGGATACATGTTGATCGTATTTGACTTTGAATAGTTGTGAAACCCTTAAAAATAAAGCAATCGAAATCAAATTTTTTTTAATTAAAACTTTAGTCATTTTAAATATAAAAATATAAGAAACAGTTCAAAATTAAAAGCGGGAAAAAACTTGTAGTTAAAACAATGAAAAAACTCAGTGTATCCACTTTTGCACGTTATAAAATTAATTTAAAAAAATAAAGTTTTCAATATTTTGTCCAAAGACCCTTGGCTTTAATTACACTCGCTACTCGTTTGGCCATGCTTTCCAAAAGTTTCTCTATTAGTTGGTGCGGTATACTGTCCCATTCCGTTTGAACCCGAGACCGAAGCTCGTCTAAGTTTTTTGGCGTATTTTCGTACCGTGTTAGTCGTTTTTTCAACAAAGCCCATAAATTTTCGATCGGGTTCAGATCTGGACTTTGAGCTGGCCACTGCATCTTTTGAAATTGTTGGTTAGTGAGCCAATTTTTAACAATCTTGGCAGTATGCTTTGGGTCTCCATCCTGTTGAAAAATTACCTCTTCCTCTGGATATGCACTTTTGTCTACAAAGTCTGGAAGATTATTTTCCAAAACACGAAGATAATCTTCTTTTTTCATTATGCCATCAATTTTCACCAACGGCCCGACATTCCACCAAGTGAAGCATCCCCACACCATCAAGCTTCCTCATTGTTTCTTTAACTTGGTGCTTTTGTAACTTTTCGTATGGGCGGTGCCAGTAGTATTGCTTACCATCTGACTGAAAGCGGTTAATTTTAGTCTCGTCCGACCAAATTACCCGCTTCCAGTCATCTGCGCTCCAATTCTTATGCTGCTTGCAAAACTCTAGGCGCAACAACATTTTTCATTGACAGTGCTGGTTTCTTTTGTTTAACAGCCGAGGTCAAACCAATTCTCCGAAGCGCTCTACGTGCAGTCCACTCACTTACGGGTTTGTTTAAGGCGGCTGCGGCTTCTTTTGGTGTTGTCACTTGCTTGTTCGTCATAAGCCGCTCCATAGCTCGAGCATCCCTATTGGTAAGCAATCTTGGTCGCGATTTCTTGGCTTCAGGAGCAATTACATTGCGTCGTTTTCTTACTTGAAGCACTGTCCGATGGCAAATACTTAACAATTTGGCTATTTCCCGTGCTGTAACACTATTCTTTGTCATTTCAACAATTTTATTTTTCAAGTTTTCTGCTTTTTTTCTCATTTTCACTAATAGGAAAATATCTTAACACAAAATTTCTAATGAGCTTCTGAATCCCTCAAACTTTTACGCAATTTAATCTGTTTTGATGAGTTTCACAATAATTGGACTAACGGTAAAAATTTCACATGCTTTGACTCGTAAATAAGTATTGCCAGATTGAAAAAACGAAAACGTGCAAAAGTGGATACATTGAGTTTTTCATTATTTAAATTACAAGTTTTTTTACGCTTTTAATTTTGAACTTTTTTTTAAAATATTAAAATTTTAGATAAATAAAAAGTTAATTTAAAAAAAAAAATCGTTGCGATTGCTGGATTTTAAAGGGTTTCGCAACTATTTAAAGACAAGCATGGACAACATGTGTCCACATGTGTCGACGTCGCGCAAGCAGCATTTTGTTCCAATCCCATGGGATAGGAAATTTAATTTGTGCCCTTCTCTGCTTTAAATAGGTTAATGCTGAGAAAGTGCGAAAAAGCTGTAGAAGCTGAACTCTATTGTTATTGCATTATACATATTCATTTTGAGCCTAACACACTTTAAGTAAGAAATTACCCATAAAAGTTTTTTACTATAAAAAACGTTTGCTTAAATCAATTATAACTCAATTTCTTGTAAAACCTTTTGATAGGGCTTTGTTAATAACAGTTTCAACTTGTTGAAACTGAAGGATTTCATTGTAATACGGGAAAAAATCTGCTAATTGGAAAAAATACATTATTTCAAAGACCTATTTCTTTTTACGTAAAATCAATTAAATAAAAATTAAACAGAAAAATAATAACAAATCTATTTTTATTATATGTGCCAAAAATGGTTGCAATCCGTTGCAAAATAAGCGCAATAGTTAAACTTTAATATAGCTATATAAAAAAGATATTTACGCACAACAAAATATTTGAAAAAAGGCCTTTTTCGAGGCCTATAAATCGGCAAGCTTTTGAACTAAAGTTTGCTAAGATATGTTTTTAGAACCAGTTATATGTGCAGATAATATAACGTGAAAAAACTCATTCCCCACAACTTTTTGTTTGCTCCAATGCGAGGGTTTTTGCTATGTTTTTCCCATTGTGCACCGTAAGCTCATCGTTAGAATTTTGCCCAACAACAAGATTACGATTTTTTCGGTTTTTAACTTACTTATTTTTGTTACTTCAATCCAGTGAGGTTTACTATTCTCATTAGAAAGAGAAACAGTATTTTCATCCAAGGAAGAGAAACATGCAACAGTTTCAAGAGAATTTACATCAACACCAAGCAGAGCAGAATTTTGAACTACGGCATCACTCGACAATGATAGTTAAATTAAAACAGCATCTTCATCACCCCCGCATAAAGAAGAATGAAAAATAGAAAAAGCAGCTGCAGTAGCGTAAGAAGAAACAGAAGAAGTAGAAAATTGCGCATCAGCTAGCGCATCAACTTCATTGGGTGGAATTGGAGTTAGCAAATTAAACTCAGCAGCAGCAACATTCAGCGTTGAGGTCGATGAAATTAGACTCGAAGGGCTAACACTCGAAATAGCAACATTAGATTGACTCGAAGCAGCAGCGTTAGTTTTATGAGACAAAGACAAATTACTCTTTGGTTTATTTTGTTGTTTAGTCAAGAGCGCGGTTTCACCGATTAGACTTTTGAGCTTGTTGACTTCAGAAACAAGTGGCGACATAGTGGCATTCAAATCAATTGAGTTAATTAAACGCTGATTGTAATTGTAAACAAAATTAGGATGCTAGATAATAAGATAAGATAACACCATGATTAGAATGCTTGATTCATGTCCACGCACGAATTATGCCCACGGCAAACATTGCAATGTAAAGAATTTTCTTTGGTAATAGATCTATTGCGCACCAAACCGAAGCGACATGATTATTACTACCGACGCTAACGATAGTCGACGAGAGAAAAAATGACAATGAAACAATCAAATTTGACATATTTCCATTAGTTTTGCCATATCTCAAGACTAAAAGTCAACCTACGTAATTTTAACTGCATGATTTAACTCATCTTAATTTATAAATTTAACTCAAAAAGTATTGTATACTTATTTGAAAATAACTCATTGTCACTTGTCTACTATAATTACTATTATAATTGTTCTGTTATAGTTTTGTCATCGTTGTTTGGAAGCTATTTGTCCTATGTTAGTCTTCATGTTTTTCTCTAGTTGTAAAGTCAAATTTGTTGCTTCTGTCTGTGTTTTAGTTTGGATGGAAACATTGTTTTTTAAATCATCATTCAGTCCATTTTTAAAAATTGTTAGTGCATAAGTTTTATTTATTTTCATAATTAAATCTTTTTGCTGATGAAAACTTTCAATTGGTAGTTCATTCATTTGTAAATTGTTTAGTACAGACGTCAAATTTAATAGATTGCACTTAAAATTTGTCACTGTGCTATATCATTGTGAGTGTATTAGTGTTGGTGTTGGTTTGCTTTTGTAGGACTTATTTAGAGCATTCTTAAGTTTTTCAAAGTGTCTATGGTTGTGGTGTACCCTAAATTTGTTTTCAGATTTGTACTTAATATAACGTTAATAACAATGTTTATAAGTTCATTTCATTTTCAGGGAGTCTCGTTAAAAAAAAGCAACAAAATTTCAATATCACCTATAAAGGTGCTTATTAAAAGCAGTGAATTTATTTATAATTTATTCGAACAGCTTAAAATCACAATATGTTAAAAACTGTGTGAAAAACTTTTGATCGGAAGTAAATAATGTGTGAAACCATAAAAACTTTTAATGTTTGTTGCTCTGTGCTAATGGAACACAATTGTCAGTTCTTTACAAATGACCCAAAACAAGAGAGACCTTTCAAGGTAATTTTTTATATAAGTTAAAAACGAACTTATTACTCAAAATCTTAAGTGTAACAAAATGAAAAAAGTAGTGAAAAATTTCAATAACTATACCAATACGCTTTATATCATTTATTTTGAGAGCGGTCCTGTTAAATTAAAAAACATTAAAACTTTCTTCCGCACCATAGTTAAGTGGAGTGACCAACGTAAACTTTAAAATAAGCTGGTTCAGTGTCGTAAATGTCATATGTTCGGACACGGTGAAAAAGGTTACATAAAAACAAAATGTGTTAACTGTGCTGGAAAGCATAAAACGACTGAGTGTGAAGAGGTAGACAAAAATAAATGTGCTAACTGCACAGTTAATCACAAGCCGACTGCCTTTGCTTGTCCCAGCCGCATGTCTTTCGTGCAAATAAGAGAAAATATATACAAAAAGAATTCCCGATCACTTTCAAGCAACAACTTGCGCGCACCACTGCAGTTCCCCCCTTACCAACATGCCAGCCCACGCAAATGCAATCAAAAAGCGTTCGAGAAAAAACAACAACAACGATAGCGTGGTATGATCATCAGATTTATTTTTGGAAGCAGAAATCACCAAACTAACTCTCGATTTTGTATTAAAACTTAAACCTTGTAACTCTAGAGAAAAGCAGTTTAATGTTATAGCACAATTAGCCATAAAATATTTTTATAGTAACATTAAAAATGACTAGATTTTTAATTTTTTTTTTTATTTATTTTTTAACTACAAGCTTTATTTATTACAAGCAAGTACAATAAGAACAAAGTTCTCTTAAGGTACGACATAAAATAGTAACATCAATAGACTTATTATATTATATTAGATTATTAGATTACTAGATAACTAGATTACAATAATAGCCGCGTTTTTTCCAACATCATAATCTGGATTTCGATTTGGTTTGCAACTCTGTAAGCTAATCACAGCTAGATGGCGTTGCAAAACAACGTAAGAAATGTCAACAGCATTGTCATTATGTCCAGTAAATACAACAAAACAAATAAAATAAGATCTGCAATTCGGACAAGCAACAAAAAATAAAGGTATTTATTTAGTGCTAACAACAATTAGTTCTTTATCAAAAGTTTTACTTTTAATGGCATTTTCAGGTAGGATCTTCAGCAACGACAACAGAAGTACTACAAGCTAAACTTCGACAGCCACGATAAATGGCCAAATAGTCAAGCACGAAACGAACACCAGCAACGGCAAAAAACTTGCAACAACAACAAAAACAACAGCAGGAGTACTCCAAGCCATAGTACTTCAAACAGCCCCGACAAATGGCCAAATAGCCATAAACAAAAAGCAATACCTGCAACGTTAGCTTAGCTTGCAACAACATCAACAATAACATCAGAAGAAAACTATAGCAACAATAACAGCAGCGGCAGTAAATCTTTAGATATAGTTTATTATTTTTAAGCTTAGTTTAAGTGCGTTAGATTAGTTTATTAACTTAGGAGGAATAAATGTTATTTAAATTTAGCACCATACTTTTATTTTCTCTTCAATAAAAATACGTATACAACGTTGAATTAAAAACAGCAACACTCATTTTGAATTCTTTGCCGATTCCTCCAGAACGTGAGCCATTGCAACCTTCCTATTCATGGCATGCTGAAATTAATCTGTCTTTTAGTATCCTGCCAGATTCATTTCCTAAAGGTTTGTATATAAATGAGTTTGTTTTATTTATTTATTAGACAAAACTTCAGTCTACAAGATGCTCATCATACCAGTGCTTGTCTATGGCGCTGAGACATGGGTGGTATCGCAGACAGATGCAGCCGCTCTTGGGGTGTTCAAAAGGAAAGTTATTCGCAAAATCTTTGGTCCTGTTCGAGTTGGCGACGACTTTCGAATTCCAATGAACCACGAGCTGTATGAGTTCTACGACAACATTGACTTTGTTCAGCCTGTAACAATTCAGTGACTAGGTCATGTCTATCACATGAATAAAGAAGCTCCAGCGGAGAAGCTGTTTGAAGCCGAAAGACCATGACTCCGATGGATTGACCAGACCAAGGAAGCCTTAACCTTGCTTGGTGAAATTGGAGAAAGCGTGCGAGTAGCAGAGGCACCTGGCGATAGCCGATGAAGTCGGCCGTAACCCGACCACGTGTTGTTATAGGCGCCTGAATAAAAAATTATTCATTTTGCATTAAAATATTTTAAACAAAATTAAAGATTTTTCACTTACTTTCACGTTGTCTCCATATTTTTAAGTCAGCTGTCATTTGTTTACATTTGCTTACGTATTTTGTTTTTTTTTGTTCGGTTTTTACGTTCACTTATGCGATTTTGCGCCACCTGGCCGTGATACAAGTAAACGTAATCTGAATCGTACGCAAGATTTTGTTTGTATGGAAATCGGATTTGGATGTTGGAAAAAACGCAGCTAATAACAACAAATAAGATAACCATAAATAAGGTAAAGCAAATGTTAAAAATATTTATTAATAATAATATTTATATATATTTAAAGCGTGGTGACCGTGGCATGCAGGTTAAGTGTGTGGCTTAGCATGATCGGAGCCCGGGTTCGATCCCCAGCCGCGGCGAAAAGTTTTTTTCAATAAAAACATGAACTTCTTGAGAACATGAACTTTAGCCGTTCGGAGTCGGCATAAAACATGTACGTCCAGTTCTCGGTCAATTGTGTGCAAACATTTAATAACACACACAACACAATTGATCATTAGAACCTCGGTCAAAGTCCTTTCAAGGCCTGAAATGGCCAATTTGCTTTTTTTTATATATATTTAAAGCTTAATCAATCATAATTAAATATCAGTAATTATAAAAAGTAGGTAAAAAGAAAACAAAAGGACAGCAGTAGATATCTACTAAGAGGAAGAAAAGAAAGATAGGATAGATTGCCTAAAAATGCCTCTCAAACTAATTTCTATAATCCTACGTGGTAGTGCATTCCACAGTCCAATGGCGTTGATAAAAAATAGATAAGACGAGTTCAATGAGTTATGCCTAGGTACAATGAGAACATAGCTTCTTCTCGATACACTAAACTGGAGCTTGTCATACAGGTATGAGGGTGTTTTATCATGTATGAGTTTATGCAAAAATAAGCAGTTTCGTGCATTGAGATAAGCTGTTATGTCTAGTGTCCGACCGAATATTCGGTTTCGGTTTATGCCAGTTTCGGCCCTTTTAATCATTTTCGGCTATTCGGCATCAATATGGCCGAAACCGAAGATTTGGTCGGACACTACTAATTCGGTTCTTTCATGTAATTCAATCGTATCTATAGATGTGAGTTAGCTTTCATCAAATTTTAATGGTGTTAAGTAGAACAAAAACGTGAAACTCACAGTCATTTGATTGACCGTGTGAATTTGGCCCAGCACAAAACGATAAATGTATATTGTTTCATTTTGTTAGCTCTTTTTTTAGACTATAATATTAAGTTATGTAAATATTTTCATTACTAAAAAGTTCCTTAAAGTGGTATTAAATGATCACTTTATTTATTATTTTAAAGTTGAACTTTAATATTCAAAGAATATGTATCGTATATATACGTTATTATAATCTGTTCGAATCGTTATGTTTTTGAAAGCTTTTAACAAAAAATAAAATTGTTTTTTAAAAAAATTTGCATGTAGACATTCAGTTTCGGTTTCGGCCGAATATTACAAAAATGGCTGAATTTCGGTTTTGGCCAAAATTTTGGATTCGGTCGGACACTAGTTATGTCACAACCAAGTATCGCATTTCTAAATCTTGAAAGGTGGTCAAATTTTCGCAGCCCATAAACATAACGAGTTGCAGAATTAAAATAAATTTGTAATCGTTGACTTCTCGAGAGGATGAGTCGAGTTTACTATAAAACATATCAAAATATGTTATTAACGGGAGACATGACATTGGCCGTTATTTTAAATCGGCCAAAATTTTATAATTTTGTATTTTAGTAAATATTATTAAGATTCTAGAATTTCATGGAAAAATTTATATGTCACCCACAACCCACTACTGATTGTAATATTGAGCCTTCACCCAACTTATAAACTTCAGTTGAAGCATTGGCAACTGAAATTGAGGCTGTAGCTAAAGTTCATAATACTAATGATGTGGCTTCTGCAAAATCTCCATCATTTGTCGACCCCAATTTACTTTTGGCTAAGGCTTCTGCTGTTATTAATTCAATTAACTTAAGCACTAATTCTCCTTCCACTTCTAGCGCTTTATCTTATGCTCAAACTTGCGCTTTATTAAGTGATGGTATTTCGGTACCTCCCAATGTGCACAAAAACGGATGCGGATCCGTTTCGAACCCGTTACGAGTCCGTCAGAGCGGAATTTGGTTTTTTTATGTTTCGACGGATCCGTTTCGAACCCGTTACGAGTCCGTCGACGCGGAAACGTTTTTTTGTGTTTTGACGGACTCGTTTCGAAACCGTTACGAGTCCGTCGACGCGGAATCGATTTTTTTATGTTTTGACGGACCCGTTTCGAACCCGCTACGAGTCCGTCGACGCGGAATCGTTTTTTTGTGTTTTAACGGACCCGTTTCGAACCCGTTACGAGTCCGTCGACTCGGAATCGTTTTTTTTATGTTTTGACGGACCCGTTTCGAACCCGCTACGAGTCCGTCGACGCGGAATCGTTTTTTGTGTTTTAACGGACCCGTTTCGAACCCGTTACGAGTCCGTCGACGCGGAATCGTGTTTTTATGTTTCGACGGACATGTTTTGAACCCGTTACGAGGCCGTCGACGCGGAATCGATTTTTTTATGTTTTGACGGACCCGTTTCAAACCCGCTACGAGTCCGTCGACGCGGAATCGTTTTTTTGTGTTTTAACGGACCCGTTTCGAACCCGTTACGAGTCCTTCGACGCGGAATCGTGTTTTTATATTCTGAAGGACCCGTTTCAAACCCGTTACGAGTCCGTCGATGCAGAATCGTTTTTTTAAGTTTTGAGACCCGTTTCGAGTCCGTTACGAGTCCGTCAACGCAGAATCGGTTTTTTATGTTTTGAAATAATATTCAGAACGTAAACATTAATCAACCATCGCGTTTCGATTTTAGAAAACGTTTTATAAATTGAAATTACTTCTCGTATAATTTGAAAAGAGCAAAATTTAAATAAATTTTAGCAATAATTTGCTTACTTATTATAAATTCAAATAGCAAATTTTGAATTGATTCAAGCAAAAAGGTGCTTGGTTATTGAAAAACAAAAAAAAATTCGGACTGACTCATGTCTATAATAAAGAGAGAAAAAGATCGAATTTTCCTTTTTCTTTTTTTTTTTTTCGTTTCTTCTTTCTCATCAGTCAGAATTTGTTTCTATTTGTTTTGTTTGTCGCGTGCCTTTGAACAAATAGGTTGTGTGTTAAAGTGGACAGCACAATTTTATTTTATGTACATTTATGTACATATTTTAATAATAAATAACAAATATCGTGTTGTGCTGTGTTTATTATTAAGGTAAAAAAGTGCGGACTTGTGTAGTTTTTGATAGAACTTTGCAAAACAATTTAAAGTGTTAAAAACTATTTCGCAAAAAGAAACGCACTTGAAACGGCGTGCCTTGCTTTGTTTTGTTGTTGTTGTTTGTTGCCGCTATGTAACTGGTATTTCTATCGGCTGCTTCTGTTCGTGTCAAAGCAAATGCAAAAAAAAGGCACATGAAAAAAACGGCGTCACTTGCATTGCTTTGACGTTGTTGTTTTGTAGTTTTTATATTTGTCACTGTTGCTCAAGGTTGCCAGTTAAAATTCGGAATAATTCCCACGAAAATTGGCTTTTCATACAGCACCATAAATTAATAACACCTAAATTACCATGGTTTTATTATTAATTAACTGGGTTAAGATACGATACGCGTTCAACTTAAGTGGTAAAAACCCACAAGCCTACTTGCGGACGTGTCTGCATGCTGTTTTCTCTGATGAATTAGCACAAAAGGTGATCTGGCTGGGCATAAAGAAGAAAAAACGGCTACAAATTTAATTGTCGTTGCAACTATCCGAGCTAATAAATGTTTGTAAGTGCAAGTACATAACATGTATTTGCGTGCGTTTAAAAGTTGAAAATGTTGTTGCAGAAAGCTTACGTTTGCATTGCACTCTGCTTCATAAATTCTAATATATTCCAACTTTTCATTCGTCAATGACTTAAGGCTTATGCACGCAAATTAATGCTATGTTCTTGACCCTTTAAATTTATAAATCTTTTATTTAATTTTCCTCAGGTGCATTTTAAAGGATACATGGAATCGGCAGTGGGTATATCGGCAGTGGAGCACGTTGCAAATTAGTTCTTCCACTATGCGAATGATCGCATTGCGAAGAAGAAGAAAAGTGGCAGTTAATATTGAATTATAAAGTAATTTTCATATGCATATCATATCATTTTTATATCATTTGCATATCCATATTAAAGCATGTTATATAATTATTATAATTTTCCACGAATTGAAATAAAAAAATCATGCAATTAAAATTTTGCAAACATGTTTCAATAAATTCAGAATGTTCCGCTTTGAATACATATTGTTAAAAAAAACGGGTCCGTCGCGGATTCTCATTATTAAAAATAGCGAGTCCGTTCCGGATTCGTATTATTAAACAAAAACGAGTCCGTTGCGGATTCGTATTATTAAATAAAAACGAGTCCGTCGCGGATTCGCATTATTTAAAATAGCGAGTCCATTGCGGATTCGCATTATTTCAAAAAACGAGTCCGTCGCGGACCCACATTATTAAAAAAAAAGAGTCCGAAACGGACGCGTATATGGAGTCCGTTCCGAGTTCGAAACGGATCCGTGGAAACGGTAAAAACGATTCGAATTTTTGAGAGGAATTTCATACGAAAACGGACCCGTAACGGATCCGAAACGCAATCCGTTTCGGAAAAAATGTACGAAGAAGTGAGTCCGTTTCGAATTCGAAACGGATCCGTTTGGCACACTGGGTATTTATTGAGTAAAATGTACTTTAATATTCCACTTCGTCCTAGAAGATCTTTTGAGTTACTTTTTAAGAAATTTTTTAGAACAAATTACTTGCAAAAAGAACCATTAAGAAGAGCTTGCGGAGACTTTAATTCTGTTTCAAATGTTATATCTTTAAATGAATCCATGTACTCAATAAAACATAAAATATTAGATTATCTGCAGTACCGACAGTGATTCTGATCATCATCTTCCAATGGCACATAATTCTCACCTGGTTATGGATATACATAATACAACATATACATCTTAATGGACCTGACCTGAACCTGTTTTGGACCTCCTAAATTAATATAATCGAACATGCTTGGTGAAAGTAAACGCATTCTTTCGGTTGTGCTGTGCTGGTTGTATCTTTTGGACTTCGTCCTACAACCAGCGAGAACGATTTGTATGACATATAATAATACGACAGGCCAATGAGACCTAGTTGTCTTAGTGCCAGTGTTCGCAACCATTTCTTTGTTTCTAAGGAAATTGGTGTGGTAAATATGACCTTGTTTGTCGAAATACCACCTTGCTGTGAACGATATGTATTATGTATATGGTTATACTTGTCAGTGTGGCGTTCTGGCCTTGTTTGTCTTGATACCTCCCACCGTTCTAGGCCGACACCATGATGCTTTACATACACAACAATGTTTGCCTTGGCTTCACAATGTTAATATGTATAATTTTGAAACATAATTTTAAATTATGTCAATGTTAAAATATCATTATATTTCAGTTATTATGCTATATTCTTAATTGTTATATATAATTATAAAAAATTGTTTTGTAAATGGCTAAATTTTAAAAGCTATAAAGCCTCAAAGGCTTAGCTTATAATAAATAAATAAAAATGTCCCGCTTCAACTTGTAACAAAGCCAGATGAGACTTATACTACCAAAATAATATGAAAAAAAATCCTCTCCCATCGTCAACTCGCTACTGCCGCCCTATTAGGTTCCAATTTAAAAAGAGTCCACCCAATTGTTCATCGATGAGGAAATGTATTTTAAGAAGAAAATTGAGAAATTAATCCCGACCGAATTTAATTTGGGTAAAAATTTATACACATTGAACACATATTAAAACATACAATGGTGGTTGGAAAAGAATGTAATGCCTTAATCCAAACTTCATCTGCTAACTTGTTGTGTGGGGAGGCCCAGCGAGATCCTACCGGCTGCGCCATAATGTTGTGTGGGGTTCTCCGTTGAACCCACACAACTCTGTTGTGTAACGTTAAATATTAACTGTTACATCGTTATATTTATACTCACCAAATAATCCTTTCCTGTATCGGTGGATCCTAAAAGTTTAAAATTAAACTGCACTTCTTTATTGTTTAATTAACACTCTTCTTTCTTTATTAATTTTACTCTTATTTATAGCACAGTTTTTAGTTTAAGATTTATAAACGATTAAATATACAAACTTACTTAAATATACAAACATACATATTATATTATTTACAAATATACATTCTTCGTTTGGTCACCTCGATATTTGACATCGTTGGCACCACGAATTGGCTTATTTCCGCGTGTTATATTTCGACACACATATTTTCAACAACAGCTGTTTATTAACCTAGAAACAATACATACTACATTGCAATTCAATCCACAAGAGTTCATTTACTTCCGCGATCAATTTCGAGCTATGTTAATAGAAGCGCGGCTCAAGTAGCTGGCCCGTGCTTAATTGCTATTTTAAGCTGACCCTTTCTCTTTTTAATTGTTGGGTGCTTGACGGTAAACTTAAATTGGCAAGCATTACAAAAACGCTGATCGCTTCATTATTATTGAGGTAGGTCAGTGTTTGTAATTTATAATGTAAAAACAACTCAACTTCGCTTTTGACGAATGAGTCACAACAAACTGTTACATATGTAATGCGAAACCAACGGAGATGAACAACATTGAAAAATATTTGCAAAAAGTTGTTCAAAAAGATCGCCCTGAATTTGGGCTATCACCTCTTGATGCATCTATTAGATTTTTTGAATATTTAATTTGGATTTATTTTCATTTTTATTTATTTATTTGCTAATCCTTAGGCTTTCTAGCACTATAATAAATTAAAAATACAAAATTTCAATACTATTGTATAAAGCAAAATAAAATGAGGATTAGTGAATTATCAAAAGAATACAAAACACATTAATAATAGAATATAATATTTTAAAATAAACAGTATAATATGTACAAATAAATTTTAAGATATTTTAAAATATTGAACAGCGAATAACGTTGTGGTACAAGGCAAACATGTTTATGTTCGCTCCCACTTAAATAGCATGGTGTCGGCCAAGAACGGTGGGAGGTATCGAGACAAACAAGGTCTGTACGCCACACTGATAAGCATTTGCATATATATATAACTAGCAATTCCCGGCGCGCGTTGCTACACCCGACACCTATATTGTAAAAGTATAAATATATAGCGAAACCCGGTGCACTTCGTTACACTGAAGAAAAATTGTGAAATTATACTATTTAGGTTACAAAAAGATTATATGAAAGCTTTTACTACTAATGATTCAAACTTTAACATAACGTTAATGTTGCATCAGTTCAGTTTGTATCAATGCTGAAAAATTCACACATTTGTTTTAGCAATTTATAAGACACAGTAAAGTGAAACCAAGTGTTGTTTTTTGTATGAAATCTTAAAAAATAGCTGTATTTCGAACTTTATGATTTCTTATCACCGAACTCAATCCAATACATTTTGATAAACAATATTTTTTGTTTTTCCATCCGGTGCGTAAATAAATAAAGTGCTTGGAATGCCAACTCTTGAACAGGCAACGTATAATTGACCGTGCAAGAAACACGGCTGTTCCAAATTTAATCCGCATACTTGAAGCGTTTGTCCTTGCGCCTTATTGATGGACATGGCAAATGACAGACGCACCGGAAATTGTAAGCGCTTGAATTCGAATGGCATATCTGTTGGTATCAGCAGAATACGCGGTATGAGTACAATTTCGCCTTTAGCTTTTCCAGTCAATATTATTGCTTCAATCAAATTCAGCATCAATTTTTTTACAGCCAATCTGGTGCCATTGCACAGTTTTGGTGCGTTTAAATTCCGTAGCAAAATGATTGATGAGCCGGCCTTTAAATTTAAACAATGCGGTGGCATACCAGGTGGTTCTAATGAATTTAAAAATTCGATTGGATAATGTATGGCATCATCGTTATTCATTGCGCTATCAATAGATTTATATGATGTCACTGCACCTGGTAATTTTTCTTGGATCAGAAAATTAATTGCATTGACATGTAAATTGCGCGTTCTCTCAACCAATTGTGATCTCTGTAATTTTGTACAATATTTGGAAAAACGCGTTCAATCAGTTCTTCTTTTGATTTGAGAATTGTACAGAAATTATCTGGCAAAGTAATCAAACCATTTGCATTATCGATTTGAATTTTTCCATTGCCGATTTCTAACAATTGTTTCGAGAAACGATCTGCAGATTGATCATTGTGCAACTGAACACGCATATTTATGTGCAATGTCAATTTTTGGACATATCGCCACAGAAAGGAAGACTTCAAGCATGCATTAATTTCATCCGCTGGTGTGAATCGTGCAATCACGGGCAATGTTTGTCGAAAATCACCAGACAATAATATCAATGCACCACCGAAAAGTTGTTGATTGCCACGTAAATCTTTCATTGTACGATGTCTTCAGTTGTCTCCAGTGATTTTTTGTGGCTCATTGAACATTCATCTAATAGAACAATTGCTGCTGTAAGTAATAAAATTATCCAAAAAAATTTGCTTCGGCAAAATTTATGTCTGTTTACTTCGGAATCCAAATGAAAAAGAAAGCACACTGGGTACATTGGGTGGTGTGAATAAAAAACAAGCAAGTGTCTTCTAATATGTGACATCTTGAAAACTTCAAAAGTGTCAAGTGTGAAAATGAAATTTAATATCGATAATGGATAAAATTGATATTATCGATATTGTAGACAATTTTTCTTTATGTAAAAAACTTTTGTAGACTATTACAAACATTTAAAAAAAAAATCAGTGCAGGCGTTCTGCGATATTAGATATATATATCAAAACAATGGGCGCAAAAGTGGGCGTGGTCAATTTTTCTTTCAGTAAACACTTAAATTGGATTACTACGAACATTTGAAAAAAAATTGAAAAAAAAATTATCCAAATCAGTCCAGCCGTTTTCCGATTTTAGATAAATCGAAAAAAGTGGGCGCAAAAGTGGGCGTGGTCAATTTTTCTTTCCGACAAAACTTAAATTGGATTACTTCGAACATTTGAAAAAAAATTATCCAAATCGGTCCAGCCGTTTTCCGATTTTAGATAAATCAAAAAAGTGGGCGCAAAAGTGGGCGTGGTCAATTTTTCTTTCCTTAAAAACCTAACTTGGACTAAAACGAACATTTAAAAAAAAAAATTATCCAAATCGGTCCAGCCGTTCTGAAGTGATGCGATTTCAACCAAACGTACACTTCTTTTTATATATATAGATATCAAAACAGTGGGCGAAAAAGTGGGCGTGGTCAATTTTTCTTTCAGTAAACACTTAAATTGGATTACTACGAACATTTGAAAAAAAATTGAAAAAAAAATTATCCAAATCGGTCCAGCCGTTTTCCGATTTTAGATAAATCGAAAAAAGTGGGCGCAAAAGTGGGCGTTGTCAATTTTTCTTTCCGACAAAACTTAAATTGGATTACTTCGAACATTTGAAAAAAAATTATCCAAATCGGTCCAGCCGTTTTCCGATTTTAGATAAATCAAAAAAATGGGCGCAAAAGTGGGCGTGGTCAATTTTTCTTTCCTTAAAAACCTAACTTGGACTAAAACGAACATTTAAAAAAAAAATTATCCAAATCGGTCCAGCCGTTCTGAAGTGATGCGATTTCAACCAAACGTACACTTCTTTTTATATATATAGATATAAATCGTTCTGTCATTACTTAAGCCAATGAAAACCTGGCTAAGCAAGGTGGTATTTCAACAAACTCGGTCATATGTACCACACTAATTTCACTATATACAATGAAATGGTAGAGAACGTAGGCACTAAGACAACTAGGTATCATTGGCCAGTTATATCAATATATATATAATACAAATCGTTCTTGCATGGTTGTAGGAAAAAATCCAAAATTTACAACCAGTGCGGTACGGCTGAAAAATGAATTAACATTCACCAAGCATGTTCGATAAGAATAATTGAGGTCAACAGGTTCAGGTCCATTCATATTAATGTAGTTTAATGTAGTTTTATATCCATCACTAAGTGAAAATTATACATCCTTGGAAAAAGCGTGATCAGACTCAGCGGTGGTACTGCAGGCAATCTATAATTTTATGTTTAATTGAGTACATGGATTTATTTAAAGAAAAAACATCTGAAACGAAATAAAAGTCTCCGCAAGCGCTTTTTAGTGGTTCATTTTGTAAATAATTAGTTCTACAAAAGTTCATAAAAAGTAGCTCAAAAGACCTTCTAGCACGAAGAGGAACATTAAAGTAAATTTTACTAAAAGCCGCTTTACATTGTCCTACTGTGTGTTACGACATGTCAAAATTTTTAATGTGTGATAGAATGTGGGATGTTGTAAACAACGAAAAAGAAAGTGTGCTCGAATCTGTTTTGATTTTTTTGACATGTCATACTACATTTTGTTTTTAGGTTTGTTTCTAATTTCTTCACACATTCTATTCTACCACAGTTGCAATTAGATAACTATAAATTTTAATTTGATTTTTTTTTGTTTTCTGTGCATAAAAAACACTTTTGATGCTTATTACAGCAATAAGATTCCGATTCCTTTGGATGGTCATCAAAGTTGAATTGACTTATCTTTTTTTTTAATTTAAAATCAAACAATTTTAAAAAAAATGAGATGCGATTCTGTGTGAAAGTCTAAACATGAAATATGAGTTTCTTTATACAAAAATTAAAAATGACAGTGTGATGAAATTTGGTTATACTTTCTATCTCACATGTCGTAACACACAGTAGGACAATGTAAAGCGGCTTTAAGTAAATATGGTCTGATAACATATTCATGTAAAAGTTTTATAATCCAACTAACATTTAGCATTATTCTCCTATTTTTTAAAGAAGGAAGATTAATAAGCTGCAATCGATATTCATAAGAAGGTAAATTAAAGTTTGAATCACAATATAGATCGCGTAAGCAGAATAGAAGAAATTGCTTTTGAACAGATTCTATATCGTCAATGTAACACCCATAACGAGGGCACCAAACAATTGAAGCGTATTCTAGAATGGGCCTTACTAACGATGTGAATAAGGTTTTTATTATAAAAGGATCATTAAACTCAAAAATCAACAAATATTAATAATAATACAATAATAAATAAGGCAAGGGCACTGAACTTTTGTGTTTGTTTATGTTCTTCACCGTGTTTTTTTTATTTTTATTTTATACACTGTCCGCGTTTAATATATGTAACGTTAAGAATTGTTTTGTGTCTAGTGTTCTGTGTTAACATTTATAAAAATTAATATTTGCTACTTGTGTTCGTTTGTACATGTACTTGTGCATGTTAAAAAGCAAAAAAAAAAAAAAAATCAAACAAAGTAAATAAATAAAAAGACAACAATAACAACAAAAAAAAAATTTTTGAAACCGTTTTTGAAACTTTTGGAAGAGCAAAAAACGATGGCTGTATATTAGGCCGGATCATTTTTATATGGATAGAAAAAATGTCAACCGGTCGGGGTCTCAAAAGTTAGAGGAACTCATTAAAATGATTTCTGCATACTTTTTTTTCAAATCGGAGAAAAACCGCCGAAGCAATTTTGATTCTCCTGAAGGTCCTTTTTGGTAAAAAAACATGTTTTTTGCTTGTAACTTTTTATTTTTCACAGAACGCATACCCACATCTTCTTACATGTTGAATTTCTTACTAATACTAACATTTTGATATAAAAAAATTGTTAAAATTTTGTTTAATTATAACTCTTATTGACCATCAAAAATTGAATATTTTGCTATTTTTAATAAGGCATTTTTTTTCAAACCGCGGTAAAAGACACATTTTTTATTAAATTTACGTGGAATTCTTATTGTTGGAAGGGCATAAAGTTCTTCTTTCGTTCTGTGTATCGTTTTAATCAAAGCTATGTGATTAAAAAAAAAAATTTATCTAAAACTGGACGATAAGGCAGTGAACAAATTAAATTAATTGTTTGTATGAATAAGAAATGTTTCATTTTATCAGATTTCTAAAGTCGATTTTTCACATTCTGCCAGTTTTCGCACACAGCTTTGATTAAAGCGATACACAGAAAGAAAGAAGAACTTAATACCTTTCCAACAATAACAATTCCACGTAAATCTAAAAAAAATGTGTCTTTTACAGCTGTTTTAAAAAAATGCCTTTTTAAAAAAAACAAAAAATTCAATTTTGGAAGGTCAATAAAAGTTATAATGAAACAAAATTTTAACAATTTTTTTGTGTCAAAATGTTAGTATGAGTAAGAAATTTAACATTTAAGAAGAGTTGGGTATGCGTTCTGTGAAAAATAAAAGTTACAAGCAAAAAACATGTTTTTTTTACCAAAAAGGACCTTCAGAAGAATCAAAATTGCTTTGGCGGTTTTTCTCCGATTTGAAAAAAAAGTATGCAGAAATCATTTTAATGAGTTCCTCTAACTTTTGAGACCCCGACCGGCGGAATCTAAATTTCGATCCGGTCTATTGTATATGTTGTTTGTTTAATTTTTACCTATCACTTTTCAAGCGTAAGAATGTCTCATATTCGAGTCCCTTTTTGATCACCTAAGAGATTAATAAGTTTGTGAGCGGTAAAATGAGTCGAAATAGACTCGTTTAGATGATTGAAAACAAAACAGTCTGCCAAATGCTGGGTGGGTAGTTTTTATTCAAAACTATAAAAAATAAATTAAACAATTTTTATAATGAGCGTGTTTTCATTAAATTTTTTTTTTTGAAAGTAAGATCAAGTTGCTTGTAAAAATAATAAATTATAATTTTGATGTGGTTCCCTGTGATTAGATCTATGAGCGTTATTTATTTTTTAAGACAAGGGCTTGGCTGAGATAAGAGCCACGCAACATTTTGGCTGTCAAAAAGGTGAGCTATTGCTATCGGCAGTAATAATTAAAGTGACTTTTCTTGTATCATAATCCCTTGCTTGTCCGTTTTTCAGCCTTTCTGTATCTAAATGAAGATATGGCGCATGCAGATATGCACAACAGAAATACTGCAACCTAAGTGATCTCACAGTGAGATCACAGTGATCTCAAGTGGTGACTGTGGCATGCAGGTTAAGTGTGTGGCTTAGCATGCTCGGAGCCCGGGTTCGATCCCCAGCCGCGGTGAAAAGTTTTTTTCAACAACAAATTTTTCTGATCGGTCACCACCTTTCTGCAGACAATAGCAAACCTCAGAGAGAAAATAATACCATGTAAAGCTTCTTGAGAACATGAACTTTAGCCGTTCGGAGTCGGCATAAAACATGTAGGTCCAGTTCTCGGCAAATTGTGTGCAAACATTTAATAACAAACACAACACAATTGATCATTAGAAGCTCGGTCAAAGTCCTTTCAAGGGCTGAAATGGCCAATTTGTTGTTGTTTTCTTTTATTTGATCTCACAAGAGCGGTTTCAGAGGGCTCTTGGAACATGAGTCAAGTTTATAAGAACTTTATTCACCAGTTTAATCGACATCCACACATGAAATAATGTGCAAATTGTTTAAGAAACTCATTCTCGATAAACAATTGCTATGTCTCGGTAATGCGATGTTCTATTGGGCAACGAAGCAATGGTATAAGGATGGGCTTGAAGAGCTGCCCGAGTAGACCTAGAAAACACACGAGCTGGTGGCGTCAGGTCATGAATTTCCCTTGAACACTTTCCATGGTAGTACCTATACAGAAGGCTCAGGCAACCAACATTGCGTCGATGTCTAAGAGAGTTGAGAGAGGAAGAATAGTTTCATCCCCTATCAGATATATCGCACGACGTTGAATTTGGTCGAGGAGTTCCAAATATGATCTTGAAGCCCCTGCCCAAATGTGCAAATTGTACTCCATTTTCGGCCTAATATATGAGGTGTAGATCATGCGAAGATCAGTTGGAGTGAAGTATTTTTTGCACCGTTTTAAAAAACCAAGGCACTTGGCCGCTTCTTTCGACACATCGAATATATGATCATTCCAACGAAGATCAGATTGGATCGATATGCCCAGAACGTCAAGAGCTGCTGACTCCACAAGATCCACACCGTTCATATTAAGGGGAGCTAAGGGGCAATCCATTCGCTTGTGACTTAACAGGCTACACTGGGTCTTGCATTAAACTCTACTTTATTGGCAAGACCCCACTCGGAGAATTTTTTTAAGTCATTAAGGAGTGTGTCATTCATAATTTGCCTCTTTCTCTCAATCTCTAAAGAGCTCGGGCGTGTATTGAACGAATAAGAATGACAAATGCTGCTGTCGTCTGCAAACGAGTGGATTGGGTTGTGAGTCAACGACAGAAGGTCGTTGATAAAAACCAAAAACAAAGAAGGTGATAAAACTGAACCCTGCGGTACTCCTGCATCGATGGAGTGTTCGCTGGATGAAATGCCATCAATTACGACACGTATAGATCTGGCTTTCAGAAAACACGTGATCCACCGAGCAAAGTTATCACCGACACCATATGCGATTAGTTTTGACACGAGCGCTTTATGCCACACTCGGTCAAACGCCTTAGAAATATCCAGAGCAACAACTTTACTCTCACCAAATAAGTGAACGCATTGATTCCATTTTTCAGTGAGGTATGCCATCATGTCACCAGTAGAGCGCGTCCTGCGGAAACCATACTGACGGTCACTAAGCAAATTGTCGTGCTCCAGATAGTTCATGTGGTTGAAGTTTATTACGCTCTCCATAACTTTGGAGACGTAATAAACGGACGAGACAGCATCTCCGTTGGAAAGACCAGGCATTGGATAACCTGACAACGCTTGGAGTTTCCAACTGGCGCCAGCAATGTTGTGTGGGGTTCTCTGTTGAACCCACACAACTCTGTTGTGTAACGTTAAATATTAACTGTTACATCGTTATATTTATACTCACCAAATTATCCTTTCCTTTATCGGTGGAACCTGAAAGTTTAAAATTAAACTGCACTTCTTGATTGCTTAATTAACTCTCTTCTTTATTTATTAATTTTACTCTTATTTACATCACAGTTTTTGAATCTTAAAATCTACTTGGCCTCAAGATCATTATCTTAACTTCCGTAATGAAACTTGATGACAATTACATAATAGTTACATATATAAAATTAACCTAGACATTTTTGCTAAACAACATACAAATATACATACTCGTATTTTAAATAAACAAACAAACATATTACAAATATACATTCTTTGTTTACTTCCGCAATATAATTTATAAGCTATGGTAACAGAAGCTCAGCTCAAGTGGCTGGCCCGTGCTTACTTGCTATTTTAAGCTGACCGTTGCACTTTTTAATTGTTGGGTGTTTGACCATTAATTTAAATTGGCAAGCATTACAAGAACGCTGATCGCTTTATTATTATTGAGGTAGGTCAGTGTTTGTATGGTGACCGTGGCATGCAGGTTAAGTGTGTGGCTTAGCATGCTCGAGAGCCCGGGTTCGATCCCTAGCCGTGGCGAAAAGATTTTTTCAATAAAAAATTTTTCCGATCGGTCACCACCTCTCTGCAGACAATGGCAAACTTCAGAGAGTAAATAATGCCTTGTAAAGCTTTTTGAGAACATGAACTTTAGCCGTTCGGAGTCGGCATAAAACATGTAGGTCCAGTTCTCGGTCAATTGTGTGCAAACATTTAATAACACACACAACACAATCGATCTTTGGAAGCTCGGTCAAAGTCCTTTCAAGGGCTGAAATGGCCAATTTGTTTTTTTTTTTAGGTCAGTGTTTGTAATTTATAATATAAAAACAACTCAACTTTGCTTGTGACGAATGAGTCACAACATTCCTCCCCCTCTGACAAAGAAAAATTATTCTATTCATTTAGCAATAATTTTTCGTCACATGAATTTATCAGAATTTTGCATTATGTATGTATATAAGGTTCATTTTAATCATTAATACATTTATATTTAATAACTTTTTCGAATAAAGATTTCTTTGAATTTTATATGCAGTTTTTATATGCAGTGTTTTTTTTTCTTTTGAATTTTTTGTCTTATAATAATAATTCTCTTAATTTTGTTTTTAATAAAAATATTTCTTAATAGCAATTTGTATCTTATATTTTCCTTTAATACATTTATTTTTCTTATTTTTTACACTCTTTTCTATTTATTTGTTGTGTATATTCTCTTAAATTTAGGATTTTGATTATTACGTGACAAAGTTATTGTAGGTTTCCTTCCCCTATATGAAAGAAAATTTTTACCTTGAAGAGGTTTAATTTTCTTCAATCTTAAAGTACTTATATGTGAGAAGAGACAGGCATAATTTTACAGTTAATTTTTTTAAATTCCTTGCATGTTTACAATGTTTAGTAATATTGTGTGCTAAATAAGTTTTGTATAAGCTATGTAATATTCTTTACTTTATTTATGTGTATCTGTTCGTGGGTCCTAGTAATTTTGATGATTGGTTATTTGATTTTCGATAAAGTTGTTCTTCTTCCTGGCATTATTATGAGGACTCTGCTGATGTTCTGTCTTTGATGATCATTTGATAACCGTTACTGACAAGTATATGTCACCCCTTTTCTTCTCTATTGAAGTATTTAAACTACTTTACTTCTTGTGAAGTCTTGAAGTTGGTGAAGTCTTGAAGTTACGAAAAAGATGCCAAATTTTATTTCGTGTTTTGTGTTGTTCATATTTTCGTTAGTTTATATTAAAGTTTGCTTTTAGTTTTGACAAGCTTTGTTTGCTAGTATTGTTAATTGGGAAGCGACTCTTTATATTTATCAAACACTTTGGTTTCTTTCTGGTTAAGCGTTTTCTTAGAAAGAAAGGTATGAACTAAATGCAGGTATTTCACATTATAGACGTACTTTCGTGGTTTTTTAAACCAGAATGCATTTTGTAATAACAAATTATGCATATCCGAATTCATTTTTAATCATTGTACTTGTAAGCCTTTCAATCATAAAGAAATCTTACGACTTAATTGATCTCGTTTAAATGGAAAATTGTTTGATTCGTTGTGTATACAATCTGTCGCTGTAATTTCAAATTTTTAATAACACTTTGTAACCTTCAACCTTTCACAAACATTTAAAAGCCTGTATATTTTCTTGTTGTTGTTTTTTTTTTAACTGCTTTCTTATATGTTTTACTTGTAACATGTTTTGCTTCATTACTTAGCCTTTGATACTTTTAACCCTTTAACGTCTGAGGCCTCGAACTTTGTCAGAATAGCTCCTTTCTCTTGTATAGCGTTGTCCACCTGATCGACTCAGTTTTATTGCTGCTACGGCCAACTCGAACCAGAACTAGGACCACGATTATTGATACGGAAAAGTTTCGTGTAATAAATGTGTAGTTTTGATTTTTATAAAAATCTTATCGTAAATATTAATTTTTATCTTGTAGCATGGTAAATTAAATTTGTGAGTTTTCTGTTGTATAATTTTAATTTAATTTCTTAAATATCTCTTACAACTTTTTAATCTTTTGTATTTTAACCTTCTATTAACAAATAATTAGTTAGATATTGCTTATTGATTAAAACAATTTCTTTTCATTTAATGTTTGAAAACTTATTTTCAAAAATTAAAAATTTAATTTTCAAATGTCTATGTTAAATTTTTAAAAAAATAATGAATACCTTTGTCTCATCTAATTTAAATTTTTTTTTTTTTTTTTTTTTTTTTAAGTTCAATATCTATGTTTAATAATTAGTTTCGCTTGAATTTATTTTCATATTTTTGGTGTTATGTAATGTCTGATTGAATTTTTTATTTTAATTCTAATTTTAATTTAATTTAATTTTTACTTTTATAACATAATTTAATTACTGTGAAACAACTTCAGTAAATTATTATGTATTTTTTTTAGCTTTCCCTTTTATAAAAATCTCAGTGGTAACCGGACTTTTTATTGCTATGACCTCATATGGGCCTATCCATATTGGTGAAAATTTATTTCTTCTGGCCTGATTTTTCATAAGTACTTTGTCACCAATTTTAAATTCTACAGGATTTAAAGAGTTATCATACTGTATTTTTGATAATTATTTTGCTTGCTCCTGGTTCTGTCTCACTAGTTCGTGAGTTCTTTGGATTTGATATTTAAGGATTTTTGAAGGATCTTCGGTGTTATACACCGAACTACATTTACGTTTGAGATTAGTTGGCGTTTCCGAATTGAACCCATACAAAGTTTTGAACGGAGTTTGTTTGGTGCTCATGTGCGGTGTGTTATTGTGCACATGCATTGCAGATGTTAACCTCTGGTCCCAATTTGACCCATCCTCTTTTGCAAAACTTCGTAAGTATTCTGCTAATGGACGATGGGTTCTTTCCAATGAGCCATTAGCTTGTGGATGGTATGGAGTTATGTGTAATTTCTTAATTCCTAACATTTTACACACATCCGAAAATAATTTCGATACAAAATTTGAACCGTTATCGGTAATCAGAACTTTTGGAGTATTGTGACGAGTTATAATTTCGTCGAAGAACGCTTTTGATAATGTACTAGCTTCAGCATCTGGTATTGCGACACATGCCATGTATTTCGAAAAATCATCTTGAAAAGTAAGTATGTATTTATTTCCTGACACAGTTTCTGGCAGGATACCCACTATGTCCATTTTAACTTTATCAAATGGACGCGTCGGTGTATCTGTTAACACCATTGGCATTTTTGTTAATTTAGAACATTTATTAACCTGGCATTTTTGACATTTCTTAACATATTCCTTGATTTGCTTTTGCATCCCTTTCCATTTATATTCTTGCCTTATTCTGAAATAGGTTTTTATAGCTCCTTGGTGCCCACCTAGTGGTAGATCATGAAAATCTCTCAAAATTCTTTTAATGTCTTTTGGATCGGTTAGAATTACTATTTCTTTATTCTGTTGGTCTAACACCTCATCCTATTGTTCACTAGATTTCTCTGCAGTTTCTTCCGTTTCAATTTTCTTTTCTTGTTCTTTAGCCTTTGACCTTGTTTGAACTATTACTATATCCTGCTCTTGTTGGGGCATTTTACTAAGCGCATCCGCATTTAAATTTCGTTTACCTGGTTTATATATAATTTCATACTCGTATTCTGAAAGCTTGTGCCGGAATCGTGCTAAACGCGATGTTTGGTCTTTCAGATTTGCTATTCCCCTCAATGGTTGATGATCCGTATATATATCTTAAAAGGCCTTCCTAACAGATAAGCCCTAAAATTTTTTGTTGCCCAAACAATTGCTAAAAATTATTTTTCTATTGTCGAATAGCGTTTTTCTGCGCTATTTAATGCCCTACTCGCGAATGCAATTGGCCTATCCTCGCCAACTTTTCCACTGGCGTCTGTAGTTAATAAGAAAGGTTTTTCAAAATCTGGATAAGCTAAAACTGGAGACGAGGTAACTGCTTCCTTCAACGTCTGGAAAGCTTGCTGACAGTTATCTGTCCATTGAAACTTTACGTCCTTTTTAAGCAAATTATTTATTGGTAACACGATTTGTGACATATTTTTTATAAATTTTCTATAGTAATTTACTAAACCTAAAAATGCCTGAACTTCCTTTCTATTTCTCGGAACTGGTATATTTTTCACACATTCCAGTTTTTGTGGATCTGGCAAAGCTCCCATTTCCGAACATTTATGCCCTAAATATGCTATCTCACGACGTTAAAATTGGCATTTCTCTGTGTTTAACTTTAAACAATTCTCCCTCAATTTCTGAAAAACTCTTCCAAGTCTTTCCTCATGTTGCTGTAAATTTTTACCATAGATTACAATATCGTCTAAATATACAAAACAATCTATCCCTTGTAGTCCTGTAAGTATGTGATTCATAAGCCTTGGAATGTAGTTGGGGCTCCAGTTAGTCCAAATGGCATCCTGTTAAACTCATAATGACCTAACGACGTACTCAAAGCTGTCTTTTCTTTATCCTTGCTATTCACTAAAACTTGATGATAACCTCTAACAAGATCTAGTGTTGAAAAATATCTCCAATGACCTAACTGATCCAGAATTTCGTCAATTCGAGGAATAGGGAAAACTTGTTTGATTGTGGCATCGTTTACTTTTCTGAAATCAATAACTAATCTCCACTTTTTCTGTCCGTCTTCCCCAGCTTTCTTTGGAACAAGCAACATTGGTGAATTCCACGGGGACTTGCTTGGCCTGATTATGTCGTCATCTAAAAATTTCGAAATTGTCGACGTTACTAAATTTTCTATTGATGCTCTTTCTTCATTGTTTAAGCTTTTGTCGAATTTAACTGTTTCTAGCAATCTATTAACCCTTTCTCTTACGTCTACTTCCCTTGCACTGTACGACGAGCTCGCATCCACTATGAACTCTTTAAAATTTGAAAAATTTGGTCTAAAATCCTTAAGTATGACACAGTCATCCTTATTCGCATTTAGCACTGTTACATATGCCATTTTATTCTTCACATTTGCTAACGTTTCACCTAAATATACCCCCGGCATAATCTCTTGTTTATGGATTACAACAACTGAAATATTTGTTTTTATCGGAATTTTAACCGTTTGTATTGTTCTTGCTTTAACACTTATCTCCTTATTGTAGCTTAAAGAACTAATCTCGTTTATTTGTTTTAGAGGTAATTCCACCCTAGTCTCCATGTGTTTACCATAGACTGTTAACGTCTTATTAATCGCATCTATAACTGAATTATTCCACAAACTATCCCGACCTAAAATACCATCTGCAGGTAACCCTTGTTCTAGTGTCACTACGTGTAACTTAAAACTTAAGTTCTTTATCTTATCGTGTTGGATCTCTACAGACCCCAATGTATCTACAAAACCCCCAAATGCTCCACTCAAATGTTTAATTTCCCATGTATCTTTATTCAAATTTTTCTTTAATGTATTCAGTTTAACTAAACTGGCTTCAGCCCCGGTATCCACAAGTAAAATGAGTCGTCCTTCTATACAATCCTTCCAGGGAATTTCTATGAACACATCATTGACTTTGCGAAAACCAAAACTCCTACCTTGTTCGTTCCTATTTTGAAACGTAAAATTCTTATTGTGTAACGAGTTTGCTAAATCTTTATCTCTTTCCTGAGAACTGCTTAATATAGCTTCTTTTCCTACTGTATCCTTATCTGTTGATACTTCCGTCGTTGACCCAGTGGTGAGGATGTTTACTATCTTTTGCGACGTCAAACCATCCTCCACTATTTTTTCTTTCTCTGTTACCTTCAATTCTTCGATGTTTGAATAAAAATTGTTGAATAAAAAATGAGCCGTATCTTCTGACGTACTATCTTCTGTCGAGGTGCTTTCCGTTCTTTCATTAGTTACCAAAACTTTAGTCTTATCTACCGATGTACGATTTTCTGGTATTTTGTTCCCCATTTTCCTTGGTGTACTGATGTTTACAATCTTTTGTGACGTGAAATCATCTGTGACAACCCTACTTGGCCCAGTTTTCCTTAATTTTTTGGGTTCCCAGCTCATTGGCCTTGGCTGGACCCTCGATAGTTTCCCTGTTTCAAATCGTATTCTCAATTTGCAAGACAATCCTGCATTTTGTGTCCTAATCTTGCACTTCATTTACATTAAACCTCATATTTGTTTGATTCTTGAATCATGTTGCCATTGCTCTTTGGATTTATGTTATAATTATTCTGACTTCTGTCAAAACTGCTTTGATTTCTATTTGTTTCATTGTTATTCATATTTCTACTAGCTGAACAGTTTAAATTATATTCGTGACCATAATCTCTACACTTCTGACAATAAACTTGATTTTTTACTACGTAGCACTCAGCTCTTGTGTGCCCTATTCTACTACAAAATGAACATGTTAAGTTAACATTTCTAGACCTTATATCCTCATAATTTCTTGTTATTTTAATTCCTGGCAGGTTCTCTGATGATGAGCAAGCCCTATGACCTGCTTCAACCTCATGATCAGTCAACCTACATGCCACATCATTTTCACTGAAATTTATACCAAATGCCCTTTGATTTGGTCTCATATATTTCCCTCTTTCGATAAGCCCAAATACACTTATCGCATCTTCCACTACACTCTCACATGTTCCTGTTTTAACGTTTAGCATATATATTCTCAGAGTTGAATCCTGCAGGCCAACTCTGAAAGTTGTAATCACAGTTTTATTTAATTCACTTAAAAGTGCGGACACACCGTCTTTGTATTCGTTATTTATTATATCTTCTGCTGTTGTTTTTAGAGCACTTAACCGTCTTGCATATTTTTGTATTTCTTCACCAGGTTGTTGTAATGTCTTCTGTATTTCCTGCCATACTACATCTAATTCTTTTCTTTCTAAATACGTTTTCTTTATAAGTATAAATAATTCATTTAGATTGTTAAATTGTCTTGGTCTTACTAATTTGAAAGCATTTCCATAAAGTCTAAGTTTCACAAATTGAATAAATTTTTCTAAATTTGATTTTAGAAAAATTAAATTAATTATACTTAAATTTTCCAAGTATAAACTTATACACTTCCTCCTGTAGCTCAACGGAGTCTGCTCCTGAAAATAGAGGCACAAGCTCCGATACTATTTTTGCTATCTCGCATATGTTCATTCTGAATTTGTTTTTTTTTTTTTTTTTTTTTATGAAGCTATATTCATTATCTTTTCGTTGTCTCTGAAATTTTTCTGTGTTCTACAACAATTTTCGCCCTATACTATAGTTTCTCTGGGAATCTAATTCTGTAATCTAATCTACAAATTTTTTGTTTTACTGGTTTTACACCTTTTTAATTATATTCTGGAGGGTCCGGTCAACTACAAGGAATTGGCTACGGAATCGCAGAATCTTTGGGAAGTTATTATTATTTATTTATTTGAACACGGGTAACCGAGTTCGAATCACTATCCTTTTTTAAAAAGGACAACCCTTTTTTTAAAAAGGACTACCGGCTGCGCCATAATGTTGTGTGGGGTTCTCCGTTGAACCCACACAACTCTGTTGTGTAACGTTAAATATTAACTGTTACATCGTTATATTTATACTCACCAAATAATCCTTTCCTTTATCGGTGGATCCTAAAAGTTTAAAATTAAACTGCACTTCTTTACTGTTTAATTAACACTCTTCTTTCTTTATTAATTTTACTCTTATTTATAGCACAGTTTTTAGTTTAAGATTTATAAACGATTAAATATACAAACTTACTTAAATATACAAACATACATATTATATTATTTACAAATATACATTCTTCGTTTGGTCACCTTGATATTTGACATCGTTGGCACCACGAATTGGCTTATTTCCGCGTGTTATATTTCGACACACATATTTTCAACAACAGCTGTTTATTAACCTAGAAACAATACATACTACATTGCAATTCAATCCACAAGAGTTCATTTACTTCCGCGATCAATTTCGAGCTATGTTAATAGAAGCGCGGCTCAAGTAGCTGGCCCGTGCTTAATTGCTATTTTAAGCTGACCCTTTCTCTTTTTAATTGTTGGGTGCTTGACGGTAAACTTAAATTGGCAAGCATTACAAAAACGCTGATCGCTTCATTATTATTGAGGTAGGTCAGTGTTTGTAATTTATAATGTAAAAACAACTCAACTTCGCTTTTGACGAATGAGTCACAACAAACTGTTACATATGTAATGCGAAACCAACGGAGATGAACAACATTGAAAAATATTTGCAAAAAGTTGTTCAAAAAGATCGCCCTGAATTTGGGCTATCACCTCTTGATGCATCTATTAGATTTTTTGAATATTTAATTTGGATTTATTTTCATTTTTATTTATTTATTTGCTAATCCTTAGGCTTTCTAGCACTATAATAAATTAAAAATACAAAATTTCAATACTATTGTATAAAGCAAAATAAAATGAGGATTAGTGAATTATCAAAAGAATACAAAACACATTAATAATAGAATATAATATTTTAAAATAAACAGTATAATATGTACAAATAAATTTTAAGATATTTTAAAATATTGAACAGCGAATAACGTTGTGGTACAAGGCAAACATGTTTATGTTCGCTCCCACTTGAAATAGCATGGTGTCGGCCAAGAACGGTGGAAGGTATCGAGACAAACAAGGTCTGTACGCCACACTGATAAGCATTTGCATATATATATAATATAAATCGTTCTGTCATTGCTTAAGCCAATGAAAACCTGGCTAAGCAAGGTGGTATTTCAACAAACTCGGTCATATGTACCACACCAATTTCACTATATACAATGAAATGGTAGAGAACGTAGGCACTAAGACAACTAGGTATCATTGGCCAGTTATATCAATATATATACAATACAAATCGTTCTTGCATGGTTGTAGGAAAAAATCCAAAATTTACAACCAGTGCGGTACGGCTGAAAAATGAATTAACATTCACCAAGCATGTTCGATAAGAATAATTGAGGTCAACAGGTTCAGGTCCATTCATATTAATGTAGTTTAATGTAGTTTAATATCCATCACTAAGTGAAAATTATACATCCTTGGAAAAAGCGTGATCAGACTCAGCGGTGGTACTGCAGGTAATCTATAATTTTATGTTTAATTGAGTACATGGATTTATTTAAAGAAAAAGCATCTGAAACGAAATAAAAGTCTCCGCAAGCGCTTTTTAGTGGTTCATTTTGTAAATAATTAGTTCTATAAAAGTTCATAAAAAGTAGCTCAAAAGACCTTCTAGCACGAAGAGGAACATTAAAGTAAATTTTACTAAGTAAATATGGTCTGTTAACATATCCATGTAAAAGTTTTATAATCTAACTAACATTTAGCATTATTCTCCTATTTTTTAAAGAAGGAAGATTAATAAGCTGCAATCGATATTCATAAGAAGGTAAATTAAGGTTTGAATCACAATATAGATATATCGTCAATGTAACACCCATAACGAGGGCACCAAACAATTGAAGCGTATTCTAGAATGGGCCTTACTAACGATGTGAATAAGGTTTTTGTTATAAAAGGATCATTAAACTCTTAAGACCACCATTGGTGATCGTGAACCCAAACCGTGTAGACGTGTCGTACAATTTCGTCCATTCGTTTATAAAATTTTAAAATTAATAAACGCGTTTCGTGTGTTTTTAGTGTTTAAAAAAAATATTAGCCAAAAATCAACAAATATTAATAATAATATAATAATAAATAAGGCAAGGGCACTGATCTTTTATGTTTGTTTATGTTCTTCACCGTGTTTTTTTTTTATTTTTATTTTATACACTGTCCGCGTTTAATATATGTAACGTTAAGAATTGTTTTGTGTCTAGTGTTCTGAGTTAACATTTATAAAAATTAATATTTGCTACTTGTGTTCGTTTGTACATGTACTTGTACATGTTAAAAAGCAAAAAAAAAAAAAAATCAAACAAAGTAAATAAATAAAAAGACAACAATAACAACAAAAAAAAAAAACACAAAACTATGTGATTTGACAAATAACCATAAATAAAAAAAAAACAACAAACAAACAAACTAAACAAAGAACTGCAGCATCGCCGCAAAATTTAACTGCAGCTTCGCAACAACAACAACAACTACATTAACAACATTAGCAGAACCGATTTTGCCAGCAACAACAATACCATCGCTGGAGACTGCTTAAAACTTTTTTGGCTGTCCAAGCGAAGGGCTTTTCTATGCTCCTTGCGCGTGAGTAATTGTTGTTTTTTCGTACCCGTCAACTCCGCCATCCTCACCGATTAGTTGCTGCTGTGAGTGAGATTGCACTGTGGACAGAATTGTGCGGGGTAAAGGCATAACACTTGCCTCTGCATGCTTTGTATGTCCATGGTGTTTAATCTCTTTTTCAGTAGCAGCTTATTACCTCTTATACCTTTTTTTGTTTCGAATTTACACTGTGAGAAAATGTCAGGTCATTTTCGCATAGATTTTAGCAATGTACGTGGGCTGAGAGCGAATTTCTTCTCGGTATACGCATATTGTACTCTACATAGGCCTCAAATAATGGCACTAAGTGAGGCCCAGGTGAGTGAGGATGCAGATCCACTGGATTTTCATATACCTGGGTATCACTTACTGCCATTGTTTTCTCTACATAGGGGCATCGCCCTTTATATTAGAACAGATGTAGCCTATCAGTGTGAACGGAGTCTGACCGTAGCCGATCCAGAGTTCAGCTCCATGTGGGTGAGCTGGGTCCGTTCGCATATGCTACATTTCTGCTATGTGTATAGAAGCCCGAATTTAGGGAGGGAGCCCACTTTTAACAAGCTGGATTCCCTCTCTGATTCGATAACGCACATTTTGGGGTTGTTCCCTGACAGCGAAATCGTCGTAGCCGGCGATTTTAATGTCCACAACCCGGTTTGGTTATGTCATTCTGGCCAAATAACACCTGAAGGTCAATATGTTGAGCTTTTTGCTGAATCGAACCGGTTGATTCAACTAGTGAAGGAACCAACTTTTTTCCCACGAAATGATGTGCAAAGCCATAAAATCCTAGACAACTTTCTGACTTCGCATCATGAAAAATATGATGTGATTGTCAACGCACCTCTTGGTAACTCGGTACCATCTCCGCTGCTTTTTCATATTCTAACCTCTGCACCTCTACGCATAAAGCCCCGAAGAGGATTGCTTGGTTTTATGATAAAGCAAAAGCAAATTTTATCGCAACTTCAATTGGAAATTATGTTTCGCTGACAGAAATGTGAATGCCGCGGCAGTTATGGAACAAGAAATTATTTTATTGGGAATGCGGTCTTTCATCCCCAATAAGATGAGAAGCATTAAACCAAAAGATCACTCATGGTTTAATGAGGCTTGCAGGATTGCAGTCAGGTCCAAAGAGGAAGCCTTTCAGAATTGGCGTTTTAACAAAAATGCTGATACTAAAAGACTTCGCATCGAGGCTAGGAATCGCTGTAATGCAATTTTAGAGCGCGAAAAGTTTCTTCACGAAACTCGCTTAAGAGAACAGGTTCTTCTCTGCCCCAAAGGGAGCAAAAACTTTTGCAAATGTCCAGCCGATACCTAAAAAGGGCGATGCCACGAACCCTGCGAACTACCGACCCATTGCAATATGCTCTACACTCTCTAAAGTTATGGAGAGCGTTATTAACTTCAACCTAATGAATTATCTGGAGCAAAACGGGTTGCTCAATGATCGCCAATATAGTTTCCGCAGGGCACGCTCTACTGGTGACCTAATGGCATTCCTCGTCGAAAAATGGAACCAATGCGTTCAATCATTTGGCGAGAGCAAGGTCGTTGCTCTAGATATTTCAAAGGCGTTTGATCGTGTGTGGCATAAAGCACTCGTGTCAAAACTAATTGCATTTGGAGTCGGGGTAAGCTTTGATCGGTGGATCACGTGTTTTCTAAAGGATAGATCCTTACGTGTCGTGGTTGACGGCATTTCTTCCAGAGAACACACCACCGATGCGTGTGTACCGCAGGGTTCAGTCCTATCTCCTACTTTGTTTTTGGTTTTTATCATCGATTCAATCCGACCTTCGTTGGAATGATCATATTTTCGATGTGTAGAAAGAAGCGGCCAAGAGCCTAGGTTTCTTAAAACGGTGCAAAAATATTTCACTCCAACTGATCTACGCACTATCTACACCTCATATATGAGGCCGAAAATGGAGTACAATTCGCACATTTGGGCAGGGGCTTCAAGATATTATTTGGAGCTTCTGGACCGAATTCAACGCCGTGCGATATATTTGATTGGGGATGATAACGGGGGGATGATTCATCATCTCTCAATTCTCTTGGTCATCGACGCAATGTTGGGTCAATAAGCCTGGGGCCTTACTCTGTAACGTGAATCGAAAAGTTATGCGATTCGAAAATTAAATGCGATTCGAAAGTTAAATCGCACTGTGTTACTCTTTTGCATTCGTGACATTGATTTAACTTATCGTTTCATCAAATATTCAGTTAAAGTTCGTATTACTGACTTTTAAACGCCAAAAATGCGAAAATAAGTGTAAAGAAACAGAAGATACGGCAAAATATTGAATTCGAAAATCGATTTGCAGAGTATCATAATTCCGAATTCGAACAATTTAACTTTCGAATCGCGTTACAGAGTAAGGCCCCTGTTATACAGGTACTACCATGGGAAGTGTTCAAGGGAGGTACACGACCTGATTCCACCAGCTCGAGTATTTCCCAGGTCCACTCGGGCAGCTCACCTAGCCCATCCCTACAGTATTGCCTTGTTGCCCAACAGAACTTCGCATTACCGTGATAATTCGTTCTTCAGTCGCACAATAAAATTTTGGAATAATCTCCCTGCAGATGTGTTTCCTGGCAGTTTTGACCTGTGTAAATTCAAAACAAATGTTCACCGTCACTTCTCCATCTTTCCACCCTCCAACTAGCCTATTACCCCTCCTCCGAATCAACACAATGCTTTCGCATTAATAGGGGGCATCCCCTGAGCGTTGGTTCAAGCTAAAAAAAAAAAAGGTTGCCTCCGAGAAAAAGTCATGTGTTTACACTACTTCAAGTTGAGCTTCATGCAGTAAATTTCGCACCAGTTACAAAGATGGTCAAGATGGTCGGTTTGAAGGAAAAAAGAGTCGTGCTCATTTTGATAAGAAAGAAAAAGATTAACGTCAACACCACAGATGGTAAATCATTTACATAAAGTAAAAACAATAAAGGACCAAGATGGCTTCCTTGAGGTACACCAGAAGTAACAAGAAACTCATCAGAATTTATGAGGTTAAATATAATGCTTTGCGTTCAGTTTAATAAATACGATTCAATCCACCACACCAAATGCGTTGGAAAACCAAGAAGTGACAGTTTTATAACTTACAGCTTATGATTTACAACATCGAAGGCTTTACTTAAGTCTGTATAAATAACATCTGTTTGTAGACCTTTTCCAAAATTTTCTACAGTTTTAGATGTAAATTCTAGATGGTTAGTAACAGTAGAGTTCCCAGATAAGAATCCATGTTGGAGATACGAAAGATTTAACGCTATGTGATAATTGTGAGGTAACAATAGCCTTAAAAAGCTTAGGAAGAGCACTGAGCTTTGCAATTCCCAGATAGTTGTCTATCAAAGACCTATTGCCAGATTTATGAAGCGGAATAATAAAAGAAAATTTCCAAGCCACTGGAAAATAGCAAGATTGCAACGATGCTTTAAAAAGCATAGTAATTGGAACTACAAGTTCTTCACAGCAATATTTCAATATACATGAAGGAATATTGTCAGGCCCACTTTTTTAAGATGTCTTAAGGTTTTTCAAGTAGGTTAAACCCTGTTAATATCAATTATTCGAGAACAAATATCGCCAGGTTGCACATTTAAAGAATAACTTAAACTGTCATAAGAATCAGATGAATAAGTTGTCTTGAAGAAGTCTGCAAAAAAGGTTACATAAAGTAATATCAACATCAGACTCAAATGTTTTATATTTCATAAAAGATGGATATGAATTTATCTTACGTTTAGTATTAACAAAGTTCCAAAAAGATTTTGCATCAGTCTTGATATTTAATTTTACTTTTGTTAAATATATGTCATAGGATTGCCTACATAAAAGCCGGTAGTTGTACTAAATTGTAGTATAATAAGCAAAATCACATATACTATTAGATTTTATATATTTTTTTATAGTATTTTGATTTTAAGTTTCTCAGATTTTTCAGTTCTTTGGTATACCAAGTGGGACCAGATATTAAAGAGGCTTTTCTCTGAGGAACTGAAGTAAAAAAGCAATTATTGAGAGTTTTGGTAAAGGCAAACACAGCAGAATCAAGAGTTTGAGGCTGAAGTACTGAAGTATTTTCAGAACACCTGTTCCAAGTAACATGAGGGAGGTTGAAGTCACCTGTGATTAAAATGTGGTCGTAAGGCTGAAGTTTTTCTGAAGTCCGCCCATTTTTTTTTTGTTTCTCAAACAAACAGAAAAAGTGATAAAATAATTTAATTTAATAATTGTGATTTTAATTTGATAATTTAAGTGATAAAAAAATTTACGGTAAAAAATGTAATTGCTATTTCAAAATAAAAAATTCTGCTTGCAAGTCTAAGCAATGAGGAGGAAACATTACGAAAACGTTTCGAGCTGTAAAATCCGAAAACTTTTTGTAACACATCGCAAATGAGTCCATGTTAAGTGTTTAAAGTTTGGCAGCAGCTTACGACGGAATTTCAGAAAAGGAGCTAGTTGTTGAAATTGCTTGCGATGCTACGTAGGCACATAAATGCAGCACAAATCGATTTCGAAAGCGCCAACAATTAGACAGCATTAGAAATGCTCAATTTTATTGTCTAGTGGTCCTTTTTGGAAACTTCGCCAAATATTTCATTGACATTGAAATTATTTCCTTCAATTTGTTTATCAGAAGCTTCATGGGAAAGGAGTTTTTAAAAGCTTAAATTAATACAGACTTACTTGGACTTCCATTGGACTTCCAAGGTATTCCATGGGACAGGCCAGAGTTTCCGATCTTGCTTTTTTATCCATTGCAAACGAGCTTGAAATCAATATTACTGATTTCGATGAGGTTATTTCAAATACTGCAACTCTTAAAGTAAGAAATGCCAGTATTTAGGACAGCTCACTTTTAATGCATCGAAATGGTACGAAAATAGTAACAACATTTTTTTTTCGTTTTTCTTTATTTTAGAATATTGAACCAAATTGTTAAGTTATATAAAATTTAAGAGATTTTTTAACATATCTTTAAAATTTTTAACGAAAAAAAAACCTATTGGATTTAAGCGAAACTTTTTTGAAATTTTATTTAACTTTACTAACTATTAACTTTTGACTTTCAAAATATTATCTGCACCTTTTCATAAACAAGGAAATTATGCAGGATAAAAAATAAAGTCTTACTAATTTCTGTAATTTTCAATAAACATCTATTAGCATTCTCACTGAGTTTCGTTAGGATCGGGTTACTTTTGTACGTACCTTCCATACAAAATTTTGTAAAATTTAAATATACATCCTAGGGAGGTACTCCTTAGGTCTTATCAATTTCTACCATTTTCAGTGCACATCAATTTCTCTAATTGCCAGCCGTTTGACCAAATTTTGTTAAGATCGGCCAACTTTGGCATGCATCTCCTTCACAAAATAATGTAAAAAATTAATATAGGAAAAGTACCCAAGAAAAGTACCCTTAGGAACTGACCAATTTCAACCATTTCTGCAATTTTTGTTAAATTTAACTATTGTTTAGGCCGCAACCCTAAATGCAAAAGGTATAAGATTAATGCTCACAAAAGGTAAAAGATCAATACATACTTACCGACTCGTTCGAGTATCGATTCTCGATAGCCGAACGAGTGCTTCGGAGGTGTCTTCGTCTCTTTAATGGCGGCCTCCTTCTTGATCATTTTCCTGGAAGTATCAAACTAACGCGTTTTTCAACCATCTTACCTTTTGTGAATATTATAAATCATCCGTGCCATCTATACTATTATTTATCTTGTGCTTATCCACCTATTGGAAGAAAAAAAGTAAGTGATAAATAAAAATAATTATTAAAGCAAACTTTTACTTACCACGGTGTTATTCTTTTCTGTTTTTCGTGCAACTGCGAGTTATTTCTTGGGCACATATTGCACAAGAATTTACTCGCAAATTTAGGCTGACGGCGATTATTTACCACTGCTCATATTACAGCTTGCCAGCGACAGCAAATCTGCAGGAACAGAAGCCAATCTGTTTATGGTCCCATCGAAGCCGTCAAAGTCAGCTGAAATAAATAATTAGAAGCAGGAATTAAAGTCACCGAATTGCCGTAAAACTCACCGTATTGCCACCAGTTAAAAAGGTAGGTTGATTAATTCAGTAAAGTTGTATAAATCAGTGTCTCCGGCAGTTTTTTGTTTTGAATTGTTTTCAATTGTAATTGTAAAATCAGTGCTAAAAAGAAAAAAAAAAATAGAAACAAAAAAGAAAAAAAAAAACAAACCATAAGAAAACAAGTTTGGTTCAGATAGCCGTCGAGGCACATAAACACACACACACACATAATATCAAAAGAAAAATATTTCTTAAATTAATTATACAAATATTTAATTACCTGCAGCATACATATATTAACTTATATTAACATATATTTTGTTATTATATCTTGTTTCTTTTTATTTAATTGACGTACTTCGTTGTAAAGTATATATTTATATTGCAGGTATTGCAATATATTATATTGTTTGTTTATATATACTTTTTTTCCATTTCTTTTGGCCATTGCATTGGTTCCATTGCACACACTCACACACAACAGACAAATTTGTCCGTCCGTACGTTGGGCGGAGTTTTTTTTTTTGAAATTTTGTATAAACACAATATTTTACATATATTTTTATAATTATTTACAAACTAAATCTCTTTGTTTACACACACACACACACACGCGTATTGAAGCATTTGACGCTGCTCCATATACTTTTTCGTCGCGTTTTTTATTTTTGTTACACTAATTCTTTATTCTATTGAACTAATATTATTTTCAATTTATATTATTCAATTGTTTTAACATTCAATAGAACAAAGAAAGACAAATAAGCAACTCGAAAACACCGAAACGCGATCAAAACAAAATAAAACAAAACACTCATTTTAGTAAAAAACGCGACGGGTTAACTACTAAAATCAAAACAAGAAGATCGAGAAGCAAGAAGAGACAGCTGGTGGATCTTCGAAAAAGAGTTGCCACCGCGCTCAAAACAAAAAAAATTTATCGCACCTATTGCGGTTATTCTTTTATGCACTTTTTTTTTTAATTCGTGATTAAGTCCGAATTACCAACACAGAGCTGCCACTGTGCTCAAAAATTATCGCACCTATTGCGATTGTTATTTTAAGCAATTTTTTTGAAACATTCGGGAATTTACCCAAAATTTCCACCAAGTCGTCATATATAAATTTGTATATCGGTTTTTACGCGCATTTTATATTTTGTAAAGTTTTTTAAGAGAGCTGTTGAGTGAGGAAAATTTTTCTTTATTTTACAAACGAAAGTTTCTACTTATTAGAAACCAGTTGTAAATAGTTTGAAATACCTCCAGCTTGAGAATCTCTTCTATTAATGTACGTTTACGTGCACTTTTTTGATTAGCAACGTAAATATTTCGGTAAACGGGAATTTTAATAAAAGTTTTCATTTTTTAGAAAATTTTGTTTCGATTTTTTGAAAAATATTTCCACTTATTGGAAACAATTTTTACAAATTGTGAAAAAATTTTTCAAAACGGTTTTTCTCATTTTAGAGAATTTTGTTCGATTTTTTTTAAAAATATTTCCACTTATTGGAAACAGTTTTTACAAATTGTGAAAAAATTTTTTCAAAACGGTTTTTCTCATTTTAGAGAATTTTGTTTCGATTTTTTTGAAAAATATTCCACTTATTGGAAACAATTTTTACAAATTGTGAAAAAAATTTTCAAAACGGTTTTTCTCATTTTAGAGAATTTTGTTTCGATTTTTTTGAAAAATATTTCCACTAATTGGAAACAATTTTTACAAATTGTGAAAAAAAATTTTTCTAAACGGTTTTTCTCAATTTAGAGAATTTTGTTTCGATTTAATTTTGAAAAATATTTCCACTTATTGGAAGCAATTTTTAAAATTGTAAAAAAAATTTTAAAACCGGTTTTCTCTTTTTAGAGAATTTGTTCGAGTTTTTTTTTTAAAAAAACATTTTCCACTTTTTGGAAACAATTTTTACAAATTCAAAAAAAAAAAAAAAAAAAATTTTTCTACTTATTAGAGACAATTTGTACAAGTTATAAAAAAAAAATATTTTTTTACTTCTTATTAAAGAGTTGTTTCTTTCTGTCGATTCAGTTGACAATTGAAACAATTGTACATTTTTTCGGATCTCGATCGATTTTTCTACTTATTAGAAGGTTTTTGGTGATTTTTTTTGTCTATTTTTTCGATCAAAAAATAAATAATGGCAAAACTAACCTATTTTATGAGACATGCCGACACCATTTTTGATATGGAGAGAGACTTTAATGAGATTCCTCAGGAAGAGCACACAACTTTTGCTCTACGAATTCAAGAGGATGAATTGAAGTCTCAATGGACTTATTTAAAGACGTCGTATGACGCATGCTTGCTCAAATTAGTGGCAGCGAGTGGTGACGCTGATGAAAACGTCACCCTAGTCAAAGTCAAATATCGCACATGTTATCAAACATATGTTCGATGTCTAGCTAAGATGAACGAACTTAGCGATAAATTGTCAATGGCGAAAAAAAGTAATGAAGCGGATATTTCAAGTTTTGTTATGCCGATGTCTGGCCACAATATAAATTTACCACCATGTGATACTGAAATATTTCATGGTGATTACGTAACATGGCCGTCTTTCCGGGATATGTTTTCGATATGTTTTCGGCTATTTATATTTCAAAAAGTCGGCTAACACCCGTGGAAAAACTATTTCACTTGAACCAGAAATCCCGCGGAGAGGCAAAAGAGATTGTTCAAAAATCTCCACTCACGCATGAAGGGTTTGCAACAGCCTGGCAGAACTTGACAGACCGCTATGAAAATAAGCGGATTTTGGTGAACAGCCAGCTCAAAGTTTTATTTAACCTGCCAGCGGTTGCGACAGAGTCTGGGAGTGGAATTAAGAAACTTCAAAGAGACATAAATAATTGTTTATCCGCTCTTACAATACATAAAGTAAATATTGACAACTGGGATGCTATTTTTACGTATTTGTGCTCTACAAAATTGCCTGAGACTACGCTCTCCTTATGGGAGCAATCGATGGAAAACAAGGCAGAAATCCCCAAATGGGCTGACCTTGATAAATTTCTCACAAGTCGTTTTCAGACACTAGAAACGGTGTCCGACTTTAGAGGCGCGGTGCCAAAAGGGCAAAAACCGAACGCACCTTCACAAAATGTGAAGAAAGTTAACACCTTTCAGGCAAACGTGGCGAACAATAATTGCAAGCTGTGTAAAAACCAGCAGCATGCATTGAAGTTCTGTCCAAAATTTTTGGCAATGTCAGTAAATGACAGATCATCGGCTGCAAGACGGTTGCATTGCTGTCTGAACTGTTTATCAACCAGCCATGTTTCTAAAAATTGCAAGAGCGGCTACAACTGCTCCACATGTGGACAACGACATCATTCGTTGCTTCATAGAGAATTTAGAGGCGCAAATAATCATCCAAATGCGGGAGGTCCAAGCACGAGTATACAGTCCACTCAACATGTTGCAGAGCAATCGCAAACATCTGCAGGCGCTCGCGAAAACTACCAAGCGTGTTTTGCCTCAAGCAGCAAAGGTATTTTGCTGGGAACCGCGATGATAAATATTTGCCATCGAGGAGACGTGTTCAAAGCCAGAGCACTTATTGATTCTGGCTCAGAAGGCTCGTTCATTTCTGAGAGGTTGCATCGACTTATTCAGCTTCCTACTCATCGTGTTTGCGCTCAAGTCTCAGGGCTTAATAATGTGGTGTCAGCCAGAGTGCAAAAAGCATGCACTTTGGTCATAGGATCACCTATTGATCCAACCATCCAACTTACCAAAAGCGCTCTAATTCTATCAAAGATTACAGGAAATCTTCCCACATGCTCAGTGGACCCTCTAGTGCAGCAAGCTTTCCCAGAGCTTGTACTTGCAGACAAACGCTTTTACTGCAGCGATCAAATCGATGTGCAAGAAACCATTTTCGGCTGGATCTTAACAGGTGCCGTTTCAACCGCATCGCAGAAACCTGCCTCCTCGCCTGTCGTTTCATATTTCAGTGAAGTTTCAATTGATCGGCAGCTAGCATCCTTTTGGGAGCTTGAGGAGATACCTCAAAAGGTTGTGTCCAATATCAAAGACAAATTTTGTGAGGACAATTATGTTAACACAACCAGGCGCAATTCTGATGGTCGGTATGTGGTGACTTTACCGTTTAAGGAAAGTTATCCGCAGAAAACCACTCTAGGTGATTCACGCTATATTGCGGTCCGACAATTTCTGCGCAATGAGGTGAGGCTTAATAAAAACAAAGCTTACAAGAAGGAGTATGATGCTGTTCTTGAAGAATATCTGGAATTAGGCCATATGAGAGTAGTGTCTTCTTGTCTTTCTCCGAGACAAAATCAAAGTTATTACCTTCCTCATCATGCTGTCATGAAACCAGATAGTACCACTACAAAGGTTCGGGTGGTCTTCAACGCGTCAAGCCCTACATCCAATGGTGTGAGTTTGAACGATGTTCTGCATGCGGGGCCAGTCTTGCAAAGTGATTTAACTTTGCTTATCCTGAAGTGGCGATTCTTCCAATTCGTATTTAATGGTGACATCGAAAAGATGTACCGCCAAATACTTGTGACTGAAGACCATCAGCGATTCCAGCGAATAATTTTTCGCGATCAAACATGGAAGCATCTACAAGATTTTCAGCTGAAAACAGTCACTTTCGGGGTAAATTGTGCCCCTTTTCTAGCACTGCGAACACTTTTTCAATAAGCTGACGATGTAGAAAGCAGCTTGCCACTAGCGTCAAAAATTTTGCGTCACCATATGTACGTAGATGACGCACTGGCGGGAGGTCATGACGTGGAGTCAGCAGTTCAAGCTCGAATAGACTTGGAAAAAGCGGCCGCATCAGCAGGTTTTACCTTGCGGAAGTGGACGGCCAACTCCGATGAGGTACTGCAAGGTATCCCGAAGAGTCATCGGTTGCGTGAAGATTTCCTGGAGCTGGAGGACACGAGCAACGTAAAAACACTGGGCATTCGATGGAATGCCCGGTTTGACTACTTCTACTTCCATGCACGCCCGTTAGACCAGGAAGGTACATTTTCAAAACGAGAAGTTTTATCAGCGATCGCAAAACTTTTCGATCCTGCAGGATGGTTGGCGCCGGTCGTTGTCATCGCTAAAATCCTGATGCAACAAGTTTGGTTAGATGGCATCGGATGGGATGATAAGCTGATCCCGTCGACTTTGCAGCGTTGGCAAGGTTTTTTGGAAAATTATCCTCACACCAGCAGTATCCGGATTCCACGTTGGGTAGATTTCTCTCCGAAAAGCGAGCTCCAGTTTCACGGATTCTGCGATGCTTCGGAGAAAGCATATGGAGCCGCAATTTACATTCGTGTTCATCATGAAGATAGAGTATGCGTCCATCTCCTCGTCGCGAAAACGAAAGTCGCACCAGTCAAGACGGTGTCGTTGCCCAGGCTTGAGTTATGTGGAGCACTTCTGCTAGCGGATATGGTTGAATCGTTTCTAACTAATTTAGAAACATATAAAAATGAACTGTTTTTATGGACAGATCCAACCATTGTGCTGGCATGGTTGCGTAAACAGCCATGCGCCTGGACCACTTTTGTGGCAAATCGTGTCGCAAAAATCAGCGAGAAGGTGGGCACAGAAAATTGGAGTCACGTGGATTCAGCCGATAATCCAGCGGATTTAGCAAGCAGAGGGCTGGAACCACAGAACCTCAAGGATAGCTCATTGTGGTGGCATGGACCGGGATGGCTACATCAGGAGCCCAAGTCGTGGCCGAACCGCAGCGACGAGTATGTTACAACGATGGAAGCAAAATCGATTAAAGCTCATATAGCTATTACTAAAAATAACGATATTTTAGATCGGTTTTCTTCATTGCCTCGGGCCTTACGAGTTATATCGTACATTTTACGATTCTTTCACAGAACTCACGGGCAGAATAAAAAGAACTTCTGTCATAAGTCTGTTGCAATATCACAGCAAGAAATTAAAGATGCAACCAAACGACTCGTTGTTGAGAGTAAAAAATTGGGCTTTCCATCTGAATTTGCCCAGTTGTCGAAGAAAAGTCTTATTGATTCAAAGAGTTCAATTTTAAATTTGAACCCTTTTCTCGACAGTCAAAAGATACTTAGGGTTGGCGGACGCTTATCGGAGACAGAACCCATCACTTATGATGAACGTCATCCGGTAATTCTACCATATGATTGTCAATTCTCTAAGTTACTCGTGAAGTTCACCCACGAAATCTCTATTCATGGTGGGAACCAGCTTGTATTGCGATTTATTCGAATGCAATACTGGATTCCCAGAGTAAAAAATATGATTAAATCCATTATTCACAACTGTAAGGTCTGTGTGATCGACCGCAAGCGGTTACAGACCCAAATGATGGCATCCTTACCCCCAGAGCGAACAAAATTATCTCGCCCGTTTGCGTCTACTGGAGTTGATTTTACGGGTCCATATGATATCAAAAATTATACGGGACGCGCTTGTCTCATAACCAAGGGCTATATTTGTGTTTTTGTCTGCTTTGCTACAAAGGCAATTCATTTAGAGGCGACTAGCGATCTCAGCACTGTCACTTTTTTGGCAGCATTTTCGAGAATTGTCGCACGCAGAGGTTGTCCGGAGAAAATGTATTCGGACAATGGAACCAACTTTGTCGGTGCCTCGCGAGCCTTTAAAGAAGATCTTAAAACTTTTCTCAACGACTCTAAAGATAAATTGGTGTCCAAGTTTGCTCACCAACACTTAACTTGGCGCTTTATTCCAGCAGGCGCTCCCCATATGGGAGGTCTGTGGGAAGCGGGAGTCAAAAGTTTTAAATTGCACTTTCGTAAAGTAGCTTCAGACCTCAAATATACCTTTGAGGAGCTCTCAACATTGCTATCGCGAATCGAAGCATGCTTGAATTCACGCCCTCTTAGCCCAATGTCGTCAGACCCTAATGATCTCGCGCCCTTAAATCCAGCGCATTTCCTAGTAGGTGGATCATTACTTGCTCCAATTGAGCCAGATATTTACGAAAATCCAATATCTATCATAAATCGTTGGCAAAAATTGAAGGCATTGAACCAGAAGTTCTGCCAAATTTGGAAAAATGATTACCTCAAAGAACTTCACAAACGAAATAAGTGGAAACATCCCCGCGAAGACCTGAAAATTGACGACTTGGTGGTGATCAAAGCGGACAACCTCTCGGCCACCGAATGGCGTTTAGGGAGAGTCGTGAAGGTGTATCTAGGCTCTGACAATCGTGTCCGTGTCGCCGATCTGCGCACGGAACGTGGCATTATTACGCGGCCAGTAGTTAAACTCATAATTTTACCATCGTCTTCGTAGTGTGACTTGTTCGTCCGTGTTGGTTTTTGTTGCGTGTTGTACTTGCTCGTTATGTCCGTTCCATCGAGGGGGAATTAACTTATTTAATTTCTTTCGTTTTAGTCAACAAAAATGTCGAGCGTTCATGAAGTCCCTCCAGCACCAAAGAAGTGTCGCGTATGCTTGGCGCGTCACCCATTGCGTTTCTGCAAGGCGTTCGTCGCAGGAAACGTGGCAGATCGACTGCGGCTAGTGCTGTTATTCAAGCATTGCGCGAGGTGCCTTTCGCCCGATCATAAAACCGTTGAGTGTGCCAGTCACGGACGATGCGTCAAATGCCAGGGAGAGCATCACACCATGCTGCATCTGGGCCGGACTAAAGACAAAAAAAGTCGTCACCGCTCCAGGTGCAAGACGGGGCCAGGCGTCAGTCGCCTGAGCCTTATCGTCAGCGCAGGACGGGCGTCGAAGGGAGTGTTGCTGACCGGCTTTCCTTGCCGTCAGCATCGAGCGTTGAGGGGGATTCGGCGACCATCAGAGAAGAAGACGACGAGACGCGATTAGAGCGATGCATTCAGAATGCCGAAGAGTCTCGCGCGTTTCGGCCATCGCTGCAGGGCAGCATCGTGAAGTCTCGCCCTACGAGGCGCTCTAATCGGCGATCTCGCGTTGTGAAAAATGAACGTAGCCATCGGGTGCAAGGACGAGCCCGCACCAGTCATTGCAGCTCTAATAGTGGCGCGCAGCGCCTGCCCTCGCCATCACCGTTGCCATGTCTGCAACAGGTGACTTCGCTCCTCCCCACGGCGGTCGTCAAGGTGATCGATAAGGGTCACATCCATCGGGTTCGTGCTCTGGTAGATACATGCGCCGAAATGTCCGTGGTGTCGCACCGACTAGTTCGTCAACTTGGGTTGTCAACGCGGATGGTTGGCTCACATGAAGTTTGCTCCCTAACCCTCCGAGCGAACTATGAGTCTAACCACACGGTGACGGCCCAAGCGAAGGTGTTGCGACATTTCACACGAATCACGCCTCGAGAAAGCTTGGAGGCGTCTATCAGAGCACAATTCTCGAATCTGATGCTTGCTGATCCCGACTTTTTCTATTCGTCTCCGGTCAGCATGGTGTTGGGAGCAGATGTCTTCCCAAAAATAATAAAACCAGGGATCTGTCCAAGTAGTGTGGGGGGAGTTGTCTCTCAAAACACCATCTTCGGATGGGTGTTATCGGGCGTTGTTTCCCAGTAGCGGGCATAGTTTTTTAATTTATTTATATTTATCTTTCTATATATATTTTATATTTATATTTATATTTTTTTATCTTTATTTCCAAAGCACTGAATTCTTGCAATAAATGAATAATTACAATAAATTATAACGTGACACTGAAAACAAAATTAGACATGTTCTGAATTAATCAACCCCTTTTTACTAGCTTAAGGTATTTTAGAGTTTTTAAAAATTTATCTTACAGTAGTACTGCAAGGGGGCCGGCATGTTTAGGCCGCAACCCTAAATGCAAAAGGTATAAGATTAATGCTCACAAAAGGTAAAAGATCAATACATACTTACCGACTCGTTCGAGTATCGATTCTCGATAGCCGAACGAGTGCTTCGGAGGTGTCTTCGTCTCTTTAATGGCGGCCTCCTTCTTGATAATTTTCCTGGAAGTATCAGACGCGTTTTTCAACCATCTTACCTTTTGTGAATATTATAAATCATCCGTGCCATCTATACTATTATTTATCTTGTGCTTATCCACCTATTGGAAGAAAAAAAGTAAGTGATAAATAAAAATAATTATTAAAGCAAACTTTTACTTACCACGGTGTTATTCTTTTCTGTTTTTCGTGCAACTGCGAGTAATTTCTTGGGCACATATTGCACAAGAATTTACTCGCAAATTTAGGCTGACGGCGATTATTTACCACTGCTCATATTACAGCTTGCCAGAGACAGCAAATCTGCAGGAACAGAAGCCAATCTGTTTAACAATCATGACATTTTTAATAAAAATGTTTCGCCTGCAATAATAACTTTAAACCCTCTTTTTAATCATTGTATTTATAAAAAATAAAATATTTTAATTACAAATTGAGTGGCACAATTTTTCGGTGTAGGTGATTTTTTATAATTTAAAATCGCGAGATTTTAATACAAATTTTTGCCTGCGGCGCTTACTATATTATATAATACAAAATTTTTGCCGGCGACGCTTTCTATATTTTGCAACAAAAAAATTCAAATAACAGTTATTAAATTCTTTAAAAACAAGAACAATTCACATTTTACTACAATAAGAACAAAAATTTTTCAAAATGTACTATTTTTTTCTGTTTTTTTAACAATTTGTTATTGCTTGTTATCTGTTGTTTTTTTTCGGAAAACATAAAGGAAATAATAAAAACACAAATCTCATCGAATTGGTTTCTAATTGCATTTAGAAATTTCTTATAGGGGTGACACCATGGGTATCCGCCCCGGGTGACACCAAGCCTAGGAACGCCTCTGACTCAGATATTATTATTTCTTGTGAGAAGTGTGAAGATTTAACGGCAATAAGAACGCCGCCACCATTGCAAAAGTTACCATTAATAGAGTTTCTATCTTGACGGTATATATTAAAGTTGTTTGGCAGAATTTCTGTATTTAAAGTATTAGGTTTAAGCCAAGTCTCACTTAAAGCAATAATGTCAAAGTGTAGACTATGGCCTCAAATGTATAAGTTTGTTAGTTTAGTATTTAAACCTCGAACATTTTGGTATAAGACAAAAAACTGAAAGCAACAATCTAGTTTTTTGGGTTCATGTTGTGTACAGGCAAGGTAACCAGTGAAGTTTGAGGTGGTGATTTATGAATAAATTCATGCACCAAAGTATTTTCCGGCCAAAAACTTTTATCAATAACTTAATAGAAGAGATCACTAGACAAAGTTATTTTGAAAGAAGCAATAGAACGCTGATATGAAAATCTTAGTTTGTAAACCGAAATTTTCTCATTAAGAAGGTTTAACTTAGAGTTTAAGAAGTATAAAATATCCCCTTCGGACGTATCACCTGCAAAGCGAGAAACAAATAAACATTTAGCTGGCGGTATATTCCTCAAGTTTCATATAGACTTGAACTGAAAATGTGGCAAATTAGAACATTAGAAGGAAAAGCAATAGTTCAAACGAGGAAAAAAAATATCCAATCACAATACAGATTGAAAATGGGATTAGTTGTCGACAAACCTAAAACAGGAGGTTGTGGATCTTCTAATGATGGAAATAGGGCAAGAGAAGTTTGCAATAATGTTACCTTGTCTGATGAAATAACGGGACTCGACCAAGATTTGGTTGAGAGATGTGCAACATTATTGCAAACTTTGTCGTCAGGACACAAAATAAATGTTGAAAAATTTAAAATCTATGCATTAGATACTGCTAAGCAGCTGACCAAAAAATATTCTTGATACTACCTTCCACCTTTAGTACACAAAATTTTAATTCACGCTCCTACTGTTATAAGTAGTGTCCGACCGAATATTAGGTTTCGGTTTCGGCCAGTTTCGGCCCTTTTAATCAGTTTCGGCTATTCGGCATCAATATGGCCGAAACCGAAACCGAATATTTGATCGGACACTACTAATTCGGTTTTTACATATATTTCAATGGTAGATGTGAGTTCGCTTTCATCAAAATTTTTAATTGTGTTAAGTAGAACAAAAACGTGAAATTCAGTCATTTGATTGACCGTGTGAGTTGAGTCCAGCACAAAACGATAAATGTAGTTTTTTTTAGATTCTAATATCAAGTTATTTAACTTTAAATACTAAAAAGTTCCTTAAAGTGGTATTAAAATTATCTCCATATTTATTATTTTAAAGTTGAACATTAATATTCAAACGGTCATATTCATAAAAATATCTTGAAATAGATTTAAAGTGCTCAATAGTCAAAAAGCTTTTTAGAGATAAAATTTTTTTAAAATTTTGTTATTCATAAAAATATTGTCTCAGCTTATTTGTTAAAATAGGAACACTCTCAATTTGAAATGGGAACAGTGTCAAGAATGGTTCGTGAATTTGATAAATTCAATAATTTTTTGTTTATTTGTCACAATTTTATCAATACTTTGACATGCAAACAGTCAAAAAATTGTTTAATCTATGTTCTTCTGTGAAAATATTATCACTTATAACTTTTATTTTCAATATTTTGAAATGTTTTGCCATGTTTTCATATTTTTTGAAACAGTTTGAAGTATTTTTGACAATATTTGTGCTCACATTAGAGTAAAAATTTTAAAAAGGCTTTATCAAGGGTTTATTGAAGGTTACTCATTTAAGAAGCCTTTATAAGAGATTTTTGTCGTTATTGGACGTTTATGGATACTGTTTTTGAAATTTTTTTTGTAAAGGCTTTATAAGAGGTTCGTTAATTTTTATGAATAAAGGCAAAAGAATATTTATCGAATATATACGTTATTATAATCTGTTTCGATTGTTATGTTTTTGAAAGCTTTTAACTAAAAAATTAAAATAAATAAATTGTTTTTAAAACAATTTTCATGTAGACATTCAGTTTCGGTTTCGGTTTCGGCCGAATATTACAAAAATGGCCGAAATTCGGTTTCGGTTTCGGTTTCGGCCAAAATTTTGGTTTCGGTCGGACACTAGTTATAAGACATGCGCTGATATCGATTGGTGAGCTCTCTGAGGAAGCTGCTGAGTCCAGAAAGAAAGAAATAAAAAAGTTTCGACTCCATCATACGTCAGTCAATTTTATTGAAATCTGTTTTTGATTTGCTGGAATAATATTTGCCTTTTTTATCATTAATTATAAATAAATAATTACTATTATATTTATCAAATTTATTTTTTGTAGCCCTAAAAGAAATTTTAATTTTATTAAATAAATTGTGTAAACATTTTTGCAATTGTTTGCTTAGAGCGGATGGAAGCGGCGGAAGAGGTGGGCGTTTACGAGTTCAACCACGCCCATTTTATCATATCTTGATTCTCACATTTTTATACAGCCGTATTCAAAATTTCAAGTTTATATCTCAACTGTATGTATTTTTGGATGTATTTTTGGCCGCTGACTCCATACAAGTCCGACCGGTGTGCGACAGCGACTTAAAGTATTTTAATGGAGCTCTCTATGCATACTCGCTCCCAGCCATGCTCAAGTAAAATGGGGTGGGCCTTGCTCGTAGTGATACGATTTGGTCGGGTACATAAAATTTATTTTATGCAGAGGTTTTAACAAAAACTATTGTACAAATTAAAAGAAGCTAATGAATGATGAATAGATACCTGTCTGCGGCGATACGAAATTGTTGAAGAGAAAAAAAGGATGACTCAAGATGTAATAAGTCCTTGCTCTGTATCCTCTCATCATGCTAAAATATGAAACATTTTCTTTTAGCCCTATATGCAAGAGATAGCTGCTATCAATCTTGCCTTAAGTCAAATGAAAATTGAGTAGAATTAGTCCATAGTACAAAATTTATTTAATTTTCATTTTATTTTTAGATAATTTTGTTATTCAACAAAATCAAAAGTAATTAATTTTATAAAAATCAATTAATTTTTTTTGTTTGCTACTATCGTCATTCCATAAGCAAGTCTTTTTCTTTTATTATACTTACTTACTTACTTAGATGCCGCTTACAACCGTTGGTCAGTTTTGGCTTGGTCTAAGTATTTGCGCCAGCCTCTTTTGTCGTGCTCTTGCTGGCGCCAGTTGGAAACTCGAAGCGTTGTCAGGTTATCCAATGCCTGGTCTTTCCAACGGAGATGCGGTCTTCCTCATCTGCGTTGGCCACCGCTGGGAACCGAATCCAATACTTGTTCGCTGGAGCTTCGTCGTTCATTCTCTCGATATGACCTAATCAGCGAAGCCGCTCTTTTTTAATACGCTTGACTATATCGATATTGGCATATAGCTCATACAGCTCGTGGTTCCATCGTATTTCCAACGTGAAGTGTGAGCGAAGTTTCTTTTTCATTTCGTTATTTTCTTTGTTTACTTTTGCTGATTCTTGCACCACAGCGCTTCTCAAACTGTTCAAACTGTTTGACGTTTAGTTTACCCTATCCTCAAACCATCATTGTAAATAGGGTTGCCATTGAGCTTTTTTTCAATTTAATTATTTAATTTTAAATTTTTCTTTTTTCTTTTAAATTTTTATTTATTTATTTACTTTAACTATAAAAATGTTCTGCAAATCTCGTAACTGCACTGTTCAGGGTGGATCAGATAGGCTAGTCCATTGCTGGTTATGTGATGCATTCTTTCATATAAAGTGTGCAGCGTTGACTGCGAGAATTTTTGATGCACTTAATGAAGGTAAAGGACTTCGTTGGGCGTGCGAAAACTGCAGATCTACCGATGTAGATATTTTAAAGCTAATACGACAATCTCGTTAAGTCTTTTTAGAGGTTTCGAAGATTTATTTAAGAAGTTCAAAATTATGGATGAAGCTTCTGTTTCTCCTAAACGAAAGCGGCCATATAAGAATTTTCGAAATACTAACAACGACTTAATCTTGCTTTCACCAAATTTGAGCATAGAACATGAAGAGCAGTCAACTGAGTCTGTCAGTGATGACAAAAATACTAATAAGACTGTCTAAAATCATGCAACAGCTGATTTTATTTTACAAACAGCTGAAGCTCCTGCAGCGGCACCAACTATCGTCGTAAGTGATTCTCCAAGTCGTTCTGTTAGGAAAAAAATTTACGCCGAAGCCTGTGTTGCTCCAATTTCGGCTCCTTCGTCTTGTAGTATCGCTTCTAGTTCTACTGGTGCTATACCTAAACAGATATTAATAAAAAACAGTGACCAGCCTATATATAAGAAACTTGTTATTGTCCAGCCTGTAAGGTTTATATTGGCTCACGCTTTGCTCCTGATACATCTGAAGAAGATGTTTTACATCACATAAACTCAAAGTTGAAACTTGTTAATTAGAACAGTTCGATTCACAAATTCAAGTTTTCATAAGAGCGGTTCTCTTCTTCTTTTAGAATTAATTTACCAGATGATCTCTTTGGTAAAGTCATGGATCAACGTTTTAGGCCTGAAAATACCGTTGTTCATGAATTTATTCCTAGGTCAACTTAAATGTCTTTAGCTTCTTTACCTTCCCACACCACTAACTCAAAAAACTAGATTGTTGCTATCAGTTCCTAGTCGTATACCAGAATGTCCGGGGTTTAAATACCAAGTTTACAGATTTATTCCTTTTGAGCCATAATCTTCACTTTGACATTATTGCTTTCAGTGAGACTTGGATTAAACCTAATACTTTAAGTACTGAAATTCTGTCTAATACCTTTAATATATACCGTAAAGATAGAACCTCTATTGCTGGTAATTTTTGCAATGGTGGTGGCGTTTTTATTGCCGTTAAGTCTTCACATTTCTCACAAGAAATAATAATATCTGAGTCCTTAGATATTGAATTTTTCTGTGTTCTTGTGAAGTTTGGTTCTTTGAGAATTTATATAACATGCTCGTATATTCTTCCTGCTTCTTATGTCGAGGTGTATGGGAAACATCTGTTGTCGATTAGAAAAATTTGCTCACAACTTCAGCCTCATGACCACATTTTAATAACTGGTGACTTCAACCTTCCTAACGTTTCTTGGAACCGATGTGCTGAAAATTCAGCAGTATTCCTGCCATCTTCAGAACATTAATCTGTTAACTCATTTTTAAATGACCTTTCGAGTCAAGGACTTTTTCAAATCAACTATCACTTTAATAGGAATAACGGTTTGTTAGACCTTGTATATTTTGATGATAGCAATATTGTTTCAGTTAATATATCTGATCCGCTTGTATTTCCTGAGGATTCACACCATCCGACCATTGAAATCACACAGAATTTTCCTAAACAATCTATATCAAATCGTTTGAATCCTCCCACAGAGTTCAACTTTAAAAGAACAAATTATGTAATTTTAAGAAATAGTTTGTCAATTATCAACTGGTCATCACAACTTAATATCAATACTACAAGAATATTGCCACAAACCCTTGATTCTGCTGTGTTTGCCTTTAACAATACTCTTAATAATTGCTTTTTAGCTTCAGTTCCTCAGAGAAAAGCCTCTCTAATATCTGGTCCCACTTGGTATACCAAAGAACTGAAAAATCTGAGAAACTTAAAATCAAAATATTATAAAAAATATTTATAATCTCATAATATTTGTGATTTTGCTTCTTATACCTCAACTAAATATAAGTTCCGTCAATTATGTAGGCAATCTTATAGCATATATTTAACAAAAGTCAAATTAAACATCAAGTCTGATGCAAAATCATTTTGGAACTTTGTTAAAACTAAACGTAAGATAAATTCATATCCATCTTTTATGAAATATAAAACATTTGAGTTGGATTTTGATATTACTATATGTAACCTTTTTGCAGATTTTTTTAAGACTACCTTTTCATCTTCTTCTTACGATAGTTTAAGTTATTCTTTAAATCTGCAACCTGGCGATATTTGTTCTCCAGTAATTGATATTAACACTGTTTTAACCTACTTGAAAAATCTTAAGACATCTTATAAAAGCGGTCCTGACAATATACCTTCTTGTATATTGAAATATTGCTGTGAAGAACTTGTAGTTCCAATAACTATGCTTTTTACTGCATCGTTGCCATCTTGCTATTTTCCAGTGGCATGGAAATCTTCTTTTATTATTCCGTTGCATAAATCTGGCAAAAGGTCTTTGATCTATCGGGGAATTGCAAAGCTCAGCGCCCTTCCTAAACTTTTTAAGGCTATTGTTACCTCACAATTATCACATAGCGTTAAATCTTTAATATCTCCATTTTAACATGGATTCTTATCTGAAAAATCTACTGTCACTAATCTTCTAGAATTTATATCTAAAACTATTGAGAATTTTGGAAAAGGTCTACAAACAGATGTTATTTATACAGACTTTAGTAAAGCCTTTGATGTTGTAAATCATAAGCTTTTAGTTATAAAACTGTCACTTCTTGGTTTTCCAATGCATTTGGTGCGGTGGATTGAATCATATTTATTTAATAGAACACAAAGCGTTATATTTAACCTCGTAAATTCTGATGAGTTTCTTGTTACTTCTGGTGTACCTCAAGGAAGTCATCTTGGTCCTTTATTGTTTTTACTTTATGTTAATGAACTTCCATCTGTAGTAAAGCATAGCAATATCTTGCTATATGCTGATGATGTTAAACTTTTTCTGTCATACAAAGATGTGCAAGACTCTTTATTGCTACAAACTGATCTTGACCATCTTTGTAACTGGTGCGAAATTAATTGCATGAAGCTCAACTTGGGGAAGTGCAAACAAATGACTTTTTCTCGAAGACAACCTTCTCGAACTAATTACAATATAGGTGACTATACACTTGAGTTTTTAGAGGTTTTCGATGATCTCGGAGTAACTATGGACACCAAACTTCGCTTTCACATTCACATTAATAAAGCAATCAGCAGAGCTAATAGTACTCTAGGATTTATTAAACGATGGTCCAAAGAGTTTAATGATCCTTTTATAACTAAAACCTTATTCACATCGCTAGTAAGGCCCATTCTAGAATACGCGTCAATTGTTTGGTGCCCTCGTTATGGGTGTTACATTGACGATATAGAATCTGTTCAAAAGCAATTTCTTCTGTTCTGCTTGCGTGATCTATATTTTAATTCAAACTTAATTTACCTTCTTATGAATATCGATTACAGCTAATTAATCTGCCTTCTTTAAAAAAAAACTATGCTAAATGTTAGTTGGATTTTAAAACTCTTACATGGATATGTCGATAGTCCATATTTACTGAGTAAAATTTACTTTAATGTTCCTCTTCGACCTAGAAGATCTTTTGAGCTACTTTTTATGAACTTTTGTAGAACTAATTACTTACAAAATGAACCACTAAGATGCGCTTGCGGTGATTTTAACTCCGTTTCAGATGTTAAAACATTAAATGAATCCATGTACTCAATTAAACATAAAATATAAGATTATCTGCAGTATCGCCGCTGAGTCTGTACTAACACAATTTTCGCTTGGTGATGGATACAAAACTAAATATAATCTGAATGGACCTGAACCTGTTTGGACCTCCTCACTTAATCTAATCGAACATGCTTGGTGAATGTCAACTCATCTTTCGGCCGTTCCATGCTGGATATATATTTTTTCTTCAACCATGCTAGAACGATTTGTATTGTATATATAATAATATAACTGGCCAATGACACCAAAGACACCTGTATATATAATAATATAACTGGCCAGTGCCTGCGTTCGCAACCATTTCTTGTTATAGAATGAAGTTGGTGTGGTGTATTTGACCTAGTTTGTCGAAATACCACCTTGCTTAGAAGAACGATTTATATTATATATATATATATATATAATAGGGCGGGTCGATTTAAAAATCGCTCAATGCTCTGTGAAAATCGTATTTAGAGTGCTCCAATCGAGTCCAAATGTATGACCGACCCCCAATAACTTTGGAGGCCCGACCCACCCATGCCACACCCCCTGGAACCCCCTGTGGGGTTCCCCATACAAAAATTTCAAAAAATCACCATTTTTGGCCTTTACATGAAAAAATCAGTGAAATGGCTATGTTTTTTCTTTATTTTTATTCATTTATTTATAATAATATTTATTATTTATTTATAATAATATCTATTTTTTCCCTTTTGAAATTTATTTAGTCAGAACATATGTAAATGAAAAAATTAATTTATGTTAGTTATAGAAAAGAAACTAAAAAAATTATTGTTTGAAGTCTTTTTTACTTTCAAGTCTGGGCAATTTCGCACGGCTCTCTAATGTCGTAGCCATAACAGCCTCTACATTTCCGGTATAACCCGTTTGGAAACGCTAGCTAGCAATTGAACATGTCGTTCCGTTCCTTGTATGTGTGATGGAATTTTTGGATCATTAAACGGTGGATCATCTTGATTTAAATATTCTTTCAATGTATCGTCCGGAATAGAGGTGGGTAATGGCACAATTTTTGGAGTGTTGACATACTAGCACATGTGCACCCATGTGTGTCAACACTCTGTGTTAGCACAATTGTGCCAAGACACATTTAAAAAATTCCTTTAATAACGCCGTTCAAAATATCAATACAATAAAAAATGCTAACAACCATCGCTACTGATTTGTGAGATGAGTTTATTTGTTTGTAAATTGCTAGATAATAGTACACTAAAAAGTGTCAAAAATAGATTTATGAAATTTAATGTAAATTAATTTTTGTTATATTGTATCTTAAGATATCAATTTATTGATATCTATAAATATGCATGCAATCTATACATATAACAATATGCAGAAATTTAAGCAAATATTTCTTACTCATAGAGTCGTATAGCAACACAATCAGCAATGTATTGCACTGCACAATAATGTGCTAGCGAAGTTGATAAGCACAGTAGTGTGTTATATATCCCTACAGAACACAGAAGTGCTTTAACACTCAGTGTGTCTTGTTGTGTGTGCGTCTAAGCGCTGCTTTCATTTTGTGTGCTACTGTGCCACTGTGTGTGTTAACATAGTGTGCTAGCACACATGGCACACAACTTAGCGTCAACACAGTGTCGAAGCACAGCACAGTGTTACACACCTCTCATACGGAATGCTTCGCGTGAATGGTGGTTCAAATACGTTATAAGTCAAATGAAAATTGAGTAGAATTAGTCCATAGTACAAAATTTATTTAATTTTCATTTTATTTTTAGATAATTTTGTTATTCAACAAAATCAAAAGTAATTAATTTTATAAAAATCAATTAATTTTTTTTGTTTGCTACTATCGTCATTCCATAAGCAAGTCTTTTTCTTTTATTATACTTACTTACTTACTTAGATGCCGCTTACAACCGTTGGTCAGTTTTGGCTTGGTCTAAGTATTTGCGCCAGCATCTTTTGTCGTGCTCTTGCTGGCGCCAGTTGGAAACTCGAAGCGTTGTCAGGTTATCCAATGCCTGGTCTTTCCAACGGAGATGCGGTCTTCCTCATCTGCGTTGGCCACCGCTGGGAACCGAATCCAATACTTGTTCGCTGGAGCTTCGTCGTTCATTCTCTCGATATGACCTAATCAGCGAAGCCGCTCTTTTTTAATACGCTTGACTATATCGATATTGGCATAAAGCTCATACAGCTCGTGGTTCCATCGTATTTCCAACGTGAAGTGTGAGCGAAGTTTCTTTTTCATTTCGTTATTTTCTTTGTTTACTTTTGCTGATTCTTGCACCACAGCGCTTCTCAAACTGTTCAAACTGTTTGACGTTTAGTTTACCCTATCCTCAAACCATCATTGTAAATAGGGTTGCCATTGAGCTTTTTTTCAATTTAATTATTTAATTTTAAATTTTTATTTTTTCTTTTAAATTTTTATTTATTTATTTACTTTAACTATAAAAATGTTCTGCAAATCTCGTAACTGCACTGTTCAGGGTGGATCAGATAGGCTAGTCCATTGCTGGTTATGTGATGCATTCTTTCATATAAAGTGTGCAGCGTTGACTGCTAGAATTTTTGATGCACTTAATGAAGGTAAAGGACTTCGTTGGGCGTGCGAAAACTGCAGATCTACCGATGTAGATATTTTAAAGCTAATACGACAATCTCGTTAAGTCTTTTTAGAGGTTTCGAAGATTTATTTAAGAAGTTAAAAATTATGGATGAAGCTTCTGTTTCTCCTAAACGAAAGCGGCCATATAAGAATCTTCGAAATACTAACAACGACTTAATCTTGCTTTCACCAAATTTGAGCATAGAACATGAAGAGCAGTCAACTGAGTCTGTCAGTGATGTCAAAAATACTAATAAGACTGTCTCTTCAAATGTGCCTGCAACAGCTGATTTTATTTTACAAACAGCTGAAGCTCCTGCAGCGGCACCAACTATCGTCGTAAGTGATTCTCCAAGTCGTTCTGTTAGGAAAAAAATTTACGCCGAAGCCTGTGTTGCTCCAATTTCGGCTCCTTCGTCTTGTAGTATCGCTTCTAGTTCTACTGGTGCTATACCTAAACAGATATTAATAAAAAACAGTGACCAGCCTATATATAAGAAACTTGTTATTGTCCAGCCTGTAAGGTCTATATTGGCTCACGCTTTGCTCCTGATACATCTGAAGAAGATGTTTTACATCACATAAACTCAAAGTTGAAACTTGTTAATTAGAACAGTTCGATTCACAAATTCAAGTTTTCATAAGAGCGGTTCTCTTCTTCTTTTAGAATTAATTTACCAGATGATCTCTTTGGTAAAGTCATGGATCAACGTTTTAGGCCTGAAAATACCGTTGTTCATGAATTTATTCCTAGGTCAACACCTTAAATGTCTTTAGCTTCTTTACCTTCCCACACCACTAACTCAAAAAACTAGATTGTTGCTATCAGTTCCTAGTCGTATACCAGAATGTCCGGGGTTTAAATACCAAGTTTACAGATTTATTCCTTTTGAGCCATAATCTTCACTTTGACATTATTGCTTTCAGTGAGACTTGGATTAAACCTAATACTTTAAGTACTGAAATTCTGTCTAATACCTTTAATATATACCGTAAAGATAGAACCTCTATTGCTGGTAATTTTTGCAATGGTGGTGGCGTTTTTATTGCCGTTAAGTCTTCACATTTCTCACAAGAAATAATAATATCTGAGTCCTTAGATATTGAATTTTTCTGTGTTCTTGTGAAGTTTGGTTCTTTGAGAATTTATATAACATGCTCGTATATTCTTCCTGCTTCTTATGTCGAGGTGTATGGGAAACATCTGTTGTCGATTAGAAAAATTTGCTCACAACTTCAGCCTCATGACCACATTTTAATAACTGGTGACTTCAACCTTCCTAACGTTTCTTGGAACCGATGTGCTGAAAATTCAGCAGTATTCCTGCCATCTTCAGAACATTAATCAGTTAACTCATTTTTAAATGACCTTTCGAGTCAAGGACTTTTTCAAATCAACTATCACTTTAATAGGAATAACGGTTTGTTAGACCTTGTATATTTTGATGATAGCAATATTGTTTCAGTTAATATATCTGATCCGCTTGTATTTCCTGAGGATTCACACCATCCGACCATTGAAATCACACAGAATTTTCCTAAACAATCTATATCAAATCGTTTGAATCCTCCCACAGAGTTCAACTTTAAAAGAACAAATTATGTAATTTTAAGAAATAGTTTGTCAATTATCAACTGGTCATCACAACTTAATATCAATACTACAAGAATATTGCCACAAACCCTTGATTCTGCTGTGTTTGCCTTTAACAATACTCTTAATAATTGCTTTTTAGCTTCAGTTCATTCTATCGTAGTCGTCGAAGTGTTTAGACGTGGTTTTTCTTTGCGCTCTCACTCGCTCCAATTTTTCGTAATCTATCTATTACTTATTAAAGACTTCTTAAAATGCCGTGCGTATGCAAGCAGAAGGTTGAACGCGACCACGAAAAGATTCTGTGCGTTAATTGCAATGAATTTTTTCATTGTGTGTGCGTCAACATTAATCAAGTTGATATTGATTTCATGTTGCAAATCAATAAAAAATACATATGCGACGCGTGTCATTCGTCCCGACGCGCCTCTCTTAGGCACTCACCATCGGGTGCCGCCGCTAAGCCTGCTGCAAATTTAACTAGTGCAGAAAGTGAACCGAAGAGAATGATAGAGGTCATTGACCTTTCATCGTCATTATTGTCTAGCGCTGCTTACATGATTCATCAAGAGCATCAGCAAGCTGAACTTCTGATAAACTCTCAGCCTAATTTGGAGCTGCCAAACAACAACAACAACAGCAACAACAACAACAACGCCGTCAACATGAACTGCAATGGCAAAGAGAATACTTTGGTCGATCATCCAGAGCCTAATGCCGCCTGTATTAGCAACCCGAGATGTTTGTTTTGCTCAAAGTGTGACGCATGCTCCCTTGTTTTGGAGAATTTCAGAAACTTAATCTCAAATTTGGTGAGTGAAATGCATGAGCTGAAATCAACAATTCGCTCTAAATTAAGTTGCATTAGTGGTTCCTCTTCCTCTATCAATGATCTAATTCAAATTGATAGCGAGAACATACTAACTTCAGCAGCTTGGCCTCCCGCTGCGGACGTTAATTTGTGCCCTACACCAACAAGTTCGTCCACCTTGAAACCCAATGAGCCAGCCACTTCAAATGGGTTATCTTCTATTTTAACTCTGCCGACTGTAGCGATGGCTGATGAGCGAAATTCTGCTGCTGTAAACATGTTTGATGATCGCCGCTCTTTTGCTGATGTTGTTACCACTCCTACGCACACTGATGTACACAAACCTGTTTATGCTGCACAAGCTGTAGTGGGTGAAAGCTCTAATAGGAATTTGATGAGCAATAATAAGCCCAATAATCACTCTTTAGCTCAACGAATTGATGCTGTTGTAAGTGAGAACTCTAATAAGGGGGTTACAGTGAGTAAGAAGAAAACAAATATAAATTCTAAACCTAGCAACAACAAGCGCCTTATCGGCACTGCTCCCATGTGTGACACTCTCAAAGTGGTGCAAAATTATAAATACATTCACCTATCCAAATTCAATGTGCAGACGGAACCAGTGGCGGTTTGCAACTACATCGCGAACGCTCTCAATGTGGCGCCAGAAGTTTTTAAATGTACGAGACTTACAAAAAAAGACGTAAACCTTGAGAACCTTAAATTCGTTAATTTTAAGTTAGGTGTACCTGCACATTTGTTTGAAAAAGCGTTCGATAATTCAATTTGGCCGTTATCTTTAAAAATCTTGCGATTTATTACGGAGCCAAAAAACTTCAACAAAGGCATTGTGACCATTCCTCCACCCATTCAATCGAGGAATCAGTAAATTGCCATCCCGCTTCTCCAATTTCTAATGTCATCAATAATAAAGTTCACACTACTGCAATTGGTACCACCACTGCTGGCAACATTGTTTCTTTAATGCCATCAAACTCTTTAGTTCAGCAACAACAACAACATCAACAACAGCAACGTAGATTTTCTCTCTATTTCCACAACGCAGGTGGTTTGCGCACAAAGACAAATGTCTTGTACTCTTCCGCTGCATCGCATGATTTCGACGTTATCGCTCTCACTGAGACATGGTTAACTTCTCATTTTTTGTCGACAGAATTATTCGATTCATACTTCGAAGTTTATCGCAGAGACAGGGTCTTACATCCAGGTGTCACCAGGGGCGGTGGCGTTCTAATTGCTGTCAATTCTGCACTCAAAAGCAAACAAATTCAACTACCAAGGAATTTAGACCAGATCGAGCAAATTTGTGTTGCGGTATCATTCAGCGCGGATTGCCTCCATTCGATCACTGAAATAGTTTTTATTTTAAGCTATATTCCACCAACTAGTGACATTTCTTTATATGATGACCACTTATTTAATATTAATTTTATCGTGAATTCACTACTTCCGCACCAAACTCCTTGTATATTAGGGGATTTTAACTTGGGTAATATCGAATGGAATTTGTGCGAAAATGATCATATATTGATTCCTTTTAATTTAAGAAATGACATTGAATTGAATCTCTGCGACTCAATGTATTCTCTAGGTCTTTTCCAAATCAATTCTTTTAAAAACGATATAAATCGAATTTTAGATTTAATTTTTATGAATAATGATATTAAATATGAGTTATTTAAATGTGACATTTCCTTAACGCCCGAATCAGTTCATCACAAAGCATTAATACTATTTTTCAGTTTTTATATATTCATTAATAATCAAGAGAATGATTTAAATATCTCTTATGATTTCTATAAAGCCAATTATGAGTCTTTGAATGATTATTTTTACTCCATTGATTGGAGCTATGAAATTGGTTCAAGAGACATAAAAAGTATGTATCTTACATTTAAGAAAATTTTAGAGCAGGGACTCAATTCATATGTTCCTTTAAAAAAATCTAAAAGGACAAACAAATTGCCATGGTACAATCACAGATTGTCTCAACTTAAAAATTTAAGAAATAAAGCACACAAGAAATTCAAAAAAACAAACTTTTATGAAGATAAATCTATATTTGTCCAGCTCAGACGTGAATTTGAATTTTTGTCAAACTTTTTGTATTAAAATTATCTTAGTTTAATGGAACAAAATATAAAATACAACCCTAAATCTTTTTGGACTTTTTATAATTCTAAGCGTAAATGCTCTGGATTTCCTAAATCCATGGAATTCAGAGGAGTTAAAGCGAACAATAATGAAGAAATCTGCGAGTTATTTGCACAATATTTCGGATCAGTCTTTGATAACACTAGCCAGACTTCTGGTCCAAATGACTTTAAGTTTGTTTTTGAAATTTTTAATATTGGAACTTTACAGTTTTCTGAAAATGAAGTGTTTAAAGTGCTTCAAAGTATTGACTGTTCTAAGGGTGGTGGGTATGATTTATTGCCACCAATTTTCTTAAAATCTTGCGCATATTCCCTTTGCACTGCTCTATCTTTAATTTTTAATAAGTCTCTCTTGAGCGGAATCTTTTTAGATGAATGGAAGTTAGCATATATTTCCCCAATTTTCAAATCTGGACAGAAGTATCTCATTGAAAACTACAGACCAATTGTTAAGCTTTCAGTTATACCGAAACTGTTGGATAAATTAGTTGCCGAAAAATTGTTTTCCGAAGTGCGGAATTATATCTCGACTCTTCAGCATGGATTTTTCGCTGGCAGATCCACTAGCACAAATTTAGCTTTTTTTTCAAATTTTTGCATGAGTGCCATAGAAAAGGGCTTCCAAGTTGATGTGTTACACACAGATTTTGTTAAAGCTTTTGATAGCTTAAGCCACAAGTTATTAATTACCAAATTAGGTAAGCTAGGTTTTCACTCCAACTTTTTAAAATGGATGAACTCGTACCTTATAAACAGAAAATTATTCATAAAAATTGGAAAAAATTACTCTTCTATGGTTCAAGTTACCTCAGGTGTTCCCCAGGGAAGCCACTTAGGTCCACTTTTGTTTATTTTATATATAAATGATTTACCTAATATTGTTAAATTCTGTCAAACTTTGATGTACGCTGACGACATGAAAATGTTCTCAGTTATTAAAAATTCCTCTGACTGCTTGAATTTTCAAGCCGATATTAACGCTATTTTGCTTTGGTGTGAGGTGAACGGCTTAAAATTAAATTTTTCAAAGTGCCATATTTTAACATTTTATCGAAAAAAGGTTTGCATTATGCACCAATATTCATACAGTGCCAACAATTTTTTCAAAAGGCCAACAACCGTAAAAGATCTTGGCATTTATTTTGATCCTAATTTCTCCTTTAAAACTCATCGAGACTACGTCATTTCGAGGGCAAACTCTCAACTAGGTTTTGTAAAAAGAAACTCCAAAGAGTTTTCTGATCCACACACAGTTAAATCAATTTTTATGAGCTTGGTTAGGTCCCTTTTGGAATATTCCAGTGTTATTTGGAGCCCCTCATATGCAGTTGATGTTAACAGAGTCGAAAAAGTGCAAAAAAGGTTTTCTCGCTTTGCTTTACGTAACATGTACACATATCAGGACATGCCTTCATATATAGTTCGTTGCAAACTTCTTGGAATTCAAAGTCTGGAGCAAAGAAGAAAGCATTTTTCAATATTATTCATCAAAGACATTTTAGATGGCAAGATCCAATGTCCAGAATTGCTGGAACTTATCCATTTGTATGCGCCAATAAGAGGCCTTAGGGAAAGACCGCTATTTTATATTTTTCCCCATAAAACTAACTTAAGTCAAAATGAGGTTATCTCTAAATGTTTAAGTTTATGTAATTCTGTCGCTAGTCATGTGGACTTCAGTATGAATAGAGAATTATTTAAGAAAATATTAGTTGAAATGTTATCTTTATATAAGATTATTAGTATAAGTTACTGTATTATATCTGGGGTAGTTGCCCAGTAGATGAAATAAATAAATAAATAAATAAGTTCCTCAGAGAAAAGCCTCTCTAATATCTGGTCCCACTTGGTATACCAAAGAACTGAAAAATCTGAGAAACTTAAAATCAAAATATTATAAAAAATATTTATAATCTCATAATATTTGTGATTTTGCTTCTTATACCTCAACTAAATATAAGTTCCGTCAATTATGTAGGCAATCTTATAGCATATATTTAACAAAAGTCAAATTAAACATCAAGTCTGATGCAAAATCATTTTGGAACTTTGTTAAAACTAAACGTAAGATAAATTCATATCCATCTTTTATGAAATATAAAACATTTGAGTTGGATTTTGATATTACTATATGTAACCTTTTTGCAGATTTTTTTAAGACTACCTTTTCATCTTCTTCTTACGATAGTTTAAGTTATTCTTTAAATCTGCAACCTGGCGATATTTGTTCTCCAGTAATTGATATTAACACTGTTTCAACCTACTTGAAAAATCTTAAGACATCTTATAAAAGCGGTCCTGACAATATACCTTCTTGTATATTGAAATATTGCTGTGAAGAACTTGTAGTTCCAATTACTATGCTTTTTACTGCATCGTTGCCATCTTGCTATTTTCCAGTGGCATGGAAATCTTCTTTTATTATTCCGTTGCATAAATCTGGCAAAAGGTCTTTGATCTATCGGGAAATTGCAAAGCTCAGCGCCCTTCCTAAACTTTTTAAGGCTATTGTTATCTCACAATTATCACATAGCGTTAAATCTTTAATATCTCCATTTTAACATGGATTCTTATCTGAAAAATCTACTGTCACTAATCTTCTAGAATTTATATCTAAAACTATTGAGAATTTTGGAAAAGGTCTACAAACAGATGTTATTTATACAGACTTTAGTAAAGCCTTTGGTGTTGTAAATCATAAGCTTTTAGTTATAAAACTGTCACTTCTTGGTTTTCCAACGCATTTGGTGCAGTGGATTGAATCATATTTATTTAATAGAACACAAAGCGTTATATTTAACCTCGTAAATTCTGATGAGTTTCTTGTTACTTCTGGTGTACCTCAAGGAAGTCATCTTGGTCCTTTATTGTTTTTACTTTATGTTAATGAACTTCCATCTGTAGTAAAGCATAGCAATATCTTGCTATATGCTGATGATGTTAAACTTTTTCTGTCATACAAAGATGTGCAAGACTCTTTATTGCTACAAACTGATCTTGACCATCTTTGTAACTGGTGCGAAATTAATTGCATGAAGCTCAACTTGGGGAAGTGCAAACAAATGACTTTTTCTCGAAGACAACCTTCTCGAACTAATTACAATATAGGTGACTATACCCTTGAGTTTTTAGAGGTTTTCGATGATCTCGGAGTAACTATGGACACCAAACTTCGCTTTCACATTCACATTAATAAAGCAATCAGCAGAGCTAATAGTACTCTAGGATTTATTAAACGATGGTCCAAAGAGTTTAATGATCCTTTTATAACTAAAACCTTATTCACATCGCTAGTAAGGCCCATTCTAGAATACGCGTCAATTGTTTGGTGCCCTCGTTATGGGTGTTACATTGACGATATAGAATCTGTTCAAAAGCAATTTCTTCTGTTCTGCTTGCGTGATCTATATTTTAATTCAAACTTAATTTACCTTCTTATGAATATCGATTACAGCTAATTAATCTGCCTTCTTTAAAAAAAAACTATGCTAAATGTTAGTTGGATTTTAAAACTCTTACATGGATATGTCGATAGTCCATATTTACTGAGTAAAATTTACTTCAATGTTCCTCTTCGACCTAGAAGATCTTTTGAGCTACTTTTTATGAACTTTTGTAGAACTAATTACTTACAAAATGAACCACTAAGATGCGCTTGCGGTGATTTTAACTCCGTTTCAGATGTTAAAACATTAAATGAATCCATGTACTCAATTAAACATAAAATTTAAGATTATCTGCAGTATCGCCGCTGAGTCTGTACTAACACAATTTTCGCTTGGTGATGGATACAAAACTAAATATAATCTGAATGGACCTGAACCTGTTTGGACCTCCTCACTTAATCTAATCGAACATGCTTGGTGAATGTCAACTCATCTTTGGGCCGTTCCATGCTGGATGTATATTTTTTCTTCAACCATGCTAGAACGATTTGTATTGTATATATAATAATATAACTGGCCAATGACACCTTGTTGTCTTAGTGCCTGCGTTTGCAACCATTTCTTGTTATAGAATGAAATTGGTGTGGTGTATTTGACCTAGTTTGTCGAAATACCACCTTGCTTAGAAGAACGATTTATATTATATATATATATATATATAATAGGGCGGGTCGATTTAAAAATCGCTCAATGCTCTGTGAAAATCGTATTTAGAGTGTTCCAATCGAGTCCAAATGTATGACCGACCCCCACTAACTTTGGAGGCCCGACCCACCCATGCCACACCCCCTGGAACCCCCTGTGGGGTTCCCCATACAAAAATTTCAAAAAATCACCATTTTTGGCCTTTACATGAAAAAATCAGCGAAATGGCTATGTTTTTTCTTTATTTTTATTCATTTATTTATAATAATATTTATTATTTATTTATAATAATATCTATTTTTTCCCTTTTGAAATTTATTTAGTCAGAACATATGTAAATGAAAAAATTAATTTATGTTAGTTATAGAAAAGAAACTAAAAAAATTATTGTTTGAAGTCTTTTTTACTTTCAAGTCTGGGCAATTTCGCACGGCTCTCTAATGTAGTAGCCATAACAGCCTCTACATTTCCGGTATAACCCGTTTGGAAACGCTAGCTAGCAATTGAAGATGTCGTTCCGTTCCTTGTATGTGTGATGGAATTTTTGGATCATTAAACGGTGGATCATCTTGATTTAAATATTCTTTCAATGTATCGTCCGGAATAGAGGTGGGTAATGGCACAATTTTTGGAGTGTTGACATACTAGCACATGTGCACCCATGTGTGTCAACACTCTGTGTTAGCACAATTGTGCCAAGACACATTTAAAAAATTCCTTTAATAACGCCGTTCAAAATATCAATACAATAAAAAGTGCTAACAACCATCGCTACTGATTTGTGAGATGAGTTTATTTGTTAGTAAATTGCTAGATAATAGTACACTAAAAAGTGTCAAAAATAGATTTATGAAATTTAATGTAAATTAATTTTTGTTATATTGTATCTTAAGATATCAATTTATTGATATCTATAAATATGCATGCAATCTATACATATAACAATATGCAGAAATTTAAGAAAATATTTCTTACTCATAGAGTCGTATAGCAACACAATCAGCAATGTATTGCACTGCACAATAATGTGCTAGCGAAGTTGATAAGCACAGTAGTGTGTTATATATCCCTACAGAACACAAAAGTGCTTTAACACAGTGTGTCTTGTTGTGTGTGCGTCTAAGCGCTGCTTTCATTTTGTGTGCTACTGTGCCACTGTGTGTGTTAACATAGTGTGCTAGCACACATGGCACACAACTTAGCGTCAACACAGTGTCGAAGCACAGCACAGTGTTACACACCTCTCATACGGAATTCTTCGCGTGAATGGTGGTTCAAATACGTTATTTATGTCATTCATATTGATCATTTCCGTGTAACTTGTACCGTAGTGAAGATAGCAACGCACGCCCATCCACACGTTTCGAAGTTCGAAAACATTTAACCAAAAATTCACCACACACAACATTTTGACCATAAACGAAAGTGGTCAAATGCTAAACTAAATATTATGCGTCTGCTTGTCGATGCAGTCATTTTCATATTTAAGTACACAATTAGCACAGGCAAAAAATTTCTATTCCGTGGCTCAGTTGGTTAAGCAGTTGATTTTATCGATTTGATTTGATTTGATGAATGGAGTGGCCCTGGTTCGATCCTCAGCAAAACCGTATTATTTTTTTTTGTTATTTTTATATAATTATCTTATATTATTGATTATTTAATTAATGAAAAAATTCAATTGAGCAACATTTTTTTTTTGTCACATCCTAGTATCGAACCGCGGACTGCGGTAACCATCGCATTAGAGTCGCGAGTTTTAACCCGGGCTAATCTATTGCTTTTTCTGTTGTTAACAATTGTGCAGTGTTCTACGTGCTATGATTTCGAAAGTAAACCTTAAATAATAATAAACCTTCAGGAATTATATATTTATAAAAAAATATGTGTATATAACTTTTATGGGTTTGCTTTATAAATTTTACAGTTTTAAAATTAAACTTTAAGTCTAAATAATAACCCTTTTGGCCTTAAATGTCGCAAGTCGCAAGAAGTTTAGTGGGTTTATTATTTAAACCCTTAAGTTTTAAATTTGCAAAAATAAACTTCGGTTTTAATAATCCACTGTTTGGTTTAAATTTTACAAAACATAACTTCTTAGATTAATTTTTAACACTTGATAATTTTAAAAAATAAACTTTCGGCTTAAATAATAAACTTTCTGAGCTTAATTTTCACAATACAAACATTTTTAAACTTTTTGGGTTTACTTTTTGAAACCCAAACATTTAAATTCGTTAATTTTTCGAATGTAAGACTGGAAAATTTTTAAAAATAAACTTTAAGGTTTGAAAAACGAGTCATAAATTCAAAGAGAGTTTTAAGGGTTTTAAATTTAAACTCAAATTTTCGCCTGTATAGATGCTGGAAATGTGTGGCTTGTCGTTTGTGGCTAGGTTTTTGTGGCTAGGCTTTTGGCTGGGCTTGCGTTGGTAGGTTTTTGTGGGTAGGCTTACGTTCCTAAGTCTTAGTTTCTGGAATTGTGCAGTTAGTCTTTTGTGGCCAGGCTTTTGTGGCTAGACACTTGTGGCTAGGCTTACGTTGCAAGGGTTCTGTAGCTAGGCTTATGTTATTAAGTCGTCTTACTTTCTGGAATTGTATGGCTAGGGTTTTGTGGCTAGGCTTTTGTGGGTAGGCTTTTGTGGCTAGGGTTTTGTGGCTAGACTTTTGTGGCTAGACACTTGTGGCTACACTTACATTATGTTATTACGTTACGTTGTTATGTTGCTTGGGTTCTGTAGCGAGGTTTTTGTTATTAAGTCATATTTTCTAAAATTGTGTTGCTAGACTTTTGTGACTACACTGAAAAAAACACACACCTTGCTCCGGTAAAAAATTTCTCTATTTTTGATAATAGCAATTTTCTCTTTTTCAAATAAAATTTTCTTCAATTAGAATAAATTTTCACATTTTCGAAGAAATATTTCTTTACTTCTAGGAAATGGAAATATTTAAATGTCTCTAATAATGATAAGTATTTTTCTCGCACAAAAAATTTCTCATTTATAGAGAAATTTTATTGAAAATGAAAAACTTTTCTTATATTTTGATAAAAAGTTCACTATGAGAAGTATTTTCTTCAATAAAAACAAATATTTTCTCAAAAAAAAAAATATTTTTCTCTAAAAATTATATATTTTTCTATTTCATGGTAAATTTTTATCATTTTTAGAGAATTTATAGCATTCTCTGGAGCAAAGTCTATACCATTTTTCTCTAAATATGATGCCTTTTTTATCATATTCCGAGACACTTTTTTCTGAGTGTAGGCTTACGTTGCTAGGTCTTAGTTGCTGGAATTGTGTGTCTTTTTGTGACTTGGCATACGTTTATTTACAATTCTCAACTTTTGGGTTGTATGGGAGGTAGGCGTGTCTGTGGGACTACTAATTTTGTTTTTGCTTTGCATATTACAAAGTAATAATCTTGATTATTTTGATGCGAAAGGAACTTAACTATTATTACTCATATTTATACTTTTCAAAAAGTTTTTCGTACGAAAGTACCATCTTTAAATATTTGTGGTCAATATTCTTATCAACGTTTGTTTTATAAAATTGAATTCACGGTTATTTGTTAGAATAGTTAATTAATTAATTTTAAATGCTCTTAAATACCTGCATATTTGTTTAAAATATTTGTTTAACTATTTTGCTATGATATGAGTTTGATTTGTTTTTCAATACTTTAACACTGGATTGAACGTGGTGAGTTCAAAATCGTTGCTGAACTTTATAAGATGAGCAAGAAAAGTGTTGAAATATTTTCCAAAAGCAATACCTATGTACTAAAATATTGCAAAATATTTTAGTGAGTAAAAAGTTTTAAAATTATTTGGTGAAATTGTTCTTGATTTTTTTGCATATTTTTTTTTTATTTTATTTAACAATTTTAAGTGCTGTAAAGCAATGAATAAAAACGTAAGCATTAAGAGTGTGCAGCAGCGCTTGCATACCGATTATACACAAGTTAAAAGAAATAATTGCAAACATTAGCTTCAGCAAGCAGTGTGTTCGAAATTGCTGTGTTGCATTGTGGTGAATTTAAAAACTGTGGCTGAGTTCGAAAAAATCCCCAATGGGTGAAGATAGCGTCGGATTTTTCAGCCACACTTTCGAATTCGAATATGCATGCGTTGCTATCTTCCCTCCGGTGTAACTTGTGCAATTAAACTTTGCATCTGGTTTTTTATAAGCTCTAAGTTGCGTTGGGTCGTCAACATCTGTTCGATAGCGTAGAATTATGTGGGGAGCACAGTCGCGCTTTTCTTTGCTATCATCAAACAACATTGATAACAAGATATTTTCCGAATGCGCATAGTATGAATTATCTGTAATTACTTGATTGACAATTTTGCGTAACCGAGGTTCTAGAAATCGTGACCAACTAATGAAGTTGAAAAATAATGCACTGCCGTACACGACAGAGCTGTTATACTTGATATTGAAGTTCATTGGCACATAACATTTAATTATAAATTCAACCAGAATTCTTAAATTTGCATCTGGATTTTCCGTTGTCACATATAATCGTAATAATCTAGCGGCCTTGGTGAGCCACCGAGAATGTACAATTTTCCCTGGTTTGATGTTAGCCAGATCCACCGAAACCACGCCGCTAGAAATTGCATGGGCCATGTCGTATAAGTACTTCGAATCGGTGGAAAATTCAATTTTTTTCTGGAGCGGGGGCATATTATGCAACTCAATTTTCTGGAAGCCGTCTACCACCTGAAAATGTATAATAATAAGAGGATGGTGGATTCATTGTAAACTTTTTTGATTTGGAATGGTCAACTTCACTTATTATTTTTTTTTTTAAATATTTTTTTATTTGAAATTAGCACTTCACACTTTGAGTTCTTCACAACGACTGAATGCATACACAAAAACTGTTGCGTTATATATGGTCTACGAGTCGAGGTAATAAGAATGAAATGGTAATTTCAATTCTACCTGTTCTGTCTTGTGGTGGCTTAAAAACGCACACAAGTAGTTTTAGGATCTGCAATTGTGTCGCGGTGATACCTTAATTTTTTAAAAGGGTTGCGTTGCATTCCAGTGATACCTTAATTGTTAAAATGGTTGCATAAACGCGCATTTCTTAAGAAGGTGCCATAAAATACCCACAAAAAGGGTTGTAAAAACAACCTTCATTTCTAAAGTAGGTGCTATAGATGTGGTGCCTTAAAACCGCACACAAGCAATTTTCCGATTTGCAATTGTGTCACAGTGATACCTTCATTTTTTAAAAGGGTTGAATAAATTTCTAAAGAGAAAAAACTCCAAAAAGAAAAAAACATAGGCATTTCGCTGATTTTTCCATGTAAAGTGCCAAAACTGGCGTTTTTTTTAAATGTTTGTATGGGGAACCCCCAGGGGGTTCCAGGGGGTGTACCACTGGCATGGATGGGTCGGGCCTCCAAAGTTAGTGGGGGTCGGTCAAACATTTGGACTCGATTGGAGCATTCTAAATGGGTCAAAGTGGGATTTTTCAACATTTGCCCCTACCCAAAAGTTCGACCCAAATTGGGGGACATCAGAATTCGTTTTAGAGGTATGGTTCCTTCGGCAAAGTTTCTTATTTTGATCCCTAGAATACGATTTTCATAGAGCAATGGGCGATTTTTTTGCCTCCCCACAAATCGACCCGGCCTAATATATAACCTTGTTTGCCTTGTTACCACAATGTTCTTTGCTGTGTAATATTCTTATAATATCTTATAATTTATATGTACCTACATATTTTAACGTAAATTTTAAATTGTATGTATAATTTCAATTGTATTTATATAAATGTTTAAATTTTGTATAATGCTAAAAAGCCTAACAAGGCTTAGCAAATAAATAAATAATAATAATAATAATAATAGTATTCGGTACTCGCCATTGACGCAGATTGGACCATAGATCTTGCGAAGGATTTTTCTCTCGAACGCTCCCAAAGTCCTTTCATCAGAGCTGCTCAACGTCCAGGTTTGTGATGCGTATAGTAGGATGGGCAAGATTATTGACTTATAGAGCGTTTGTTTTGTTCGTCGAGAGAGAGCCTTGCTTCTCAATTGCCTACTGAGCCCAAAGTTACTACTGTTGGCAAGAGTTATCCTTCGTTTAATCTCAATACTGATATCGTTGGAGGAGTTAATACTGGATCCCAGGTAAACAAGGTCCTTCACTAACTCAAAGGAGGTGTTGTCAACAGTGACGTGGTTTCCAAGACGCTGGGACTGTTTGTTTTTGACACAAGATACTTCGTTTTATCTCCGTTCACTGCAAGACCCATTCGACTCGACTCTTTTTCTAGCCTGGAGAATGCTGCACTGATTTCGAGCGTATTTTGGCTAATGATGTCAATACCGTCAGCATACGCCAGCAGCATAACACTCTTATAGAAAATTGTGCCGCTGCGTCTCAGGTCAGCAGCTTGGATGATCTTCTCCATGACTGTATTAAAAAATTCGCACGATAAGGAATCACCTTGTCTGAAACCTCGCTTGGTATCGAACGGAAGGGAAAGGTCCTTCCCGATTTTCACTGCACTGCTGGTGTTGTTCAGTGTCATCCTGCAAAGACGTTTTAGCTTCGCAGAAACCAAATTCAGACCTGATGGAGTATAGGTGACTCCTTATTGGACTGTCGAAGGCGGCTTTGAAATCGACAAAAAGATGGCGTGTGTCAATTTGTTTTTCGAAGGTCTTTTCCAAGATTTGTCGGAGCGTGAAGATCTGGTCGATGGTGGACTTTCCAGGTCTGAAGCCACACTGATAAGGTCCAATCAGTTGCTTGATAATGGGCTTCAGTCTTTCACACAATAAGCTCGAAAGGACCATATATGCGATATTAAGAAGGCTAATCCCACGGTAGTTGGCGCAAATGGTGGGATCGCCTTTCTTGTGGATTGGGCAGAGAACACTGAGGTTCCAATTATCTGGAATGCATTCTTCAGACCATATTCTGCATATAAATCTGTGAATGCATTTAAACAGAGCTTCGCCAACGGTCTTAAGCCGAGCTATAGCTGTTAAGACCTCGTTATAGTCGGGCAGCGAAACTTCAGCGCCGTCATCCATAATTGGAGTTTCCGTGATATCATCTCCACTGGCGGGATTGTTGTCAGTGTCGCCATTTAGAAGACTAGAGAAGTGTTCCCTCCATAACAACAGTGTACTCTGGATATCTGTCACTAGATTCCCATTCTCATCCTTGCAGGAAGAGGCTCCGGTCTTAAAACCATCGGCCAGGCGTCTTATTTTTTTGAAATTTTTTAAGTCTTATTCCTGTCGCCATGCATCTCAATTTTGCTCGCACTCACGCATTTCCGCCTCTCGTTTTTCGCCTGAAAATGCGTCTCTTTTCCCTCCTCTTCTCTTGGTATCGCTCCATAACAGCACGCATTACAACCGACTGCAGGGTGGCCTTGTAGGCGATGTCCTTCTCTGCAGTGGTGTCACGACACTCCTGGTCGTGCCCCTGGTTTCGGCGAGGGCGGTGGTAGCCTATCACCTCTTCGGCAGCCGCACGCAGAGTGGGATATGTGCGTTCACTGTCCGCATATATCGTCGATCGGAGGAGTGCTTTCTTGAAGCAGGAGTGAGAGTTGAGTAGCGCAGGCTTCGGCCTTCATAGCTGCGCACAGACGTGTGCAGATCTTGGTTGCGACAAGATAATGATCCGAGTCTATGTTAGCACCACGGATCGTGCGTACGTCTAGTACACTGGAAGAGTGCCTTTCGTCAATCAAAACGTGATCAATTTGGTTGCATGTTTTTTGATCAAGGGACAGCTAGGTGACCTTATGAATATTGAGATGCTTGAATCTAGTGCTACTAACGACCATGTTTCGTGCTGCGGCGAAGTCAATCCACCTCTATCCGTTATCGGATGTATTGTCGTGGAGGCTGAACTTTCCGACTGTTGGACCAAATGTGTTTTTCTTACCCACCCTGGTGTTGAAGTCACCAAGCACGATTTTTATGTAATAACGGGGCAGCGCTCGTAAAATTTTCTTTTGTCTCGTCATCTTTTGCTTCTATCGCACATATTAAGCTAATGTTAAAAAATTAAGCCTTGAAACGGATTATGGAAAGTCCTTCGGTCACAGGAGTGAATCGCAGGACATGATGCCGTATTCTCTTGTCAACTACAAATCCCCATCCAAACTCGTGCTTCTCCGCATGGCGACTGTAGTAGATATACAGGATGCTTGCCGTAAGCAACCCTGACCCTTCCATCGCATTTTTTGGATTGCAGTGATATCAGTATAATATCCTTCCAAGATATCAATCAGTTGGATAGAGGCACCATCTCAATTTAGGATCCGGACATTCCAGGTGCATATCCGTATATCATTATCAGTTTTCCTTTTGCGGTAGTCGTCATCAGATTTGGGGATCATTCTTTTATTTTTCTTGAACTTTTCATTGAAATAATTTTATTACGTGGTGGGCTTCAAACCCAACGCACAACCTTTGCTTGATGGCCAAAGAAAGCCCGCCGCTCAGATTCGCCGCCAAGGTCTATCGGGCGATAGTTTTTTGACGTTTCCAGGAGACACCACGCGGAGGTTTGAGTCGACTTGAGACGATTTCGACAAGGATAATGCTTGCCTCGCCAAATTGAGGCAGTCAGACACGTTGCCATGTGAAGATCGCCCCCTTATCTCCCTTTTATAATAACTTATGTTTTAATATTAAAAAAAAATTATCATAGTTTTGTTTTTATTTATAAGGATTAATGGATTAAATAAAGTATAAGGTAGTAGATTGAGTTTTGAATTTTTAATTCTATTAATATTAGGATCTAAAAAAATTATTTTTAATCAAATTACATTGTTATGGTTGAGGGAATTCAAAAGCAACAAAACCAAGCATATTAAATTTAGATAACTAGAAATAAAAAAAATTCATCTAATAAATAAACAATATTTTATACTCACTTTAGTAAAAAGTAAGTTTTAAAAGAGCAAAAAAAATATTTTATGCAAAGGAAACCAAAACCTTTAGTTATTTATTTTCAAGATACTTTAGAAAAGCGTAAAAAGGAATAGTTGGCAACTCTTCAAATCTGAAGTTTAACTTTTGTGTAAGATTTCAATATTTTTGTTTTGATCAATCATTTTTCTCAATTCATATTCCATGAATGCTTAATAGAAACAAAATTGATATACTTAACTGTCAAAGATTGTTACATTTGTACATACAATTATACTTGATATCTTTTTGTAAGTCGAGAGCGACTTTTTAACGCTCTCATCATTGGGGTGAATATAAAAATGTCACTTTATATTTATGTACGTTTGTAACAATTAACAAAAAAAAACAAATCATTTTGACGTTAAGTTGAAGTTATATGTATGAAAGCTTACAAGAAAACTGGGAGTGTGAAATCTCATGAATACGTATAGCCCGTACTATACGCATGCACGACTTACATTCTAAAACAGTGCGGATTAACCGGAAAAGATAGAATGCACCTACGTACTAAAACACACAACCAGTTGGCGAAGTATGAATTTCCACTAAGCACATTAATTGGCTTTTCAGCGGAACTTAAAAATTTTATACAAAAACACGAATTTATTAAGAATTTATGAATTTGAAAAAGTAAAAAACATCAAATAAGTAGTAAACGTTACAAAAACTCGAAAACAAAGAGACCAAAGTAACTATAAATAATATGAATATTAGTAAGTTTGCGGCAACTATCCAACCTAAGATCCTACGTGGAAAAGAGAGTAAACTCTTAAACACCAAACCAATTCCAATTATAACGGAGATATATACGTGTAAATATGTACAAACATATGTGTGTATATATATATACGGGTCACTATGTAACTTTGGAACACCGTGCTAATGTTATTAATTGAATATGTATTTGGGTCAACGCAGGCATAAACTTGCATGGAAAAGAGATAAACTCTTGCGCACCAAACTAAGTAACTAATAAGTCAACTGAATAAGAAAAATTTTAAAATTTTTTGATTAAAAACAATTTTTGGTGACCGTGGCATGCAGGTTAAGTGTGTGGCTTAGCATGCTCGGAGCCCGGGTTCGATCCCCAGCCGCGGCGAAAAGTTTTTTTCAATAAAAAATTTTTCTGATCGGTCACCACCTCTCTGCAGACAATGGCAAACCTCAGTGAGTAAATAATGCCATGTAAAGCTTCTTGAGAACATGAACTCTAGCCGTTTGGAGTCGGCATAAAACATGTAGGTCCAGTTCTCGGTCAATTGTGTGCAAACTTTTAATAACACACACAACTTAATTGATCATAAGAAGCTCGGTTAAAGTCCTTTCAAGGGCTGAAATGGCCAATTTGTTTTTTGTTTTTTTTTTGTTTGATTAAAAACAAACAAGTTAAAGCATACATATCGTATTCGATGGTGTTTACTTCATCAAACGCAATATTATAAAGGAAAAACAACTGAAACGGTCTCGAATATATGGAATAACTTCAGCCAACATTTTAACAGAATATAACAATATTAAGCTGGAAGTTCATTCGATGCATTTGCGTTTTTCATCCGTTTACTCGCTAGAGCAATTTACGCAAGAAAATGAGGGTAGAGTTCAATAACTGCGTTTTACGTTCAGGGCAAGCAAGGGCTGCAACATTATAAAACATTTTGTATGTTCTTAGCGTCATAGTTGTTAATAATTTTTATCATTTTTACACAAAAATACTCAAAATGTTTTCATTTATAATAATAAAAACTTAAATTCTACGCATTAAACAAGTCCTGTTAACAAATTACCAACAAAAAAATCTAAGACATTTGAAATGTTTAAGATCTATGTGCAAGAGCCATCCCTGAAAGTAATTGCTTCTGACTCGTTCCTTTACTTTCTTCTCGCTTTTCGTTATAAGTAACGAACTGTCAAAAAACGCAATTTACGCAAGAAAAGTTGAAATATTTTCAACTTTCTTGCGTAACTAGCGTTTTGCCTGCGTAACGTTCACCACCATTGAACTCGCTCCCATAAGCTTTCACATACTTCTATTTTGTAACGCCAGCGAGTAAACGGATGAAAAACGCAAATGCATCGAATGAACTTCCAGCTTTAGTTAAGGCATATAATACTAATTGTTCGGGTGTGGTGAACGCGGGTGGTTCGGGTGGCGGAAAAGAATGAGTAAATTAGTTTGAGTTTTAATAATAAAATTTTATTTTATTTTACCTTTGGGTGTAGGCTTTTTTTTTTGTTGTTTTTGTATAATGTTTTGAACAATGTGTGTTTATTGTATTTTTAATATTGAAATGTGTCCAACATGTGTAGTTGTTTGATTTAATTATTACTCCACAAACTATAAAAAATAAAATACATTTTTAATTTGCTTCACTTCTTTTGGCACTTGTTGTTTGTCATAGAAGTATATAACACCCACACATATACACACATATAGTGCTCTCTCAACGGCGGTGCCAGATTGAGCGAAGCAAAAGTGTGCTATCCGATCGGCAAATTTGTGGGTTTTTTGTGGGATTACATAATTTTATCCCAGTATTTGAAAAAATCAAATTTTGTTGCAAATTATTAACCCTTGCGGTCCCACTTAACCCTTGGGACTCATTAACCCGTTTTTACACATTTTTTGCAATTTTTATAAGAAATATCAATCGATTAACCCTATCTCGTAATTTAACCCAAAAACATCTCGAAAAATTCTTGAAAAAATTATTTTCTCGATAACTGTCTTCGAGAATTTATCGTTATTTGTATTTTTATACAATAAAATACCCAGAAATAATTTTGGTCGACTATTTTAAACAATTTTACGACAGCTTAGATGTTTTCAATTGTGGAACCCAATTTTTTTCGAATTTGGAGTACTTTTTTTAAATCGAAAATTTTATTTTACTTCGAAAATTCTCAAGTGAGGTAAAATCATTAACCCTTGGTGCCCTGATCAACCCATTCAGCGCATCCAAACCCACCCACCCATTTGAAGATTTTACAGAGTTTTTTTTAAGTTTTGAATACATTTTTTTTCTGAACCAGATACTCAATTTAAATTCAACACTTTCCATTCCGATTGATAAATTACCCAACCCAACCCAACCCTCTTCATATAAACAACTGATTTAACATGTCTCTCAAGACATTTGTTCATTTTCAAATGATATTGTTGAGCTTGAGTTAGCACATAGCGAAACTCAACTCATAGACCAAAGTCAGCACGTTTTGGAAGTGCAAAGAAAACAGCTGCACTACCTTTTCGAAAAATTTCAAGCGGTCTATGAGGATCTTTGAGAAAAACCGACACTGAACCCTTGGATAAGGAAAAGCTCAAGGAGAGATACGTGCGCTGTAGTGCTTCAATGAGAGAGCAGATTGAAGCGATGAAGGCACCCACGATGGAACCCAAACCATCACCTTCAGCAGTTAACCCAGCAGTGGAACATCATCCAATGATCCATCTCCCACCCTGTTATACGGACATTTTCCATGGGGATTATGTCACGTGGCCCACATTCAGAGATTTTTTCACGGCCCTCTACGTAAAAAACTCCCGCATAAGTAACGTGGAAAACCTTTCCACTTACTTCAAAAAACCCGCGGTGAAGCCCGAGAAATAGTAAAGAATGCGCCTTTAACTAATGAGGGATTTTTTATGGCATGGGGAAATCTCATTGATCAGTATGAGAATAAGCGAATGCAAATAAATGCTCAACTGAAAACCCTACTCAATTTGCCACAGATCCATATAGAGACAGGGAGCTCTATTTAAAAGTTACAGAGGACAATAAATAACTCTGTCTTCACCCTACAAACTCTTGGCATTGATACAGATAGTTGGGATCCTATTTTAGTGTATCTCTGTTCTACAAAATTACCCAAAAACACGTTAGAAGACTTTGAAAAGTGTTTAACAGATAACTCTACTATCCCTGAGTGGAAAGTTTTAGATAATTTTTTAACCCACAAACTTAAAACTCTAGAATCTATTGGCGATATAAAGGCTTCCTCTTCTGCTTCATTTGCAAGGCCAAGTCAACAGAATTATTTCTCTCATCATGGACCCAACAAGTGGGGAGAAAAAAAAGTAAATTCATATCATATGAATGTTGCTTCAAACCCTACCCCAAAATCAACCCAACAATTTGTAGCTAAACAAATTAAAAATGAACTTAAGCCATCGATTCCCAGCACCCAATGGGAAGTTGATGGTACTATTTGCAGACTTTGCAATAGCAATCACCCTCTTCGTGTGTGCCCAGGCTTCATATCCATGAAAATAGATGAAAGGATAGCGATAGTGAAGCGTGTTGGATGTTGCTTCAATTGTCTAGCTGTTTCACATGGAATTAAGGATACAGCTGCAGAATATGCAAGAAGAGGCACCATTCCTCATTACATAAGAGTGCATACGATGTGAACCCAATCCCAAGCACAAGCGCAGGAAGCAGCTCAACAAGCAAGTTCTACACGGCAGGCATTCACGACCCAAATACAGTCCACTAACCCTACACACACCCAAGAGCTCGAAACCCAAATAGTGAATTCTCACTTTGCGGCCAGCAGAAAAGAAATCCTCCTAGGAGCAGCGATGGTCAACGTGGAACACGAAGGTTCTATATACGACGCACGCGCTCTCATCGACTCAGGATCAGAGGCAACATTTCTTACGGAGCAGCTTAGAAAGCGTATTGGCTTACCCACAAAAACTGTAGGCGCTCAAGTCACTGGTCTCAACCAGACAGTGTCAGCAAACCCAACAAGAGCCTGCACAATAATAATACGCTCTTCTAAAAACCCTCAATTTAGAGTAGAAACCCAAGCTCTAGTATTGAAAACCCTCAAAAGCGATTTGCCCACACACACTATAGATGCAAAGCTTGCTGAAACCCTGGCTGGCCTTCAAATGGCAGATACACAATTTTATGAATCTCGACCCGTAGATATCATAATTGGTTGCGACATTTACCCAAAACTCATGTGCGGTGGTGTAAAAAGAAATATTTGCGGATCACTCTTGGCGCAAGAATCCGAATTTGGTTGGATTCTCTCTGGACCTCTTCCTCATGAACCACAGTCAACACCCAGCATCATTGTTGCATGCTACAACAAAGTCGACCCAGATGGCTTTTTGACTCGGTTTTGGGAAGTAGAAGAAGTTCCAAAAACATCTTCACTCTCAGCTGAAGATAAGCAATGTGAAGAATTTTACAAAAACACAACACGCCACAACTCTAATGGGCGTTATGTAGTAAAATTAACCTTCAAGAACCCTAACTCATTGGAACTTGGAAACTCAAGACCCATCGCTCTGGCGCAATATTTACGCAATGAAAAGTCATTACACAAAAAACCTGAACTCAAGGTAGAGTATGATCGAGTCATGTGCGAATACTTGCAACTCGGCCATATGAAAGCGATCAGAAACCCACACTCTAACACAGATAGACCCACCCATTACTATCTGCCACACCACGCAGTGATCACACCCGACAGTATGACAACAAAATTAAGAGTTGTATTCAATGCATCAAACCCTACAGCTTCTCGAAAAAGCTTAAATGATGTACTCCACATTGGTCCAACCCTACAACTAGACCTAGTATTATTGATCAGCAAGTAGAGACTCTATGAGTTCGTTTTTAACGCTGACATCGAAAAAATGTACCGGCAAATTGAAGTCGACCCAGAAAACACAGCCTTTCAGCGAATTTTATTCAGAAAGTCCATTGAAGAACCCATTCAGGACTATGAGTTGCAAACCGTGACATTTGGAGTCAATTGCGCGCCATATCTCGTCATCAGAACTCTGCATCAATTAGCTGTATAATTTGCATCAATATATTACGCAATTGCATGTACGTAGATGACGTGCTGGCAGGAGCGTATCAACTCGAAACCGCCCAGAGAACTCGTGACGAACTCATAGAAGCACTTAAATCAGCTGGATTCACACTCAGAAAGTGGACGTCGAACAAGACGCAATTATTACACGATCTACCCTAAGATCATTTGTTGACCACTGATTTACTCAATCTGTCGGACCCAAATGAAGGCAATACCAAAACCCAAGGTATTCGCTGGAACACTCGAAAAGACTCGTTCTTTTTTCTCGTCCCACCCATTGAACACAAACCCGTTCATACAAAACGCGAAGTTTTATCTTCCATAGCCAATTTTTTTGACCCGGCTGGCTGGTTAGCGCCAATTGTAATAGCAGCAAAAATTATTATGCAACAAGTCTGGCTAGATAAAACTGAGTGGGACGAGACCCTAAAACCTTTGACTCAACACAGATGGCGAACATTTATTGACGGTTACGCTTCTATAAACACGATCGAGATTCCAAGATGGACACGATATACACCCAAGGCAACCGTTTAATTTCATGGTTTTTCTGATGCATCAGAAAAAGCGTACGGTACAGCGCTATATTTGCGAATCTCACACGAAAATGGTGAAGCCAGCACTCAGCTCCTAGTAGCTAAGACTCGAGTGGCTCCGGTTAAAACCCTATCTTTACCAAAGCTTGAACTCTGCGGTGCTGTTCTACTGGCAAATTTAGTCGATGCCATCGTACCCCACGTCGATCTGAAACAATACCAATTGCATCTTTGGACAGACTCTACCATCGTGCTGGCATGGCTTAAAAAACAGCCATGTTCTTGGAACACATTTGTGGCTAATAGTGTTTCAACGACCATCATCTCTGGTGGAACGGCCCAAACTGGCTGAAGCATGAAAAGGAATTCTAGCCCAAGTCCAAAGATGCAGTCGAAACTACCCTTGACTTAAAACCCATAAAGTCATTTGCGGCAACAGCCCAAGAGGATATATTAAACAGGTTCTCCTCACTGCCAAGAGCCATACGAGTCATGGCTTATGTGTATCGCTTTTACACTAACTCTTCACCCTCACGTCGATCACAAACGAATCACACAACATTGGATATAACATCAAATGAAATAACAGCAGTGCGAGAATAGCTAATCATATTAAGCCAAAAAAAATGAATTCGCAGAAGAATATCAAGCATTGTTAAGCAAACACCCTGTTTCAACAAAAAGCTCGATCTTAACCCTTACACCCTTCCTGGACTCAAATGGCATAATAAGAGCAAATGGGCACCTAGTCAAGTCGCCAGCTCTAACTTACAACGAGCGGCACCCAATTTTATTGCCATACCACAGTCGATTAGCTTTTCTCTTGACCCACATGACTCATTTGATCACTCTACACGGCGGTAACCAATTATTATTACGCTTGCTTCGTGCGGAGTTTTGGATACCCAAGTTAAAAACCCTCATAAAAACAACTATCCATAACTGCAAGATTTGTGTGGTACACAAGAAAAAACAGCAGACCCAAATTATGGCTGCGCTACCACCCAAACGCACATCACTTACCCGCCCATTCAAATCACAGGTGCCGATTTCGCTGGACCCGTAGAAATCAAAAATTACACCGGGCGAGCCTGCTTAATAACGAAAGGCTATATTTGCGTTTTTATTTGTTTTGCAACAAAAGCAGCCTTCTCCCGATTCTTTTCAAGGCGCGGATGCTCCGCCGCTCTGTACTCCGACAATGGAACGAATTTCGTTGGAGCAGCGCAAATGCTAAAGAAAGATCGGCGAGAATTTATGAAGACACTCCAGACTCAAGTGGTGAGCAATTACAGTCACCAAGACTTAACTTGGCATTTTAAACCCCCTGGCGCTCCACACATGGGTGGACTTTGGGAAGCTGGTGTAAAAAGTTGTAAAACGCACCTGAAGAAGGCATATACAAATCAAAGGTTTACTTTCGAAGAGTTTTCTACCCTTCTCGCTCGAGTCGAAAGTTGCCTTAACTCGAGACCTCTAAGTCCTTCCAGCGAAAACCCACTTGATTTATCGCCTCTAACCCCAGGACGCTTTCTAATTGGTACCCCGATCAGAGACCACAGGGTTACGTGGTCACGTAAACACTAATCATGTTAATTTTTCATTTTGCTTTTCAAGCAATTAAATCTTTTTGTTTCATAAACTTAATAATAACTAAATAATTGAATAATGATAGTTAAGGCACATAATATTAATCATGTTAATTTTTCATTTTGCTTTTCAAGCAAATTAAATCTTTTTGTTTCATAAATTTAACAATGACTTAATAATTGAATAATTATAATTTCCATTTAAAACACTTAACACTAGTTTTATATACTTACTTAATAATTCTCAGAATTATTTCAACACAGTTCTGCAACAGCCAGTTCATTTCCTTTTCTTATTTTATTCAAATAACAAAAATGCTGACACTGCATGTGTCGCAATAAGCTACATATTTTGAACCTATAATAATTGCAAGTAGCAAAGCATAAAAAAATTAAGCGAGTGGCAAAAGTGCTGACAACACACTTGGCACAATTGTTTAGCGAGCTTTACATGTGTTGGTAACACACGTAAAGCCTAGCTTGACTAGATAAAGTGCAGCTAAATGCAAACAATGAAAAATCAGTCTTCATTTTGGTGCAAAGCTAATTGGTTGTTTTCCACCCTCAAATTAAAAAGTTACTGTAAATAATAAACACTTTTATAATAAACACTTTAAAAATGAACTGTTTAATAATAAACACTTTTATAATAAACGTTTTATTAATAAACACTTTAATAATAAACACTGAATAAAATATTCTTTTAATAAACTTTGTTTGTTTTTGACTTAAAACAATTTTGGCATTTTAATTGTTTATGTAAGTTTACAATTCTTAAAAAAACATATTTTTCAAGAATTATATTTAGAGCTTGATGCCAAATAATTTGTGAAGCCAAACAGGTTGCTACAACAACAATGATCTTTGCAGAACAAACCGACCAGACTAGACCATGGTTTCGTCGGACGCTACTCCGACTCATCAGTAGTCTCTGTGGTTAATGCCGTACACTAACTTTGATAAGCTAATAAGCTCAACTGCAGTAAAACCAAAACGGAATCACCCAAAAAGCTTTTCACTTGTTCAAGCAGTGTTTTTCTACTCGTTTGCTAAAAAAAACGAAAAAAACATAACTTAATAGGCGCCCGAGCAAAATGCAAAGAAGAGAGTGCCACTAAGTAAGAAAAAAAGTGCCGCTAGACAACGAAACTGAGCAAAATGCAAAGAAGAGAGTGCCACTAAGTAAGAAAAAAGTGCCTCTAGACAACGAAACCTAGCAAAAAGCAAAGAAGAGAGTGTCACTAAGTAAGAAAAAAAGTGCCGCTAGACAATGAAACAACGAAACTCACAAGAAGGGAATCAAAGGAATAATCGGAATAAAGGATCGCACGGAAATGAAGACTCAACTAGTATTGTAAGTAAGCAAAGGAGAGATATCAAATTTTTGTAAAAAGAAGCAAACATAAAAATTATGAATGAAAATATTGTAAAATAAAAGGTAAAATTCAAACTTCAAATAAAATAGCTTAGCAAAAGTGTTAAATTAAGTGTAACAAATATTGAAAATTATATCTAAACATTTCAATTAATTAAATTTTTCTTGATTGCAAGTAGAACTAGTTTTTTAAGTTTGCATTGTAAATTTATTTAAATCTTTGTCAATAAAAATTTACCTTGTTCATATAATTCCTTTAAATTGCATTTAATTGAAAGAGTTGAGAATGATAACATTTTGAAAAATATATAGAAAACATAACAGAAAAACACTATTTAACAATATATTAACACTGCGAATCCGAATTCCGGACCCTTCAGTGTATAACAAAAATTATACATAAAAAAGCAACAATAAAAAGCAAAATTTATATAAATATAAATATAATAAATTCCAATTGAACTGTAAGTTGTAGCTCTCAGAAGCCGGACCTTACTATTTATAAATAAAACTAAAAAAATAAAATTAAAAAGACAATAACTAATTATAATAGAACAACTATAAAAATTCAGAATTTCACTAAGTAGCTATATTTTGAATAATCAATTACAAACTAATATATACAAAATTTTTAAAAAGAAAAATACATTTATTTTTGGCAATATGGCAAATCCGAACAATCTTATAAGACCACTGGTATTAGGAAGCCTACCCAATCCCACTCCTTCTCTATACCAGCAGTGGAACTTACCAACCTTACTAGAGAGGCAGTTACACAAATACTAAATACAGAGGGACGACACATTATTCATTAATTATTAACATCATAACTACAAATTCAAATCAAATTCCAATAACTGACCAAACAATAGACGACGCACACAGGATTAATTTTAGTGACATGGAAAAAATCCCAGACGTTGTTAGATCACTTAGGGAGTTTTCTGTCAATTCAGCAGAGTTCACATCTTGGCGAAAGAGCGTAGAAAGAATATTAAAAATATATGAGCCAACCAAAGGTACGCCCAAATATTTTGGCATACTCAATGTAATAAGGAACAAGATAGTAGGCAGAGCCGATGCCGCGCTCGAATCATACTATACTCTTTTAGATTGGAGAGCAATACCCCACTGTTTAACTACTCACTACGCCAACAATAGGAATTTAGGCACACTAGAATTCCAAATGACAGGCTTAACTCAGGGTCGTCAATCGATTCAAGACTTTTACCAGAAAGTTTATGCACATTTATCACTTATACTTAACAAAGTTGGTTGTATGGAAATCAGCCAAGCATCAGTACGAGTACTTACAGAAAATTATCGCGGAAAAGCATTAGATACATTCATTAGAGTAGTGATGTTCAGCTGATCGGCTCGCGCTGCCGGCTTCGGGCTAGCAGCAGCTCATCACATAAAACAATAACAAAGTAACGCGTGCGTAAATTTGTATTCGACAACATTGCGCAGTGGACAAAAGCGAAAATATGCGGCTTATAGTTTTGCAGATTCATAAAATAAGTGCAAAACTTGTTTTTATTATACCAGATCACATGCTTGGTCAGGTTGTTTCTTGTTATTTTTTCAGTTTTTTTGTGTGAACCTTCATAAGCTTAATAACAAAAAAAAGGCATAAATTCAAATCTGAAAATTTAGCACACAAATCATCGAACTAATATTTATTAAAATTTAATAAAATTTTTTTTCTATAGTTCTTTAAATAGCTGAGTAGTAGATATATTTGGGAAAATAAAATAATGAAATGCATACTAGCATTGGGCTGCATTAACACTCTTAAAAAACATATATACAAAATTAATTAAAGTAAAATATATTTTTCTTAAGCACTTAACAGACAACGTGTATTTAAAATTATTTCGTCAATATTGGGTTGTATTAATTTCAAACACCAATTAAACACCTTCATATGTTAGCATAGCTCTTAACACTTTAATTTTAACAATATACTCACTTAAATTTTATTTAAAACTTATTTCAATTAGCAATATATTATCTTACGCGCTATGTCAACACACTTCAAACTCACTTTACATATAAAATTAATAATATTAAATCGAACTAATTTCAACGAAATCTATTGCGCTGCTGCATAGTCTGAACTTCTGAGAAATAACAAAATTTCCTCTGTACTTGCTTGGCATCGAATTCAAAAATCAAATCCTAAAACTGCTCCACTGTAAGGAAAGCAAATAAACATAAGCAACCCAGCAAGAAATATAAACTGTATCCAAGTACTGTATATTATTACTTATGCCTATAAACTTGTTTACATAGAGCATAATGCTTTTTCCTGTTTGCATGCTTGTACTGCCTAAAACTTAACAAAATCAAACTGCCTATTACATGTTAACTTTTTGCATTGACTTATACGAGTATATTAACATACATATAAATTAATTACTTTTTAGTTATGAAAACTAAAAAAATTAATTTTTTAGGAGCATAAGCTCTTTATTGTTGTTAATCAGAACTTAAACTAAGCTAACAAAATGTTTCTTAAAATAAAGTAAGCTTAAACTTGCGTTGTTGTCATTAAATATTTCTTGTGCAACGACTGCGCTGCTTGCACTCAAAAGCGCTGCTCGTGGCCGGTTGCGCAAGCCAGACGCATGGTCAGCATTTTTGGTGTGAACGGATGTTCCCATTATTTAAGTTGGAAACGTGCCGTTCTCTGGAATTGCTACAAAGGGAACTTCGGCGTACGGGGTGCTAACTTATATAAGTTGTAATTAACTATATTTTAGGAAAAAATGTAATTGTTAAACTAAAAAGTTTCAATATGAATGTTTTTTGTATAACAGCTGACTACATTGAAATAAATTTCGGACTGGGTTTTTTTATCAAATAAAACATACACACAAACACACAGCGAGCTCGCCGAGCTCAAGGTCAGCTCGTGAGTGCACTAAGCTCGCAGGAGCTGAGTTGAACATCACTACGTTAGAGGACTGACTGGTGACCTCCCACGACTTTTAGGAATGAGAGAGCCGAAAGACCTACCAGAGGTGCTCCACCTTTGTCTAATATTAGAAAACCAAAAATTTAGAAATTATCATGCTAACCAACATAATGAATTTGAAAGACATGAAAAGTTAATAATATTGTTATATTCTGTTAAAATGTTGGCTGAAGTTATTCCATATATTCGAGACCGTTTCAGTTGTTTTCCTTTATAATATTGCGTTTGATGAAGTAAACACCATCGAATATGATATGTATGCTTAAACTTGTTTGTTTTCAATCAAAAAAAAATTTTTAATTTTTCTTATTCATTTTGACTTATTAGTTACTTAGTTTGGTGCGCAAGAGTTTATCTCTTTTCCATGCAAGTTTATGTCTGCGTTGGCCCAAATACATATCCAATTATTAACATTAGCACGGTGTTCCAAAATTACATAGTGACCCGTATATATATACACATATATGTTTGTACATATTTATATATACATATTTATATATATCTCCGTTATAATTGGAATTGGTTTGGTGTTTAAGAGTTTACTCTCTTTTCCACGTAGGATCTTGGGTTGGATAGTTGCCGCAAACTTACTAATATTCATATTATTTATAGTTACTTTGGTCTCTTTGTTTTAGAGTTTTATGTAAAGTTTACTAATTATTTGATGTTGTTTACTTTTTTAAATTGAAATATTCTTAATAAATTCGTGTTTTTGTATAAAATTTTTAAGTTCCGCTGAAAAGCCAGTTATGTGCTTAGTGGAAATTCATACTTCGCCAACTGGGTGTGTTTTTTAGTACGTAGGTGCATTCTATCTTTCCGGTTAATCCGGAATGTTGTAGAATGTAAGTCGTGCATGCGTATAGTACGGGCTATACGTATTTATGAGATTTCTCACTCCTTTGGCGAATCCAAAAAAAAAAAAAAAAAAAAAAAAGACATTACAATAGACCACCATTGCCACCGAGAAAATTCCAACCCCCTCCCCAGTTTTATCCACAACTGACATACTTACCGCAACCTCAACTGACATTTAGTCCTAATCAAACATTCACAAGACCACAACAATATTCACAAGGACATAACCAAACATTCACGAGACCACAACAATATTTACAACGATTCAATCAGACATTTTTTTAACCACAACATATCCAGCAACCAAACCCATACAATAATTTGCCCCAAAGACCAATAGCACCAAAGCCGCAACAAAAACCAGAGCCCATGGACATAGATCCCAGCATCAGAACTAATGGTGTTAATTATGCAAACAGACCTAATTTGATATATGCAGGGAAAACATACGAAAAGTCGAATCTCATAAATCCACCATTAAAAATGCAAAGAAATTTCCACGTAAATACCAGCCGAGAAGAAGTTGAAGATTCCTCTCTAAACAATCATAATCAAAATTTTCTAGTTACAATGAGTTAAATGTTTTTGAAAATTCTGAACAACCACACAATTATCCAAACAACCCTCATAACTACGAAGCTATTGACTTTACGGACATTCATTTTTTTAGAATAAGTAATTCTACCTTACCGTTCTTTGAATGTAGGACGAGAAGTGGAGAGTTTATCAAAATTCTAGTAGATACAGGATCCAATAAAAATTACATACAACCACATTTGGCAAAAAATGAGGAAATCTTTTACGCAAATTCTGTATGAGAACGCATTAAAATTACACACCATACCTACGTTAATCTGTTCAATCTGCCCCACATAAATTTAAAATTCTTTCTGCTTTCATCACTTCCATCACATGCAATACTAGGGAATGATCTCGTTTATTAGTCGGTGTCGGAAGTGTTATTCTTTATAGTGTCACTAAAGTGTTTGTTTTTGTTGTTTTATTGTGTTATATTTAGTGTTAACTTGGTGTTAAGCAGCTTATATATATGGTGTTAATTTTATTTAATATATAATATATATTACTAATTAGAATTTATTTTTTTTAACTTACAATTTATTTGTTTTAATATAAATTGTTTGTCTCATTTGAGTGTTCTTTGTTAGTTTTGCATGATAGCTATCCTGCTTGCTGTGTTTTTGGTTCCTCTTTGTGCGGTGTTTTGTTTACATTTAGCGTAGTGATTGTTGTTTTTAACCCTAAAAGCACATATTACCACATTCGCACATTTCTGCAAATAATACAGAAATGAATTATTTTACTGCAGAAAATATTGCTGCTTGTTCTTTGAACGAGCTTTGTAGAAGCCAAACAATCCTGAACCCTATGTTTAGTTGTTCTGGTCCATGTGAGCGAATGTACCATGCATCTTGTGCTGGTATTTCTAAATCGTGCCTTAACGATTTAATTTCTCTTCGATCTGGTCTTCGCTGGTACTGTGCTTCGTGCAGGGCCCTTTCCCCAGATGAACTTTATTAAAAAATAAAGCTTTTTGGTGAAAGTCTAAACTCGCTAAATAACAATTTTAGAGAAATTTTTACATTTTTTAATGGAGTTATAGATGCACCAAGTACCAGCGTTTATGATGAAACTTCAATACCGGAAAATATCTCCCCTTCTCTATCTCAGACAGTTTCTTCCGGAACTCAAACTATCTTTCAACCTAAAGAAGACCAAATTAAATTAAAAAACAAGAGGAAAAATAAAAATAATAAAAATAACAAAAGTTAGCTATGCAACCCTCAGATACGCCTTTAGAAACCAATAATGCCGTTATTTCTTTGCCGACATCAGCTATTCCTCCATTGACTAATAGTCAAATTTCAATTGAGCCCAATAATCAACTATGTTCAAATTTAAGGGCAGTGTCGAAGACAAAAATTATATTTATTTCGCGACTTCAACCTGACACAACCACCGAAAATGTTATGACGTTTGTCGAACAAAATAATTTAATCAGCCACAATGCATTCTACTCATGCAAAAAAATCGGTAATAAACTCTCCCACGCGTCCTTCATTCTGACAGTTGCAATTCTTACAATAAGTCCAGAAGGTCCCAGACGAACCATACCGTCCGCCAGACCCAAAAAAACTAAATAGGCTATCCCTTTACTATCAAAATGTAAGGGGATTCGTTCTAAGACGCGTGACATATTTTTGTCATCTCAGAATTTTTCTGAGGATATTATTGCGTAAACTGAGAAGTGGCTGAACGGTAGCATTACTGACTTGGAAGTTTCCAAGTTTTTAGAAAGGACAGACACACTGACAATGCTTCTGCTGTTGGTGGTGGTGTCTTATTAGCTGTTAGGAACTCTTTTGTTAGTTCCTTTATTGATATACCCTGCTCCCCAATATCGAACTTATATGCGTTAAGGTTATGCATTGTAATTCCAAAGTATATGTTGTTAACGCGTACATTCCTCCAAGGAGCAGTGCTGAGGTCTATGCAAACCTTGCGGATTGCATAAAATACATTATAAATTTACTTGACGTTAATGACGACATTTTATTGTTGGGTGATTTTAATCTGCCTGACTTAAAATGGCATTCTTCTGACGATGATACATATTTAAGTGCATCTAATTCGAAGACCCGCCAAGAACATATATTTGTTGATAATATATGTTCTGACTTACAACAAGTGAGTTGTATTTACAATAGTCTTAATCGACTTCTTGACCTGGTCTTAACTACAGACAGTAGTTAGGGCCTACCATGCTCTAACTACTGTTGATGATTACCATCCACCATTAAGCATCTGGTACAAATCTGACAGAGAAAATATAGTAAATTCGAGCTCAATTGATAAAGTTTATGAATTCAATTTTAAAAAAGATGCCTTTTTGACGTTGAACCATTTACTTCATAGCAAGATTAACACTATTTTAGATTACATAAATGGAAATAATTTTGATGATTCCATTAATTTTTTTTTATGGAGCTCTTTGCTATGTTTCCTCAATCCGTACCATACAGCCTCAAAATTGCGAAGAATTCTGCGTATCCCTGGTAAACAAAGGATTTGAAAACTCTTCGCAACAACAGGAATAGGGCTTGGAAGAAATATTTATTTTTTATTTATTTATTTTATTTATTTGCTAAGCCTTGTTAGACTTTTTAGCGTTATACAAAATTTACATATTTATATAAATACAATTGAAATTGTACATACAATTTAAATTTAAAAATTACGTTAAAATATGTACACATAAATTATAAGATTTTATAAGAATATTACAGAGCAAAGAACATTGTGGTAACAAGGCAAACAAGGTTATATCCACCCACACTTAAAATAGCTTGGTGTCGGCATAGAACGGTGGGAGGTAACAAGACAAACAAGGTCTGTACGCCACACTGATAAGCATATGTATTTATATAATATAAATCGTTCTTCTAAGCAAGGTGGTATTTCGACAAACTAGGTCAAATACACCACACCAATTTCTTTCTTTAACAAGAAATGGTTGCGAACGCAGGCACTAGACAACTAGGTGTCATTGGCCAGTTATATTATTATAAATACAATACAAATCGTTCTAGCATGGTTGAAGAAAAAATATACATCCAGCATGGAACGGCCGAAAGATGAGTTGACATTCACCAAGCATGTTCGATTAGATTAAGTGAGGAGGTCCAAACAGGTTCAAGTCCATTCAGGTTATATGTAGTTTTGTATCCATCACCAAGCGAAAATTGTGTTATTACAGACTCAGCGGCGATACTGCAGATAATCTAAAATTTTAAGTTTAATTGAGTACATGGATTCATTTAATGTTATAACATCTGAAACGGAATTAAAATCACCGCAAGCGCTTCTTAGTTGTTCATTTTGTAAGTAATTAGTTCTACAAAAGTTCGTAAAAAGTAGCTCAAAAGATCTTCTAGGTCGAAGAGGAACATTAAAGTAAATTTTACTCAGTAAATATGGACTGTCGACATATCCATGTAAGAGTTTTAAAATCCAACTAACATTAAGCAAAGTTCTCCTATTTTTTAAAGAAGGCAGATTAATTAGCTGTAATCGATATTCATAAGAAGGTAAATTAAGTTTGAATTAAAATATAGATCACGCAAGCAGAACAGAAGAAATTGCTTTTGAACAGATTTTATATCATCAATGTAACACCCATAACGGGCGCACCAAACAATTGACGCGTATTCTAGAATGAGCCTTACTAGCGATGTGAATAAGGTTTTAGTTATAAAAGGATCATTAAACTCTTTGGACCATCGTTTAATAAATCCTAGAGTACTATTAGCTCTGCTGATTGCTTTATTAATGTGAATGTGAAAGCGAAGTTTGGTGTCCATAGTTACTCCGAGGTCATCGAAAACCTCTAAAAACTCAAGTTTATAGTCACCTATATTGTAATTAGTTCGAGAAGGTTGTCTTCGAGAAAAAGTCATTTGTTTGCACTTCCCCAAGTTGAGCTTCATGCAATTAATTTCGCACCAGTTACAAAGATGGTCAAGATCAGTTTGTAGCAATAAAGAGTCTTGCACATCTTTGTATGACAGAAAAAGTTTAACATCATCAGCGTATAGCAAGATATTGCTATGCTTTACTACAGATGGAAGATCATTAACATAAAGTAAAAACAATAAAGGACCAAGATGACTTCCTTGAGGTACACCAGAAGTAACATGAAACTCATCAGAATTTACGAGGTTAAATATAACGCTTTGTGTTCTATTAAATAAATATGATTCAGTCCACCGCACCAAATGCGTTGGAAAACCAAGAAGTGACAGTTTTATAACTAAAAGCTTATGATTTACAACACCAAAGGCTTTACTAAAGTCTGTATAAATAACATCTGTTTGTAGACCTTTTCCAAAATTCTCAATAGTTTTAGATGTAAATTCTATCACAGTAGATTTTCCAGATAAGAATCCATGTTGAAAAGGAGATATTAAAGATTTAACGCTATGTGATAGTTGTGAGGTTACAATAGCCTCAAAAAGCTTAGGAAGGGCGCTGAGCTTTGCAATTCCCCGATAGATCAAAGACCTTTTGCCAGATTTATGCAACGGAATAATAAAAGAAGATTTCCATGCCACTGGAAAATAGCAAGATTGCAACGATGCAGTAAAAAGCATAGTAATTGGAACTACAAGTTCTTCACAGCAATATTTCAATATACAAGATGGTATATTGTCAGGACCGCTTTTATAAGATGTCTTAAGATTTTTTAAGAAGGTTGAAACAGTGTTAATATCAATTATTGGAGAACAAATATCGCCAGGTTGCAGATTTAAAGAATAACTTAAACTATCGTAAGAAGAAGATGAAAAGGTAGTCTTAAAAAAATCTGCAAAAAGGTTACATATAGTAATATCAAAATCCAACTCAAATGTTTTATATTTCATAAAAGATGGATATGAATTTATCTTACGTTTAGTTTTAACAAAGTTCCAAAATGATTTTGCATCAGACTTGATGTTTAATTTGACTTTTGTTAAATATACGCTATAAGCTTGCCTACATAATTGACGGTACTTATATTTAGTTGAGATATAAGAAGCAAAATCACAAATATTATGAGATTATAAATATTTTTTATAATATTTTGATTTTAAGTTTCTCAGATGTTTCAGTGCTTTGGTATACCAAGTGGGACCAGATATTAGAGAGGCTTTTCTCTGAGGAACTGAAGCTAAAAAGCAATTATTAAGAGTATTGTTAAAGGCAAACACAGCAGAATCAAGGGTTTGTGGCAATATTCTTGTAGTATTGATATTAAGTTTTGATGACCAGTTGATAATTGACAAACTATTTCTTAAAATTACATAATTTGTTCTTTTAAAGTTGAACTCTGTGGGAGGATTCAAACGATTTGATTTAGATTGTTTAGGAAAATTCAGTGAGATTTCAATAGTCGGATGGTGTGAATCCTCAGGATATACAAGCGGATCAGATCTATTAACTGAAACAATATTGCTATCATCAAAATAAATAATGTCTGTAGCTTAGACCCATATGACCTAGAAACTTACAAACAATTGTTTCTGGAATTCGAAAATATCTCAGCTGTATTATATAATGAATATTTAGATAATATTAAGCTGAAAATATTGTCTGATCCAAAGAAGTTTTGGGGATTCATAAACACAAAGAAGAAATCTGATGGATTTCCCTCTTCATTCAAAACCATTGATGGATTTATTGATCCCGTTATTATTTGTGGCTTCTTCGCCAATCTTTTCAAAGAAACATTTTGTTCTGATTCTTTCCATCCTGTTGAAGATTATTTTGAATATTTGAATTCTGGACCCAAAGTTTCATTGGAACCTATATCCTTTACTTCTGAGGATATTTTAAAGTACATTGGATCGGTCGATGAGGACTTTAATGCTGGACCCGATGGAATTCCTGCCGCAGTGTTAATTCAATGCGGTTCCATTTTGTGTCAACCACTTTCTTTGCTTTTCAATAAATCAATCAAAGAAAGTTATTTTCCAATTTTTTGGAAAAATTCGTACATAAGTCCAATTTATAAAAAGGGTTGTTATTAATGATGTTATTAACTACAGGCCCATTGCTAAGCTTTCATCGATTCCAAAACTTTTTGAGCGTATCGTGTATGATCGGGTAAAAACTCATTGCGGAGAAGTCATAACAAGTCGTCAGCATGGTTTTGTTAATGGTAGATCCACTGTGTCTAATCTTCTCGATTTTACATCTTTTTGCCTTAAAAACATTTAACTAGGTTGACTGCATTTATACTGACTTTAGTAAAGCATTTGGTAAATTACCTCACAATTTGATTCTATTTAAACTTAAATCAATGGGATTTCCTCAATATTTTGTTAGCTGGATTCAATCGTATTTGACAGAACGATCTTATCAAATAAGATTTCGAGGGGTTTTGTCGTCTGCATTTTTTGCGGAATCAGGTGTTCCTCAAGGTAGTCACCTAGGTCCACTTCTGTTTATTTGAGCAATTAATGATGTTACCCACATTATTAAACATTCTCATTTGCTAATTAATGCAGATGACATGAAAAGATACACAACAATAAATGCTAAAGGTAATTCCGACCTACTCCAGACCAATCTGAAATCCTTTGAAGTTTGGTGTTCTAAAAATAATATGTCTCTTAATCCAGATAAATGCCAAACTATGACCTTTTCGCGAAAAAGGAACGAGTTAATATTTGATTACAAAACAAAAGATACTGCTTTAAGTCGTGTACATGTTGTTAAAGACCTTGGTATATGCATGGATTCTAAGCTGTCGTTCAATATTCAAATTGATAATATTTGTAAAAAAGCCTCATCAATGCTTGGCTTTATAAAACGCTGGGCCAAAGAATTCAACAGCATGATTACAACCACCACGTTGTATTATGCAATAAACGTTTTGTTCGGTTTACTCTAAGGGGCTTAAGTGGAACTGACATTTTAAACCGTCCTCCTTATGAAGATCGTTTGAAACTGTTGAAAATGCAGTCGTAAAGTGATAGAAGGAAATCTGCTGATATCGTGTATAAACAAACTAGGCTGGTTTGTTCCTCTTGATTGTGATTCAAGCTGTAAGCTGGTGGTGGCTGCAATTTGAATTTACTTTCAGCGCCTATATATTGCACGAACACTTCAGGCAATAAGTGCTCGAAGTTTTAGTGCAATAGAGAAGAAAAGGAATAAAAAACAATTTGTGTTAATTATGTTGAAAAATGGTACAATAAATGTAATTTAATTCTTACTTTTAGATGATTATTCATTTATTATTATTCTTAATTTAGCTTATCTATTTATCGGGCGTCTAGTATTGGGCAATCGAGCCCGATACCAGCCAGCCGAAAATGGAGTTCTGTGCCACCAGTCCCCCCAAACCACAAGGAAAAATACCGGGCTGAATAATTTTCGGGTACACATCTACCCCTAACACCATGCCGACGGGGGACGTAACGAAAAAGTCGGGGTCACCGAGCATCAGGTTCGTGAAATTAGCCCTGATAGATGTGTCCAAATTCTTTCGCGGCGTTATGCGCGTAAAATGTGTTACCACTCTAGCCTGGGTTGTCACCGACTGGTTAGATTCATAGTTCGCTCGAAGGGTTATGGAGCACACTTCATGCGAACCAACCATCGTTGATGATAACCCAAGCTGGCGGACTATTCGATGCGAAATTATGGACGTTTCAGCACAGTGATCTATAAGGGCCCGAATCCGATGCATGTAACCACGATCGATCACCTTGACAACCGCCGTGGGGAGCAGCGAAGTCACTTGTTGCAAACTTGGCAACGGTGAAGGCGAGGTCCGGCGTTGAGAGCCACTATTGGAGGTGCGTTGAGAGCCTCTATTTGAGTGGCGTTGGGTGGGCCGTTGTCTACCATGGCCACGATGGCGGCGCTCGGCTTTCGGTAAACTCGACCTTTTACCAGAGCGCCGTGACGACTGAGATCCTCTTTTTGGATTAGCGCGCAGCGAAGGGCGAAAAGACCGCAACACCTCCGCATTCTGAATGCTACGCGCCAATCTCGCTTCGTCGTCTTCGCCTTCAGGGGCCGGTCTCCTCTCAACGCACGCTGCTTCCGACAAACGAGGTCTGGCAGCATACTCCCCTTCGGTGGTCGTCCTTCTCTGACGGGAAGACCGAGGCAAACGAGGCCTGGCTCCATCGTGAGGTTTCATAGTCGGTGACGACTTTTCCGCGTCGCGCGCTTTGGACAAACGAGGCCCATTGCTCTTATGCGGTCCAAAGTGCAGCATGGTGTTATGTGCCTCTTCACAAAAACGACATCGCCCATCACTTGAGCACATGTCGGTGAGGTGGTTTGGGGAGAGACACTTCGAACAATACCGGAACAATACGACAAGGCGGAGCCGCTCTGCTACATTGCCTGCCTTAAAGGCAGGGCAGGACCGCAACGGATGGTGCAAGAGACACACTCGGCAAGCGATGGGCTTTTGGGTACTCGACATTTCGGCTGAAAAAGAAAATAAATACGTTAATTTTCCTGGGAACGCTTTTAAAAAACCACACACACAAATACACAGAGATTACAGACGAGGACACCAAAGTCTACATTGTTGGTAATACAATGAGTTTAACTACTGGACGAGTAATTATGCCGCGCTCAGTACGTATATCGGCGACACGGACGCGCTGGTCAGAGCCGAAATAAACCTTGACGACTCTTCCCAGGCGCCACTCATTCACTGCAAGATTGTCAGCTTTTATAACTACCAAGTCATCTATTTTTAAGTCTTCACGACGATTTTTCCACTTATGTCGCTTGTGAAGTTCTTTCAGATAGTAATTTTTCCAGACTTGACAGAACCTTTGGTTCATAGCCTTCAATTTTTGCCAACGATTTATAATTGACATTGGAGTTTCAGCGATATCTGGTTCAATTGGGGCAAGTAAAGGCCCTCCAACTAAAAAGTGCGCTGGAGTCAACGGTGCAAGATCATTAGGATCTGATGACATTGGGCTTAGAGGGCGTGAATTAAGACATGCTTCAATACGTGAAAGCAATGTCGAAAGTTCCTCAAATGTATATTTTAAGTCTGACGCTACTTTACGAAAGTGTAATTTAAAACTTTTGACACCCGCTTCCCACAAGCCTCCCATATGAGGAGCACCTGCCGGAATAAAATGCCAGGTTAAGTGCTGGTGGGCATATTTTGACACCAAATTAGCTTTTGAATCATTTAGAAAGGCCTTGAAATCCTCCTTAAAGGCGCGTGACGCACCGACGAAGTTGGTACCATTGTCGGAGTACATTTTCTCCGGGCATCCTCTTCGTGATACAAGCCTCGAAAAAGCTGCCAAAAAGGTGACAGTACTGAGGTCACTGGTAGCCTCTAAATAGCTTTCGTAGCAAAGCAGACGAAGACGCAAATATAACCCTTGGTTATTAGACAAGCACGTCCCGTATAATTTTTTATGTCATATGGGCCAGTAAAATCAACTCCAGTCGACGCAAATGGACGAGATAACTTTGTGCGTTCTGGGGGTAATGACGCCATCATCTGAGTCTGCAACCTCTTGCGGTCGATAACACAGACTTTGCAGTTGTGTATAATGGACTTGATCATATTCTTGACTCTGGGAATCCAATATTGCATTCGAATAAGTCGCAACACAAGTTGGTTCCCACCATGAATGGAGATTTCGTGGGTGAATTTCACGAGTAATTTACATCCTGGTGTCATACCGTAGTTTTAGCCATACTGGTCCATGCCACCACAATGAGCTATCCTTTTAATGTTGCGGCTCCATTCCTCTGTTGGCCAGATCCGCTGGATTATCAGCTGAATCCACATGGCTCCAGTTCTCAGTCCTTACCTTTTCGCTGATTTTTGCGACACGGTTGGCGACGAAAGTGGTCTAGGCGCATGGCGGTTTGCGCAGCCACGCCAGCACGATGGTCGAATCTGTCCATAAATACAGTTGATTATTGTACATTTCTAAATTCGTCAGAAACGCTTCGACCATCTCTGCTAGCAGAAGAGCGCCGCACAACTCGAGCCTAGGTAGGGACACCGTTTTAACTGGTGCCACCTTTGTTTTGGCTACGAGGAGGTGGACACTGACGCTATCGTGATGCTTAACGCGAATATATATCGCGGCTCTATAAGCTTTTTCTGAAGCATCGCAAAAGCCATGGAACTGCGTCTCACCGTCAGGAGAAAAATCGACCCATCGTGGAATCCGGACGCTGCTGATGTTCGAATAATTTGTCAATAATGATTGCCAACGTTGCAAAGTGGAAGAGGTCAGCTGATCATCCCACCCGATGCCGTCCAGCCAGACTTGCTGCATCAGGATTTTTGCTATAACTACGACCGGTGCTAACCATCCCGCTGGATCAAAAAGTTTGGCTATCGCCGATAGCACCTCCCGTTTGGAGAAGCTTCCCTCTTGGTCTAACGGATGCGCATGGAAATAAAAATAATCGGACCGCGCGTTCCACCTAATCCCTAACGTCTTAACGTTGCTGGTATCTTCAAGCTCCAAAAACTCTTGATGCAGACGATGGCCTTTTGGTATCCCTCTGAGAACTTCATCAGCATTGGTTGCCCATTTTCGCAAGGTGAAACCTGCAGATGCCGCTGCTTTCTCAAGTTCCGTCCGAGCTTGAATTGTTGACTCCAGGTCATGACCTCCCGCCAGTGCGTCATCTACGTACATATGGTGACGTAAAATTTTTGATGCTAGCGGCAGGTGGGGCTCCACATCTTCAGCCAGCTGCATGAGGGTTCGTATCGCTAAGAAAGGAGCACAATTTACTCCAAAGGTCACCGTGCTCAGCTGAAAATCTCGCAGCGGACTTTCGGGGCAATCTCGAAATATTATCCGCTGGAATCGCTGATGTTATTCGTCTACAATTATTTGGCGGTACATTTTTTCAATGTCACCATTAAAAACAAATTGGAAGAACCTCCACTTCAGTATAAGCAAAGTGAGGTCACTTTGTAATACTGGGCCCGCATGAAGAACATCATTGAGGCTAATGCCGTTGTGCTCTCAGGCTTCAAGACGGCATGATGAGGAAGGTAGTAACTCTGAGATTCTCTCTGAGCTAATCTAGAAGACACTTCCCTCATATGGTTCAGCTCTTGGTATTCTTTTAACACTCCATCATATTCCTTCTTGGAGATCGTATTTTTATTGAGTCTGACCTCATTACGAAGAAATTGTCGTACCGCAATATAGCGAGAATCGCCTAAGCCGGTTTGATGTGGAAAACTTGCTTTAAATGGCAAAGTTACCACATAGCGGCCATCAGGAGTTTTTCTCGTGGTTTTGACATAGTTTTCCTCACAAAATTGGTCTGTAATGCTGGACAAAGTCTTTTGCGGTACCTCTTCAAGCTCCCAAAAAGAAGCTAACTGTCGGTCAAGTGACACTTCACTAAAGTATGACACAACAGATGCTGGAGTTTTCGAAGAAGTGGTAGGAACTGAACCAGTTAAGATCCAACCGAATATAGTTTCTTGAGCAATAAGTGACCCAAGAAAATTACGACGGATCCCGTCAAGAAGAATTTGTGGGTACAAATCCCCACCCAGCAAAACATCTACTTGATCGCTACAGTAGAACCTTTTGTCCGCTAAAGTAAGCTCAGGGAAAGCTTGCTGCAACAGTGGATCTACTGAGCAAGTAGGAAGATTTCCGGTAATCTTTGAGAGAATGAGAGCGCTCGTGGTTATTTGAACCGTCGGAACAATAGGTTATCCTATTGTCAAAGTGCAAGCCTTTTGCACCCTGGCAGATACCACATTGTTAAGTCCTGAGACTTGAGCGCAAACACGTCGCGTAGGCAGCTGAATAAGTCGCTGCAGCCTCTCGGAAATGAAGGATCCTTCTGAGCCAGAATCAATAAGTGCTCTGGCGGTAAAACTGGATCCTCGATGGCAAATATTAACCATTGCGGTTCCAAGCAAGATACCTTTACTGCTTGAGGCAAAACACGCTTGGTAGTTTTCGCGAGCACCTGCAGATGTTTGCGATTGCGCTGCAACATGTTGAGTGGACTGTATACTCGTGTTTGGACCTCCCGCATTTGGATGACTATTTGCGCCTTTAAATTCTCTATGAAGCAACGAATGATGTCGTTGTCCACATGTGGAGCAGTTGTAGCCGCTCTTGCAATTTTTAGAAACATGGCTGGTTGATAAACAGTTGAGACAGCAATGCAGCCGTCTTGCAGCCGATGATCTGTCATTTACTGACATTGCCAAAAATGTTGGACAGAACTTCAATGCATGCTGCTGGTTTTAACACAGCTTGGCAAATATTAATCATCGCGGTTCCCAGCAAAATACCTTTGCTGCTTGAGGCAAAACACGCTTGGTAGTTTTCGCGAGCACCTGCAGATGTTTGCGATTGCGCTGCAACATGTTGAGTGGACTGTATACTCGTGTTTGGACCTCCCGCATTTGGATGACTATTTGCGCCTTTAAATTCTCTATGAAGCAACGAATGATGTCGTTGTCCACATGTGGAGCAGTTGTAGCCGCTCTTGCAATTTTTAGAAACATGGCTGGTTGATAAACAGTTGAGACAGCAATGCAGCCGTCTTGCAGCCGATGATCTGTCATTTACTGACATTGCCAAAAATGTTGGACAGAACTTCAATGCATGCTGCTGGTTTTAACACAGCTTGCAATTATTGTTCGCCACGTTTGCCTGAAAGGTGTTAACTTTCTTCACATTTTGTGAAGGTGCGTTCGGTTTTTGCCCTTTTGGCACCGCGCCTCTAAAGTCGGACACCGTTTCTAGTGTCTGAAAACGACTTGTGAGAAATTTATCAAGGTCAGCCCATTTGGGGATTTCTGCCTTGTTCTCAATCGATTGCTCCCATAAGGAGAGCGTAGTCTCAGGCAATTTTGTAGAGCACAAAAACGTAAAAATAGCATCCCAGTTGTCAATATTTACTTTATGTATTGTAAGAGCGGATATACAATTATTTATGTCTCTTTGAAGTTTCTTAATTCCACTTCCAGACTCTGTCGCAACCACTGGCAGGTTAAATAAAACTTTAAGCTGGCTGTTCACCAAAATCCGCTTATTTTCATAGAGGTCTGTCAAGTTCTGCCAGGCTGTTGCAAACCCTTCAAGCGTGAGTGGAGATTTTTGAACAATCTCTTTTGCCTCTCCGCGGGATTTCTGGTTCAAGTGAAATAGTTTTTCCACGGGTGTTAGCCGACTATTTGAAATTTAAATAGCCGAAAACATATCCCGGAAAGACGGCCATGTTGCGTAATCACCATGAAATATTTCAGTATCACATGGTGGTAAATTTATATTGTGGCCAGACATCGGCATAACAAAACTTGAAATATCCGCTTCATTACTTTTTTTCGCCATTGACAATTTATCGCTAAGTTCTTTCATCTTAGCTAGACATCGAACATATGTTTGATAACATGTGCGATATTTGACTTTGACTAGGGTGACGTTTTCATCATCGTCACCACTCGCTGCCACTAATTTCAGCAAACAAGCGTCATATGAAGTCTTAAGGCTAGTCCATTGAGACTTCAACTCATCCTCTTGAATTCTAAGAGCGAAAATGGTATGCTCTTCGTGAGGAATATCATTGAAGTCTCTCTCCATATCAAAAATGGTGTCAGCATTTCTCATAAAAGACGTAAGTTTCGCCATTGCTGTTAAATTAACTTTGATAGGCGCGGAGAAATCAGTAAAAATGGCAAAAAGTGTTTTGTAATGAGTAGAAACCTTTTACTCCAAAGTTTGCGTGAGCTAAAAAAAATGCTTAAATGCAAATACAATTGCAATTAATAGAAATTGCTTTTAATAGTTTTTGCTTTGTTTCTAATACGTAGAAACTACACGAATTTTAAAAATAATTCGTCGCAAAATTTTCTAATTTGTAGAAAAATACTATTGAAAGCTAAACAAAAATTTTTTTTTTTTTTTTTTATTCAATAAAAATTTTGTTTATTTTCGTTTTACAATTTTAATGACAAATTATAAATTATAAAATTTTTTTTTTTTTTTTTTTAATTTATAAAAATTCTGAAATTATAAAAAATTTCTTAAAAGTACTCCAAATTGGACGACTTGGCGTTGTAAGTCCAGATTTTAACATAAAAGTTAAATTTGCAAAAAGTGCTCCAAGTTGAATATCGCACTAGGTGCGATTATTTTTCACGTCAAATTGGCAACTCTTTTTCGAAGATAGCGACCAGCTGTTTTGGTTGTTGATATTCGGTGCCTCTCTTCTGCTTCGCTTATCCGCTTTATGTTTTGTCGCGCTTATCGTTGTTTTATGTTATAAATTGCGTGTAATTACAATTAAAAAACACTTTAACAATCAATATCAGAATGATTTCTTTTTAATTTTGATTGTTATTTAAAACAAAACACTCGTAATGTTGAACAACGAACGCGGCAAAAAAAATGAATGTGGTGTAAAATGTTAAGTGTTTGTGTGTGTGTTTTAGTGGTTTTTTTTTTTTTTTTTTTTTTTTTTGTATTTATAAAAACATAAACAATATTTCCAATAAGCAAGTTTTCTAATATGAAGAAAATTCTTGCAATTATTATACTTTATTTAACACAACGTGTGGGTGAATAATTTTAACCGCGTTTGTATGAATGTTTGCTTTATTTATGAAAAGCAAAACAAACCAACAATAAAAGAAAAAAAGACCGACGGCAAACTTTGTTTGCTTATTTCTGTAAAAATCGTCCCGAAATAAAGCGATTTTAATTAAATAATTGTCAAATTATAAAATAATAGAAATAAAATGTGTGTAAGCAAGTAGGTAACTGATTTAATATTAGCTTATAAAATTAAGCTAACTTTCTTTTTTTTGTTGTTTTTGCTTGAAATAGTGGGTGCCGGTGAACCAGTGTGTTTTGTTTATTTTTTCTCCTTTTATTTTTGTTAACAAATTTTTTTTTTTTTTTTTTTTTAAACAAATGCCGAATTTTTGTTCGCGTGTGTGGTTGTATGTGCCTAATTTTTCAAAAGACACCACTGAAAGCCGACGGCTTGGTCCACTTTGTGACTTTGAAATAAAAGTCAAAAATCTAAAAGATTTCACGCAACACTTCTAACTTTTTCGGCTATGAGAATTTTTTTTTTTTTAACACTGGTCGTTTCACTTCGGCATGTACCCGCACTATTTATATGGCGCACTTTTTGTATATAATGTCTAAATTAAAGTATCTATATACCTATAAACATAAGTATTAATGTAAATCAAATTAATTAACTACTTTTATTTTTATTTAATTTGAAACAAAAGGTTTCACTTTGATTTACCTATTTTTAAGCTACTCACTGACACTAACACTGAGATACTTTTATAAATTAATCAACTAACCTTTTTGCTGCTGCTGGAAGTTGATGCTTCTTTCTGTATTTTTAAAAATTCCTTTTTTCTCCAGGCGGACTCGATGGACCATAAACAAACTAAGCTGGTTTGTTCCTCTTGATTGTTATTCAAGCTGTAAGCTGGTGGTGGCTGCAATTTGAATTTACTTTCAGCGCCTATATATTGCACGAAGACTTCAGGCAATAAGTGCTCGAAGTTTTAGTGCAATAGAGAAGAAAAGGATTAAAAAACAATTTGTGTTAATTATGTTGAAAAATGGTACAATAAATGTAATTTTATTCTTACTTTTAGATGCAATTGGTGCAGCAGAAGAAATTAATAAAAAAGTTAAAGATGGCAGATGAACAAGAAGAAAATAATAAATACAATTCACTTCGGCAATCAATACGTGATTGCTTAGCAGGCAAGGAGGCAGGCTCGGCGACCCGATCGCGAGCGACAAGTTAAGAGTCGATAAGCATGTTAACAACGCAACCAGCTTACGTGATTTAAATAATCTTTTACTTTAGGGTTGCAGCCTAAACAGTGTATTTACACCAACTTATAACCGGTGTATTCGATTCTCTAGAACTCCTTTCTCTTATTAATTTCAACTCTAACCGTAGAAGCAGTAGAAACGCTAACAACTTATTTTATTTACCGTATAGTAGAACGAATTATATGTTAACTGCTCCTTTAAACCGCATGAGTACCTTTGTTAACAACTGTAGCGTTTTTGATGTTAACTTGTCAAAAGGTCAACTCAAAAGTAGACTAAAAGATATTATGTAATTAGAGATCTATGTATGCATGGTTAGGAGTTATGTCCTGTGTTGTCCCTGAGCCCAATTCAAACTTTGGATGGTAAATTTTTTCCACATTGACTTGTTTTCAGCCACTGGAATCCTTAACATACATTTTTTTATGCTATGGGTCATGGTTTCAAATGGGTTAATGCTGAGAAAGTGCGAAAAAGCTGTAGTAGCTGAACTCTATTGTTATTGTTATTGCACGATAGTCTTAAAGAGCTATCTGCCGTAATTGATACGAAATATAACCCAATGACAATCAACAATTCAATTAAAATCCGACTTAGACAATTAATCCCTCAGGACGTAAATCATATTGACATACGAGATAGACATATGATCCAAGTACAGAAACAAGCAATGGAAGCACTAGTTCACCAACACTTTTTCCGACCCAAACGAAAAATTGACCTATACCATGAAAGTCGTGGCCACCATCAGAACAAACTCCGATACCCCAGTATATACGAAATACTACCCTTAAACAATGTCATTCAAAGAAGAAGTAGAGAGTCAGATACAAAAATTGTTAGATAAGGGAATTATCAGACCATCACGCTTTCCATATATCTCGCCGATATGTTGCCGACCGATACCCCATCCCCGACATCAACGAAGTTTTAGCACAATAAGGAAAAAATAGTATCTTTTCAGTAATAGACTTGAAAAGCGGTTTTCACCAAATTCCAAAATTCCATTAAAGGAATCTGATGTAGGGAAAATTGCCTTTTCGGTGAAAAATAGCAAATATGAATTCACACGGTTGCCATTTGGACTAAAAAACGTGCCTGGAATTTTTCAACGTGCCTTAGATGATATTCTAAGAAAACGCATTGGCCGAATCTGTTATGTCTACATAGACAACATCATTATTTTCAGCCAAGACGAAAGAAATCATGCCGAAAACATTCACGAAATTTTCACAACACTACAAGAAGCTAACATGAAAGTTCAAATAAACAAATGCGAATTTTTCGAAAAACAAATCGAATTTATAGGATTTTTACTATTTTTTGACGGTATAAAAACCAACCCCACTAAAGTACAAGCAATAGTTGACTTTCCCTACCCTAAAACCCTTAAGGACTTGAGAGCTTTTATTGGTCTCTCAGGATACTAAAGACGCTTCATATAAGACTACGCTAAAATAGCTAAACCTCTAACTAATCTCTTGAGAGGAGAGGACGGAAGAGCCTCAAAGAATCAATCCAAAAAACTCTCATCCAGTTAAATGACATGGCAAAAGACGCATTCAACAAAGTCAAAAACGGACTTGTTTCAGATGAAGTAATTCTTACTTACCCCAATTTTCAAAAAGAATTCCATTTGACAACAGACGCTTCGAAACATGCAATTGGCGTAGTTTTAGAACAGGATGGAAATTCATTTCCAGAACATTTCAGAACATTACATTCATTCATTCCCATTACATTCATTTTGAGAACATTTAGTAAGACAGAGGAACACTATGCAGTTAATGAGAAAGAAATGCTCGCTATAATTTGGGCATTGAAATCTCTAAGAAATTACCTTTACGGTACCGCAAAAATTAAAATATTTACAGACCACCAACCATTAACATACGCACTCAGTAATAAAAATTACAACTCGAAAGTAAAAAGATCTTAGAAGAACATGACCATGAACTGAAATACAAACCAGTACGCACTAATATTGTAGCCGACACACTCTCGAGACCTCCAGAAGTAAACTCTCTTACAATAGCAACGCATTCAGACGAAAGTTCAGGACACAACCTCATTCCAGCGACTGAAGCCCTAATCAATGTTTTTAAGAACCAGATATGGCTCTTAACAGGACAGAAAAACAATTATGAATTTTTTATTCCTTTTCCAACATACCATAGACACACAATCACAAGAGACCACTTTTCAACGGACGACGTGAAAGAAATTCTGAAACGATACTTAAATCCTTCTGTTAAAACGGACTGATTACCTCCTAAGAAATAATGGGACAGATTCAAAAACTTTATCCCTTACACTTTAATACCTTTAAAATTAAATTCACATAAACACAGGTCAAAGATTTAGAAACAGACGAACAACAGGAACAACAAATTATCCTCGAGCATATAAGAGCCCACAGAAACGCAAAAGAGAACAAAGAACAGATTATTCAAAAATGTTACTATCCCAAAATGTTAGCCAAAGTAAAGAAAATGTAGAATTTGTGCAGAAAACAAATATGACAGACATCCCAACAAACCCGAGTTACAACCAACCCTAATTCCTGAATATCCAGGCCAAATACTCCATATAGACATATATATAGCAGAAAACAAGTTAGTATTGACAGCAATCGATAAATATTCAAAGTATGCTCAAGCACGAGTAATTAAATCAAGATCGATGAAGACATACGGGAACCACTCAGACAGCTACTTTTTACTTTCGGTATACCTGAGACAATCATCATAGATAATGAAAAAGCACTTAATTCAAATTCAACAACATTCATGATCGAAGATCAACTAAGGATCAATATTTATAGGACACCACCCCACACAAGTAAAGCAAATGGACAAGTAGAGCGATTCCATTCTACACTTTCCGAGATTTTGAGATGCCCCAAAACAGAAGACATAGATAGGACATTTGAGGAATTATTAGACCAGTGATGCACAGCGTTGGCAGAGCTTCCAACACAAGCGCACAATTTTTGTCTAAGTATGTGGGTAGAAAACAAAAATTCAACATATCAATTTGCGGGAAAGATGTTTACTGCGTGAAGATCAAACGCAAACTGATTCAATGCTAGCGTCGCAGAAATTCGCAAGCTTCGTACACACGACTTGTCTGTGAAAGCCGAATGGCTCCCCGAAGCTCTTGTGTGCACCTCTGTATTAGACAGATCAGTTTACGAATACAACTTTTCTTTTCACTCGACAACAGGGTAAAAACCACTTGAAGTTTTTTTCGGACGAAAAGTTTATATAAATCCAGAACAATACGAAATGGCTAGACGAAACAATATTCAGAAATTAAGAGATAAACAGGAAGACCTTAAATTCCATAATAAAGATGGAAGAACCACACACAAACACTACACGCCAGGACAAACTATTTATGTGAAAATAAACAAGAGATACGGTTATAAGCTGACAGCTAGATACAAAAAAGAAGTAGTTAACGAAAACAAACTCTCAACAATCATAACAGAAACAGGCAGAATCACCCATAAGGGTCTAATAAAAAATTGAAAAAAATACTTATGTTTTTTATTCAAACAAAATTTCCTTTACATTGAAAGTAATCAAATGACATATTTTATAGACTAATTGCAATGGCAATATTTGCCGCCAACGTCCAGATACTCGATTATTCCGCATCACAACTAATAACCATAGATAAAGGACCATATAAACTACAAACTGGGACTTTTGAGATCATACACATTATTGAACTGAGAAATTATGAAGACGCCATAACCCGAACGGAAACAATAATTAACGGACGCATGAAAAATCATCCTATGCAGCCCATCTTAGTAACATTACTTAAACAGACAAAAACTTATCTAAACAGAATAAGAGTAAACAAACAAATTAGCAAAATATCGCTAGACTTTATAGGATCAGTGTGGAAATGGATTGCAGGGAATCCAGACCATGGTGATTACAATATACTCGTTGAAAAAATAAACAATGTACTACAGAATAATGATAGCCAGGTAGTAATAACTAGATTAACCAATGAAAAAATAAACGAAATTATTAATAATGCGAACAAATTAAATAAGCTTGTTCATCAAAACAGAGATGTAGAAAATGAATTGATTATGCGAACTAAAAACGAACTGAAAACAATTAAGGTAGAACTTATTAACATAGCCCATGCCATACACTGGGCAAAATCAAATATTGTAAATCTATATAAATAAAAATCAATTGTCGTTCGTTGGTTAATTGCATCAGTTGAGAACGGCTGGACCGATTTGGATAATTTATTTTTTTTAAATGTTCATCGTAGTCTAAACTAGGTTAAAACGGAAATAAAAATTGACCACGCCCATTTGTTCGATTTATCTAAAATCGGAAAACGGCTTCACCGATTTGGCTATTTCTTTTTTTAAATGTTCGTAGGAATCCAATTTAAGTTTTTACTGTAAGAAAAATTGACCACGAGATATCTAAGATCGCAGAACGCCTGGGCTGGTTTGGCTAATTTTTTTTTAAATGTTGTAATAGTCTACAAAATGTTTTTACATAAAGAAAAATTGTCCACTTCCAAGGTATTACACTTAGTATCAATCGTCAAAGAAATTTCAACGGCGGAAACAAGGAAATCCAGTTCCAGGTTACCCCAATTTATTTTCCACCGACTCATTAGGTCGCATTTACACAGTCCATCCAAGAAACGATGAGTGCTTCTATTTACGTTTGCTGTTAGTCAACGTTCGTGGCCCAACATTATTCCAAGATTTGCGAACTATAAATGGTGAACTGTGTGACACGTATAGAGAAGCGTGTCAACGTTTGTGATTGTTAGAAAATGACACTGATTGGAAATACACCCTCGGAGATGCTGTGCTTTCATCAAATCAAACACTGTTTACGATAATTATCTCGACATTCTTCCCATCCAAACCAACTGATTTGTGGAGCAAATACAAAGATGCCATGTGTGATTTATATATTATTAAAATTTTATTTTGCGTCAGATGCGTATTAGAACATCAAATCCGAATTTGCAACTGAGCGAGGAAATTTACAACGAGGCTACGATATTAATTGAGGACATGTGCTTGATGATGTCGAACAAGGCATTATGTGACTTAGGCATGACAACTCCCAATCCGATGCACGACGCATTCAATCAAGAAATGCGATGCGAAAAGCAAAATGATTGCGATGCATTGACGGTATTAGTTCGAACCAGCGTTCCACTGTTGAATCGACAACAAAAATATTCGTATAACATTATGGAATATTCATATTATATATTATTTATAGTTACTTTGGTCTCTTTGTTTTAGAGTTTTATGTAAAGTTTACTACTTATTTGATGTTGTTTACTTTTTCAAATTCATAAATTCTTAATAAATTCGTGTTTCTGTATAAAATTTTTAAGTTCCGCTGAAAAGCCAATTAATGTGCTTAGTGGAAATTCATACTTCGCCAACTGGTTGTGTGTTTTAGTACGTAGGTGCATTCTATCTTTCCGGTTAATCCGGCCTGTTGTAGAATGTAAGTCGTGCATGCGTATAGTACGGGCTATACGTATTCATGAGATTTCACACTCCCTTGGCGAATCCAAAAAAAAAAAAAAAAAAAAATCACTCTTATGAAAGTTGTGAACGATGGCACTAGAGGGATTTTTTTGGACGCTGCCGGTGGAACTAGAAAAACTTTTTTGCTCGCGTTGATTTTGGCAACGATACGCTCGCAGAATGATATTGCACTTGCACTTGCTTCATCAGGAATTGCTGCTACGTTGTTGGAAGGCGGTCGAACTGCTCATTCAGCACTCAAGTCGCCATTGAATATGCAAATCAATTAAAATTCAACATGCAACATTTCCAAGAACAGTGCGATGGCCAAAGTTTTGCAACAAAGCAAACTGATCGCTTGGGATGAGTGTACGATGGCGCATAAAAGTCTTTGGAGGCATTAGACAAAACGATGCAAGATTTAGAAACAATCAAAACCAGTTTGGTGGTGCGATGATTCTGTTGGCAGGTGATTTTCGTCAAACATTGCCAGTGATTCCACCATCAACTCCAACGAACTTTATGCGTGTTTGAAGTCGTCAGTTTTGTGGAAACACGTCAAGAAACTCAAATTGACTGTGAACATGCGTGTCGAGCTGCAGAACGATCATTCTGGAGAAGTATTTTCAAAACAATTGCTGCACATTGGCAACGGAAAAATCCCGGTTGACATTTCGACCGACTGTATTCAATATCCCGTCGCTTTCTGCCAGTTCACCGAATCAAATCTGAACTCATCCGAAAGGTTTTTCCAAACATTGCACAAAATTACAAAAATCATGATTGGTTGAGCGAACGTGCTATATTGGCTGCAAAAAACAATGATGTCGACGAATTGAATTTTAAGATTCAATCTGAAATAGCTGCCAAATTGATGACGTACAAATCGGTGGATTCTGTTTCTTCCCAAGATTAGGTCGTCAACTATCCAACGGAGTTTTTAAACTCGCTGGAATTACCTGGATTACCGCATCACAATCTCCAACTGAAAGTCGGGTCGGCAATCATAATGTTACGAAACATAAACCAACCACGTTTTTGTAAAAACCTGATGAATAGCGCCATCGAAACAACAATACTTAAAGGAAAGTACAAAGGTGAAGACGTTTTGATACCACGGATCCCAATGATTCCGACCGACATGCCATTCGATTGTGAACGCTTGCAGTTTCCGGTAAGGCTTGCATTTGCAATGACAATTAACAAGTCTCAATGGCAGTCATTGCGTATTTGAGGCATTAACCTTGAAAATCCGTGCTTCTCGCATGGTCAATTGCAACCATAAACACCATCAGCATTATTTGTTTTCGCTCCAGATAACAAAACAAAAAATGTCGTGTATCATAGAGCATTGCAATGAACGAAATTATGTTATCACAGAGTTCTATGACCAGAGATCGTTCAATCAAAAATTCAATAAAACACCATAAGCTTCATTGTACTTATTTTCAAATCAAATGAAAATCAAACATACCCCAACCTATATTAATAAAAATTATCATTCAAAAAAACGTATTTTCCCCCTTTTTAACTATTTTTACACATTTCCAACAGCTTTTCAAAAGTTCACAAAACGAACACAAATTTTTTTTATTAGGACAGGACGACATCTATCGGGTCATCTATCAAAAATTAAAAATACGTTATTTCAGCTGCGGTTAACGGTATTGAACAATATTTGATATGTCGGTTCAGTGCACCTACCATTTTTCTTCTAAATATCAATCCACCACGACTTTACAACGGAACCACACTTTTAGTGTCAACGATATTACAAATGGCACGTGCATAGCACATCTGCTAAAATGTAAGGTGGACATATCAGGGAAGAACCAACAGCCTCTCCACTCTGAAATGTTAGCTTCATTGAATAAGGCGTCAGTATCAATAGATTTAAAATCCCGATAGAACAGAGTTGAGTCAGAAGATGTTTTTGTGAGATCAATGTTATAAGCAGCAAACAGCAAATCATGATCTGAAACACCGGCTAGAGAAAGTTGCTCAAAATGTGAAAGTGATGATTTTTTTTTCATTTTCATTTCATTTTATTTTAATCTTTGGATACAACTTCCTTATAGATTAAAAGAATACAATAAATATTAACTTAAATATTATAAAAAACTTATTTTTACTATATGTAATGATAACTATAATTACAGAATTCTATTTAATAAATGCCTCATAACTTCCTTTGAGATAGAAAAATCTATACAATGTTCAACATTAATATTATTATAAAGAAATAACGACCTATAAATAGGTGCATTAGCAACATAATTAGTACGACAAGTTGGTAGGTAAAAAATATCAATACTTCTTAGCACCCTAGCAGGTACATTAAAATCAATTTTTTCCAAAAGCACAGGACAATCCACTGATCCAGAAATTATATCATAAACAAAAAGTAATGAAAGTAAATTCCTTCTACTCTCTAAAGACTTTATGTTTAATAAAAGACATCGTTCACTATATGGGGGAAGTGGAAATTCAGGACTGAGTGTACGAAAAACAAAACGAGTAAAAGATTTCTGCACACGCTCAATGCGCAAACTATGAACAGCATAATACGGATGCCAAATTACAGATGCATATTCTAACCGAGAACGAACAAGATTAAAAAACAGTGTTTTAAAAGTGTACGGGTCTGAAAAAGAAGAAGTTTGACGCCTAATAAATGCTAACAAAGCATAGGCTTTTGGAATGATAAAGTCTAGATGTGAACTAAATGTAAACTTGGTATCAAAAACAACACCAAGATCTTTAAATTGATGGACATGAGATAACAGAGTGTAATTTATATGATATTCGGACGGACTAATAATTTGAGTTTTCGAATAGGACATAAAAGCGCATTTCTTCAAATTTAAGAAAAGAGCATTTTTTAAAGACCAAGTATAGAGTTTGTTAACTTCATTTTGAAGTCGGGAAACATCACATTGATTTCTAATTTGAAGAAAAATTTTCAGGTCGTCGGCATATAGAAGACATTGAGAATGTACAAATAAAGGTGGAATATCATTAATAAATAAAATAAACAACAAAGGGCCCAGAATACTCCCTTGGGGGACACCAGACGTTGCAGTAAAAGAAAAAGACTTAAAATTATCAAAAGAAACGTAACACTGCCTGTTAGAGAGATAAGACTCAATTCAACTTAAAAATGTTGAGTGAAAGCCTAAATGGCTTAGTTTTTTAATAAGTAAATCATGAGAAACTCTATCAAATGCTTTCGAAAAGTCTGTATATATTACGTCTACCTGAAAGCCATTAGAAAACGCAGATATGCAATATTCAGAGAACATCACTAAGTTTGAAATAGTCGACCGTCCAGGGATATAACCATGTTGGAAGGGAGAAATGATACTCTTGGTGGCAAAAATTATTTTTTCTTTAACAATAATTTCAAAAAGTTTGGAAATTGCAGAAAGTTTGGAGATAGGTCTATAATTGGCAACATTATTTTTCGATCCAGATTTATGCACTGGTGTTATAGAAGACATTTTCCAAATATCCAAAAAAATACCAGAATTCAAAGATTTATTGAAAATTATTGCAAGTGGACCGATTAAATTTAAAGCACACCTTTTTATAAAAAAGGCTGACAAACCATCAATGTCAACCCTATAAGAAACTTTCAGTGTATGAATACCTCTTAAAACATCATCTTCCGTAACAGAAAGAGAACCAAAGTTAATTCCAGTGTCAGAACTACTACTTACTTCAAAGTTATAATTTCCGTACGATTCAAAATTTGATTGAAAAAATTCTGCAAATAAGTTTGCAGTAGATATTCCATCATTCGATAATTTATCATTGAGGATCATTGTAGAGGGAATGTCTGAGCAACGTTTCTTGGATTTGACAAAATCCCAAAAGGCTTTTGGGTTCGATTTAATGTTCGACTCAAAGTTAGAGATATAATTTCTATAGAGGTACTTATTAAGAAAGTTGAATTCCCTCATATAGTGTCGATATTTGTAGAAATGAAAAAAATGATTAGTTTTACAGAATTTTTTATAAAACTTGCTTCGCAAATTTTTAATTTTAATAAGACCGTTTGTATACCAAGGAAGCTTATAAACTTTTGTTCTATATTTTGGAATAAACTCATTACAAATTGAAGACAACCGACAGACAAAAATATCAAAACTTGTTGAAGTGTCAGCATGTTTTAATTCATTAACCCAGTCAATGGCATGAATAGCATTATTCAATACAGAAAAGTTACATTTTTTATAGTTAAATTTCAAAAGATGTTGACGGATTGAGACATTAAGATATTTATAAAAAGAAATTTCTATCTCTAAAGGTAAGTGATAAGCAGTAGGCGGAGATATCGGTGATTGAGAAACTAGAAGTTTAAATTTAAAATTATCGTTTATAAAAACAAGATCTAATAACCTATTAAGTAAATTAAAACAATTGTTTATTTGTTGAAACCCTAGAGCTAACAAGTTATCGATAACATACGACTCTATATTACTAGAAACATTGCCAGGTACGAGATAAAAATAATCAAAATACTTAGTCCATGAAATATTACTGAGATTAAAATCACCCAGTAACATCAACTGGTCCCCATCCTCAGGATACTGGTCGTTAAAGATGTTATGTTGTCTACGTGAGACTGATATAAATTAAATGCACTATTTGGCGGCACATAGGATACACAGAGAAACAAAGATTCAGGTAGGCCTTTAATTACCACACATAACTGATCAAGCAGCACATCAGTATTAGATAGGATAACAGATGAAGAGCAAAGATTTTTATTAACAGCGATTAAAACCCCTCCTCCTCGCTGACATCCAGTAGCATGAAAATCGCGATCTTTACGATATACGTTGTAGAGAAGTGGATCAAAAAATTCTTGATCAAAGAAATGTAGATTTAGCCAGGTCTCCGTAAGAATGAATACATCAAAAACATTTTGAGAGGTCGCAGCATAAATATTATTGGATTTGGTTCTTAAGCCGGATACATTTTGGTAATAAATTTTGAGTGTATTATCAAGATCATCTGTATGTCTCAACTCTGTTATTGGCGTAACAGAGGGTTTAACTCTTTTCGAAAAAACTTGAATTCACGAATCATCACATCCACTGGCCTGATAGCAGGTGCAATTACTTTAGAGTAAAGAGATGACGAAATGCCAAGCTTAAAAGTAACGCTTTTAAGAGCATCCAAATCAGCATCTCTTTTGACTAACTTTGTGCATGAGAGATGCTGCCTGTCCACTTTAGCATATTTCATGACATAATCAATAATGTTTTCTTCAGATACTGTGGGTTTAAATGAAGATATATGTACCCATCTCATTCTATCCACAACCTGCAAGTCAAAATTATCATTTTGTCCAACAACAAGAGAGATTTATCAGACACACAAAACAAATCGATTAGACTTGCAATTGGGAGCAAAGCGGGTTGGATAGCTATTTATACGACTTAAACTGAGAGAAATAATTTGATCATGTAGTGAAATCGAGCGAGAATCATCCACAAGTATATCTATGTTAAAATCACCACACATCAATATATGCTCATACGCTGCCGCGTATTTAGAGACATTCATAAAGAAGGGACTCAGATCAGACTACCTTTGTGGGTTATATACACAAATAAGTAGAAATTTATTTAGAGCTTCTCCAAATTCAATACCCAAGAACTCAAATTGGTCCTCACCGTAAGACTTTAAAATTAAATCACTTTTAACAAGGTTTCTAAAATATATTGCAATTCCTCCACCTCTCAAACCATTGTCACGATCGTTCCTAATAATATTGAAACTTTGCTGTCGGTACACATCATCTACAATATCATTTTTAAACCACGTTTCAATATATATATTATATAATATATATATATTGGAAAATATATAATTTAAATAATCAATTTTTGATGGATTAATGTTGCGCCCATTCAGATAGCACAGCTGCAATCCTCGATGGTTTTTACTAATTATTCCCAGAATTGCCTTCAAGTTAACATTGTGACTCGCTTGTAAATCAATCATAAATAATAATGATAATATAAGGTATACTTTGAAATAGGCAGTTTATGAAATACGTTACAATAATAGCAGTGATAAAAGCAAATAACTTACATGACTTAAAATTACATTGGCAGAAAGATAGAGAGTAGTGTAGATAAAAAGTAATGTGAGTAAAGAAAATCAAAATAGTAATCTTTAAGAGAACCAAAACAAGTAAAACATAAGAAAGCATAGTGTTAATATGACCATTATGGCTGAATCGCAAAGACGCGTAAGATCGGTCGCGCGTTGATCGTACTTAGCTCGTACTTTACTCGGCTTTACGAGATGAACTGTCAAAACGCCCGACCTTATAACTTTGAAATCATAATGTAGCGTTGACATGTCGTGCGTCTATCACTTAGATGATGCCACTATACGCACTCAAATCAAAAAATTCCACAAGGTCCCATTTACCCAAATCGCAAAGTATGTAATAATAATGTTGGCACAAATATTAATATTAAATTATAAAATGCTCAACTCATCAAAACTTTAATTTCATCATTTCTATAAAGCAAATTCAAAAATTAAATCATTTTCAACATAGCTATTCTGACTAAAGAGATTGGATGCTGTTCCTGCAGATTTGCTGTGGCTGGCAAGCTGTAAGATGAGCAGTGGTAAATAATCGCCGTCAGCCTAAATTTGCGAGTAAATTCTTGTGCAATATGTGCCCAATAAGTTACTCGCAATTGCACGAAACAAGAAATAATAACACCGGTAAGTAAAATTTGGTTTAATAATAATTAGTTTTATTTATCACTTACTTTTTTCTTCCAATAAGTGGATATAAGCACAGGATAAAATAATGCTAGAGATGTCACGGATAATTTTAAATTATTTACACAAGGTATGAGTGCAAAAAAAGCGTCTGATTATTCGAGAAAAATTATCAAGAAGGAGGCCGCCATTAAAGAGACGAAGACACCTCCGAGGCACTCGTTCGGCTATCGAGAATCGATACTCGAACGAGTCGGTAAGTATGTATTGATCTTTTACCTTTTGTGAGCATTAATCTTATACCTTTTGCATTTAGGGTTGCGGCCTAAACATGCCGGCCCCCTTGCAGTACTACTGTAAGATAAATTATAAAAATTCTAAAATACCTTAAGCTAGTAAAAAGGGGTTGATTAATTCAGAACATGTCTAATTTTTTTTTCTCAGTGTCACGTTATAATTTATTGTAATTATTCATTTATTGTAAGAATTCAGTGCTTTGGAAATAATATACATAAATATAAATATAAATAAATTAAAAACTATGCCCGCTACTGGGAAACAACGCCCGATAACACCCATCCGAAGATGGTGTTTTGAGATACAATTCCACCCACACTACTTGGACAGATCCCTGGTTTTATTATTTTTGGGAAGACATCTGCTCCCAACACCATGCCGAAATGCGCTGGAGCTAAGGGCGGGAGGTCATTTGGGTCTGATGACATTGGGCTAAGAGGGCATGAATTCAAGCATGCTTCGATTCGCGATAGCAATGTTGAGAGCTCCTCAAAGGTATATTTCAGGTCTGAAGCTACTTTACGAAATTGCAATTTAAAACTTTTGACTCCCGCTTCCCACAGACCTCCCATATGGGGAGCGCCTGCTGGAATAAAGTGCCAAGTTAAGTGTTGGTGAGTAAACTTGGACAATAATTTATCTTAAGAGTCGTTGAGAAAAGTTTTAAAATCTTCTTTAAAGGCTCGCGAGGCACCGACAAAGTTGGTTCCATTGTCCGAATACATTTTCTCCGGACAACCTCTGCGTGCGACAAATCTCGAAAATGCTGCCAAAAAGGTGACAGTGCTGAGATCGCTAGTCGCCTCTAAATGAATTGCCTTTGTAGCAAAGCAGACAATACACGAATATAGCCCTTGGTTATGAGACAAGCGCGTCCCGTATAATTTTTGATATCATATGGACCCGTAAAATCAACTCCAGTAGACGCAAACGGGCGAGATAATTTTGTTCGCTCTGATTTTTGCGACACGATTTGCCACAAAAGTGGTCCAGGCGCATGGCTGTTTACGCAACCACGCCAGCACAATGGTTGAATCTGTCCATAAAAACAGTTCATTATTATATGTTTCTAAATTAGTTAGAAACGATTCAACATTTCCGCTAGCAGAAGTGCTCCACACAACTCAAGCCTGGGCAACGACACCGTCTTGACTGGTGCCACTTTCGTTTTCGCGACGAGGAGATGGACGCATACTCTATCTTCATGCTGAACACGAATGTAAATTGCGGCTCCATATGCTTTCTCCGAAGCATCGCAGAATCCGTGAAACTGGAGTTCGCTTTTCGGAGAGAAATCTACCCAACGTGGAATCCGGATACTGCTGATGTGAGGGTAATTTTCCAAGAAACCTTGCCAACGCTGCAAAGTCGACGGGATCAGCTTATCATCCCATCCGATACCATCTAACCAAACTTGTTGCATCAGGATTTTAGCGATGACAACGACCGGCGCCAACCATCCTGCAGGATCGAAAAGTTTTGCGATCGCTGATAAAACTTCTCGTTTTAAAAATGTACCTTCCTGGTCTAACGGGCGTGCATGGAAGTAGAAGTAGTCAAACCGGGCATTCCATCGAATGCCCAGTGTTTTTACGTTGCTCGTGTCCTCCAGCTCCAGGAAATCTTCACGCAACCGATGACTCTTCGGGATACCTTGCAGTAACTCATCGGAGTTGGCCGTCCACTTCCGCAAGGTAAAACCTGCTGATGCGGCCGCCTTTTCCAAGTCTATTCGAGCTTGAACTGCTGACTCCACGTCATGACCTCCCGCCAGTGCGTCATCTACGTACATATGGTGACGCAAAATTTTTGACGCTAGTGGCAAGCTGCTTTCTACATCGTCGGCTTATTGCAAAAGTGTTCGCAGCGCTAGAAATGGGGCACAATTTACCCCGAAAGTGACTATTTTCAGCTGAAAATCTTGTAGATGCTTCCCTGTTTGATCGCGAAAAATTATTCGCTGGAATCGCTGATGGTCTTCAGTCACAAGTATTTGGCGGTACATCTTTTCGATATCACCATTAAATACGAATTGGAAGAATCGCCACTTCAGGATAAGCAAAGTTAAATCACTTTGCAAGACTGGCCCCGCATGCAGAACATCGTTCAAACTCACACCATTGGATGTAGGGCTTGACGCGTTGAAGACCACCCGAACCTTTGTAGTGGTACTATCTGGTTTCATGACAGCATGATGAGGAAGGTAATAAATAGATTTTGTCTCGGAGAAAGACAAGAAGACACTTCTCTCATATGGCCTAACTCCTGATATTCTTTCAGAACAGCATCTTACTCCTTCTTGTAAGCTATGTTTTTATAAAGCCTCACCTCATTGCGCAGAAATTGTCGGACCGCAATATAGCGTGAATCACCTAGAGTGGTTTTCTGCGGATAACTTTCCTTAAACGGTAAAGTCACCACATACCGACCATCAGAATTGCGCCTGGTTGTGTTAACATAATTGTCTTCACAAAATTTTTCTGTGATATTGGACACAACCTTTTGAGGTATCTCCTCAAGCTTCCAAAATGATGCTAGCTGTCGATCAAGTGAAACTTCACTAAAATATGAAACGACAGTCGAGGAGGGAGGTGTCTGCGCGGAGGTTGGAACGGAACCGGTTAAGATCCAGCCGAATATTGTTTCTTGAGCAATAAGTGACCCAAGAATATTTCGACGGATATCGTCAAGAAGAAGTTGTGGGTATAAATCACCACCTAGCAACACATCTACTTGATCGCTGCAGTAGAAACGTTTGTCCGCAAGAACAAGCTCTGAAAAAGCTTGCTGCATCAACGGATCTACTGAGCATGAAGGAAGGTTTCCGGTGATCTTTGCCAGAATTAAAGCGCTTGTGGTAAGTTGGATGGTTGGATCAATAGGTGATCCTATGACCAAAGTGCATGCTTTTTGCACTCTGGCTGACACCACATTATTAAGCCCTGAGACTTGAGCGCAAACACGATGAGTAGGAAGCTGAATAAGTCGATGCAACCTCTCAGAAATGAACGAGCCTTCTGAGCCAGAATCAATAAGTGCTCTGGCTTTGAACACGGCTCCTCGATGGCAAATATTAATCATCGCGGTTCCCAGCAAAATACCTTTGCTGCTTGAGGCAAAACACGCTTGGTAGTTTTCGCGAGCACCTGCAGATGTTTGCGATTGCGCTGCAACATGTTGAGTGGACTGTATACTCGTGTTTGGACCTCCCGCATTTGGATGACTATTTGCGCCTTTAAATTCTCTATGAAGCAACGAATGATGTCGTTGTCCACATGTGGAGCAGTTGTAGCCGCTCTTGCAATTTTTAGAAACATGGCTGGTTGATAAACAGTTGAGACAGCAATGCAGCCGTCTTGCAGCCGATGATCTGTCATTTACTGACATTGCCAAAAATGTTGGACAGAACTTCAATGCATGCTGCTGGTTTTAACACAGCTTGCAATTATTGTTCGCCACGTTTGCCTGAAAGGTGTTAACTTTCTTCACATTTTGTGAAGGTGCGTTCGGTTTTTGCCCTTTTGGCACCGCGCCTCTAAAGTCGGACACCGTTTCTAGTGTCTGAAAACGACTTGTGAGAAATTTATCAAGGTCAGCCCATTTGGGGATTTCTGCCTTGTTCTCAATCGATTGCTCCCATAAGGAGAGCGTAGTCTCAGGCAATTTTGTAGAGCACAAAAACGTAAAAATAGCATCCCAGTTGTCAATATTTACTTTATGTATTGTAAGAGCGGATATACAATTATTTATGTCTCTTTGAAGTTTCTTAATTCCACTTCCAGACTCTGTCGCAACCACTGGCAGGTTAAATAAAACTTTAAGCTGGCTGTTCACCAAAATCCGCTTATTTTCATAGAGGTCTGTCAAGTTCTGCCAGGCTGTTGCAAACCCTTCAAGCGTGAGTGGAGATTTTTGAACAATCTCTTTTGCCTCTCCGCGGGATTTCTGGTTCAAGTGAAATAGTTTTTCCACGGGTGTTAGCCGACTATTTGAAATTTAAATAGCCGAAAACATATCCCGGAAAGACGGCCATGTTGCGTAATCACCATGAAATATTTCAGTATCACATGGTGGTAAATTTATATTGTGGCCAGACATCGGCATAACAAAACTTGAAATATCCGCTTCATTACTTTTTTTCGCCATTGACAATTTATCCTTTCTCCACCGCAAGACAGCAAGAATTTGTTTATTCGATATTTTAATATAGCAGTGCGGTGCTTGTTAGAATTACAAACTTTTTCCAACTCACTCTTTTTTTTCTTAACCTAAGCTTAAATAACTAAAAAGGTGAGCACACACACACACACACACACCTTGGTCACAAACAATCTTGGCTCCGCACTCAACTCAGCAGCGACTTAAGAAATCCGACTCCGCTAGCTTGATCGACGCCAGCTGAAGCACGTATTTCCAAAATGCTGATGTCGTTAGTGCAATGAACTGACTGCTCGTGGCCATAGCTTGCACAAACCATTGGCCCTGAACTCGGTTAGCTTCAATGACAATGAAACTGTATCCGTTCCAGTGACCATGGGATCATACAGCTAGTTTGCAGTCTATTGAACGCAACATTTCCTTCCATTTTTTTTTGCAAGAGAAATATTACGCTTTTTTTTTTTGTTTAGTAAAAAAAAGGAATATTTCTCGATTGCTGTCGTTCAACAGTCCATGTGTGTGGCCACATTGGATTTTTTATAGATTCTAAATTTTTATAAAATGAAGATCATATAAATAAAGTTAAGTCTGAATTGAATAAATGTAATTATTATATTTTTTTTTTGTTTTTTTTTTTTAATACACTTGAATAACTTAAATTTTGTTTGTGTTATGACCGTAACAGAGATACATTTGATTTTTTAACTTCTAAATTCTTATAAAATTTAAATCGTTTAATTATATGTGTATATATATTTAATTATTCTTTTAGAATTTACTTGAATATGCTACTTAGTTTTTCTTTTCTTTTTTTTTTTGTATCATATAATATTTGATTTTTCATATAAGTTTTTTTTTTTTTTTTTTCACAATTTCTTAGATATTTATTGTTCTTAATATTAGTTAATTTTCTTAATTTTAGTTAGAAGTTACGTGTTTCGGTTGGTATTGACTCATTCATGAATATCTTGTTTTTTTTTTATTTTTTTTAGTATTTTTTTTTTTGTGTAATTAATTAAGTAGAAGTGGTCCCCTTTTTTTTTGTTTTTTTTTTTTAAGTTTCGCTCACTAATTGGAACGACGTTTTGGGCGTAAATGTCATTGATCTTGCTAATGGCTTTCTTGGTTTAGGTGTTATGTGAGGGTTAATGTCCGTAGGAGTTTCAATCTCCTGAAGCTGAATATCTACAACAGGTACTATAGGTGATTTTTTTGTTTTTTGTAGTTTCTCTTTTAATAAATTAATGATTTTGTAAGCAATAGCATTAGCGAGCTTGAAAAAGAGATTGAAGTTAGTGCGATCTTATGATGGTGTGAGGCGCTTTTTTCTTTCCCTAATTGAACTAACTTTTTGTGTACCTCTTCTAATGTTTTTGTCCCTTTATTTATAAATTCGTTTGTATCCTTGCCCATTAAGATTTGTATTGATTGGTTGCTTTTCATTTGTATAAGAGATTTTGTATAGCTTGTGTTTAAATTTTTTATGTTTCTTTGTTCTAAAGGGAAAAAGTCTGGTTGTTTTATTTTGAGTGGATGTCTGTTGTGTCCTTGAAACTTAATTGTTTATTCTTCAATTTGTATTTGGCAGGGTTGCGTTATGGTTATTATTCCTTGGTGTTCGACTTTTGACGTTGAAAAACTACTTTCGCACGAAACATGTAATACTTGTGGGGTTTTCACCGAGAATAACCAGGTGTTAGGCCTGTTAAGTTTTATTAAGGTGTCCTGTGGAGATGTTTGTAGGTTAATCGGGCAGTCCATTTTATCGTTTAAAGGGTTTAGCAACATTTTAAGTACACACTCTTTAGTCGTTGTTGCCTGAGTCATTGGAACGTCTAGGGGCCCGATAAATGAGTCGAAATTTATATTTCTGCTAACTTTAATGTACTTTTGATGGCTTTGTTCCTTTAATAGTACCAGAGTCTGTCTATTGTAGTTTATAGCTAAGTATGAATATTGTATATTGGGTATCACCGAAAGTCCGCTATTAGTGTGGACTGGATAGCACCATATTTGAAAATATTGCATTTTCGGAAGGTCGAATATGGGTAGTTCTATCTTTATTATCAGTTTGTCATGAAGAAGATGTGTTTTAATTTTGGTTGTCTGATACAACGTTGGCAAACAATCTTGGCAAAGAGATGTTGTTTTTAGATATATTTTATTAAGAGTGTTTGGTGAAATAAGTAATGGATGTATTTTGTTGTTTTGTGTGGCTATTATTACGTCAAGTAGGGTTTGTTGTCTTGATTCTAGTTCTATTACTTGAAGCAAGAGCGTGTAGAGTATGTCTTGGCGCATTTGTGTTTTTTCTATTTGATCGGTTACGTTTTCTAATTCGGTTATTCGGTATCCTATCTGTTGTTGATTAGTCATTAAAACGGACAAGGGTTTTTGTATTTTATTCAAAGTCGAGTTTACTACACTGACTTGCTGTTTTTCGAGTTCAATTAGTTCGTTTTCTTTTAATTCCAGTTTTCCTAACTTACTATATACCTCTTCTTCGTTAGCGTGGTCCATTGTACCAAACAAGTAGTGTAATGCGCTTCCTATACCGTCGAATATAGATCGTTTCTGACGTGGCTTATTTATTAGTTCCCGGATTGTTTGTGTCCTAGCCTTTATTTGCGAGATTACTGCCTGTATGTGTCGTTCCTGGGGTTCACAAGTGCCTCCCTTTGTTTTGTATTGATTGCATAGGCGAGAACTGAGATATTCTGCATATTCGGCTACAGCAGTTTGGTTGTCCAATTCGGAGAGGTCGATTTCCGTTAATACACTCCAAGAACTTTGGTATAACCATAGTTCGCCCAGTTCCTCGAAAACAACCCCTGTTGCATTTAGCTGGGTTACATTTAGGGGTTGCTCCATGGAAAATCCCTGGGTTAGGCCTATCGCCATTAAAATTAAGCACCACTCCATTTTAAACTGGAAAAATACGTATAGATATGATGGACATCATTAAATTGGAATATTTAAATTTTCGTTTTTATTATCAAATTTATTAAAAAAATTTTTTTTTATTTTGTTTATATTATTTGTTTTATTCGTAATATGGTTTTAACCTGTTGTTGTGTATAACTATTCGTTTGTTTCCTACTTGTACCTGTGTATTGACAGGTCCTTTTACAGCAATCACCCGGTAAGGTCCTCGCCAAATGGGAGCTAATTTACCCTTTCTATTTTCATTTTTTACTAGGACCTGATCTCCTGCATGAAAGTTTTGTGGTCGTATTGAATGATCGTAATAAGCCTTTGATTGTTGTTTGCTCTTTAATAGGTTATGTCTGGCAATTGCATATGATTTCTGCAGTTTGTGTTTGAGTACGTGGTAGTAACTTTCGTGGTTGTAAATGGGTTCTGGCTCACGCTTTAAATTAGATGGGATATCCGATGTGAACCCATATAAACACTCCATTGGTGTGAGTTTTGTGCTATCATGGAAACTGTTGTTATATACAAATGTTGCTGTTCGTATATATTGATCCCAGGATTGCGGGTTTCCATCACAAATGCTTCGTAGGTATTCAACTATTGGTCTATGTGCTCGTTCAAGAGCACCATTGGATTGCGGGTGGTAAGCTGAAGTTTGTAGCTTTTTAATTTTTAATAGCTTACAAAGGTCTTTAAAGAGGTCGCTTAAAAAATTTGTCCCCTGATCGGTTACTATTTGTTTTGGAATACCATAGCGCGTAATAATTTGGTCAAATACCATTTGAGCCACTGTTTGGGCTTCTGCATTTGGGATGGCGTAGCAGTCTACCAATTTGGTGAGGTTATCTTGAAACGTAAGAATATATTGATTATTTGTTAAAGTTTGTTGTAATGGTCCTACGATATCCAAATATATCTTATCAAAAGGTTTTTCCGCGATGTCTGTTATAACCATAGGCATTTTTGTTGGCATTGATGATTTCATTATTTGGCATTTTTTACATTTTTTTATGTAAGTTTTAATGTCGTACAGCATTTTTTTCCACCAATATTTACGACGAATTTTTTTTATATGTTTTCAATACACCTTGGTGACCCCCAAAAATGGAATCGTGATAGTCCTTAAGGATAATTTGTATCTCCTCAGGCTTACTCAAAACTTCTACTTTTAAGTTTTCCTTTAGTATGTTGGGTTTAGATTCTTTGTTCACACTCGTGTTATTCTGTTCGGTTAGACTGCTGTCTGTGTCTATTGTAGCAGGTACTTTTAAACTTTTTGACTGCGCTCGAGTTATGGCATAGCATTTTAGTTGGTTTGCTTCAGATGTCGTAATACTTTCTTCTGGTCTAGTGTGTATAATAGCTGTTGTAATAAACTTGGTACTATCGTTTATTTCCGATGGTATTCGGCTTAAAGCATCTGCGTTGGTATTGTATTTTCCCGGTTTATATTCGATTTTATAATCATACTCCGAGAGCTTGTGGTGAAACCTTACCAGTCGCGTGGTAGGATCTTTGGTGTTGAACACGCCTTTGAGTGGTTTATGATCTGTATAAACCGTGAATGGTCGTCCCTGTAGGTAGCATCTAAAATTTTTTGTAGCCCACACAATCGCCAGAAGTTCTTTTTCTATTGTCGAGTATTTTTGTTCGGCTTTGTTTAGTGTTCGGCTCGCATAAGCAATTGGCTTATCTCTTCCTACTTCGCCTTGGGAAAGTACAGCACCAATGGCATCATTGCTCGCGTCTGTTGTAAGATTGAAGGGTCTGGCAAAATCTGGATAAATTAGGAGGGGAGGTGAAATGAGTTCATTTTTTATTTTTTGAAATGCTTCTTGACATTTCTCTGTCCATTTAAATTTAACGTCCTTGCGCAGTAGGTTGGTAATTGGTTTCACTATTTTAGAAAATGCCGGTATAAACTTTCGGTAATAATTTGCAAGGCCCAGAAACGATTGAAGTTGACGCACCGTTTTTGGCACTGGAAAATTTTTAACACTTTCTGTTTTCTTGGGATCGGGGAGTGCTCCTTTCTCTGAGCAGATATGTCCTAAATAAACTATTTCCTTACATAAGAACTGGCACTTTTCAGGCTGGAGTTTGAGGTTATTTTGCCTTAGCTTGGAGAAAACTTTTAGTAGTTTTCTATTATGGTCCTCCAAGTTTTTTCCGTAGATGACTATGTCATCCAAGTACACGAAGCATTCAATGCCTTGTAAGCCTGTTAATACATAGTTCATCAACCGTTGAAACGTGGCTGGGGCTCCTTTTAATCCAAAAGGCATACGTTTGAACTCGTAATGCCCATAGTTTGTGCTGAAGGCCGTTTTGGGTCGATCTCTTGGGTGAACTTGTACCTGGTGATAACCACTGGCGAGATCCAGTGTCGTAAAATAACGTGAATGACCTAACTGATCCAATATGTCCTCAATTCGTGGTAATGGGTAAGCGTCGCCAATAGTTTTTTCATTTAGTTTACGAAAATCTACTACGACTCGCCATCTTTTTTCTCCATCTGGTCCTGCTTTTTTGGGAACTACTAAAAGAGGCGAATTCCATGGACTTTTGCTTGGTTGAACTATATCGTCACCTAACATTTCTTTAATTTGGTCATTTATTATTTGTCGTTGTGTCTCAGGCAACCTATACATTTTCTGATTTATTGGGGCTTGATCTTGAATGAGTGGTATTTCATGCGATAAAGCCCCAGTGTTTGTCAGTTTGTCACCTTTTAGGTGGAATATGTCATTAAATTCGCGGCAAAGATCTAGTATGGATTTTTTTTCTTCATCATTTAAAGTGTGGCTGACTTTAATTTCCTTTTCGAGTTTAGTCATTCGTAAATTAATTTCCTCTGAGTATATTTTATTGAACAAAATTTTTTTAACACAGTCTGTATCAGTATCTTTCTCATCATTTATTGTTAATTGTACCTTTGATGTATTGGTACTGTTAATTTCGTTTAGTATTGGAACTCTTTCGTATCCCAGTGCAGACGCCAGTTTTAGAGTAAGTTTAGCAAGCCTTACTGTATTATTTGTGGTATTAAGGACGCCTACTAAGGGCTTTTTATTGCCTGTGGGTAGTATACAATTTGATATAAAGACCCCTTCTAAAAATTCCTGTGATAGGCAGATCATTTCTTCTTTGAAATTAATTGGTAGCTCAATAATCTTATGACACCGCTCCGGTATGACGACAGGTAAATTAAAAACAACTGTTCGTTCCATGACTTCATGTATTTGGCTTTTGTTATCTATTTTGTTTTGATTATTGTCTTCGGTTAAGCAGCCAGCTTCCCTTATGGAAGAAGCCTTAAAGACATTACAGGTGGTTTGTATTACCTCCTTGGGCTCCACCTTGTCAGTGTAATGTCCTATTTCGACTGCCCTCTGACAGAGTATTTGATTATTACTCTCAATCATAGATAAGCAAAACTCTTCTGCGCTCGACTGTGTACGAGTGAACTTGAATTGCTTTAAAGTGGTTTTTGTGGGATCTTGTCCTTCGTGATTTTTAGGTTTTTCTCTAATGTAATTATGTCTATTTTTCATGGGTATTTGCAGTTCTTCACTGTTAAACTTTGTACGAGGAAATATCAGACGATCATTCGGTCCATCGACATTACAGTGTTTGGAAAGGAAGTCATTTCCTAATAGGCCATCGTCCGACATGCCACTAATACCATTTATCACTTGAAAAGTGCAAGGGTAATTTTTTTTGGAGTTTATAGTTATATTTCCCTGACAGTTCCCTAGGGTCGTGCCCTTACCAAAAGCTGTTTGTAGAGTGCATTTATTAATTTTTTCTATTTTTGTGTTTTCTTTTATACTACTTTTCTTAATTAAACTAACCTCCGCACCCGTGTCCACTATAAGACTTACTGTGTCTGGATTTGCGATATCTATAGGCACTCTTATGGTGGGTACGGATGTAGGTGGCTGCAGTTCCCCTGTTTTACTAATGTGTTCTTTTATTGTCGAGTCGGGGAGTTGTGACTCGACCGCGACTCGTTTCCCTGATTCATGGCTTCCCAACGTTGTTTTTGTTGGCATTCAGCTACTAAATGACCATTCCTTCCGCAAAAATCGCATCTAGTGCGTACATTGTAAATTCGCGGAATATTTGGGGTTCTCGTGTCCCTGTTATAACCGCTGTTCCCTGCGTGTATTTTTTGCTTACTGTCAGTGTTATACTTATTGTTGTTTCCTGCCAAATTTCTATTGAACTGTTCACCTGGTCTGTATTGTTCGTTGCTTAAGTGTCTGGTATTGGTGTTGTTTAATCGTCGACAGTCTCTAATGTCATGGTTATATATTTTGCAATTAGAGCAAAAAGGTGTATTTTTCCTAGTCAAACACTCTGTATAAGTGTGACCCTTTTTCCTACAAAAATTGCAAGTAATTTTTGCGGCAAAATGTTCGGCAGCTCTAATAGACCTATTTAGTGCCTGGCTTGGTTGTTGGGGGTATCCATTAGGAGGACATTCATTGAATTTCCATGGTGGAATCGCAGTTGATGCTGTTGATAGATTTGGGTATGCTGGATACATTTGGGCAGTCTGAATAGGCAAGGCCGTTTGTTGTAATTTTTCCATATCTAGTGCCTTTCGTACTAATAAGTCTAAGGGCTCATCCTTTATTGTTAGTAAGTACTGGCTTAAGTATGGATTCGTAACCGAGCTTTTTAGAGAGTTCTTTGCAAAATCTTCTAATTGTGTTATCACGGGTGCAACTGTTGCACCATATTTTATTCTAGCCGCTTCCTTACATTGTTGTAATATGTTGCTTATTCGTGCCGTATAGGCAATAAGAGTTTCGTTTGGATGTTGTCGTAAGGTCAGTAGTTTGTTTACTAATTCTTGGTATGTTTCTCTAGGTAGGTATGTGCGGCTTAATAGTGTTTCAATATCCTGAAACGAAGTGGGTGGGTTTGAGGCCACTAATTGATAAGCTTCCCCTCGTAATCTTGTGGGTATTATATTTAGAAAGGCTTCCCGTTCACTTTCTTCTAGACAGTCAAGTACCTTTTTAGAACAACCTAAAAACATTTGAAGGTCACTCACTACTAGGGGGCTTTGGTCACCAGAAAATATGGGAACCAATTGAGCCGTGAGCTTAGCAATTTTTGAATAATCTATTGCCATTTTTTTTTTCGTTTGCTAAATCTATTCGGACCGCACTGATAAGGTCTTGTTCTGACTTAGACAGTGAAACACTTAACCAATTTAAACTAACACTTAAGTTACTATCACCTTCTATTTTTGTACAATTATTGTTACAATTACTAGAGCTATCTTCACTTACTTTGAAGGAGTGTGAGTGGGTTTGAAATTTTACCAGTTCTTGCCTGAAGTTTTTTATTTGTTCTGATCTTCTTTCTTGTGTTTCAGTTAGTTTTTTTTTCTATCCGATCGCAAGTAATCGTGGATAATTTCTCACCCCCTTGCACTCTTTCAATTTGCTGTGTTAAATAAGATTTTAAGTTAATACCGGAATCGTCGCGTACCTTTCCGCTCCTAAGCCTTTTTGGTGACCTCGGTGTAGAGCTTTGCATTTACAGTTGATGGTTTTTGCTTCGTTGTTGCTGTTGTTGTTTTTTAATGCGGCAATTGATTGGTGTTTGGTGTAACTATTTTATGTTGACGTTGATTTCTTTATCCTTAAATGTGAGATTATAGCGCTTTCAGTTGTTTTTCAGTTGTTGTTTGTCTATTGATGATTACTTGGTTGTTGTTGTTTTCCAGTTGTTTTTCAGTTGTTGTTTGTCTTGTACTATTGATGATTACTTGGTTGTTGTTGTTTTCCAGTTGTTTTTCAGTTGTTGTCTGTGTGTTCACAATTTATTTTCACTTCATAGTTATTGTTTTTTGTTTTTTTTTTTTTTACTTGTCTTGTTCTATTGATGATTACTTGGTTGTTGTTGTTTTACTTTAGGATTGTTTGAGATTTTTGAAAATAGATATTTCTTTTTTTTTTATCACAGTTTTTTTTTTTTGTTTTTTTTTTAATGATCTATTTAATCACAATTGTTGTTATATGCTTTGACAAAATTCACCAAATTGTTTTTTTTTTTTTTTTTACTTTTGACTTTTGTCAGAATTGTCAAAAATGCACTGCATTTCACTTTATTCGGTTGTGACTTTAGTTTTTGTTTTGTTTTTTTTTTTTTTTTTCTTTTGGTCCGACAGACCGGCTGCGCCAATTGTTGGTATTATTAAAACCAGGGACCGAAAAATAATAGTAATTATCGAAATTTCAATTAAAAAGTCAGACAGCAAGAATTTGTTTATTCGATATTTTAATATAGCAGTGCGGTGCTTGTTAGAATTACAAACTTTTTCCAACTCACTCTTTTTTTTCTTAACCTAAGCTTAAATAACTAAAAAGGTGGATAAAGTGGAGAAAGTTGCGTTCAATAGACTGCAAACTAGCTGTATGATCCCATGGTCACTGGAACGGATACAGTTTCATTGTCATTGAAGCTAACCGAGTTCAGGGCCAATGGTTTGTGCAAGCTATGGCCACGAGCAGTCAGTTCATTGCACTAACGACATCAGCATTTTGGAAATACGTGCTTCAGCTGGCGTCGATCAAGCTAGCGGAGTCGGATTTCTTAAGTCGCTGCTGAGTTGAGTGCGGAGCCAAGATTGTTTGTGACCAAGGTGTGTGTGTGTGTGTGTGTGCTCACCTCTTTTTTTTCTTAACCTAAGCTTAAATAACTAAAAAGGTGAGCACACACACACACACACACACCTTGGTCACAAACAATCTTGGCTCCGCACTCAACTCAGCAGCGACTTAAGAAATCCGACTCCGCTAGCTTGATCGACGCCAGCTGAAGCACGTATTTCCAAAATGCTGATGTCGTTAGTGCAATGAACTGACTGCTCGTGGCCATAGCTTGCACAAACCATTGGCCCTGAACTCGGTTAGCTTCAATGACAATGAAACTGTATCCGTTCCAGTGACCATGGGATCATACAGCTAGTTTGCAGTCTATTGAACGCAACACTAAGTTCTTTCATCTTAGCTAGACATCGAACATATGTTTGATAACATGTGCGATATTTGACTTTGACTAGGGTGATGTTTTCATCAGCGTCACCACTCGCTGCCACTAATTTGAGCAAGCATGCGTCATACGACGTCTTTAAATTAGTCCATTGAGACTTCAATTCATCCTCTTGAATTCGTAGAGCAAAAGTTGTGTGCTCTTCCTGAGGAATCTCATTGAAGTCTCTCTCCATATCAAAAATGGTGTCGGCATGTCTCATAAAAGAGGTTAGTTTTGCCATTATTTATTTTTTGATCGAAAAAATAGACAAAAAAAATCGCCAAAAACCTTCTAATAAGTAGAAAAATCGATCGAGATCCGAAAAAATGTAAATTGTTTTAATTGTCAACTGAATCGACGGAAAGAAACAACTCTTTAATACGAAGTGAAAATAAATTTATTTTTTTTTTTTTTTTATTTTTTTTATAACTTATACAAATTGTTTCTAATAAGTAGAAAAATTCCTTTTTTATTTTTAATTTGTTAAAATTGTTTCCAATAAGTGGAAAATGTTTTAAAAAAAAAAAACTCGAAACAAATTCTCTAAAAAGAGAAAACCGGTTTACAAAATTTTTTACAATTTTAAAAATTGCTTCCCATAAGTGGAAATATTTTTCAAAATTAAATCGAAACAAAATTCTCAAACACGAGAAAACCGGTTTGAAAATTTTTTACAATTTTAAAAATTGCTTCCAATAAGTGGAAATATTTTTCAAAAAAATCGAAACAAGTTTTCTAAAAAATGAAAACTTGTATTAAAATTCCCGTTTACCGAAATATTTACGTAGCTAATCAAAAAAGTGCTCGTAAACGTACAATAATAGAAGAGATTCTCAAGCTGGAGGTATTTCAAACTATTTACAACTGGGTTCTAATAAGTAGAAACTTTCGTTTGTAAAATAAAGAAAAATTTTCCTCACTCAACAGCTCTCTTAAAAAAACTTTACAAAATATAAAATGCGCGTAAAAACCGATATACACATTTATATATGACGACTTGGGTTTACTGTGGTGGAAATTCGGGGTAAATTCCCAAATGTTTCAAAAAAAGTGCTTAAAATAACAATCGCAATAGGTGCGATAATTTTTGAGCACGGTGGCAACTCTGTGGTGGTAATTCGGACTTAATCACGAATTAAAAAAAGTGCATAAAAGAATAATTTCAATAGGTGCGATAATTTTTTTTGTTTTGAGCACGGTGGCAAGTCTTTTTCGAAGATCCACCACAGCTGTCTCTTCTTGCTTCTTGATCTTCTTGTTTTGATTTTAGTAGTTAACTCGTCGCGTTGTTTACTAAAACGAGTGTTTTGTTTTATTTTGTTTTAATCGCGTTTCGGTGTTTTCGAGTTGCTTATTTGTCTTTCTTTATTCTATTGAGTGTTAAAACAATTAAATAATATAAATTGAAAATAATATTAGTTCAATAGAATAAAGAAGTAGTGTAACAAAAATAAAAAAAACGCGACGCAAAAGTACATGGAGCAGCGTCAAATGCTTCAATACGCGTGTGTGTGTGTGTGTGTGTGGGTGTAAATCAAAGTGATTTATTTTGTAAATAATTATAAAAATATATATGTAAAAATATTGTTTATATAAAATTTAAAAAAAAAACTAATCTCAACGACGTACGTTAGCAGAAAATTGCCCAACGTACGGACGGACAAATTTGTCTGTTGTGTGTGAGTGTGTGTACCAAAGCAATGGAAAAAAAGTATATATATACATTCAATAAAATATATTGCAAAACCTGCAATATAAATATATACTTTATATATACAACGAAGTACGTGGTAAAACAAACCAGATAAAATAACAAAATGTATGTTAATATAAGTTAAGTATGCTGCAGGTAATTAAATATTTGTTTAATTAATTTAAGAAATATTTTCCTTTTGTTATGATGTGTGTGTGTGTGTTTGTGTGCCTCGACAACTATCTGAACCAAACTTGTTTTCTTATGGTTTGTTTTTTTTTAGCACTGATTTCTTTTAAACAATTAAAACAATTCAAAACAAAAAAACTGCCGGAGACACTGATACAACTATAATGAATTAATCAACCTTCCTTTTTAACTGGTGGCAATACGGTGAGTTTACGGCAATTCGGTGACTTTAATTCCTGCTTCTAATTATTTATTTCAGCTGACTTTGACGGCTTCGATGGTACCATAAACAGATTGGATGCTGTTCCTGCAGATTTGCTGTGGCTGGCAAGCTGTAAGATGAGCAGTGGTAAATAATCGCCGTCAGCCTAAATTTGCGAGTAAATTCTTGTGCAATATGTGCCCAATAAGTTACTCGCAATTGCACGAAACAAGAAATAATAACACCGGTAAGTAAAATTTGGTTTAATAATAATTAGTTTTATTTATCACTTACTTTTTTTCTTCCAATAAGTGGATATAAGCACAGGATAAAATAATGCTAGAGATGTCACGGATAATTTTAAATTATTTACACAAGGTATGAGAGCAAAAAAAGCGTCTGATTATTCGAGAAAAATTATCAAGAAGGAGGCCGCCATTAAAGAGACGAAGACACCTCCGAGGCACTCGTTCGGCTATCGAGAATCGATACTCGAACGAGTCGGTAAGTATGTATTGATCTTTTACCTTTTGTGAGCATTAATCTTATACCTTTTGCATTTAGGGTTGCGGCCTAAACACTGACAAAATAACAAATCCCATGTAAACATATCTTTACCATAGAAACTGAACAATACCCACATATTCAGCTAACTCTATGAAAATACAACCCTGCGCTATCAGCAAATGTCAAACGCACGACCGAGTAGAACATTTCTCAACTTTTTCGGCAGGTCGCGCTTTGATCGTACTATACCCCATCCTACGAGATTTGACAGTTTTTACGATACAAAGTACGATCAAAGCTTGAGGTCGAATTATGAATTGCTTCATAACAACTCGTTGTTTCTACTTTAGCTGTCAAAACGCGACCGACCTAACGCGCCTTTGCGATTTGGGTATTATTATAAGCGAAGGTTACTATTGTTAGGTGATAAAGTATGCGTTTTATTGACACAAGCAATAGCGTCAACACTATCTTTTGTGCTCACTTCCGTCGCCTGAGCGCTATCGTGCTTTCTTACAAATACTTTTCCTCGAATGGAGAAAGCTGATGCCAACAATTTTTTACGTTTAAGCTGTGTGGCATGGTACATAACCTCGCGATTAGCCATGGTAAGACTTTCATGTACATAAATGCTGCCTTCTCCACTTAGCCCAATGTCAGACAGTGCTATAGATCTCTTCCTTGTTTTGCAGAAGCCAGCAATAAAAAAGGTGATTTCTATCAAATGCAGATTGTAGCTTTATCAATATGGGCTGCGCTTTCTTATTATTTAAACGCATACGGTAGCAATTGCCTAAAGGAGGAATGTGAAAAGGGATGGTTTTGCAGATATCGGAGAAAATCGTTGGTATATCCTCATTTTCAGATCCAGATATCCCATTGATAAGTACGTCAGTGGATACTGCATCAATCTCAATTCCTTCAAATTTCTTACTCAATGTATCTAATTCTAATTTAAGATCATAGTCAAGGGATCGATTTTCGACTGCTGAATTTTTGTATTTTTTGTTTTTAGTTGTTTTAAATTGTTTAATTTGTGTATCAATGTTTGATCTTTTCATAAAAACTGTTGTAAGCTTTAAGGCGAACAACATCAGTAATACGAGCTATGGGTCACCCTGTGTATATGCTATTTTTGTAAGACTGTTGTGAGCTTCTAGGCGAAACTATAACAATTAGTTGATACATTGATCACCCTGTTTAGTGATGACTCAACGGAATTTTATGTTACAGAAATAAGCTTTAAGCTTTTTGTCTTTTTGCATTAGACTACTTCTGTCTCGTTTTAGCTTCACAGTTAGGGAATGTAAACAAAAACTATTAGCGGAGTCTTATTTTGTTTTTGCACTATTGTATGTCTTTTACAATTATTAAATTGGTCAATTTTCACCAATCGCACAACTTTTTATTTGCACTTCATAGCCAGTATAAGTTAATTTGTTATGTTTACTATTATTAAAAATATCTTCCTTTGGCACTATGTGCCAATTAAAACAGTTTGTTTCGTTTTTTATTTGGCACTATGTGCCGATGTTTATTAAGAGGAAACCGTAGAAGAACTGACTTAACTACTAAAACAAACTTAGCCTATATTATAATAATTTAGCTGCACTTCTGTTGTTGTAGTAGTTGTTGTTTTTGGTATTGCTGCTATTGTTTGTGTCGTCGTTGCCGCTTCTGCTGTTGTTGTTGTTGCTGTTGTTGTTGTTATTTTTGGTATAGCTTTGACTCCGCTGTTGATGTTGTTGTTTGGTGCTAACTCAGCGTTTGTCAGTGTGGGAACGTTATGCGCGACAGAATCGCGAAAACGGCACGTACCGTACTCGAATTACAATAAGAGCGGATGCATGTGTTAACTGCTCCCCCCTTTTAGAGGAGCCGTCCTCGGTTCCCGTAAGAACTCTTCTTAAGGCTATGGTATTATTAGCTTCCTGACGCCGTCTTGCGATTAGCAGGCCTATTAAAATTACAATTACCGTTCCCATAGAGAAGATGAAAATGACGAGCCATTGCGTAGATTTATTATGAATAAGTTGTTTCAGGTTAGCGATGTGGTCAGTGTTTTTTATGTTTAACTCATCTAGATATGGAAGTGATAGCAGTGTCCTATGTTCTGTTATATTGACGAATTGGGCTGATGCAGGTTCGGGGTGTAATTGACTGAGTTTTCTCCAATTGGTGTAGGTTCTTTCATTGATGGTTATTTTTTCTTCAAATGTTACAACGAATGTCCCGCGCACCGAAATTAATGAACCATTTCCTTCTCGCACTTCTGCTCTCTGATTGTTAATGACTACCAATCCATCGTTTATCTCCTCAATTGATGCAATGTGATGCGCCGAGGTAGTTTTGCAATTCGCGAAATTATTATTTAACAGTTGATGTACGCAAGTACTTTTATGAGGTTGACAAAACGTAGTTGTTGTTGCGTCTTGACAGTTTTCAAGTGGCTCATATAGTCCTTTGTAATTTGCTACAGTGTTTGTTTCTAGCAGCAGAATATTATGATTACTTACTACTGGTAAGATCTTAAGTCTACTACATGTCTTTTTGATTTTCGGGTCTTTAATAATAAAAAGGATACTATTACTATTTTGAAGAATTTTTAATTTTGAAACATTTAAAATATCAGTAACGCTTATATTTGCGAAGTGCTCCGCAACTAATAAATTCTGTACTTCACTGCTATCAAGAATTATAGGGTTTATTACATTTAATTTTCCTAAAGTCACTGTGTAGATAATATCCTCAATACTTATTATAATCGCTTTGTTTCTTGCATTAATCAGTTCGAATAAATTTGCAGTATTCATTTCTTTTCTCTTGGTCACTTTTAGCAGTTCGGTCACCGTTTCTGTTAGTTGATTGATTCTAATTTCCATTTTGGTGTTTATCACTATTTGTCTCTCATTAGCTTCTATCAAGGCTTCTTCTTTAGTGGCTACTTCGTTAAAGTCGTCGAAATCAGGGGTACCAGCAATGTACTTCAACGCGGTTCCCAAAATATTTATGCCCCGTGACTGTCGATGGTGAATTTTGAGTGCATTTAGAAGATTAAAAATCTGGTCAACATCAGTCTTTAGTAGATCCTTCATGTGAGACTGTGTAATGTGATGGAGTAAGTCTTCGGTGTCAAGGGCTATGTTTTCGTAACTAGTCATATTTGTGCTATGTAGTATAAAGTCGTAGCGATCATAGGTGGCAACTGTTCCATCCGTTATTGGGATGTAGTACGAGTCTATGTAGTTAAGAAGTTTGGCTCGCGTCGTTTGAGCTACTGTCAGTACAAAGAAGCTGAAATTACAAAAAAAATTACCTTATATTACTCTTGTGAATTGTTTTACCATTAATTAAAAGGGTAGTTCCCAGGTCCTTTTCTACAACTTTTTCTATATAGAGCTTTGTAAATTTGTTCCCTATCCTTTTATTGGTTTTAACGTAAACCTTATCCCCAGGGTAAAAGGTTCTAGTGTATTTATTTCTATTGTGCCTCTTGATTTCTAGAAGTTGAGCTTGAGTAATTTTTTCTATTATCTCGTTTTTTAGTGAGGGAGGTATTGCATGGATTATATCAATAGGCATATGGCCTGTAACCGAGTGAACTGTTTTATTATATTTCGTTGTTGCTAGCAGAATCAGCTCTGAAGTGTCAATAATATTTTGTTCCAGTTTCGTACACCTTGCTATTTCCGACAAGGTGCTGTGAAATCTTTCCAACTGTCCATTTGTTGTGCTATGGAACGGTGGTGTTGTAAAGATATCAACATTAAAGTGATTTTTTAGTATTGACTTTATTGTTTCTGAATTAAGGGATTTTTCGTTATCACACGTTATTGTTTTAGTTTCTTTGAACCAGAGGAGAATCATAATTACAACAGCTTATTCTCCAAGATACTCTACAAACTTTTCCGACGACATTATAGCACTAACCCCAGCCAACATTGAATTTATACTTCTTGGCGATCTTAATGCAAAACACACTTCTTGGAACTGTTCTACAAACAACACATCTGGAACTGTACTTAACAAACTTCAACAAACTTATAATTTTTTTGTGCATTATCCCAATAACCACACTCTATATCCACATCAAAGAAATCGCAACTCTTCTACAGTTGATATTGCTCTAAGTAATACCTCTCTAAATATTGAAATTACACTGGATTATGAAATTACTTCAGATCATCGCCCAATCTTATGTTCTATAGAATGCACTTCATTCAATACCATCGATCTTAGTCACTATTCTTATAAATTTACCAATTGGAACACATTCCAAAATATAATTGATAGAAACATAATATTATCTGTAGAATCATATAATTCAAAACAAGCGATTGATGCTGAAATTAATAAATTTATCAAACTTTTACTTGAAGCAAGAGACATGTCAACACCGAAAAAATACCGCTCAAATAACTTCACTTTTCCAGAGATAATAAAAATTTGTATAAATGAAAGAAACAAATATAAAAGAAAAAGTCAAAGAACTAACAACGTAATTCAAGCAAACTTTTTTAAACAATGCACAAAACTAATAAATAAAATGATCAACAAAAAAATAATTCTAGAAAGAAACAAAAATTGGTCTGAACTATTATCACGACTAAAACCTGGAGATAAACATTTTTGGAAAATTAGTCGCAGTTTAAGAGGCAAAGGAAAAATAAAAATCCCTCATCTTATTAATGGAAATAATAAATTAATAACTGATAGTGAAAAATCACAAATTTTAGCAGACACATTTGTATCTTCGCATAATCTCACAATAAATTATTCACATTCTTCGGATAAAGTTATAAATTCTACCGTTAAAAATCTGAAAGCTGAACCTCCAAATACTGATGGAGCCGTTTTTATCACTATTCAAGAAATTACAAAAATAATATCAACTTTAAAAACATCAAAATCACCCGGCTTTGATTCTATTCCAAATTTACTTTTGAAAAAATTACCTCTTAAAGCAATTAAATTATTAATTATCATATTCAACAGTTGCATTCGCATAAACTACTTCCCATCAATGTTTAAAAAGGCTAAAGTCGTTGCAGTTTATAAACCAAATAAACCCCGGAATGATCCTTGCAGTTATCGACCTATAAGCCTATTAAGCAACATTGGAAAATTATTTGAAAAATTAATTCATTTTAGACTAAATAACTTTGCTATTAACAATAATATTATCTCCAAAGAACAATTTGGTTTTAAAAAAGGACATAGTTCAGTTCACCAAATCAATAGAATAAAAAACAAAATTTTAATAAATAAACGAAACAAAAAATCTACCGGAATTATATTATTAGACATTGAAAAGGCGTTTGATACCGTATGGCATAACGGACTACTATATAAATTAATAACAATAAATACACCTAAATATTTATGTAAACTAATAAGAGATTTTCTTGAAAATAGATCATTTAAAGTATCAATCAATAATGCAACATCTTCTCCAAAACCAATATCAGCTGGTGTACCTCAAGGATCAATTTTATCTCCTCTGCTGTATTCAATTTTTACATCTGATTTTAAACCACCTAATCTTTTAAAAACAGCTTATTATGCAGATGATACTGCTCTTATTACTTCTAGTAAACTTAGTAGCGCTTTGCTAAAGAAAATGGAACACAGTCTTACTGTATGTAATAAATATTTCAAAAAATGGAAAATTAAAATAAATCACAATAAAACACAAGCAATAATATTTCCTTACAATAATTCTCCTAAAAGATTACCTCACCGCCAACTTTTTTTCGATAACAATATTATTGAAATACAAAATAAAGTAAAATACCTTGGAGTAATACTGGATAAAAAATTAATTTTTCATAAACACATTGAATCAAGTTGTATAAAAGCCTTGTCATCCTTTAAAGCACTTTGGCCTCTTCTCAATCATCGATCAAAGCTAACTCAACAAAATAAAAACTTAATCTTTAAATGTATCATAAGACCAATTTTAAGTTACGCATGTCCAATATGGTTTAAAGCTGCAAAACATATTATCAAGAGAATGCAAATAATTCAAAACAAATGCTTGAAAATGATTAACAACAAACCATGGAGATATTCAACAATTACCCTTCATAACGAAACCAATTAATGAAATGTTTATTAACTTCATCAGAAAACTTTCCCACAATTACTTTATAAAGAATATGAACTCAACTTTTCCACTTATTAGAGGTTGCAGAGAATACTTTTAAAATTAAATTATCAACAAAACAACTGTTTATATATGCTGGATTATCTATTTTATACAATAATCTTTCTATTTATATTCATGTTTAATTCTTGACTTTCTCTTTCTATTCATATAAAGGAGTTTTACCTTTTTACCTTTGCCAAGATCATTTATATAATCATTGTTATCATCTTGTGAATAATGTGTAATCAACTGATGTAATATCTCTTAAGATAAATCTCATAACTTGTAAAACATATATAAATATTATAAACGAATTTGGTTAAATAAATATTAATAATAATAATTTAGTTTCTTTGAAAAAATTAAGCATTTGCAAAAGAGGCTCTTTTATGTCAGTTATTGCTCTGGAATCTATTGGAATTACTATTGCAAATTTAGAGAATTTATCAAGGCATGTGAGAAAATATTTTTTATCAGTGGAATAAATGTCCACGTGAAGAAGTTGGCCAGGGTGGGATGGGATGGGTGTTTTCCTATTTTCGGCCTGATGGGATGTCTTTGATATTTCCCCTCACGGCATATTTGACAATTTGAAATTACTTCCTTGATTTTGTGCCTCAGTGTGGGAAAGTAATAGCCTTTTAAGATCTGTTGCGTGTTCTCGCGTGCACATCTATGTGCTAGATTATGTTCGGTTGTAATTATTTCTATTTGGTCATCTAGGTTAAAAACGTCTATTACCATTTGATTTGTATGCCGAAATTTAACGGATGGGAATAACTTAATAATGTTATTCTGTATCCGAGCTAAGACAGGTAGCTCGCAGTAAATAGCATTGACAACGTCGGGATTAATGGCTTCTCTGAGGAGTTCGTAAAGATCATGTGTTGTCGAGAACGTGGATAATTTGGTTTTTGATAACGTGGTTTTTTGAACGTGGTTTTTTGAACGTGGATAATTGTCGCCTTCGTTTAGGATAATTTGGTTTTTAAAACAGTTGATCGGGTTTTGAATGGTTTGTACCATATATGAAAGTGATTCTTCACTATGTTCGGTTGCGGTGGAGGTGTTAGAGGTTTGGTCAAGAGCTAAATATGTTGTCTGGACAAAGCGTCGGCAACAAGATTTTCTTTACCCGGTTTGTAAAAAAAGGTAGGCGAGAATTCCTCTATGAAAGCTCGCCATCTTTTAATTTTCGCATTTGGGTTTCTGTCCGATATGGCGAATGTCAAGGGCTGGTGGTCTGTGTAAATATTCAACTTCCGAGCTCCATATAGGTAATTTCGTAATTTTTTAATTGCCCAAACTATCGCCAGAAGCTCACGCTCGTTGGTAGCGTAGTGTTCTTCGGTTATAGATAGCGTTCGCGAAACCATAGTAATAGGTCTGCCATTCTGGGAAAGAACGGCTTCTATGGCAAATGATGAGGCGTCGGTTGTAAGATCGAAAGGTTGTTGAAAGTCGGGGTATAGGAGCAAAACGTCTTCTGAGGCCAAAATCCTTTTAAGTTTGTCGAAAGCTTGAAGTGCTTCATCGTCTAGTTGAATTATAATATTTTTTGACTGATTTGCACGTATGCGGCCGTTATCACCACGAAGATACTTTGTCATTGGCTTAGCAATTTGGGCGTAATCCTTGACGAAGCGTCTGTAATACCCGGATAATCCAAGTAAAGATCTTAACGCACGAAGTGTCTTAGGTGTTTCATAGTTAACTATGTCCTTTACTTTCTCGGCACAAGTTCGTATTCCTTGGGAGGATACCGTGAATCCTAGGAATTCTTCTTCCGTTTTAAAAAATGTTGACTTCTCCCGAGAGACCCTCATATTTGCATTATTTAGCTTTGTTAGGATTTTTTGATATCTAGAGCATGCTGTTCTTTCGTACGGGAAAAAATTATAACATCATCGATGTAGACATTACAGCATTTCCCTATATCATCTCTAAGAATGTCGTCGATGGTCCTCTGAAAAATGCTTGGTGCATTCTTTAGACCGAAAGGGAGGCGACAAAATTCGTATTTACCGTTATTCACGGCAAAAGCTGTTTTTTTCCTGTCATGCTCTGCCAGTTTTATCTGGTGGAATCCCGATTTTAAATCGGGGGTTGTGAAAAATACTGAGTTCCCTAGGTTAGACAAAATAATTGAAGTGTCCGGGATGGGGTATTTGTCGCAAATTGTTTTTTCATTCAGTTTGCGGAAATCAATAACTAAACGCATTTTTCGTCTGCCTGATTCGTCTGTGGTGACCGTGGCATGCAGGTTAAGTGTGTGGCTTAGCATGCTCGGAGCCCGGGTTCGATCCCCAGCCGTGGCGAAAAGTTTTTTTCAATAAAAAAAAATTTTTCTGATCGGTCACCACCTCTCTGCAGACAATGGCAAACCTCAGAGAGTAAAAAATGCCATGTAAAGCTTCTTGAGAACGAGCCGTTCGGAGTCGGCATAAAACATGTAGGTCCAGTTCTCGGTCAATTGTGTGCAAACATTTAATAACACACACAACACAATCGATCCTAAGAAGCTCGGTCAAAGTCCTTTCAAGGGCTGAAATGGCCAATTTGTTTTTGTTTTTTTTGATTCGTCTGTAATCTTTTTGTCTACGATCCATATAGGGTTGTTAAAGGGGGATCGTGAGGGTCATTATTCCTTTTTCGAGCAGTTCTGATAATTCGTTATTCACGAACTCAGAGGCAGCCATAGGATAGGGATATGACTTTGCATAGACTGGTTCGTTATAAATTGTTCTGATGGTCGCAACGACATTTGTATTAAAGGGAAGCAAATCGTTAGGGTCTGCGAAAACCCCTGAATGTTGACTTATAAATGCGGAAATATCTATTACTCCTGGTTCGGGTTGTTGTGAGATATTATTAACGTTCTTGCAATAAAGGTATAACAATAGTTCGTGGTTACCGTCGTAACTTATTACCCCTTTTTCGAGATCTAGGGTGGCATTAATCTCCTTTAGGAAATCAAATCCAATTATACCGTCGAATGTTTGTAAATCGGGAAGCAAATAAAATATTGAATTCCTATTAAAAAAGTTTATAAGGCATTTGTGAGTATTTTTATTGGCTCCATGTATTGATTTTACGGTAAACGGTTCGTTTACTGGTTTTACTGCTATCAGATCATCTAAGTACCTGATATAATTTTTAGCAACACCAGTGTCCACTAAAAATTTTAATGTCTTTCCTCCTAAAGTTCTTTCCACGTAAGGGAGGAGGGACATACTCCTAAAAAATTTACTTCGTCTGTTGGATTTTGTTCATTAGGATCCTCGAAAGTGTCATTTGTGGTGTCGTTCTCATACTGAGACCCATAGTCAAAGTATTCCGGGGATTCATCCCGATTCGGTTCCTGTGACAAATTTGTTTGTTGGTAAAGGTTATTAATTCGTTGCTGCTTTGCCGTATGTTGTTGGTCGGATTCATACGGCCTCTTGTGAGCTGGAGTAAAATTCGGGAATTGTTTGTTAATATAGGTGCTCGGTCTTGGATGCGGTTATTAATGTTTGCAGGTGGTGCAAATCTATTGCCCTGTTGGTGGGAGTTAATTTGATTATTGGGCCTATTGTGACGGAAACGAGAGGAGGAGTCCTATTCCTCCATTGGAATAGGTTTAGGAAGAATTGGGTGACGGGCCTGAAATGGTTGTGGTTGGGAGCGGCGGTAGTGCGGAGAATTCGAGAACCCATAGTGTTCCGTTTGTTGATCCCTATTTCTATTAAACGATGTTGCAAACACGTATCGAGCTTGGTTGGACTCGAGCTCTTGAGCCAACGCTAGTGCCGAAGGCATATCTATTGGCTTAGATGAAAACAAAATATCACACATTGGTTTGCGCAATCCAGATATAAATGTTCTAAGCGCATCTTGTCTGTATTTTGTGCACAGAGAATTAATTAAGCATTTGTCGCCGTCATGTGCCATAATCACTTTGTTGATGATGAGTTTGAGCTTGCGCTCAACTTCATCATAACACTGACAAATATTTTGTCCACCCTGCTGTAAAGTGGACATTTCCTGTTCCAAAATGTGAACTGGTTTTTTGTCAGCATACGTGAAATCTAACCAAGCAATAATAGCCCTAAAACTGAGTACCGTTTTAAACGAAGAAAGAACCGAATCGGCAGATCCAGTAATTTTATTACGGATTATAGCCACGGCTTGGTAGTGCTTTGACGTACCCTCAAATGACTCAAACAGCTTGTATGCTGTAAACGCGGCTTGTCGCCATGAGATGTATCGTATCTGCTCGCCGTTAAATTCGGGCAAAGATTTTATTAAATCTAACGATTCCTCACAAGGCGTTACCTCTGGGTCTATAGTTATTTCCTTATATTCCTCAACCTGCGTAGGAGATTCTATTCGTTCAAGTCTGGATTTCAGTTCGTCAACGGTTGTTTGAAAGTCCTGTTTCACCTGCCTAGTAGCAGCTGCAATTGCGGTGTTTAACAGTGCCTGCAGTGTTTGTGCGTCCATTATAGATTGGTTAATAAGTTGGGTGCCAAGAGAAAAAATTTTAATAAGGATTTTTGTTTTTTAAGTAAATATGCTTAAATCTTGAATATTTTTAATTAACTTGTGACTACTATTTTTACTTTAATTACAATTAATAAAAAAACAGTTTTTTTGTTCGGAATTTTCATTGAATCCTTCGATTTAAGAAGTTAATGTCTCTGATTTAATTAACAATGGATCTTATCATGTATAATTTCTAATGCTAAATCTTTTAAACAAATTAAAAATCTTATGTAGATACTTTGTCCAATAGCTGAACGCTTACAATAATCTGGCAGCTTCCATGTTAAAATTCGGTGCAGCAACGTTAAAGTTTTCCTTGTAATCCAATGTAATTATTTTTTCCAGATGAGTTTACCACAGATACGGTAAGTATTTATAATTTTTAGTTATTCACATTTATGCTTGTTTTTTTCTTTTAAATTATTTCTAGCACTTTCAGTGTATGATAGGTTCAGTTTTAAAAAATTCAAGCTTGTTCACATATTTTGTCTCATATGTTTTCACTATGTGAAACTTTTCACAGGTGAGTCCGAACTCACGGCCACTTTTATTTTTCTTTTAAAATAAAGAACTTTTTTTGTGGCCCCACGTTGGGCGCCAGTTAATTTGTTATGTTTACTATTATTAAAAATATCTTCCTTTGGCACTATGTGCCAATTAAAACAGTTTGTTTGGTTTTTTATTTGGCACTATGTGCCGATGTTTATTAAGAGGAAACCGTAGAAGAACTGACTTAACTACTAAAACAAACTTAGCCTATATTATAATAATTTAGCTGAACTTCTGTTGTTGTAGTAGTTGTTGTTTTTGGTATTGCTGCTATTGTTATTGTCGTCGTTGCCGCTTCTGCTGTTGTTGTTGCTGTTGTTGTTGTTGTTGTTGTTGTTGTTGTTGTTGTTGTTTTTGTTGTTGTTGTTGTTATTTTTGGTATAGCTTTGACTCCGCTGCTGATGTTGTTGTTTGGTGCTAACTCAGCGTTTGTCAGTGTGGGAACGTTATGCGCGACAGAATCACGAAAACGTCACGTTCCGTACTCGAATTACAATTAGAGCGGATGCGTGTGTTAACTTATATTCAGAAACAATTTCTTAGTTTATATACTGTGCACTTTTCAATGTTCTTTATGAGTATCTAATGTTTTTAAGAGATATCAAAGCAGAGCTCTTTTTCGCGTTTTAATACTTTAAAGGTGACCAGATTTGTCGTTTAATATATTAACAAATAAGTAAACAAACGATTAAAAGTAACATTCGTTTTATTAATATAGTTACACGATAAATAATTAATGTTAATAAAATTAATACAAGGTGAATGTGGCTGTTTCGCAGATTGCTCCGGTTGAAGCACTGTTTCTGTCCACAACTGATGGTGTTTTTTTTTGCTGCCTGGCCTATGATTAATAAAAACCAATTACATTATTTAATACTAATTTTTTTATTCCACAGTACTCACGTGTTTGTAGCCATTTCGAACTATCAATGATTTTCAGAAATTTTCGATAGTTTAAACAAAAAAATTTTTGCCGCAGTCAAATAAATATATTATATATAAGCAACTGCTTGACATTTCGATTTCTTGCTTCTTTACAGGGTTGTAGATTTTTAAGGAATTATCGCTGCTCACAGCGTTGCAAACCTTTTTTGAGAAGATTAGCAAGTAGATTAATTTTTAATCTCGTTCTGAGGAGAATAACTTTTGTATGGCGACCCAAATAACAATTTTAGCCGTATATTAATTCTTGCAGAGCGTATAGTGCTATATCATAAAGAAACAAGCTTCAACTTTAGCTTTAGAAGCGCTACTAAAGCTCTTGCAGAGAATATGTAAGGCTACTTTCTTGAGTTTAAAAGCACTATTTTTGTTTCATATGAAAAGAAGAAGTAGCTGTTAGCTTTAAAAAGAGTCCTTGTCAAAACCAAATAAGAGCTCTTGCAAAGTTTTTTTTATTATTTGTTTAGCTCCAAAACCGTAGTAATGATGTTATCGATAGAGCTTGTGGTGTTTAAAGACAACTTTGCTTAGAACTTTTCAGAATTTGTCAAAGTATGTGTGAAAAATAAATTCAGTAAATATATAAAATTTTATAAGTGTGTGTGGCAATTGCAATGTCAAATAAATTAAACAAAAAAATAAAGTGTTGATTATTTCATATTAACAATATACGAACAAATGATCGTAATATGCTGCGAATTTTGGTGCGCTTTTAAATTTATCAGAAATGTGAACGCAATACTTCAAAAAATTACAACGGGCTTCAAAAATAATTAAAATTAAGGAGTGCTTATTATATTTAAAATAGGTCAAAAATTTTCAACATGCCTTAAACTCAGCTAAAAATACTTCATTAATAAATATAAATATAATAAAAAATCATCAATTTGGCTTAAAATAATATTCTAAGCTAAAATATATGTGGTGTAGTCCACAAATAAAAATATTTTTTATTTTATATAAATTTTATTTTATGTTTGTTGAATACAACTTTATAATGATATTTTTTGATAATAATTTTTTTGATTAATAAAAATTGACATTAACAAAAAATAACATATTTTTTTTATTCAAATTCTTAAAAGTAAAGTTTTTTATATTGTGTGACTTTTGTATGTGTGTTGTGTGTATGTGATATGCAGGTACCACATTATTCCCCCTCATAGGTTTTTGTTGTGTTCATTAGTAAATAAAAGTGTGCTTTCTTTTTTGGCTTGTGTGTGGAAGAGAGTGTTTGTGTAGTTTCTGGATCTAAGAATGCTGGTTTAAGTCTATCTATGTTAATTGTTATAGTAGTGTTTCCTTTTAAAATTGTGAAATGTTTTGGTGTTCTGTCTACCACTTCGAACGGGCCATCGTACGGATTTTGAAACGTGTGTCTGATGGAATCGTTACGAATGAATACAAATTTACAACTCTTCAACGCCTGGGGTATGTACTCTTGATTTGATCTTATATGAAACTTGCTATTTGACTGAATGTTTTTAGTCTTCTCTTAAAGCGCTGACAAAATTTCTGATGAGCTGCCCGTTGGATCACTATGTACTACTAGCTGCCGCGGCAGTCTAAGATTCTGTCCAAAAACCATTTCGGCAGGAGATGTTTTGATATCTTCCTTAACTGTGGATCTTAGACCTTACAAAACTAGGGGAATTTCTGAATACCAGTTCTTCTGGTTGTTACTTGTCATGAGTGAGGCTTTAAATTGTCTGTGAAAACGTTCCAAAATTCCATTGGCTTGTGGATGGTATGTGGAGGTCATAATATGGTGGCTTCCTATGCTCTTACAAAATTGCTTAAACGTGTTGGAAGTAAATTGAGAATATCTGTAGTAATATCGCGCGGAATACCAAAGCGTGAAATTAATTCTCTATTTAAAGTCTCTATAATTGTTTTGGTATCGGTGTTTTTAGTGGGTAAACCTCAAGCCAACGTGTAGTTCTATCGATGGTGGTTAATTGATATCTGTAACCATTCGATATTGGTAGTGGACCAACTAAATCGATGTGTATATGTTCCAAACGACCGTGTGGAATGTGTATTTTCTGAGGTTGTGTTTTGGTGTGTCGTTGTACCTTTGCTTTCTGACAGTTCATGCATTCTTGTGACCATTTATTAATGTTTGTATTCATACTGGGCCAGAAGTAACGTTGTGTGATAAGACGTCTGGAAGCTCTTGTTCCAGGATGTGAGATGTTGTGTAGTTGTTCGAATATCTTCTTACGTAAGGTCTGTGGAATGTAAGGCCGTATATTGTCTGTGGAATTTTCGCACCTTATACTAATGTTTAAAAATGGAATGTCAATGTGTGTAAATTTGTACATTTTGTTGTCCCTGATATTTTAAAATTCTGTATCATTTTTTTGTTCTATGTGTAATTGTTTTAGGTCGATATCGGGTGTTTTTAATTCTTCGATTTCGCATCTCGATAGTGCATCGGCTACTATGTTTTCTGTACCTTTGATTTGTGTTATTGTGTCAGTAAATTATGCAATGTATTCAAAGTGTCTAATACTCATTATTGGTTAAGGTTATAGTATTAAAGTAATGAAATAATAATGATAAAATAATTATATAATATGTGTTCCTATTAGTGTGCCTAGGTATGGTGTAGTGCCTACGGAGCAAAACGATCGGTTTCCTCCGACCCGATCGTTTGCCAACCGTGTAAGAAGCTAAAGCCGCGTTTCCATGTGATCTTATCTTATCTTATCTTATCCCATTTCAAAAACATTTGCTTTAATGAGCGAGATGGATATAGATCATTTTCATTATAAAAGTTTGACATTTGGTCACATTTTTCAAAACTTTGAAATATGTTCTTCTCAATTAATAAATAGCCGCATTTATAGGTTCAATATGACTTTTTATAAATAAATTACACGAAAAAAATGCATTACATAAGCTGTTTATATATAATATTTTGAAACTGAAAAAACATTTTTGCCATTGGTTATTGTAGAGTCTACAATTTAGACACAATTAGCGTTGCAGAGGCACTTACAGCAGCAGCTATAGCAGACGTAGCTACACCGCTTATAACGGTTGGTGTGACAATGAATATCAGCGGCGGAAACAGCAGCAACAACCCCTATCACTTCATTGGCAATTATGCCATCATGTATAGCAGCAGCAGCTGTAGCTGTAGCATTTCTACGACCTCCACTTCGACTGCCATCGCTTTTCCGGCCACGTTTGGGTTGACTAGAGGTATATTTGCCGCTGCTGGGAGTCACCAACGTGATGGCAGTGAGACATTTCCATATCCTCTTGCCTTCTTTTTCAGCATAAGCATGCAAGTCCTTGTTTTTTCATATATCTGCTGACGTTGCTGTGCCGTAGAAACAACCAAGTATTCTGTTGGCTCTTGTTATTATTGCACATAGTCATTGTTGACATGCGGATTAACCCAATTAACTGAATGACGCTCTGGACGTTTGCTGTTGTTGTAAGAGCTGCTGTTGTTTTTGTTTCTGTTGCGACTGCTGCTGATGTTGCTGTGCCTCAGAAACAACCACGTTTTCTGTTGGCGCATTGCCACGTTCATTAAGTGGATCACAGCCTTGTGCGCGTTTGCTGTTGACTGGCTGCTGCTGCGGCCACGTTAATGCTGCTTAACATGGGCGAGGAAGGTCCTTGACCACCACTAGCTCCTTGTAGTGGCGGTGTATCGTTGAGGTGGCAACTGTGGAACTGCAAATAGAGTGAATCAATTTCCTCAGGGTGACGACGACCTAGCAACCTAGTGGAAAAGGAATAGTTTAGCTTTTGACTTGTAAAGGAATAGTTACAAACTTACTCTTTGCAATTTCAAGCTGTTGCTTGTCTGCCGATGATATTAAAATTTTTAGAAATGTCACATAAAATCAGAAATGCCGTGTAGCTATAAACACGGTTGTAAAATATTATAGCATGTGATAGACTTTTATAGGAAAAGTTCAAGAAGTTGAACTTTTTCTATCCTCTAGTATCTCATGAAATGACAGGGGATATCACATGCTATAAAAATAGAAAATTTATGCTTGTTTCACACTAACATTAGTCAATCCCATAAAATATGGCACGCAAGCTCTTTCTTTCTTACTAAAAATTGGATAAGATAAGATAAGATAAGATCACATGGAAACGCGGCTTAAGTGTGTAGTGTTATTATATTTACGTATTATTTCAGTTACGTCTGCTTATTGTTGACGTCGCTGTTCTGTTTACGTCGCTGCCACTGTTGACGTCGCTGCCAATGTTGGAGTCGCTGTCACTTTTGACGTCGCTGCCACTTCTGGCGTCGCTGCCGCTGTTGGTGTCGCTGCCGATGTCGGCGTCGCTGCCACTGTTGGTGTCGCTGTCGCTGTTGGTGTCGCTGCCGCTGTTGGCGTCGCTGCCGATGTCGGCGACGTTGTCGCTGTTGGTGTCGCTGCTGCTATTGTTGTTAGTATTGTTTTTGCGGCTTGTTGTTGTTGCTGATTTTGCTACTGTAACTGTTGTAGTTGTTGTTTGTTGTTGTTGTAGTAGTAGCTGGAGTTGTTGTTACTCAATGTTGTTGCTTAACATTTTTGCTGGAGTTGTTGTTACTTAATGCTGTTGCTTAACATTTTTTGCCTGTTGCTTCATGTTGTTGTTATCGTTTGCTGTTGTTAGCTTCGTTCTTATTTTTTCATAGCACTTAAAAATTCACGTATTGCGGTGTTGGGTGGCGGCGTTTGTAGGCGTTGTAGCGTTTGATAATATTGCATTGGTGATGGTATTGTAAATATGTGTTAATTTATTGGTTTGGTTTGGGAGTCCTGTGCATAAGTGAGGATGTCAAATTAGATTGACGTGAAAAATTTTTCTTTACTATATACATTTGTGGACACTTGGTGGTGGTGTTATTTTGTACGATGGCGTAGTTATATTTCGATGCTTTTGGATTCTCATCTATGTCGTCGTCATCGTCGTGGGCGTTTGCTTTGGCCGGTGCTCCTGGCAGTATCGCCAGTTGTGGTGTAGTCCACAAATAAAAATATTTTTTATTTTATATAAATTTTATTTTATTAAAACATTTATTTTTATACAACTATGTTGAATACAATTTTATAATGATATTTTTTGATAATAATTTTGTTGATTAATAAAAATTGACATCAACAAAAAAAATAACATATTTTTTTTATTCAAATTCTTAAAAGTAAAGTTTTCATATTGTGTGACTTATGTATGTGTGTTGTGTGTATGTGATATACAGACACCACATATATATCATTATGCAACTTTCATTATATTTTTTAATTTTAATAAGATCGCCATTTTTTATGACAATATGGCTGTAGTTTAAATCAGAGAAGCGCACAAATTAAATTTTCTATGCCATGGGATTGGAAGCAAAATGCTGCTTGCGCGACGTCGATACATGAACAGCGTAAGCTACTTCGGGTAGCTTACGATCGTGTGCATTCGGCTGTTGCTTTGTTTTTATTTTAGCAGCAAATCAAGTCAGTTGCTTTTCAGCATTTGCTGAAATACCATCTCTTTGCGCTATTTTTTAAAATATAGCGAGAATATACGTAGAATTGATCTTCGTTTTTCTCTGCTTTGCACACAATCAAAGAATGTGATAGTATGTGTGTGCCCATCGCTGGTTTAAATATAGTCTTGTATAGAGCTTGCAATAAATAAATATACTACATTAATGCTTAAGAGCGGTGCTTCGCAACCAGAGTTGCCACTTTGCAGATAATTCCAAAAAGTTCAGATAATGAGAGCTTGTTGGACATTTTAAACAACCAAAATTTTGAGGAATTTAAAATTTTTTAAAATTAAAATTAAATTAAAATTAAGCATATCAAAGAAGACTGCAACATAAATTTTAACTAAATTATAAATAACTTCCAAAAAAACGTCATGTGAACGTCTATTACCATGTTTACATGCAGATTTAGCTCATATCTTATTGTATCATGACCAGCACTCTTATGGCTGAATCGCAAAGACGCGTTAGGTCGGTCGCGCGTTGATCGTATTTTGCTCGTACTTTACTCAACTTTACGAGATGAACTGTCAAAACGCCCGACCTTATAATTTTGAAATCATAATGTAGCGTTGACATGTTGTGCGTCTATCACTTAGATGATGCCACTATACGCAGTCAAATCAAAAAATATCACGAAGTCCCATTTACCCAAAGTATGTTATAATAATGTTGGCACAAATATTAATATTAAATTATAAAATGCTCAACTCATCAAGCATTTAATAATGAATTTCATCATTTCCATAAAACAAATTAAAAAATTAAATCATTTTCAACCTAACTATTCTGACAAAATAACAAATCCCATGCAAACATGTCTTTACCATAGAAACTGAACAAAACCCACATATTCAGCTAACTCTATGAAAATACAACCCTGCGCTATCAGCAAATGTCAAACGCACGACCGAGTAGAACATTTTTCAACTTTTTTCGGCAGGTCGCGCTTTGATCGTACTTTACCCCTTCCTACGAGATTTGACAGTTTTTACGATACAAAGTACGATCAAAGCTTGAGGTTTAATTATGAATTGCTTCATAACAACTCGTTGTTTCTACTTGATCTGTCAAAGCGCTACCGACCTAACGCGCCTTTGCGATTTGGGTATTAAAGTCTATTACATCCGCTATTTTATGTGTGGTATATGGAAATACATAAATGCTTGTTATTAAATTCACCACGCATTCTCTCTCTCTCTATTCTCTTAAATAGTTCTGAATATGAAATTGTAAGTTAGTTTTAGTTAGTTTTAGTCTTGAAGTAAATGCTTAATAAAGAACACGTATTCACGAAAACACAACACCGGCTACTCGTATATTATAGTGGCGACGAGAATAAACTAAAAATATGAGCCGAATTTTTGGAACAGCACCACGATTTGATCACGATTTAGGCGACTGGTGCGTTTTTAAAGCGCAAATGGAGCAGTTCCTAATCGCAAATAGTTTAACTGACGTTAAAGTGAGGAAGGCAATTTTCGTGACGGCACTGGCTGAAAAGTCATACGGGCTTTTAAAAAGTTTGTTAAATCCAGCGTTGATCGAAAGTGATACAACGACGTATGCAATTTGTGTGGAAGCATTTGACCAACACTTCAAGCCTCCAAAATCGGGTTTGGCAGAACTTCTGAAATTTTATAAAGCGTATAAAGTGGAAACAGAGAGTTTAAACGACTGGGTAGTGCGTGTGCGTTCTTTGGCAGTGGACTGCAATTTCGGTGGAACCTTAGAAGAAGCTATGCGTGACAGATTTGTTGTGGGATTAGAAGATGGTCCTATTAAAGACAGACTGCTCATGGAAGACATAACATCTTGCACTTTTAACAGAGCCATAGAAATTGCCAGAACAACGGAGTACAGTAGACATCAAAGTTCAGCAGCTAACATTAAAAAAGAAGACACCAGCGAAGGTCTTCTATTTGTCGGCAACAACAAAAACAAAAGAAACAGAATAACAGGTAGCAGCAGCAGCGGGCAACAACAACAGCAGGGCAATAATGTTGGACTAAATAGACAGCAGTACCAACGGCAGCAACAACCACAATGTCAAGTTTGCGGGTATGATAATCACACCACTAGTAATTGCCGTTATAAAAATTTTAAGTGTAAGGTATGTAAGAAGAGAGGCCATTTAAAAAAAATGTGCAGAAATCAAAGCCAAAAGCAATTTAATTTTGTGAGCGAAGATTTGTCTTTATTTTCTGTATCAAGTACTTGTGACGGGCCCATATATGTAAATGTTAAAGTAAATGGCATACAACAAAATATGCAATTGGATACAGGGTCCGAGTATAGTGTTCTGGCATACAATTATTTTGTAAATTTTTTTCAAGTGAGTGAACTTAAAAATACCGATTTAGTCTTAAAATCATACAACGGTGCTGCGATGAAACCTGTGGGTGTGGTTAACTTGCTAGTAGCGTTTAAAAACCATAAAAAGTCGGTTAAGTTTGTCATAATTCGGGGTGGTGGTCCGCCATTGTTAGGCCGAAATTTTTTGCGGGAATTCAATATTATAATTAAAGAGCTTAATTTTTTGGAATCCCAAATCAATAGTGAAAGTGAATTCAAGTGTCTGTTTGATGGTTCTCTGGGATGTTTTAAAAAATCATCAGCAAAGTTAACACTAAAGGAAGGTAGTGTTCCAAAATTTTTTAAGCCGAGACCCGTGCCACTGGCATTAAAAGATAAGGTTGAGCGTGAAATTGAAAAGTTGGAAAAGATGGGAGTGTTGAAGCCGGTCGATTTTAGCGAATGGGGCACGCCAATAGTGCCTGTCTTAAAGAAAAATGGAGAAGTGAGGATTTGTGGGGATTTTAAGGTGACTATAAATCCTTGTTTGGTTGTAGACAAGTACCCTCTGCCACGCATTGAGGATATATTTGCGAAATTGTGTGGTGGGGAGGAATTCTCGAAGCTGGACTTGTCTATGGCCTATCAGCAAATAAGATTGGATGAAGAATCCCAAAAGTTCACCACAATCTCAACTTCTAAAGGACTTTTCCAATACACGCGCTTGATTTATGGGTTGGCTTCGGCACCCGCCTTGTTTCAAAGAATTATGGAAAGCTTGTTTTCAAATATGAAAGGTGTGGTGGTGTTTTTGGATGATATCCTTATTACCGCTCCTGATAGGAAAACCCATAAGGAAAGGTTGAGGAAAGTTCTACAAGTATTGCAGGAGAGTGGCCTGAAACTAGCGCAGGATAAATGTAAATTCTTTTGTAAAGAAGTGTGTTACTTAGGTCACATCATTGACAAAAATGGTTTGCATACTGATCCGGAAAAAATCCGGGAGATAGAATGTATGCCTCTTCCTCGAAAGGTTAAAGAAGTGCAAGCTTTTGTGGGGGTAATAAATTTTTATAGGAGATTTTTGCCTAACGTATCAAAAGTTTGTGCTCCGTTGTACGATTTATTAAAAACGGGTAATGATTTTGTGTGGACAGCAGATTGTCAAAAAGCAGTTGAGTTAGTAAAGCAAAGCTTGAAAACTGAAACGTGCTTACAACATTTTAATCCTAATTTAGAAACAAGATTGACTGTTGATGCGAGCCCTGTAGGAGTTGGGGCAGTTTTATCCCAAATTTCACCACAAGGTCATGAAAACCCAATTGAGTTTGCTTCGAAGAAACTTTCCGCAACGGAGCAAAAGTATTCTCAATTAGATCGGGAGGCAGTAGCAATTTTATTCGGAGTAAAGAAATTTCATAATTATTTATTTGGCCGAAAATTTGTGGGATAACAAGCCACTACGTCACATTTTTAGTCCTGAAAAAGGAATTCCAATTATGGCCGCCAATAGGTTACAGCGTATTGCGTTGACATTGTCTGCCTATGATTATGATATTGTTCACATTAAGTCCGAAAGGAATGTCGCCGATTATTTTTCGCGTTTTCCAAGGAAAGAGGAAGAATTACCTGAGCTACCAAATAGCATACAAATTAATTATGTTAAAGAAATAAGTAAAATTCCCATGGACGTGAGCTTAATAAAACAGGAAACGGCTAACGATGCAACCCTTCAAAAGATACGCAAATGGATATGCGAGGGATGGCCAGCAAAATGCAGGCATACACATCTGCACCCATATTTTAATAGGAAACTAGAGCTATTAGAAGAAGACGGTTGCGTATTCTGGGGTTATTGAGTAGTTATTCCTGAGGTTTTGCAAAATAAGGTTTTAGGCTTTTTGCATAGTTCGCATATGGGAGTGGTAAAGATGAAAAGTATGGCGCGAGAATGTTGTTGGTGGCCAACTCAAAACGAAGATATTGAGAGGGTGACCAAATCTTGTGAAGGGTGTTTGCAAACACGAGCAACACCGGAAAAACAAAAACTAATCAATTGGGAATGGCCAGCTAGTCCGTGGAATAGGATTCATATTGATTTTTTTGGTCCGTTCCATGATCGATGGTGTCCCGTAGTGGTGGATGCCCATAGTAAATGGGTTGAGTGTTTGGAAATGGGAAAAAATATAACAAGCAGAGCAACCATAGCAAGGTTAAGAGATTTGTTTGCTCGTTTTGGCCTTCCAGAAATTATAGTGTCTGACAATGGTACGTCATTTGTATCGAATGAATTCCAGGAATTCGTGAAAGAAAATGGGATTAAACATATAACCACACCTGTAGGACATCCCGCTACAAATGGCCAAGCCGAAAATATGGTCAGGTCGGTTAAACATGCACTTAAGAAAAGTTTATTCAATACGTGTAGCACAGAATTTAGTATGGTTTTGGCTAGATTTCTGTTTGATTATAGAAATACAAAACACGTTACCACGGGTGTATCGCCTGCACAATTAATGTTTAATAGGCAGTTGCGTACACGGCTAAATTTTTTAAATCCAAAGCGAAAAATTGAGAATCAGGTTGATGTAAAATATAATGTTATTAAGAAACAAATGTGTCAACAAAGATATCATGGCTCTCGAAAAACAAAATTTGAATTATATAATAAAGTAATGGTAAAAGATTATACAAAGCCAGGAAAAGTATCATGGAGAAAAGCTAGAATTTTTAAAAAATTGGGTAGACAAACTTATTTGGTTGAGACTGACGATAAAAAAATTTGGAAACGTCATGCCAATCAAATAATTTTGGCTGCTTTGGAAGAGGTTAACAAAGTTTCAAATATAAATATTGAGGTTCCAGATTACAAGTATGTTTTACCAAATTTTTGTAATGAGAATGAATTGTGTAATAAAAATATTGAAAACAAAACTCAAGTAATAGACAAAAATGTAAATGTAATGGAAAACATTTCCATTAACAATGCAGAAAAGAAAGAAGTTATTTCTTCTCATAGGTATAATTTAAGGAAACGTAATAATTAAGAAGAAGAACAAATGTATGTATATATAAATATATATATATCAATTTTTAAATTTGTTTAAAATTTTAATTTTGAATGTATTAAAATTGAATAATTTTTTTTTTGTAAAGGGGGCATGTGTGGTATATGGAAATACATAAATGCTTGTTATTAAATTCACCACGCATTCTCTCTCTCTCTATTCTCTTAAATAGTTCTGAATATGAAATTGTAAGTTAGTTTTAGTTAGTTTTAGTCTTGAAGTAAATGCTTAATAAAGAACACGTATTCACGAAAACACAACACCGGCTACTCGTATATTATAAATGACTTAAACCCAATGGATTTTGACATAAAACAAGGTTAACTACGAGTGAACTCTGCATGCAAAAACATGCGTAGCTACTTACTAGTACTCGTAACTTTTTACGATATTAAATTTTTTTATTTGACCTTTAACAAGCGATTTGCGTAAGACTTTACCCATTCAATTATTACGCGTATTGCGTATAATTGGATTGCGCTAAAATCTTGTGTTAATTGTTCTTTCATACGATCTAGCACGTCGTCAAACAAAGCTAGATGTGATTTATTTTAAAACTTAGAACAATAAATTAAATAAAAGTGACACATATTTAAGAATTGATCAAGCTATGAAGTTCATTTTACGCAAAATTTGATGGTGTGCTTATGTCAATTCAATATACGCAAAGTACGCAATACGCAAACCTACGCAGTGACTTGAATCCATTTAATATATTTAGGGTATTCACAAGTTCTGCTATCACGTCTTATTTTCTTGAGGCTCAACCATAATAGGCTCGAGCTGGCTGCAGCCAATGTCAAATTTTCTACGAACGCATAGAAATTTTACGTAGCAGCCATAATAGCTCCAGCCAGCTTTTTCGTCAAGTTTCGTATAATAAAAAATGGGAAAACATTTAAAATATTGTGTTTATTTTGTGCTCTTATAAAAAATAGCAAGAAAAAATGAGGCAGGTCTGTTAAATAATAGAGAAATGCTATTGACTTAAGCCCGAGCTAGCTCAAGTCATTTTGATTAAATTAACGATTTGACAGATCTCAAGTTGGCTTTTCGTAAAGTTTTGATGTTAGATGCAGCCAGCTCGAGCCTATTATGGTTAGTGTCCGACCGAAACCAAAATTTTGGCCGAAACCGAAACCGAAACCGAATTTCGGCCATTTTTGTAATATTCGGCCGAAACCGAAACCGAAACCGAAACTGAATGTCTACTTGAAAATTGTTAAATTGTTAATTGTTAAAAGCTTTCAAATATATAACAATTGAAACATATTATAATAACGTATATATACGATAAATATTCTTTTGCCTTTATTCATAAAAATTTACGAGCCTCTTATAAAGCTTTTACAAAGAAAAAATCTCAAAAAGAGTATTCATTAACGTCCAATAACGACAAAAATTTCTTATAAAGGCTTCTTAAATGAGTAACCTTCAATAAACCCTTGATAAAGCCTTTTTAAAATTTTTACTCTAATGTGAGCACAAATATTGTCAAAAGTACTTCAAACTGTTTCAAAAAATATGGAAACATGGCAAAACATTTCAAAATATTGGGAATTAAAATTATAAGTGACAATTTTTTCAGAGAAGAACATAGATTAAACATTTTTTTTACTGTTTGCATGTCAAAATATTGATAAAATTATGAAAAATAAACAAAAAATTATTGAATTTATCAAATTCACAAACCATTCTTGACACTGTTCCCATTTCAAATTGAGAGTGTTCCTATTGTAACAAATAAGCTGAGACAATATTTTTATGAATAACAAAATTTGAAAAAGCATTTTATCTCTAAAAAGCTTTTTGACTATTGAGTACTTTAAATCTATTTCAAGATATTTTTATATATATTAATATAAATATTTGAACATTAATGTTCAACTTTAAAATAATAAATAAAGAGATCATTTTAATATCACTTTAAGGAACTTTTTAGTATTTAAAGTTAAATAACTTAATATTATAATCTAAAAAAAAAATCTACATTTATCGTTTTGTGCTGGACCCAACCCACACGGTCAATCAAATGACTGAATTTCACGTTCTACTTAACACCATTAAAAATTTTGATGAAAGCGAACTCACATCTACCATTGAAATATATGTAAGAACCGAATTAGTAGTGTCCGATCAAATATTCGGTTTCGGTTTCGGTTTCGGCCATATTGATGCCGAATAGCCGAAACTGATTAAAAGGGCCGAAACTGGCCGAAACCGAATATTCGGTCGGACACTAATTATGGTTGCCCCTTTATTGTCCTAAGATTTTACAATGGTTAAAAATTGCTGACGTTTCCTTCCATACAAAAACGTGATAAAACATTGCAACACTAAAACCTATGTTTATTGTGGTGTTGTAACCAAACAGCTGTTCTTTGCTTGCATTCATTGCATTCATTGCATTGCTTGCATAAAACAGCTATTATTTTATATTTTTCGCTTTCTTTTGGCTTTGTGATGAGTATTTTTGTCGTTCATACAAACGCTGTTTGGACGCTCAAAAAAAAATATTCCGATACTTTCCCAACTAACATTGTTGGACGACATGTAAGATATTATGAAGGTGGTTATTAGATTCTTATGAAATTTAATTTATTTTGTTTTTGGGTGGCAGCACTATTTGCATTACAAATTTTTATTCTTCTAGCATGCAAGCTTTGTATTTGTGTTTAATTGTGTTTTGTTGAAGCAATAAGTTCTATATATTAAGTTTTATTTTTTTTTAGCGGTGAATGCTTTAAAAAAGTAGCGAGTAACTTCAATAAAGGTATCTGCTGTATAATTTTAAAGACACTTAAATAAAGCTACCCAACTAACAGTTTTCCTTCCAATTTCAAATTTTTAGTATTATTTACGGCCGGTTTGTTCGCTGAGTTATAAATATAAAACTTATTCTGTAACTGTTTTTGTGACTGAATCGGTTTGTTCGCCATACATAACTCGTTATATATCAAATTGTAACGAACTTTAAACCTCGTTATAAATAAAACTTCATTTGTGTTTAAAACCCAAAAAAATGTGTTTTAAATTTGTAACAAGTTCTATAGCCTGGTTATGAATCAAAAGTCAGTTCTATCAAAACGCTAGAAAATGTATACATATTTGATGCTTTGACTTTTTCAACACGTTTTAAAAGCATTTCACCAGTTTATAACGCGTTACAAATCTACAGAAAAAATTGAATGAACAAATTGAAAAAAATTATAACGTGTTATAAAAAAGTTTTATTTTATAGCTGGTTTTAGATATAACGCGTTATAAGCGAATTTATAACTCTTTGAACAAACCGGCCGTTAATGTTATAAACATTATAACAGGGTTTATAGATAGGAGTGTTAACTGGTATTAATCATTGTAAGAACATTCTCTGAATCTACTTATTCAGGGTTTATAGAAACACCACATTCCTTTTGTATAATGATGTTTTATTCATTGTATTAAAAAACGATTAAGTGATTCTTGCTATAAACATCGCATAACAAAATTATACAATAGTGGTATTCATGCAATGCCGAAAACGTGCCGAATATGCCGAAAATCGGAAAAAGCGAAAACGCCGTATATCAACTGTCAAAATTTGTATGGAATTTGATATACGGCAAAGTTCCCAGTTTTCCTCACGATTTTGATGCGAAAACAGCGCCGAAAAATTTCGGCAAAGAGTTGTTGCCACCTTTCAAATTTTTTACAATATTTATGACAAACTTTAAACATCTTACTCAACTTTCAACTTGAGAATCCTTTAAAACAACAAATTGCATGTTGTCAGTTGTCGAATAATAAAAGAATTTATATTGAATTTCTTTGTATTCATATTAATTATGAAACCATTTATGTATTTGTTTAATTATTTAGTTTTCAGCTCATTTATTGAACCAAAGTGGCCACTTTTGCAATATGACTTAAAGAACAGCTGATTGATATACGGCACTAACAAAAAAATACAAAAAAGGTACCTCATGCAAAACCAGCGAATATTTTCCGATATACGGCATCGGAAAATATTCGGCATTGCATGAATACCACTAATGTTTATACCTTTGCAACTTTGAGTTCGAAATTTGAAAACTGTTCGACCGAATACATAAATCGCCATGACACAAATATTCTCTTTTTCGAACTTAGATTGTCATTCAAAACATAAAATAAAACAAAAATATAAGCAAATTTAAGAATCTTTGTAGACTTAAGAAGAATATTCCTTTCTTTCGCCATTGGTTTTATCATCGACGTAGGCACCGGCTACTGCATGCAGAAGGTAAGTCGTTAATATTGAAAAAAGAAGTCTTGAAATAATAATTTATTCGTTTTGTATCAGAATCTTGCTGGCTCCAAAGATTATTTAAAACATCGTGTTGAATACGTGCAGACATAAATCAAAAAAATTCAAATGAAAAAGAGCCTTTCCTGAATGCAGTCTTAAACTTTTTCTAAATTTAGCCAAATGTGGCTGCTTAGTAGAGGCAACAGCAAACTGAATAAAAAGAAATATTTGACCTAGCATCATAGCGAGACAAAGTACTTTGCTGGATATTGGGACGAGATATATGTTGTAATTTTTTTAGCGTACTATAATTTATAATTCCAAATTTTATAATTTTAGCAACTAAATCTAACAGAAAGCTAAAAAAGTTTATATTTTTATTTATACTTTATTAAAAAAAAAAAAAACAAAAAGCAATTTTCCTGTCGTCCGCCGAATTCGAACCACAGACATACAAGTTGCAAGTTAGATACAGTAACACTAGAACTATTTGACAAATTTCGAAAAAATAAATAATTTATAACATAAATAGCTAGAGGACCGTCAATTGTAGTTAAAATATTTATGTCAATCACAAGTAATATCAACACAAATAATAAAATAAGGGAGTTTTTACCATTTGAAATTTTCTGTATGTTTAATTCTGTATGTTTTTATAAGCCCACGGGTACTGCGTTACGGTTACATGATCTTTGCCACGACGTGTGTTATCCCCAAAAAGAGGCATGGCAGATATAAAAATGATAAAAAAAAAAACGATATGATACATATTCCGATTAGAATCACCTCATGACAAGATTTAGCTCTTGCAATTTGTCTGCTGACAGGATTACAACCGTAATTTGTGATCTATCGAAATAAAATTATAATTTTTTCATAAAAATGCACTCTCAAAGAGTTGATGTGTTTGTCTTGCAGAATGAAAAACTCTTTCTAGAGATCTTTGAGATATTATTTCGCAGACACATGTTAGAGCTATGCAATGCTATGTTGGTGTTAAAAAGAATAACTTATTTAATTTAATCAAAAGAGATAATTTGGTAACATGAAAAAGGCTTAGAGGGTACTTCATTTTCGGCCATGTTGGAGATAATTACTTAACATATTTTAATGTAAAAGTTTAATAAAAAATGTCTCTGAACCAAGAAATTATGTTTTATTTACTCGTATAAAACAATCAAAAATGGAAAAATAACAGTTCACTTAATATAAAAATAACCTGTTAATAAATAACGAATTAATATAACAGCAGAATATAATTTTACTGTTGTAGGGTTTAATACAAGCAAAAAAAGTGCGCCTTTTTTGTCTTATACGAATATTATACAATGATTACATCCGTAAATATTTTGTTTTGACATGTTGTTGAGAATGTTCTCAGGTGTTTTATAGGAGGAAAATTGTTGGTTGGGTAATTTAATAACCTCACTTTTAGAGAGTGCAACAACATAAGTTTGCAGTATTGTCGAAAAACACAATTAATTTTTGAGGCGCAGCGACGATAAGAAACTCATGGCAACAATACTTTGAAGCAGCTTAACAATTTATTTTGTATTGAAGATTTTGATAAAATTTCCTTTTATGAAGACGCAGTTAGCCTGGAAAATTTTCTTTTGTCCTCGTAATACAAAACTGACATGGTTAAATATATTAAGAAAGTAAAAATGGTCCATTTTTAAATATTACATTATATTTTCAGGATCAGAAATTAGCTTATATTGTTGGAAAAAATGGAAAAAGAACAGGTCAAGGCTGGACCTGTTGTTATGAATTGGTTGACTCGATGTTTCAGCGATCCTTTTTGGCAATGTGCTCATGGACTGGAGCATCGACAAGCAAGACAGAGGATAGAAAAATTGCATTCCTTAAGTTTAAAAATATAATTTCATGTTTCGCTTCAGTGGTGATAAATGCTGATCCGGAATTATCTGTGGAAAATACAAAAGAGTTCTTCAAGAAGCTACTGAGAAACTCTACTCGTTACTTGGCTCAAGAACACACACAATTTCGAAAATCTGTGAAGAGGCACAGATTAACAAAAGCACAAATCTCAATTACCGAACAAAAAACTTGCAGGTATATAAAGTAATTGTAGATCGCAGTAGAATTTTTTAGAATACTGATTTATTGTTCCTATAAGTTTAAATTGTGACATATTGTGTTTTGCTTTTTAACAACACACACAAAAAACAAAGCATTTCAAACTTAAAGAAGCCTTCCAAAAACATATATTGTACGTGCTTTAACTAACGAAATGAATCATAAATCTTATTTTTATTTTCAGCGATAACAACGCTTTAAATATGGAATCAGATGATCCCGACTCCGAATCAGATGATGAAGAATCACAATCCATTTTATCTACGATTGCAATAAAAAAATCATTTTATAGTTTAAGATAAGCTGTGTTTTTTACTAAGCGAGAAGCCAAAAAACGACCACAAAGTCACTAAAGAATATATTTCAAACTTGGAAGCATTTTTTCAGACGTCAATAAAGTAAAAAAAAACAACAAACAAATTTGACAAAACAACAGATTTTTGTCAAACAATCTCCAAATATTAGCAAGAACTGAGTTCCTGATGAGAAGCAGAATGAAGCAATAAATGTAGGAAAAAAAACCAAAAGCTGTATTCTTTATTTAGCATTTTATTCCTTGTGTCCACTTTAAAATTGAGGTTTTATTTTTATTTTATTAAATACTCACGCTTCCACACAACAAAATTTATCTTCAACACAAGTTAACATATTTCACATACATATGTGGTGCTCTCTCAAGACACACAAACATACACACATATAAAAATACACTTACACTTTATACACTTGTTTTAAAATATTTATAAATATTTAAGTAATCAAAAAATTGTATATCAAAAATTATTTAAAATATTTTATCAGAAATAAAAAATCAGTCATCGAAATAAGTTTATAAAAAAATATATTCTCAATATTAATAATAAAATAAAAAGTTGTGAAACCAACCCCTAAACCTACAACTGGCGATCCTGCCTAAACGCGAAAAACATTGGCAAAGATACACAGCGATTCAAAAAAAAAAAAAAAAAAAAGGCAGCACTAACAACACAAAAACTCCCCGTCACCACGCTACTCAACAATCGCTAGACAACCGCTGCCTGATTCTACTACGCCACAATCACCAACTCCACCAACAGCCGGTGCTATACAATGGCGACAATCTTGTTAATGGCAACAACTCCTTAACGCCAACTGCCGAAGTTTCTTAACGCCGACCTCAATATTGGGCCAGCAGAAGGTCAACGCCACAACAGCAGCAACAACAACAACAAAGTCCTATACCTGCCGGTAAGGTAACGCAATAATAACAACATCAACAACAACCTCAATCATAACAACAACGTCTACCATAACAACAACAACAAGCAAAACCCTATACCTGCCGGTAAGGTAGCGCAACAACAACAGTATTGGAAGCAACAACAAAAAAAATCATCAACAACAGCATCAAAATCAACAACAGTATTAGTAACAACAACAAAAATCAACAACAAAAAACAACAACAAAATCATCAACAAAACAACAACAACAACGAGATCAACACATCCATTATTTTTAATTTTATAAAATTTTATATAATTTTTTTTTTTCATTTGACATTTTATAAAATTTTCTTACAGGTTGCTTTTTTAATTTAGCTTATCACGAGGCACACACTTAGATTAAAAACGCATGTAGTACGATAGGGACGGAGGAAACCGATCGTAATACATTCGTAGGCACTACACAGCACTAGGAACACATTTGAGGAACACACTTAAACATTTGCAATGAGCCTACAACATACCCCCCTCACTCCTCTCACCGTGGAGAAGGAGACAACCCATTGATAACGCTTGACACAGACTCACTTCCAAACCCTTTCGATATACCTTACAGTACGGAAATACACGCGACATCTATCAAATTACCACAATTTTGGACAACTTGCCCTGAGGCATGGTTCGTCCACGCCGAAATTCAATTCCAGTCCAAATCAATAACGACAGACAAAACTAAGTACGAATACTTAGTTACAGCTCTTCCACAGGATGTCATCATGACAGTCCTTGATTTCATACAAAAACCGTCACAGACCAATTTGTACGAAAATTTAAAAAAAATTCTAATCGAACGTCATTCCCTGAGCGAGAATAAAAGAATTGACAAAATTCTTTCTGACTGCGAGATTGGAGACCGAAAACCATCACAGTTTTACAGATCGCTCTTACTTCTCGCCGGTTCTTCAGTAGAACCAGATTTCCTCTTAAAGCTATGGCTTAGAAAACTACCCAAAACTTTAAACATAGCGTTGACTGGGTCAGGCCATAAAACGATCGAGGAACTACTAGGGTTAGCCGACAATCTATGGGAAGTCATGACCGAAAACGAAGTCAGTGCTTTCGGAAAATCTCCCAACACGATTGAACTTACAAATATGGTGCAAGCTTTAACAATTTCCACTTCCAAAATTTTAGAATCTTTTAATAAATTGACGTTAGAAGTGAACACCCTTAAGTCAGAAAACCGATTTCGTTCGAACTCACTAACAAGACGCAGGTCAAACTCAAAACATAGGCCTCAAAACAATACTTCTTGGGTATGCAAATACCATTATAGATTCGGTAATCAAGCACGGAAGTGTGAACAACCATGTTCATTTGTTCGAAACAACCATTCTACACAACACAACACTATGCCACACAATACAACAAACTAAAAGACTCTATTATCGCGACGACTGATGATAGACCCGTCACATTAACACGTCGTCTTTTCGTATTTGACCCGTCAAATAAATTAAATTTCCTTATTGACAGCGGAGCGGAAGTATCGGTACTTCCTGCCTCAAAATTCAAAATTAAAAGACAGGAATCTGATTTAACACTTCAAGCTGCTAATGGCACAACAATATCTACATTCGGAAAAAAATTATTAACTTTAGACTTAAATTTACGACGCGAATTACCATTTACATTTATTATAGCAGACATTTCTAAACCAATTATTGGTGCAGATTTTTTAACCAAATATGGACTTCTTGTTGATCTCAAATACAAACGTCTCATCGACCCATTAACGAAATTATCAGTTAACACAATAACGGCGTACACTGAAACAACATTGCCAAAATTATTTTCTCTAGATAACAAGTATACACAATTGCTCAAACAATTTCCTTCACTACTAACAGAACCCGACTATACTACACCGGTAAAACATCAAACAGTTCATCACATCGTAACAGAAGGACAGTTACCATTCACGAAGCCACGACGTCTAGACTTGTCCAGAATGAAAATAGCTAAACAAGAATTCGATTTCTTAGTTAAATCTGGCATTTGTAGACCGTCGAAATCGATGACATCTTCTCCGCTACACCTCGTTCCTAAACGCGAACCAAACGACTGCAGACCTTGCGGTGACTACAGACGAATCAATGCAATTACAGTACCTGACCGCTACCCATTACCACATATACACGATTTTTCAAACAATTTACACAACACAAGCATTTATTCAAAACTGGACTTGGTCAGAGCATATCACCAAATACCTATGGCTCCCGAAGACATACACAAGACAGCTATCACGACACCATTTGGAATGTTCGAATTTCTCCGAATGCCTTTCGGTTTGAGAAACTCAGCACAAACATTCCAACGGTTCATACATGAAGTTCTTTACGGACTAGATTTCATTTTCGTCTACTTAGATGACATTTTGATAGCTAGCGAGACAGAAACAGAACACATGAAACACTTAACACAAGTTTTCGAACGACTCGACAAATATGGTTTGAACATTAAACCGAATAAATGCGTTTTCGGAGTTGAAAACATCAATTTTCTAAGCTACAATATTTCAAGACATGGCATAAGACCATCGGAAGAACGAATACAATGTATAAGAGACTATCCACAACCAAATACTGTCAAACAAATGCAAAAATTTATCGGTATGACAAACTTTTATCACAGGTGCATTCCTAAATTAGCACACATGTTAGGTCCAATATACGAAATGGTCACAATAGCTTCAAAAACAAAAAACAAACTTTTAACATGGACAAACACAACCTCTGATGCATTCACAGCAATTAAAGATAGTTTTGCTACGCAAACACTACTTAACTATGTTAATAGTAAAGCAGAACTATCGATTGCTGTAGATGCATCAAATACAGCAGTAGGTGGAGTATTACAACAGAAATACAACAATAAATTAGAACCACTTGCATTCTTTTCCAAAAAACTCACTTCCACAGAATCTAAATACAGCACATTCGATAGGGAACTTTTAGCTATATTCTTAACAATCAAACATTTTAGACACTACCTTGAAGGTAATATTTTTATAGTATACACAGACCATAAACCACTTACAAATGCACTCAATTCTAAAAAAGAGAGAAGCCCAAGACAAACACGACACCTAGAATACATAGCACAATTCACTAACACGATACTACACGTCAAAGGTACAGATAACTCAGTAGCAGATGCATTATCAAGATGCGAGGTAGAGGAACTCAAAACACCCGATCTTAATCTCAAACTATTACATTGTGAACAAAACACAGATACAGAACTCAAACACATAGTAAATCAAACGTTATACAAATTTGAACAAATCAAAATTCCATTCTTGAACATTGAAATTTGGTGCGAACACTCCACGGAGAACACACGCCCATATATTCCACAATCCTTACGTAAGAAAATTTTTGACCAAATACACAATATTTCACACCCAGGGACAAGAGGTACCCGACGACTTATAACTGAACGGTATTTTTGGCCAAACATGAACTTACAAATTAATAAATGGACTCAGGAATGTATCAGTTGTCAGAAAGCTAAAGTACACCGACATACAAAGACATTACCACACAAGATACACATTCCACACGGCCGTTTCGAACACATCCACGTTGACATGGTTGGTCCCTTACCAATATCGAACGGATATAAATATCTTCTAACCGCGATTGACCGAAATACACGTTGGCCTGAAGCCTACCCACTCAAGAACATAGAGACCACAACAATAATCGACACATTCTATAGAGAATTCGTTTCACGATTTGGCGTACCCATAGAAATCATTTCTGACCGAGGACCACAGTTCACGTCTAACACGTTTAAACAATTTGTTAAAGACATCGGGTCTCATCACATTTTTACTTCGTCGTACCATCCACAATCAAATGGGATGATTGAAAGATTTCACAGACAGTTAAAAGCGTCAATAATGGCTAGTAATAACCAAACTAATTGGTACACAGAGATTCCTCAGATCCTTTTGGGTATTAGATCCACAGTCAAAGAAGACATCAAAGCGTCCCCGGCTGAAATGGTTTTCGGTCAAAACTTAAAGTTACCTAGACAACTAGTAGTTCAGAATTACCAAGCTTTTAACGCATCGGAAACATTAGCGAAACTCAAACAAAACGTTCAAAATAACGATTCAAACATTTCACATCATAATACAAATACTGGTCAATACTTACCACAAGCCTTGAAGAGTTGTAAATACGTATTCGTACGAAACGACACAATACGACGTCCACTACAGAATCCATACGAAGGACCGTTCAAAGTACTCGACAGAACAGAAAAAAATTTTACAATTCTCAAAAATAACAACACAGTTACAGTTCACATCGACAGAGTCAAACCAACATTCATGGACAGAGACACTACAGATACACTATCCTCCTCACACAGACCGACAAAAAAAGTACATTTTAATCTCTTGGCCAACTCGATTAAATTCTATGGGGGGGAATAATGTGGTGCTCTCTCAAGACACACAAACATACACACATATAAAAATACACTTACACTTTATACACTTGTTTTAAAATATTTATAAATATTTAAGTAATCAAAAAATTGTATATCAAAAATTATTTAAAATATTTTATCAGAAATAAAAAATCAGTCATCGAAATAAGTTTATAAAAAAATATATTCTCAATATTAATAATAAAATAAAAAGTTGTGAAACCAACCCCTAAAGCTACACATATTTCATCATACTTCTCCTTAACAGTGCAGCTTCTGGAAGATCCATTGTAGAATATCGCCATAGGCTTTATTAAGAACTTCTTCTTCAGCTTCTTCATGCTCCTGGGTTCATGCTCATCTGCTTGGTCACTTAACTTGGGTGTGTTGATTGCATCTGCTCATCTGCTTGGGTATCTTGGGTTAATTGCAGCGGCTACACGTGTCCGAATGGCTTTTTAATCAATAGTTGTTGACAACTTATTTTTATGTTTTTATTTATATTCAATGCTCTGACATGTAGAACTGCATGAATTTTCATATTTAAAGTTTATAAAACTCGGTACTGAAAATAAAACCGATTACCCTAAAATATTTTGAAACTGAACGTATAAATTACCAATATTTTTTTTTAAATGATAGGAATATTTGACCAAATTGTTTATACTGCTTATTGAAAAGTGTACTTTCATCAAAATAGTCATCAGAAAGAAATTTTTAATATATCGTAAAAAGTATTCGGTACTAATAAAATAATTTTTCATGAATCACTATTTATTGTCAATCAGTCACAGTTGCCACCTTTATAGCTGTCGCAGAGGCTTTGGCGACAATATGAGTGAACAAAAGAAATACAACTCTTATATTATGTTGTGAGTGAGTTAGAGTTTATTTCACTGAAAATGAAATTAATTAATAAATGTACAGAGTAAATTAAAAGCTTACATTTTGTTTCTTCACCTATTCGTTGTCGGTTAACAATAAAATTTCTGTATTCGTCAAACAATGTTCAGTTGGTCAGGGTTGTCATGTATGTCTAAGTACTACTTTTACCACTACTTTATGGCTCCGCCACATTCCACCCCCCGTGAAGCAGCTAGGCTTCACCAACAACATATAACTTGGCCAGCTTTGATACTGGTCTTCTCAACGTTCCACTAGATGTTTTGACTTCAACCAAACGAATACTGCCATCCTTGGCGGGCAGAGTAGCACTAACCACCCCTCTTCTCCATTGACTTCGTGGCATGTTTTCATCGCAAATAAGGACCAAATCTCCTATTTCCATCGGTTGACGGGCACAAACCATTTTGTTCGTCTAGTCAGGGTTGGTAAGTATTCCTTCATCCAACGTCGCCAGAAACAGTTTTTGAGTTGTTGGCTAATTCGATATTGCTTTCGACTGCAAAATGGAGTATCGTCGCCTGGCGTTTGTGTGGAATTTATATGGTTCCGAGAAGGAAATGATTCAGTTTCAATGGGTCGGGGTCCTCAGCATCAACTGTCAAGTGCGTAAGCGGTCGACTGTTGACTATAATTTCCGCCTCGATCAATAAGCTGCGCAATGTTTCAACTTGCGGTGCTTGCTTTTTAAGTACAACGGCTAGTACTTTTTTCGTTGACTGGATCAGCCTCTCCCAACAACCACCACTGCTCGAATCCGCTGGACAGTTGAATTCCCACTTGATGCCTTTAACTAAAAGTTCTCGTTGAATGCACAATTCCCCATCAGGGGTCGAATTACAGCTTCCGTGATCGAATGAATACTTTCGTATTTATACATTTCGGCATGACAGCAATCGTGAACGAATGAAAGATATCGTTTTTTGTTCGATAGCTGTTATAAGCGGAAAAATTTTTCTTTTTTTCGTATGATAGCTGTCGTGAACGAGCATATGTTCGATGTGGTTCAATCGAGGTGTCATTCGATTGAATTTCAGCAGACGAGTGGGCATGATTTTTCTCTGAAAATAAAATTTAACTAAATTTTATATTGTAAAGCATTTGAAACTATTACAAATATTATTTATTTACAGAACTTAATAATAGTTACTTTTGCTTTCAACACTTTTTATAAGCAACTAATTATTAGCACTTTTGTGGCAACAACAAGGGATTTCTGCCATCTTGAATTACTTCTTCATTATTTTCTCATGTACAGGAAGATTTTAAATAAAAATATATTTTGGGAAGTATTATCTTTTTGTAAAACAATTTTAAATCTATAAAGCACTCATCATATAGAAGCTACAATTGCAAAATTTGTTTTTGTTGTGCTTTTGCTGTCAAGTGACAGTTTTCCGATAACAATCGAAACAAAATTTCGATTCGTGTTCGATCGAATGCAGTAATACCAAAAAATAATCGAACTGGAATTTTATTCGATTCGACTGCTCGTTCGTTCACGGATGCTGTAATTAGGCCCCAGTTCCAACAAAATTGGTTCCCATATCCGAACGTATCTTGACTGGAACTCCTCGCCTATTTACGAAGTTTCTAATACATAATATACACGCGTCTGTAGAAAGATCTGCCGCGAGCTCAATATGAATGGCTCGTGTTGTCATACAGGTAAAAAGCGCAGCCCATCGTTTTTCCCGTCTGCGTCCAAAAGCCACCTGCATCGGTCCAAAGTAGTCGATTCCAGTATAAGTGAAGGGTCTCACAAACGGTGTGAGCCGATCAGCTGGTAGCTGACCCATTAACTGCGGCTCAGGTGCTGCACGCTTTAACTTACATTGTTGGCATTTAAATTTGGCTCTTTTGACAGCGGCACGCAGATGTGGTACCCAATATCTACATCTTATTTCGTTAACTACGAGTTCGTCGTTTTGATGATGTAACTTTTGATGGTACCAAGAAACCAATCAGTAAAACAATGAATCTTCGGTAATATAATCGGATGGCGAGTAGACTCTGGTAATGATATGGCATTATCGATTCTTCCGTAAATACAAAGTAAGCCATCTTCATTCGATCTTGGTGTTAGCGCGAAAATACTGCTATTCTTTAGAAGTATACGATTGACCTTTGCTGCCATTAACTCTGCAGAGAACGCTTCAGCCTGCACAAGCTTACACAAAATAGTTTCGGCATTATGCATTTCTTGAACCGTTAGCTCTCCCAAATACTCTTCTACCTCTTCCTTTTGCTGTTTTCGGAACTCGTTCAGCGGTCTCATTATCCAAGCTACCGTCCTTAAAAGTCGAAGGAAGCTGGAAAATTTTCGTATATCTATTGTTGGTGGTTCCGTAATAATGATGCGACACTGAAGCTTCTCTTCTGTGCACTCGACTGGTACACTGCTGTCTGCAAAATTCGGCCAGAATTCTTCCGGGAGCTTTAAAAAGTCAGGTCCATTCACCCACTCATTATCTGGATCATATTTTACAGGGTACGGTGTGCGTGTTGCTGTGTCGTCCACATTAAAATTTGTTGGGACCCAGCTCCATTCATTTTCATGTGTCGACTCAAGTGTCTCACCCACTCTATGTGCGACGAAAGCTTTATATTGGCGATGGTCAGACTTGATCCAGCTTTACACGGTTTTAGAGTCACTCCACATTATCGTCTTCGTCGGTTGCACGCTGTGACTTTTCAATATTGAACTTCGGTGGCGTGTGCCCAACACTGCTGCCTGAAGTTCCAAGCGGGGTATGGAAAGAAGTTTGAGTGGAGCGCACCTGGTTTTTCCGGCTATAAAACTGACTCTAAACTCCGTACCTGAAGCAACGCGCCAGTACGCGACAGCTGCAAAGGCAACTGCACTGGCATCGACGAAAATGTGAAGTTCGATTTGAACACCATGCTTACTAAAATATTCTGAGTAGCACCGATTCAGACGGAAATCTTTGACCAATTGAAGCTTCTTGTTCGTTTGACGAAATTTGGCAAACATTTCATCAGGAATCTGTTCATCCCATTGAATACCTGTACGCCATATTGCTTGCAAAAGCACCTTTCCGTAAATCAGAATATTGGCCAGCATTCCAAACGGGTCGTACACGGACATAACTAAACTTAAAAATTCTCGCTGGGTTGGGCAGTATTCATCTGTGGCTATACTAGGATTTACTCTGTTCATTTGGAGTCTAAAAATAAAGTGATCATTTTGACTATTCCAGTGCATACCCAACACCTTGTCAACTACGTCGATATTGTTCATATTAACAACCGTTGGGTAATGTGACTTTTCGTTATTTAGTTGGCTCTGCACGTGACTGGAATTGGAAACAAATCCTCGATGCTCAAACCCAGCCTTATGATGAACGTCTTTTATCGTTCGTCCCATCGTAAGCGCAGTCTCTTCGTTTGGAAAACTACAAACCAAATCATCAACATAATGATGATCAGTTATTGTGGCTATAACATCTGGCTGATTTGCAGCAACATCTCTTGCATTGGTATTTGTGACGAACTGCGCGCTGCAGGGAGAACAAGTAGCGCCAAAAATCATGGCTGACATTACATACGTTTGCTTTTCTTTCTGCTGGTCACCATGTCTCCATAGAAAGCGTTGACTGTCCTGATCGCTTTTTTGTATACGGACTAGCAAAAACATTTCCCTTATGTCCGCACGCAGACCAATAGCCCCTTCACGAAATTTAAACAAAATCGTACTCATCGCTGGGCTTAGGTCAGGTCCCTTTAACAAAACGGAATTCAGCGATATGCCATTTACTGCAGCGGCAGCGTCAAAAACTAGTCGAACCATACCTGGCTTGTTAATATTGGTCACTGCTAAATGTGGAAGGTACCACGTTCGTGGAGTCTTCATAGTTGCTTCAGCAGCTGTCAACTTTCTGGCGTAACCTTTTTCTATATAATTCATCATGGCAGTTTCATAACTTTGAGCAAAATTTGAATCTTTTCGCATTTTATTTTCAATAGAATGCTGCTTACAGTCATACCATAGCTGTCAGGCAAAACAACATTATCTGACTTCCATAGAAGTGCAGTTTCAAAGCGTGCGCCCACCCTCTTTGTGGACCTTTCCAAGATAAGTCGTGCTCGAACATCATCTTTTGACTCAAGTAATTTGTTCGGTGCTAAAACTCCAAAATTCTCCGTTGTAAAATAATTTTCGATAAGGTTTTCTAAATTTTCATTTTTAGATTTTTCGGTTATAAAATGGACACGTGGTGACGATACATAGATTCCGTTCGAAGCTCCATAAATCATCTAACCCAAAGGTATGTTCGCTGCTACCATATCTGTGCTGCATTGGACTGTTTTCAAGGTTCGAACTAAGTGGCAATTATTTAAACCAATCAAAATCTGCGGCGAGGCATCTGTGTACTCAGCAAGAGGAAGACCTTTAACATGACGATATTTACTGTGAAGTTCATTCAAATTGACTGTTTGAGTTAACAGGTCTAATGTTGGCACCGTTGTAGCATTCAAATTGTGCCAGGCTTTTCCCGAACCAATTCCTTAATTGCAAAATTAACCAACATTGACGGCACTTCAATTTGTTTCCCACCAATCCATTGCTAATTTAAAGACTGTTTTTTACCTTTCAAACCTAAATCAGTCGCAACTGATATACTAACGAGGGTTGCAGATGAGCCCTCATCTATAAATACAAACGCTTTCAAAATTTTGTCATTGGGACCTTTTAACTCAACTGGTAAAATTTTAAATAAAAGTTTTGTTGTCTTCTCATTAAAATACTGTGTCTGAGAAGTCACCACTTGATGAGTTTCTTTAGCTTGTTGATTGTCTTCTTTAATTGAAGCCTGAAGAGTAGGATGGTGGAGCCGCTTGCAGTTGTGTGTTTGACATGGCTTTTTGCGTCTGCACTGATAAACATTGTGCCCTTTAGACAGGCAAGAGAAACACATGCGATGCTTTTTCACCACCTCCCATCTCCTTTCTGGTGAATATTTCAAATATTGACTGCATTGAGACAACCGATGGGATCCCAAACATTCAACACAATCCTTTGTTTGGGACATTCAACACAATGGCTGAGCTGTTACTGGAGCTGAGTCGTTTACAGCAAGGACCTGCCTCATGCTCGATTTCGATTGCGCTGTTTGTGTTTTTATTGGTGAGTACAAAAGAGTTGCTGTGGCTTTAGCTACAATACGAGCAAGTTGTTGAACCCATTGGCTGAAATGTTCCAAGGTCGTGTAAGGGTTAAATGTTGTCGAATATAAGGCCCACTCCATTCTCTTCGACATTGGCATCTTTAAAATAAGCTCCTCTAACAAGGTAGGGTTGCTCAAATATTGAGCGGTGTTTGCAGTCTTTAAAAATATTGTTAGGTTTTGAACCTTGGCTGCAAATGAAATTAATCGTTCTAAATGGTTTTCAGAAATTGGCGATATTTCATGGACTTGTTGAAATTGCGACCGAATGAGAACATCAGGGTGCCCATTAGACCGTATCGAAAAAATAAATTTCGCCGCACACCATCTAATCTGAAGCGTTATTGAAAGAAAATTTCGAAAAAAAATTTTTTTTTTTTGACCGAACGTAGAGGTCGCGCATCGACATATTTCTTTATAACTTCGTTATTTACCGTCCGATCTTGAAGAATAATATGGTTTTGTTTTTGTCTTAGGAAGACCTATTTTTGCTTTCTGAAGCTCATTGACCTCAGCTGACCCACCGAACCCCAGTTTCTACCATCTTAAAGCAAAGAAAGCCCTTAAAAAAATCATTAAACTTTTACAAAAGAAATTTTTCGCTATTTCCGCTAGATATATGAAAAAATTTCTGTTGTCATATTTTTTGCAAATTTTTAAATTTTTTGTCATATCGTATTATTTTTATAAAATATCCACCGAAAACGTTCACATCCGAAAAAAGCATCTTAATGTACAATTCTTAAGAAATGCAATTAAAGCCTGCAAAAAACTTCCTTCGTATTAAACTTTCTGGACTATTCTTTAAGATCGTGCTGTTACTGTTAAAGGTTTGTCGAAGTTTAAAATAACGGCAAAAATTGCAGAATGATTCGGATACACCTAGAAAAAAAATTCAGTAAAATTAACAAAAAATCCATGTTAGTTTACCTAAGGGCTTGGTCTGTTTTAAGCCTACAAAGTTCTTGGATATGACAACAAAGTTTAATCAGCTTATTTATCGAATTTTATATTTATGGTGAACTAGCAATTCCCGGTGCGCGTTGCTACACCCGACACCTATATTGGAAAAGTATAAATATATAGCGAAACCCGGAGCACTTCGTTACACTGAAGAAAAATTGTGAAATTATACTATTTCGGTTACAAAAAGATTATATGAAAGCTTTTACTACTAATGATTCAAACTTTAACATAACGTTAATGTTGCATCAGTTCAGTTTGTATCAATGCTGAAAAATTCAAACATTTGTTTTAGCAATTTATAAGACACAGTAAAGTGAAACCAAGTGTTGTTTTTTGTATGAAATCTTAAAAAATAAAAAAATAAATAAATATAAATATAGTTCGAAATAACTATAAAAATAGTTGTATTTCGAACTTTATGATTTCTTATCACCGAACTCAATCCAATACATTTTGATAAACAATATTTTTTGTTTTTCCATCCGGTGCGTAAATAAATAAAGTGCTTGGAATGCCAACTCTTGAACAGGCATCGTATAATTGACCGTGCAAGAAACACGGCTGTTCCAAATTTAATCCGCATACTTGAAGCGTTTGTCCTTGCGCCTTATTGATAAACATGGCAAATGACAGACGCACCGGAAATTGTAAACGCTTGAATTCGAATGGCATATCTGTTGGTATCAGCGGAATACGCGGTATGAGTACAATTTCGCCTTTAGCTTTTCCAGTCAATATTATTGCTTCAATCAAATTCGGCATCAATTTTTTTACAGCCAATCTGGTGCCATTGCACAGTTCTGGTGCGTTTAAATTCCGTAGCAAAATGATTGATGAGCCGGCCTTTAAATTTAAGCAATGCGGTGGCATACCAGGTGGTTCTAATGAATTTACAAATTCGATTGGATAATGTATGGCATCATCGTTATTCATTGCGCTATCAATAGATTTATATGATGTCACTGCACCTGGTAATTTTTCTTGGATCAGAAAATTAATTGCATTGACATGTAAATTTGTTGGTGCCAAAATTGCGCGTTCTCTCAACTAATTGTGATCTCTGTAATTTCGTACAATATTTGGAAAAACGCGTTCAATCAGTTCTTCTTTTGATTTGAGAATTGTACAGAAATTATCTGGCAAAGTAATCAAACCATTTGCATTATCGATTTGAACTTTTCCATTGCCGATTTCTAACAATTGTTTCGAGAAACGATCTGCAGATTGATCATTGTGCAACTGAACACGCATATTTATGTGCAATGTCAATTTTTGGACATATCGCCACAGAAAGGAAGACTTTAAGCATGCATTAATATCATCCGCTGGTGTGGATCGTGCAATCACGGGCAATGTTTGTCGAAAATCACCAGACAATAATATCAATGCACCACCGAAAAGTTGTTGATTGCCACGTAAATCTTTCATTGTACGATGTCTCCAGTTGTCTCCAGTGATTTTTTGTGGCTCATTGAACATTCATCTAATAGAACAATTGCTGCTTGTAAGTAATAAAATTATCCAAAAGAACTTGCTTCGGCAAAATTTATGTCTGTTTACGTCGGAATCCAAATGAAAAAGAAAGCACACTGGGTACATTGGGTGGTGTGAATAAAAAATAAGCAAGTGTCTTCTGATATGTGACATCTTGAAAACTTCAAAAGTGTCAAGTGTGAAAATGAAATTTAATATCGATAATGGATAATATTGATATTATCGATATTGTAGACAATTTTTCTTTATGTAAAAAACTTTTGTAGACTATTACAAACATTTAAAAAAAAAATCAGCGCAGGCGTTCTGTGATTTTAGATATATATATCAAAACAGTGGGCGCAAAAGTGGGCGTGGTCAATTTTTCTTTCAGTAAACACTTAAATTGGATTACTACGAACATTTGAAAAAAAAATTATCCAAATCGGTCCAGCCGCTTTCCGATTTAAGATAAATCGAAAAAAGTGGGCGCAAAAGTGGGCGTGGTCAATTTTTCTTTCCGACAAAACTTAAATTGGATTACTTCGAACATTTGAAAAAAAATTATCCAAATCGGTCCAGCCGTTTTCCGATTTTAGATAAATCAAAAAAAGTGGGCGCAAAAGTGGGCGTGGTCAATTTTTCTTTCCTTAAAAACCTAACTTGGACTAAAACGAACATTTAAAAAAAAAAATTATCCAAATCGGTCCAGCCGTTCTGAAGTGATGCGATTTCAACCAAACGTACACTTCTTTTTATATATATAGATTAATGGTGAAAACCATTAGTTGTAAGCACATTTTCACAAGTATATTAGTAGAATTGCACTGTTGGGAAGTAATACAATTGATTGGGAAGTATTATCTATACATTCCGATGATTAACATTGTAAAATGTAAAAAAATTTATTGATTGATAACTATTTGCATCTTTCTTGTTCGCAGTGTTTGTGTAATTTTCTTTATTAACTACCAGCCATAATAAAGAATGGAAGAAATTCTTCCAGCACACTTCGAGCTAGTTTCGAGCTCGAGAGAGCGATTTTGTGCTTGTTCTTCTTCTCTCTTTTGAGCTAGAAAAAGTACGGAAACACGTTCTAGCAGCTTGCAAGTTACTACAATCGAGTACGGAAACACACCTAAAGTCGCAAATTTTTTGTACCCAATACTTGTAATGAAATTTTTCAAAATGTTTTTTTCAGCAAAATATCGATTAAATACACTATTTAGTAAACAGGATTAATAAACTTAATCAAATAAAGTCATTGATGGAATAATGTTATTGGTTTTGCAAGCTTTTAGTTTCGAAAAGTTTTTCAGTATCGGGTATTTTTGAGAACCGAGTTCTAAATATTTGCATGATGAAAAATTATACAACAATAGCTGTCAATACAATTCAAACAATCAAAAATCAAATCAGAATATCTGAACATAAAATGGAAAATCAAGAGAAAAGGTAAATTAAATTTAAATTATTAGTTTAAATGTATTATATTTTAAGTTATATATTGAATTGTGACTAAATGATGTTTATTTGAACAGTAAGCGCAAGAGATGGACGAGAGAAGAAACGTTAGGGTTGCTACAATGTTTCCTTGCTCGAAAGGATGAATTTGAGCACAGCAGAAGGAAACGATTTGCCTATTCCAACGTGTTGGAAGACATGATTGGCAAAGGCATAACCGTGAGTATAATTTTTTCAGCATAATTCTAGTGTGGGGCCCACGCCCCTTTTTATTTTTTTGGAGTTGAATTATATGTATTTGGCCCTCCTAAATCCAAAGGTGCAAGAAAAAAAAGCCGCTCTTTTCTGGTTTAGGAGATACATAGTTTTTCAACGAACAATCACCATAAAACAACCAATTTAAATTTGATAAATTGTATCTCCCAAACCATAAGAGAGCGGCCTTTTTTCTAATACCATTGCGTTTAGGAGGCTAAAATACATACAAAAAAAAGGGGGCGTGGGCCCCAAACTAGAATTATTCCATTTTTTCTTCTTATTAATAATGATAATAATTACATATCCAAATTTATAGGATTCAACCACGACGACTCTTTGTCTGGAAAACAAAATGTGAACTCTTTTGAATGCATATAAAGCATCAAAAGACAATAACAATCGCACTGGTGCGAGTCCCAGTTATGCTCCATTTATGAAGGAAATGGACGACATTTTTGGAGATAGGCCTATTATAGCCAATAAGCATACGCTGCATGCTGGGTATAAGCGTATACAAGTTTTAGGAGAAAACTACAGAGCGCAAAGCCCAGATGTGGAAGACATGTCCACAAGTCTTTCGACTCCGGTAGCAGCGACAGAAACTCCAGCTAAACGTAAGAGGTGTTCAATGCGTGAAATATACTTGCAAGAAAAAATTGCACTAAAAAAAGATGCTTATAAAGCTAAAGAAGCTCACCGAATGGAAGCATTAAAAAAAATGGAAGACTTCCTCAAAGAAAAGTGGCAAAAAGAAGCTGACATTGAAAAAAGAAAAGTAGAGCTTTTAGAAATAATTGTAAAGCGGCAATCCACTTCATAAGTTTAGAGATAATCACTTTAAAATTATTTCTAGATGTACGTATCTTTTTTCCGTTTTCCATTTTTTTAGTGATTTGAACGGTGAGGTTCTTTAGCTTTATAAGCTTCTTTTTTTAGTGAAATTTTTTCTTGCAAAAATTTTCGCCTAGTGAACACCTTTTATGTCCAGAATAAAATAGGATTATATGTAGCATGCAGTGTATGTTTATTGGCCATGAGAAGCCTATCGTCAAAAATGTATCCAATTGCTACATGAATGTTGCATTACTAGGATTCGCACCCGTTCGATTATTTTTGTATTTTGTGCTTTATATTTGAATGCATTCAGCAAGTTGTTGTTGCTCGCTGGCTATCGTTTTCAAATTTAATTTTTATGTTATCGTTTTAAAAACATACGTTTTATTGAATTGCTTATGCATTGTTTAGTTTTTTAATATTACTCTGAATTTCATTTGAACTCTTTAATTACTTGCATTAATAACTGAAATAAAAAATGTTTATTTTGTACAAAAACTTTTATGTAATGCGACTTTATACATATTATATTACAATAAAAACGGGTTAAGAATAATAAATAAAAGCTTAATAATTTACATTAAGACAATGGTTACGATTAACGCTTAGTTTAAAATAGATTTAAAATGAAAATGAACTGCATGAATGAAATGCAGTAACTCGACGAACAGTAATCCATGCGGAGGACTTCGTTACGCCGAATAAATTTCCAAGTTGCCTGTACGTAACCGAATTGCATATATACCAAACATATATGCACACAGTTTTTTTCGAGCCAATTTTTGAAACAACTTCTGTTAAAGTTTCGTATTGTGAGTACGGATCTAGAAAAAATAAAAATTAGGTGAGAGATTTATTAGGTTTTCAATTCGATTTTAATAGCCCCACGCGTACTGCGTAAGGGGTTTATTAATTTTGTCGCAACGTAGGTATATAAAAGTATATATATTGATCAGCATCACTACCTGAGTCGAATTAACCATGTACGTCTGTACATGTCCAACTTTCGACACGATTGCAGTAGTAATTTTTATGGTATCGTCTTGAAATTCGATATTCAAGGTTTTTTAAAAAAAAGAGAACAAGTTTGAGAATGGGCGCAATCGGATGAAAACCACGTCTACCTCTCATACAAAGTGACCTTATCAAAACATTTAAATCCCTTCAAAAATTGACCTAACCACTAGATATTATATTATCACTAAATATTATGTTATAACTGCAACAAAAATCACTTCAAAACACTAAATTTCTTGGTCAGATTTTTCAAAAACTTTTATAATGCAGGAATTTGCATTATCCGAGTTATACTATTTTCGATAATTAACAAAAAGTATCACGGCAACAAAAATATCCATACCAAACGAATGTTTTAGAGGTTTTTTTTAAACCATTCCAGCTCACGGATGGCTATAACTACAGTCAAGATATTTCGGGAACCATCATAACATGAACCAACGATTATTTTGAGAATGTGATTCCAAACAACTTTTTTTTCTATGGAGTATAAGGCGCCTTAATGTATGTATGTATATCATGTATAACATATCCCTTCAAAGAATTTTTAATTTGAAAAACTTACGAATTAAGTAATAAGCAGTGCTCCGCTGCAGGCGCAAATGCGATTTGAAATCGTCGTCGCTATAGGCATCAATAATTTGCAGAAAATCAGTGCATTTCGGATGAACTTCTGGCTACAGATCAGATCCATCCGAGTCGAGCTTGAGTCTGAACAATTTGCAAATGTTGCATCTATTACATCTTCAGCTTCATGCAGCTCTTTTTGTTGGCGCTATTGATAATGAATCGCTGTTCATTAGACAATATGCAACCTTAAGGATACATAAATATATTGCTTCTTTTAAATATATTGTAATATATTTACCATTGGTATTTCTGCGTTTTCCATTGCGATTTATCAGATTTGTCTTTCTTTTGTTTACTTTTTTTGACATTAGATAAATTGCTGCCAAGTTTGGAAAATATTCTTAAGCGACTTCGTGGTCGTTTTTCGCCTACTCGATTGGTAAAAAACACAGCTATTATCGGCCCACTTATTAGAATTAAGGAGGCGTGGGTAGGCTTATTGCCAAGTTTTTTATATGAACGAAAAGCATTTTGGGGTAAATTAATAAATTAATTAAATAAATTACGCTGTTTGACAAACGTCAAAATATTGTTTGTTGATGTGTCGGGTTGTAATCTAGAGATAAAAATGTTCTTAGTCCTCGAAACTGCCTTTAGAGTAATTACCTCAGGTAGAGGTTGAACAGCAATATTTTGAGCTGCCAAGTTATTGCTTGAGTTTTCTACTAAAGTTTTCGGAACAGCATTTTCATTAGCTGCAGAACTATTTGAAGCTTCAGGAAGCGCAATATTCATCTGAGGTACAATAATATTGTTATCAATATCATTTGTATGAATATTGGAGGCATGTGACGAGGAAGTGGAAACTGAAAGCCGCTTAGCCTGGGGACTCGAAGACCCACTTTGGTTGAAACGTTTGCGATTATTATATTTCTTCTTCTTATTCTTGGTGGTGACCGTGGCATGCAGGTTAAGTGTGTGGCTTAGCATGATCGGAGCCCGGGTTCGATCCCCAGCCGCGGCAAAAAAGTTTTTTCAATAAAAAATTTTTCTGATCGGTCATCACCTCTCTGCAGACAATGGCAAACCTCAGAGAGTAAGTATTGCCATGTAAAGCTTCTTGAAAACATGAACCTTAGCCGTTCGGAGTCGGCATAAAACATGTAGGTCCAGTTCTCGGTCAATTGTGTGCAAACATACACAACACAATTGATCATAAGAAGCTCGGTCAAAGCCCTTGCAAGGGCTAAAATGACCAATTTGTTTTTTGTTTTTTTTTTCTTATTCTTAGGGTTATTACTCTGTCTATGTGCTAAGCCCTCATCAGGAACATCGTTTGAGGATTGTTTTACTGAGACAAGAGTTTCAGAATCCGTCAAAGGAATGTTACTAATTGGCGAAGAAATTTTTTCCGTCATATTGCTGCAGTAGTCGGCACTTTATTCGCTTAATGAATTCAAAATGATATTAAAATTATTATTAAGCACGTTAGGGCTTTCCCCGAAAAGCTTAATTTTTTAATATAATTCTGCTGGGGAAACGACCCTGCACGTAGGGCAGTACCAACGAAGTTCCGTGTGTACCGAAAGTAAATCATGTACACACGAATTGGAAATGTTAGCACAAGACGCATGAAACATTTGCTCGCATGGGCCAGAACAATGAAACATAGTACTTAATATGTTCTGACTTTTGCATTGCCCATTTAAGGAACAAGCAGCAAAATTTTCGACTTGAAAATAATCCATGCTTTAAAACTTAATTTAAATAGAGCAAAAATGTTCAATGCACGCAAAAGGGTTAAGCTCACAGAGCCTAACAGTTAAATAACAAAAACACACACTGTGTCTACGCTGTACAAGTACGGACACCGCACAAAGAAGAACAAAATATTATTTTATAATTTAATAACTACAACGTTAAACACACGATAAAAAAATTAAATTAATTTAAACGATTTTTTTTTTTGGATTCGCCAAAGGAGTGTGGAATCTAAAAATACGTATAGCCCCTACTATACGCATGCACGACTTACATTCTAAAATCTATCCGGATCAATCCGGAACAGACAGAACTCACCTACGTACTAAAACACACACCCAGTTGGCGAAGTATGAATTTCCACTAAGCACATTAATTGGCTTTTCAGCGGAACTCAAAAATTTTATACAAAAACACGAATTTATTAAGAATATTTGAATTTAAAATAGTAAACAACAACAAATAAGTAGTAAGCTTAACATAAAACTCTAAAACAAAGAGACCAAAGTTACTATAAATAATATGAATATTAGTAAGTTTGCGGCCACTTTCCAACCCAAGATCCTACGTGGAAAAAAAATTAAACTCTTAAACACCAAACCAATTCCAAATATAACGCAGATATATACGTGTAAATATGTACAAACATATATGTGTATATATTATATACGGGTCACTATGTAATTTTGGAACACCGTGCTAATGTTATTAACTGGATATGTATTTGGGCCAACGCAGGCATAAACTTGCATGGAAAAGAGATAAACTCTTGCGCAACAAACTAAGTAACTAACTCATCTCAAAAAATCTAAGTTCAACACGGTGAGGCAAGTTTCAATTTAAACTCAGAAATTCTAGGTTTAAAAAATTTAAACTTTGATTTCGATAAAAATTCTCTGAGAATATTCAAACAAAAAATCAAAACTTCAAATTTAATCAAAACAAATAAATAAAGAAAACAACAATGGATAAAAAAGATCGAACAAAAATGTTTGCATATGTTGTACGCTGAATTTTCAACAGGGACATAACAGTTACGCAACTTTTTGGAATTGGTTATAAATAATCATTAAAATCGGTTAAAATGGCATTTTAGTTATCAACAATTGTTATTTTTAAGAAAACTTTTTTTTGGTTATTGCATAACTTTTATTTTTGAGGAATAAATTTTTAGGTTGACTAATTACAGTTATTATCTGAAGTTAATTTTTTTGGTTTTTTGTGTCAAAAATCAAGTTAATTGTGTAGCCAATCGCATACAATGCCACTTTTATGAATTCCATGAATTATTTGAACAAAAAAGCATGATGCTTTGGCCAATTGGATACTTACTTACTTAGATGGCTCTTACTACCGTTGGTCGGTTTTGGCCTCGTCTAAGAATTTTCGCCAGCCTCTTTTGTCGTGTGCTTGCTGGCGCCAGTTGGAAATTCCAAGCGTTGTCAGGTTATCCAATGCCTGGTCTTTCCAACGGAGATGCGGTCTTCCTCGTCTGCGTTGACCACCGCTGGGTACCGAATCCAATATTTTGTCGCTGGAGCTTCGTCGTTCATTCTCTCGACATGACCTAGCCAGCGAAGCCGCTCTATTTTAATACGCTTGACTATATCGATGTCGGCATATAGCTCATACAGCTCGTGGTTCCATCGTATTCGGTACTCGCCATTGACGCAGATTGGACCATAGATCTTGCGAAGGATTTTTCTCTCGAACGCTCCCAAAGTCCTTTCATCAGAGCTGCTCATCGTCCAGGTTTGTTATGCGTATAGTAGGACGGGCATGATTATTGACTTATAGAGCGTCAGTTTTGTTCGTCGAGAAAGAGCTCTGCTTCTCAATTGCCTACTGAGCCCAAAGTAACACCTGTTGGCAAGAGTTATCCTTCGTTTAATCTCAATACTGACATCGTTGGAGGAGTTAATGCTGGATCCCAGGTAAACAAAGTCCTTCACTACCTCAAAGGAGGTGTTGTCAACAGTGACGTGGTTTCCAAGACGCTGGGACTGTTTGTTTGTTGACACAAGATACTTCGTTTTATCTGCGTTCACTGCAAGACCCATTCGACTCGACTCTTTTTCTAGCCTGGAGAATGCTGCACTGACTTCGCGCGTATTATGGCCAATGATGTCAATATCATCTGCATACGCCAGCAGCATAACACTCTTATAGAAAATTGTGACGCTGCGTCTCAGGTCAGCAGCTTGGATGATCTTCTCCATTACTATATTAAAGAAGTCGCACGATAAGGAATCACCTTGTCTGAAACCTCGCTTGGTATCGAAAGGAAGGGAGAGGTCCTTCCCGATTTTCACTGCACTGCTGGTGGTGTTCAGTGTCATCCTGCAAAGACGTATTAGCTTCGCAGGAATACCAAATTCAGACATGATGGCATATAGGTGACTACTTATTGTACTGTCGAAGGCGGCTTTGAAATCGACAAAAAGATGGTGTGTGTCGATTTGTTTTTCGAGGGTCTTTTCCAAGATTTGTCGGAGCGTGAAGATCTGGTCAATGGTGGACTTACCAGGTCTAAAGCCACACTGATAAGGTCCAATCAGTTGGTTGACGATGGGCTTTAGTCTTTCACACAATACGCTCGACAGGACCTTATATGCGATATTAAGAAGGCTAATCCCACGGTAGTTGGTGCAAATGGTGGGATCGCCCTTCTTGTGGAATGCATTCTTCCGACCATATTCTGCATAGAAGTCTGTGAATGCATTTAAACAGAGCTTCGCCACCGGTCTTAAACAGCTCAGCCAGTAGGCCATCGGCTCCTGCAGCTTTGTTGTTTTTAAGCCGAGCTATAGCTGTTAAGACCTCGTTATAATCGGGCAGCGGAACTTCAACGCTGTTATCCATAATTGGGGTTTCCAGGATATCATCTCCACTGGCGGGATTGTTGTCAGCGTCGGCATTTAAAAGTCTAGAGAAGTACTCCCTCCATAACATCAGTGTACTCTGGATATCTGTCACTAGATTCCCATTCTCGTCCTTGCAGGAAGAGGCTCCGGTCTTAAAACCATCGGCCAGGCGTTTTATTTTTTCGAAAAATTTTCGAGTCTCATTCCTGTCGCCATGCATCTCAATTTTCTCGCACTCACGCATTTCCGCCTCTCGTTTTTTCGCCTGAAAATGCGTCTCTCTTCCCTCCTCTTCTCTCGGTATCGCTCCATAACAGCACGCGTTACAACCTACTGCAGGGTGGCTTTGTAGGCGGTGTCCTTCTCTGCAGTGGCGTCGCGACACTCCTGGTCGTGCCACTGGTTTCGGCGAGGGCGATGGTAGCCTATCACCTCTTCGGCAGCCGTACGCATAGAGTGAGATATGTGCGTCCACTGTCCGCATATATCGTCGATCGGAGGAGTGCTTTCTTGAAGCAGGAGTGAGAGTCGAGTAGCGAAGGCTTCGGCCGTCCGTTTTGACTGCAGCTTGTCAACGTCTAGCTTTCTTAGTGTAGGATTGCGAGCATTCTTATAGATAATGATCCGAGTCTATGTTAGCACCACGGATCGTGCGTACGTCTAGTACACTGGAAGAGTGCCTTTCGTCAATCAAAACGTGATCAATTTGGTTGCATGTTTTTTGATCAGGGGACAACCAGGTGGCCTTATGAATATTGAGATGCTTGAATCTAGTGCTACTTACGACCATGTTTCGTGCTGCGGCGAAGTCAATCAACCTCATTCTGTTATCGGATGTGTTGTCGTGGAGGCTGAACTTTCCGACTATTGGACCAAATATGTTTTCCTTACCCACCTTGGCGTTGAAGTCACCAAGCACGATTTTTATGTCATGGCCAATCGGATGCAATGGGGTTATCTCTGGTCACAGACGGGTCACTGCGACTTTTATGGCTAAATAGCAATACTGCGATAGGTCGGTCGTGCGTTGACAGCTCGAGTAGAGATCAACGTGTTCTTATGGTGCAAATCTAAATTCGACCTCAAGCGTTGGTCGTACTTTATATCGTAAAACAAGAAAAGATAAAATACGACCAAAGTACGATCTAACGAGATAAGAAGAAAAATGTTCTACTCGGTCGTGAGTTTGACATTTCTTCATAGAGCAGAGTTGCATTTTCATTGAAAGTGCTTAAAATGTAGGTGTTTTATAGTTTCACTGGCAAAAATAGATTTTCGTGGGATTTCTTTTATAATCGCTGGAATATATGTTTTATATAATGTTTTTTAATAACTCATGCTTTTAAAGTAATCATATGAAAATGTTGACAAAGTTAATCTATTTGTATTTTTCGGTATCTTAGACATTTATATAGAAATTTCGAGAATTAGAATAGGGGGAAAAACAACTTTTGTGGGCATTTTTGTATAACTGCTTTTATTGGCATCACCAAAATTACAGATGCACGATCTGTCAGCGCAACATTGAGTTTTGTAAAGTTATAGGTCGTGCGTTCTGACAGCTCATCTCGTAAAGTTAATGCAACCAGTACGAGTAGTTAAAGTACGATCGGCGCAAGACAGAACTAACGCATTATTGCGATTTCAGCATTATAGATTCAATGGATTATTTGGACAAAAATAGATGATTATTTGGCCAGTCGGATGCAATGGGATTATCTGAGGTCACAAACTGGTCATTGCGACTTTTATGGATTCCATGGATTATTTGGACAAAAATGGACTGTTGACAATTTATTTTATCAACTTTTTTGCGTAATAAAGAAATTTCTTATGTTTTTTTTTGAAAAATTATAAAAATTATAATAAAACTAAAATGAAAAAGATTGATACAAAATTGAACTGACAATTTATTAGAATTTCAAACAAATCAGAAATGAATGAAATCCTTTGTAAAATGACCGAGTTATTTACTTTCAAAGCCAGCACTTTCATTTTTGATTAATTTTTTTTTATCTATTTCACCTAAAAATAAAATTAGTACCTACTAAAAATTTGTTTCAGGTACGTAATAATTTCATACAGATTTAAGATATCAAATAATTTTGCATTTAAATTAATTAATTAATTTCAAATGTTTTTAATATTATCGTAAGTGCCACTTTTTACAAGCATACTTGCGAAACGTTGTGAACGATATTATCGTATGTGCCAAAAGTATGTTTTTTCGGATACTGTTCGGAAAACGAGTACGAGTGCGAGTGCGATCTAAAACATCTGCTTTCAAAAAAACCTTCTTCACGCCTTCTATGGTTTAATACCAACAAAATGTTGGATCCTAGATGGACACGTGATAAAGAAGTAAACAAAAAGCGCAACAACAAAATCTTCGCAGAAGCAATGCAGTCAACTTTTTGAAATTCTGCGACTAGCAGAAGAGTAGAGAAACACTGCTTTGATTAAGTGAAAAGTGCATCGGAATTCCATTTTGGTTTTGCGGCAGTTGTACTTATTAGCTTCTCAAAGTTAGTGGACTGCATGAACCACAGAGACTACTGATGAGTCGGAGTAGCGTCCGACGAAACCATGGTCTAGTCTGCTCGGTTCTTCTGAGGAAGTTTTTTGTTGTTGTAGCAACCTGTTGCTTCATGAATTTTTGGCATTAAGCTCAAAATATAATTCTTAAAGAACGTCTTCTTAAAATAAAATAAATTTAACAAATTAAATTGCCACAATTTTAAACTCAAATAAATTGTTGTTGGAAAAATATTCAAAAACCAAAAATGGAATGTTTAATTTTTAAAATAAATGGTGAAGTGAAAGAATCAAGCTAACTTCTCAATTCGTTTTTGTTTTCATATTAGCAATCGCTGCTACTGCTGCAGTAGGGCATCAGCGAGACTTGAGAAACCTGAAAGTTTTTTTTCCCATGACTACACAATAATTTTAAAAACATAAAAAACACGCAATTTATTAAACGTCACGCATTAAAACATCACCGTACTAGCATAATTACTTTATTCAATTTAAGTTATAGTTATTATAAAACATAATAATTTAAGTTAATTATTTACTAACAGTTTCGGAAGCTGATTCCATTATCAATAATAATTAGTGTCCGATCGAAACCAAAATTTTGGCCGAAACCGAAATTCGGCCATTTTTGTAATATTCGGCCGAAACCGAAACTGAATGTCCACATGAAAATTGTTTTAAAAAATTCTTTTTTAAATTCTTTGTTAAAAGCTTTTAAAAACATAACAATTCAAACAGATTATAATAACGCATATATACGATAAATATTCTTTCAATATTAAAGTTCAAACTTAAAATAATAAATAAAGAGATAATTTTTAATTCCACTTTAAAGAACTTTTTAGTATTTAAAATTAAATAACTTAATAATATAGTCCAAAAAAAGAGCTTGTCTGCATTTACAAAATGAAAAAAAAATACATTTATGCCGCGTTTCCATGCTTTCTTCTACGATCTCCCACAATCGCTTTTTTTGTAAGAAAGAATGAGCATGTGAACCCTATCTTATGGGATTGGCTAATGTAAGTGTGAAACAGGCATACATTTTCTATTTTTATAGCATGTGAAATTCCTTGTGATTTCATGCGATACTAGAAGATAGAAAAAGTTCAAATTGTTGAACTTTTCCTATAAAAGTGTATCACATACTATAATTTTGACACCCATTTTTATGGCTGCATGGCATTTTCACTTATGTGTGACATTTCTAAAAATGAAAAAATTAGAAATTCCACATAATTTAATCTGATTTAACAACGGAGAATGAATTGCAAAAGGTAAGTCCAATGCATTTAAGCTACATTTTACTAAACAATTAACGTATTTTTTTTTAAGGTTTCCCCGCTTTTCTGCTCTACCGCAGGGAAGCTACAATGGTAAAACGCTTCAAAGTGGACCGCGAAGAATGGATTCAAGGCAAGGTTATACGTTCCAAAGGCGCCAGCTCAGTGCTACGCATGAGATATACACCGCCACTGCACGGATCTTATGGTGGTCTAGGACCTTCCTCGCCGTGGTATAAGCCGAATAAATGCGGCCGAAGCAGCAGCCAGTCAACAGTAAACGTCTACACAAGGCGGTCATGGTTATGTGCAACAACAACAAGCACCAACAAACACGTGGCTCGTTTTTGCGGCACAGCAATATCAGCAGCAGCAGCATCAGTATCATCAGCAACAACAGCAGCAGCAACAACATCAACAACAGCAGCAGCAACAACATCAACAACTACAAGACCATCATCAGCAATGCGATGGCGTTGTACCCGTTTCGGTAGCGGGCGATGTTAACGCTTGACAAATTACTGGAAATCATTGACTACGATGTGTCGTCGCGACAAGTTTGAGATTTTTAAAGTTGAAACAATTGATGAAAACAAAACAAATAAGGGATCAACTTCCTCAACACTTTTTTTGAGAAAAAAAAAACAAAACAGGATAAGTTTTCGGACTTCTTTGAAGTAATGCTTGATTAAAAATTAACAAATAACATTTTTTAAAAAATTTATTCGAATGTATTGCACACCACATACAAAACAATTAGTAGCACCATTATAACTGCATTCATTTTGCAATACTTAATCATATCATCAAAGTATTGCAGGTTCCTGCAACAGCTGCATTTCTTCACTGGCAATCAGTTACATTTTGCTACCAACTCTCGCTGCGACAAAATTTCCCATTTAACAATTCGTCATCGTCGCTAGGCATTGCCTAAATATATATTAGCAAATATTCCTAATCTTTTTTTTTAAATTTTATGATGTGCAATTGTAGCTTTTGAAAAATTAATTTATTTTTGAGTTGTTTACAAATAAAGACTTGTCAAACTTTTATAACAAAAGGTACATATATGCATCTCGCTTTTTATAGGAAATGTTTTGTGATATGGGATGAGATAAGATACTGGAAGATCGCATGGAAACGCGGCATTGACTGTGAGTTTTAGGTTTTGGAAAACAAATTGGAAACAACAATGAAGTATCATACAGGCTTAAGATCGTGACTCCAACCAAGGGCGGCATTGTTCTACCATAAATTTTGTCCGTAGTGTTTCATGGCTCAGTAATTGCAACTGGTGCAGGTTCCAGGAACGCTCAAACTGGAAACCATATTGCAATCAATGTGAAAGAAGGTGATCGCGTTCTGTTGCCAGAATACGGTGTTATCAAAGCCGAATTGGGGGATAAAAATCATTGCTTATCGGATATTTTTGCAAAATATTTTTGTTGATCTTTTAAGAATTTGTGTGAATCGTTGGTTGGGTAAATGTTTATCCTAATTATTTCGATATTTTAATAAATGCTAGTTTGTAAACTCGCCATACTTCTAGTTTGGGGCCCACGCCCCTTTTTATTTCTTTTGGAGTTGGATTCTATGTATTTGGCTCTCCTAAATTCAATGGTGCAAGAAAAAAAGCCGCTTTCTTCTGGTTTAGGTTGCTTGAAAAATAGCTCATAAAAATCAGTGATTTCTCCATAGTTTTTCAACGAATATTCACTATTAAACAACCAATTTAAACGTTAAAACTTACCTTTTCGATAAAAAAGTTTAAAAAAATATTTATTTATCTTTAGATAAAATGTTTTATTAATAAAATAATTTTAATCACTATCCCAATCGAGTTCACTTTCCGGCTCTTGAGGCAATGTGAATAAGTGAGCTCTTACAGGATCGTACAGCTCTCCTGCTATTTTAAAAAACTCAACAAGCGGGTCTGACGGTCTTATTGATTTTACATATTTGCTGAACATATATTTGGTCAAATAGCCTTTAAACTGAAAAATTCACGATTTTCGCGCGATTTTTTATTACAACTTTTCACCTGCGGCGCTTATTACTCAAAGACTCAAGTATTTCTTCGTGTTTTTTTTTATTTGTACTGGTATTTTTTGAATTTTTGAGTATATTATATGTATAGCACTTGCTAAATAGGAAGACTGAAAAATTTGTATAAAAAATCGCGCGATTGTTTATAACAATTTTTCACCTGCGGCGCTTATTATTCATTAAACATAACTTTTCCTTCGTCTCATATTATCAGTGAAGACAATGAAAAATTTTTATAAAAAAATGGCGATTTCTTATAAAAATTTGTTGCTGCCATTGGCGCTAATTACTTCAAAACAACTTTTTTATCGATCATAATTGTATATAACACTTTGCTAAATTTTTATAAACATTTCATTTACCTTTTATAACGTTTTTAACTCAAAGGGGGGTGTGGACCCCTTGGTACACCCCTTATAGGTGTACCAGTTTCTTTGGTTTCCAACTTTGGTTTGCTTGCACAAATAAGCATTCATATAGCATATTTCCACACAAAAAAGACATATTTTAACTGAAATTTCGCAACTATGATGAATTGCATCTCCCAAATCATAAGAGAGCGGCTTTTTTTGTTGCACCATTGCGTTAAGGAGGCCAAAATACATACCAAAAAAAAAAAACAAAAAGAGGCGTGGGCCCCAAACTACAATTATTCCATAAATTCCATCAAAGATGTTTATATTTTCAACCAAATAGACAAGATAAGAAATTCTAAATAAATGAAACTGTTTTCCGCTAGCTTTTCCGTTTTCCGTTAGATTTTACATGGATACTCTTACAGTTAATTCAATATTTATAAAACAAATTATTTCAAGATTTGTGATGGAATCTCATTCATGGTATGTGAAATTCATGGTATGAGAAATAATTGGAATTGTGAGCTTTATGATCAACTCTTCTTGAAAATTATTTTTTTTTTACGTTCTACAATAAAATTTTTCAGTTTCAGTTCCACTCAAATTTAACAACCAGCTCAATCTGTTGACAAGTAGAATCTTGCTGATAGCTCAGTTTAAACTCTTTAACAGAGTTGAAGTAAACTGCCGATAAAATTGAGATAAGTTACGAAAATAATTTTAACTGTGTTTAAAATTTAAACTCTGTTTACGATATCCGAGGTTAAGGCTCGTTAACTGATCTCCGAAGTTTAATAGCCCTGTTATGATTCACAACCAAACTGAGTTGGGTTGTCTTCAACACAACTCAACTTCGGACACCACTGGAATATTTTTTGGTATTATGGCTTTCAACCATTTTAAGTTGAGTTGTATGGAATGCTTTCCAAATTTTAATAGAATTTAATGGAAATTTTGACGGATGAATGTAAATAAAAACAGCTGGTTCTTAACTTTCGCTGCTTTTATAAGTTGGTGAAATAAAAAGTTAAGCACACAGGAATTTTAAAATGGAATCTTATTTTGATTTATTTTTAAACGATGAAGAAGACAATAATTCAATGTATCGCGCGTTCGAAAATCACTTCGCGATAATAAAAATCTTTTGCAGGTGCCGCACACCAAGCAATTTTTTATTGGTATCCTTCAAATTTGTTCAAATGAAATGCTTTTTTACAGATTCCTTAGCTTAGTTAGGCTAAGCAAAGAAGCATTTGCTGATGTTTCAGATGATACCCGAACATAACTTAAAATGGGTTATTTTCCATCAATGAAACTATCAGCTCGATCTGTTTTTTTTTATTATTTTTATACCCCCACGCGTACTGCGTAAGGGGTATATTAATTTTGTCACGACGTGTGTAACGCCCAAAAGGAGGCGTGGTAGGTATAGAAAAGTATATATATTCTTGATCAGCATCACCACCTGAGTTGATTTAGCCATGTCCGTCTGTCTGTCCGTCTGTCGACACGATTACAGCCGTAATTTTCAAGCTATCGTTATAAAATTCGATATTTAAGCTTTTTTTAAAAAAACCAAGGTCAAGTTCGAGAATGGGCTAAATCGGATGAAAACCACGCCTACCTCCCATACAACCCGAAAATTGAAAACTCTATAAAGAAACTATTATTAAAGATACAATGCTGAAATTCGGTATTTTTGTATTCTATGTCAATACTTAGATGTGCCAGAAAAATGGGCGTCATTCACCCACTAACACGCCCACCTCCCATACAACCCCAAAATTGAAAACTCTATAAAGACGCTAATATTAAAGATATAAAACTGAAACTCGTTATTTAAGTATTATGTGTCAAAGATAAGGTGTGTAAGAAAAATGGGCGTCATCCACCCACTAACACGCCCACCTCCCATACAACCCCAAAATTGAAAAATCTATAAAGAAGGTAATATTAAAGTTACAAGACGAAAACTTGATATTTGTGTGTTCTTTGTCAAAACTGAGGTGCATTTGAAAAATGGGCGTCATCCATCTACTAACACGCCCACCTCCCATACAACCCTCAAATTTAAAACCCTATGAAGAGGCTGATATTAAAGGTACAAAACGGAACTCGGTATTCGTTTATTCTATGTCAAAATTGAGGTGTGCTAGAAAAATGGGCGTCATACACAAACTAACACGCCCACCTCCCTTACAACACCAAAATTGAAAATTTTATAAAAAGGCTTATATTTAAGCTGCAGGAAAACAATTTGATATGTATGTAGTTTAGACACATAAAAATAATAATAAAGCCGTGGGGGTATTTTAACTTCGGCCAAGTCGAAGATATACCTTACTAGTTTTGAATATTGCTTTTTGTATTAATAAAGTTGTTTCAAATGTATTTTTGATTATTTTCAAGTTTTTTTCTATTTAAACTTTTCAAGACAACCTCAAAAATGTAGTTGTATAATTTTGACACTTCACACAACTAAAATTTGTTGCGGTTGTGTTCCATAATATCAAAAATTCTTACAACTCAACTGGAAAGACAACTGAGTTGTGAAAAACAGAGTTGAGTTGTATGTCATAATACTGATTTGTGCCTGACAACTCAACTTTTAATTTAAACTGAGATTAAAAAATATATTTGAGCGGCACTGTAGTAAAATTCTACAACTTTAACGTAGAACATCAAAATATTTAAAAAATTTTTGATAAAATACTGCAAATTTCAGTTTCATTGGAATATTTTTTTTCAAAACTTAAAATATGTTTTTTTTTGTTTATTGTTTTGAATTTTTTTAAGTATGATTTTTTTATTTTTTATTTTTTGTTTATTATTGAGAATAGCTATTTCCAATGTTCTCAGAGAATTTTTGACGAAATCAAAGTTTAAATTTTTTAAACCTAGAATTTCTGTGTTTAAATTGAAACTTGCCTCACCAAGTTAAACTTTGATTTTTTGAGATAAGTTATCGGCGTTAAAATTTAAACTGACGTTAAGGCATTTTAAACTTTGTTTAAGCTAACCTTTGTTTAAAATTGAGATGAGTTCACGGGCCTAAGGAAGTTAAACTTTTGAGATGAGTGAACGGGCCTTAAATTTTATAATTTAGAAGTTATAAAAATCAAACGTATATCTACTAATGTCAGAACATAAACAATAAATAAAATCTAAGCAATTCATTTATATTATGAAAAATACAAAAAAAAACTAATTACATATACTAATCTACATATAATATAATTTATGCGACTTAAAATATATTAAGGACGTGACACCTTCAAAAATTTTTTTGTTTTAATGTTTTGAAATGCGTTTTTTTCGAGAATTTATTTGGAGTTTTTCAAAATGATATCTTATTTTATATTCAACGTACAGTAGACCCTTATCGAATGCGTGTTGCGTTGCGCTTCCTAGCGACACGCAAATTTTGTATACGCTTAACCTAAACAAAAGCGCTGCGTACAATCGAAAACATATATGTTCCCAGTCGGAAAAATCGTAAGGTGCTTACTAAATAATTCATGTTTAGCTTATGGTGGTGAAAACAGGATCATGCTGAAGTAAGTATGTTGTTTGTTACATAAGGAGCACCTTACATCTTCACTTACGACTGCAACTGCAAAAGGAATGCACGTTTAAGCCGATCATGTCTTCGTGTGATCATTTCCATATGTCCATTATTGCGTAAAGCAAGAGACATGCAGTGGTATGATGACATAACGGTATTTGACTATCGTTACGAAGATGTTAAGTGTAGCAAAAAACCAAAAGAAAAAGCGAATAAAGAACAATCTTATGGTGAACGGCGGTGTAGTAAGATCATTCGTCGTTGCGCATACAAAAATGGCTTTGTGTAAATATAAGATTTTTTATTTATTTTACTGTTCAATAGCCATATGTATGTACAATTATATATCTTCTCTATAAAAATTACGATTTAACCCTTCATTTAAACCTTCTTCGCAACGGAAATTGTAAGCACTGCTTCCGTTTACACTTACAAAAATGGTTAACGTAAGGCCACAGCTTACAATTTCCGTTGCGAAGAAGGTTAAAGTGGATTATATGCACGTCGTATATCAATACAGTACGGGTGCCTTACGCTGTCTTGCATACATCCTGCTTATTAAATAAAGTGCATAAGCATGGAAGCCCGTTGATTCCGATTGTCGAAAGTACATTCCCTGCACTTTATTTTAGTAAAGGGTTACGTAAGCACGTATGATGCATATCATACATTACAAAAGGAAGCTTGTAGTGGCGATCATGCCTGTGTTAAAGTAATGGGCATTTGGTATTGAAGTTTTCATGCCCTGCGGATGAAAAATAAGTAAAGAATAATTCATTATGTAAGGATGGATTTTCCCACTGGGGTTTCCTTGTTGCTTTTATGTGTTTGTTGCTCTCTGTTCGAATATTTTTGTTTTAAGCAGCCAACTTCACAACCGAACGCACTGTCAAAATAGGAAATTCGAATCGAGTTGCGCTAGTGCGTTGCGCATTTCGGTAGGCTTCATATAAAATGTATGTGCATGAACCAATTCTGATAGAAGCGCAACGCAACACGCATTCAATTAGGGTCTACTGTTATAGGCATTTTAAAACATTAAAATAAACTGTTTTTGAAGGCGTCACGTCCCCTTAAATTTTATAATAATTAAGAATTTATAAAAAATCCAATGTGGCCGAACACATGGTCTGTGACGACAGCTATCGAGAAATATTCCTTTTTTTTAAACAAGTGTAGGGGAGAGTCGTCCCCGTTGTCTCAAGTACTAGTTGTCACAACGCCGATATCTTTTGATTCAACACGTTATCGAGTTAAATATCAATGTCATCTATACGCTATTGCAATTTCTGGCATCCCAAGAAAGTTTAAGAGCCGTTAGTTTTGTTTTGCAAAAATTAAAAGAGATTTAAGAAACTAAGTTGGATTTGTGTATTTTTATATTTTTAAAAAATTTGTGTTTAGACAAATAGAAGTGTGCAATATTCAACTTTAAATAAATTTCCAATACAATTAATATTTTATTTTGCAAATTCTTATGAATTTTTAGATAAAACTTTATATTTAAATTTACAGAACATTGTTTACATTTTTTTCCAAATGGTACAGGTTGTCACAGCGCTTGTGGGGCTTGTTGTCACATATAATTTCATATAACCATTTTGAAAGTATTCTATGTTTTATTTGAATTTAAGGAAATATGCCAAGAAATCGCAAACGACTTACAAACCGAGGTCGGACATCTTCAGATATCATGATGCAAGCCGATTACAGCCAGTATCAATAAAGATAACGTGGATTCACTACGTGTAGTTTGTTGTCAAGCGTCAAATCCAATAACAATTGTTGTCAATATATAAACTGCAAACGTTGTGCTCATAATGCATTGAAAGTGATTGTTTGATACAGTGCTGCTTAAATTGTTCTTCGGAGTGCGGCAGCGACGACGATTAAGAGGGACTACGCGTTGAGACAACTTACCCCTTGTACCAGTTTCTTGTCCCAGACGAGTTGAATTTTTTATCTAGAAAATTTTTTGATTTATTTTAAAATAATATTCGTTATTCATATCAGGATTGAAGAATAAAATATTGAATTTATCTTTAAAAGTTTTGCAGTGTCATTATTGCTTAATTTGTGGGAGTTACAGCAGTTCATTCAAATTTTGTGACAACTAGTACTACTCTCCCCTACTATTTTTTCCAAAAAAGGGGAAGGAAATGTTGAGTTCAATATAATCCAAACTAGTTGTATGATCCACTGGAACTGGAACGGATCAGAGTCATTGAAGCTAACAGAGTTCAGTAGGTAGATTTCAGGAGTTGCTATCGCTAAATTTCGATCGCTAAAATATACTTGTCATTTTTAGCAAATTTTAGCGACAAGTGCGATTCTGATTATGCCTGATTATACTGTTATAGGATTCTGAATATTCTCTCTCAAAAAATAATGATAGGCAGGGTTGTGTTGACTTCGTTTTTTTTAGGGTTGTGTTGCGTCTTTTAGCTTAAAATGTACTTTTTTGATGTAATTGCAAGCAAAACTGTGTGAATTGCTTAGGGCCATTTTCACGACAATTAGTTAACCACTGACCAGAGGTTAACTAACAGATTTGTGTTTCACAATCAAAGTTAACTTGAGATTAAGCCACCACTGGTGGTGGTTTAAACCATTAATTAACTAACAGCTGATTTATGTAATAGAAAAAAGGGACAATAGAAACGTGAAACAAATAATGATGGATTCCGATTGGAATTACGGTATTGATAGCAATTCAGACTATGTTTATATACTAACAATTTCCAAAAGAAAATAAATGTATTTTTGTGAAAAATTAGGACATCTCGCGTTTGCACTTTGTGTTGCATCTATTATTTTGTCCCTTGTGCAAAAGAAAAGTATTAAAGCAAATTACAAAAACATATGTTTTATACAGTGTTGCCATATTTTGCTTACACAATTGCCATTAGTTAACTAAAGCATTGTGAAACCCAAATCGCGAAAAGTTATAGTCAGCTAACAGCTTTTAGTAAGTTAACTAATTGGTTAACTAATGGTCGTGAAACTGGCCCTTAATTAAGTTTGTTACGGCCATAAAAGTTGTTAAAAATTTTCAAATATTTTTTAACTGTCAATTTGGCGAAATTCGTTATTAAATAACTCTCGTGCTTTTGGTGCTATTAATTTTGTGTTATTAATATTGTGTGATTTTAATTTGCCTTCTACGTGCGCAATTCGTAAATTTTCACAATTTCAAAATTGTTTTGCAAACTATAATCAGTTTTTTGCTGTCGACGACTTAAGTGTAACTTTAGTTACGCATTTTTCATATTAAAGTTGAACTTAAGTATGGTCAATGAAATAAAATGCATTTTCAGAGCTTATACTTAAATTTAACTTTAAGTTGGTGAAACTGGCCCTTAAACTATTAAATGTTGCATCACTATTTCAAAGTTGTATAATTTTTCAATGTACGCAACTGTACAATTCCTCAACTACACTGGCAACTGCACTGATTCGTGAATACGTCTATTCTTTTTATTCGTAATAAAAAAGTATTATAAAACGTAGTGAATGCAAGTACATTTTTCGAAATTGTACTATGCCTGTGATGTCGTCAAAAAGTCTCTCTATTGTAATAATTGTCAACTAAGGGTATGAACTTTCATTTTTGCGAGAAGACGTCAAATCAGAGATAAAGAGATGGGAAACTTCTTTTTAATAATGTTTTTTTTCATGTTTCCCTCCAAATTCATGCTTCTTCTTCAATTTTTTTGGTACTTTTGTGAGTCTCATGTATTGTATACATGATTCACCTCATAGTTGTCAAGTATTATTGTCAAATTCTATTAATAGGGTTGCATTGCAAAAAAAATAAAAATGTTCTATTATATCAAAGTTGCTTCGAACTTAAATACTGTTTTGCGGTACAACAATGGTATTTTCTTTTCCCGATAAAAGAAATCAAGAATATATTCAATTTTTGTGCACCCTCTATGCAAAGAGTGCAGAATATATTACATTTTTTATTTAACATAAAACCTTTGCCCTGTTCTAAGCTGATAAAAAAACAAAAAAACCAAATTTTGTCATAATTCTACTTTAGGGCCCACGCCTTTTTTTATTTATTTTTCGAGTTGGATTAGTTAGATTATATGTATTTGGGCTCGCTTAGCCCAATGGTGGTAAAACAAAAGGACTTTTTTTTTGGTTTAGATATACAAATCTATGATTTTTTAATATTCAATATTAAACAACAAGTTTAAATAGAGAAACTTGCCTTTATTGTTAATTTATTTTAGCAACAAATTATTAACCGTTTTAACCAGAGTGGCTTATAGTTAATCGTGCCTTTCTAGTTTGAATATTTGGAATATTTTTTCTCTTTTTAGTAGAAACAGCTTTGAGAGAAGAAAGATTAATGAAGGAAGTAAATATATTTACCAACAAAACAATATGAAAATGTTTCAAATCTAGTTTTTTATCTAATGAAATCTTTAAGTGAAACGTATTGCTTATTTTATGTTTCGGTTTTATAACAAAAACGTATTCATTTTAGTTCTGAATTTACAGATAAATATTTGTTCCAAATAAAAGTATTTTTCATTCTAAAGAAGAAATTCATTAACTAATTTAACTAAGTTCTTCTATCTCAAGCGAAAGCTTCATTGATTAAATAAAGAAAGAATGGGTTCCGTAAGCGAGAAGGTAATCAGTGATTGATCTGGACTACTTTCTCGATTGCATGAAAGCAGGATTTTGTTGGGGCTTTATGTTCAATATTTTCTTAAAATGTCACTTTTCAGTTCCTTCAGTTGACAGCATTTAAGGGTAGAATTTTAAAATCGTCAATTTTAAGAAAGAACTGCAATTTATCTTACTTTTGAGATCAACATTTTTGTGAAAAAAACACCATTAAATTTTAAAGGTCAGCATTTGTTTGAGAAGAGAACCAAAAACTGCAAAATTCTTAAAGAGGGCCAAAATAATAAAAAATTATTCTGTACCTTGATTCTATTCCTAGTGGAGACGTTCTGTAACAAAAGCCGACCTGTATAAAATTAATTCCAAATAAAATAGTACTAGTACAATTCTACTATAATTTCGTACTTATTAATTCGTAGTGAATAATACCTACTCTAAATAGTACAAAACTACGTTTTTATGCAACTCTGCTGTTGGCTTTCATGCCAAGGTGGGCATGATATAATGACCAGGTAGTATAAATCGCGAGGGCTCAACTGTCATTGGAGGCATAGAATGTCAAAATGACGATTTGACGCCAAAAGAATGATGCTTCTTGTACAATAATAAATGAAAACAGGGATATTTCTATTTATATGTTTTCCTTGAAGTTGGAAATATTTTGCATTATATATTATATTTTTGCGTAAATTGTATCATTATATTATATTATTATTATCTTTTGTGAAATATTTTTTCCTAATACTCCTAATAATTCTAAAATAAAAGCGGAGTTGTTTTAAAATAACGACAAACAAACTTTACTTGCTTACTCTAGTTGGAAAATATCGCTGCTTACCTAAATATAAGTGTTTACCTTTTATAAAATGTTAAAAATGTGCAAGTGAAACAACAGAAAAATCCCTTTCTTTTAGTGCAAAAGTAATAAGAAAGTGCAAGACCAAAGACAAAAAAGTCCCTGTTTACTTCTTCTTATGATAACACTACTTGTATTTGACACATCATGCCTCCGTCTTGGCAGCGCAGTCGCTTTTTATAATACCTGGTTTTTATATCATGAAGGTGGGTTTCAGATTAAAGCAGTGAGCGCTTTCAAGCGATACAACTGTTCCAGTAGAAAATCTAATTAGCGCTTTTTTCTATGACTGAGTTGTTAAGTCAGACATCAAAAATATTGGCAAGTAGTTAAAATGCAATGCGGTGCAACATAAATTTTGACAAATAACAATGAATGCGCATGTTCTTGTAGTTTTAGAGCATTTTTTTTAAAATTAATACTGAATAAATTAACTTAAGAGACAAGAATTACAATTTCCTGGTCAGGCTACCAATTTATTCAATAAACTGTTTAGCATTTCATTAATTTGACAACTATTTTGACGTTTCAAATAGCATACTATTCAGAAAATATAACTTATTGAGAGCGCTGGACGTGGCCACTGAGTTTTCACCAGACTGCTTAAATTTAAGGAAACTGTTGAATTATGTATTTAATTAAGGTAACTGGGGAGTATGTCAAAAATTGCACTAACACATTTATAGAGTTTATGTTGGTATTGTTGCCATTTTGACAGAAGGCTATCTCTTTCTTGCCGAAATTTGTCGAAGTTTCCCATCTCAGTATCTCTGCGTCAAATGTCTGGACTACCTTATAAAATTATTGTATCATGTGCAGGTTAAAAAGATCCCAAACGTAAGACGAAAGTAACCACAAAATGGTTTTTTGACAAGATACAAACTGTTTGGTATGACAACCACAGTCGCCCGACCTTAATCCGATTTTGTGGAACATATTGAGGAAAAAATGTATATTAAGGAATCCGTCGCCGAATAACGTCGATGAACTCTGAACTGTTGTTACTAAGAAATGGTCGAAGATAATTCCTCTACCATTGTAAAACACCTAAAAGGATCCAGCAGGTGCTCAAAGCAAAACTAAGTCTCATTAAATATTAAAAAATGTAAAAAATCTTCATGAAAAAGTAAAAATTCAAACCAGTTACATAGTTATTCATTAAAAAGCTGGCATTTGTGTGCAATAAAAATTTTGAAAAAATATATTACTGTTTAGTTTTTTAAAAATATAGTTGAGAATATGCATATCAATTTTTTAAATAGTTCAAGTATAAAAGTAGTTCATACATATGATTTTTTATAAAATTTTATGGGTCACTTTACTTTGCCATAAACACAATACAACCATAACTCAACCTTGAAAATTAAGCAGCACTATTAGTAAATTCTTTACTTGACCTTTACTTGCCGTGGACAATGATCCTGAATCTCTTAGGAAATAACGAGTCCAACCTCTAAAAATGATTAAAAAAAGAATAGAACACCCAGTTTTCTAAGTTAAGTTTTCAGTTAGATCGGTTTGAAATTATGTATTAATTTTGTATAATAATATACATTTTACTGATTTTGACATTCATTTGGGTTGTTCTTTTTTCTGATAGCACACGATTTACGATTTTCATCGTCTGATTCGTCTTCTTCATCTTCGTCTTCTTCTTCGCCATCAAACTCATCATCATCATCATCGTCATCATCCACAATGTCACCTGTAAAATACAATATTGCTTTGGGAACAATTCTTGCTCGCAAAAAGTGACCAATTTCAAAATCAGTTGCTAGAATCTAAAATAATTAAATCAATAATTTGTATCTTTAATTTAAATGTAAATGGTTACTCCTTGCGATTCTTCATCAATATCAATTTTATCGTCAGGGACTTCAGGGGGGTTAAAGAAATTAAAAAAAGAATCATTTGGAACATGCTTTACTATAGTTCGAACTTCTCCTCGTTCTTTATGCTTTTGCTTTTTACGAATTGTCTTTATTGTCAAATTCATCTTTTTTTCCCAATTAATAGTGCAGCCCTACATAAAAAAATGTTTTTATAATTTATTAAAAATTTTCTAATATTATGAGATGAGATCTTACCTTGCATTTGTATATTTCAGGACCTTCAAAACCAAATGGATATTCGTCATCAATATTTGCTTTAAGAAAATATTGTTTCGTTAAAACTCTATCAGTAAAGTACTCGTTTTTGTCAAAATGAAACTCCAAAGTGTAAGCATGCTAAAAAAATATTAATGTCAATAAGTTGTAAATACCATTAATTGTGTAAGAAAGTTCGATTTAATTGTAAGTCATACTAAACTATACTTAACTAATTTCGATTAACAAATTGATTTTTTAATGACGTTTTACTTAATTTAATGTGCCGCGAAGAAAAAGTTGATCAGAGAAAGCAAAACTAATGTAATGTTCTTTATATTCTTTGTTATTGATGTGTTTAGAACAATTTAAGCTTATATTATTTATTAATAAAACTGATTACAAAAGATTTCATTTAAAATTAATAGTATTTAGCACATGCTTATTAAGATGCCTATTTTAATATGGCAGCACAAAGAGATACCCATTGAACATCAGTCAAGTGAACATCAGTTATTGTTGATCAGTACACTTGACCAGTGTTGCCCTAACATCTCCCTTCTTTAAGATTGCTGCGGTGTCCTTGAGACAACATCCACAGGAATACGACGTCTTTGTATGCGCCTGGGCATTTCTGGCAGAGAACTTAGTGGTGTAGCAGTTCTTCCAGTAGGATTTGCAGTGGAATTTCAATATCCTGTGAGGAAAATTCTTGATTCTTTGATGATCTTATACGAAGTTGGTCGGTGTGAGCTCTGATGAGTTTTTGGCGATCTCCAATTTTGATGAGAGTGTCGTAAATGACACTTCCAACTCTTTCGATTACTTCTCCAGGAACTCAAAAGTTTTTATCATATCTAAACTCCTTACAAAAGACGAGATCTTTTATGTGTAAAGACCTTTCTATGGAGCCGTGCTAACGATTATATTGTTCTTCTATTTGTTCATTTCTTTGAGATGGCGCAGTGGCAGGCTTTAGAATAATATCAAAAATTATTCCCATATTGCTACCGAGAAAGTGTTCATCTGTTGATTTTCCGCTTGGTTTGTTTGAATTTGGTGTGGAGGAATATAATTCCAGAAAAGTTTGCAGTGCTTCTGCATTAGTTTCTTCCTCCTCAGCCTTTTTAAACGCTCTTTTGAGAGTGTTCACGAATCTCTCGGCTTGCCCATTTGCACTAGAATGGAATCGAACTGTAATAGTATGTTGAATACAGCGATTTGTGCACCATGCCTCGAATGCCTCAGAACAAAACTGAGTGCTATTGTCCGTAACGAGTTGTTCGGAGTTACCAAAATGAGCGCAATAGTTGTTCCGAAGTTTTGTGGCTGCGTTTGTTGTGATTGTCGACGTTTCACAGATTTCCGGGTACTTCGAGTAGGCGTCGATAACAACGAGGTAGTATTTTCCCGCCTTTGGCCCAGCGAAGTCTACGTGAACTCGTTCTAACGGACGTGACGTAAAAGGCCACGATTGAAATGTCGTTGTAAAGTGTGATTTAGATGCAAGCTGACATCTTTGACAACGGTGGCCATATTCGATGTCCTACATTCCCTTGTTTATATCTGGCCAATACACGTAGCTGCGTGCAACTACTCAGTGTCCTAAACGGAAGTGTTTAGAATTCGAGACGGACTCACTTCGTCGTACATTTTTTCCGAAACGGATTCCGTTTCGGATCCGTTACGGGTTCGTTTTCGTATGAAATTCCTCTCAAAAAGGCGAATCGTTTTTCCCGTTTCCCCCGTCTCGAACTCAGAACGGACTTCATATACGAATCTGTTTCTGACTCGTTTTATCGATTCGAGACGATAAAAAAACGAATTCCGCGCTGACGGACTCGAAACGGGTTCGAAACGGATCTGCATCCGTTTTTGTGCACATTGTGTGACTTACTGCGATCTATAAAAAAATGACCTCCGTGGATTTGTTTTAGCAAACTTTGACGAAAAATGACCACTCGTGTGTCTAATAGTAGACAACCATCGACATATGCGAGGGAATCCCTTCTTGTGTGATAATGAATGATTTAGTCAATGAGTTCGTTCGATTTTGCAGGCCATCCATTGTTGAAGTAGCTGATGACTTGTTAACCCTCCGTCGGTCGGATGGTTCTGGCCAGACTTTTTTCGATTTTAATTGTATTTTAAATGTATTTCCAATTAAGCTATCGATTTGAAATTTTTTTACTTTAACTTTGATTCGTAATCACGTTTAAATTTGACACTAATAAAGCTATTTTTCCCATATAAATACACTTAAATGTATAGGGTTCTGGGCAGGCCACATCCGACCGTCGAAAAGTTATCGGAACATCCGACCGACGGAGGGTTATAGAATGTCACCTGATTTGGTTGCTCGGGCGATCATGTTGTGCGAAATTGGAAGTGCTGACAGAGACTGCTTTGAATTTCTTGTTAAAAAATAATTGATGCTACTACGTAGTCGTTGGCCGATTTTTCGTGACTGACCCCGTGTTCGGGTTACGGCCAACTTAATCAGCTCTCGCCAGGCGTCTCTGCTTCGCGCGAGTTACGTCGCAGACTTCACCCTCACCCTACTTAGAATATAAGTAAAAAGTTAAAAAACTTAATAAAGTTGAATGAACTTTGTTGCAACATTATCATTTAATATATTTCGAAACACCACAACAATGTTTCACTTATTTTATTATCCAATTAATAAATTTTGTTTGCTCTGCAATAATATATTTCGAAACATCATGACAATGTTTCACTTATCTCATTTCCCAATCAATAAATTTTGTTTGCTCCGCAGTTTAAAGGATTGGGCAATAATGTAAACATTGCAAAAAAGTTAATTCAACGCAAATAGCATAAACAATAGCATAAGCAATAAGCCGAAGCAATAGCTTAGGCATAAACAATTTTTAACTAAAAATTCAGAAATAAAGTTTATTTCAGAACATCAAGAAGTGTTTTTATTAACATACGTATTTGGCGCAGTCGGCTCCTACCGAATCTAAAGATAGGTAAAAAATCTTGTAAAAACCGAAGTTTTCAAGATATGGACTAAAGTTCTTAAGTTAATTTAAAAAGTCCCAAAGGACTAGTGAGTATTTTTAATAACTTTCAACAGTTAATTTAAAAAGTCCCAAAGGACTAGTGAACAAATTTTTAAATATCTTTCAAAAGTTTATCAAAAAAGGTGGAAAAAGACTACACCTTTTCCAGTTGTACTTTAGAAAAATTCAAGTTTATTTTAGAAAATACCAAATTCATTCAGATTGTTTTATTTGTACTCGAGAAAAGTGAGTTTTATTTTAGAAAACACCAATGTGGTTTCAGAATACAACAAATTGATATTAGAATATTGCAAATGTACTTTAGAATAACCATTTCAATTTCAGAAAACACAAAATTGGTTCCAGAACTCTTCAAACTGATTTAAGAATATTTTAATTGTACTTTAGAATAACCATTTCAATTTCAGAAAACACAAAATTGGTTCCAGTGGCATACAATAGTTGCGCGATATTCATATATATAACACTAGCAATTCCCGGTGCGCGTTGCTACACCCGACACCTATATTGGAAAAGTATAAATATATAGCGAAACCCGGAGCACTTCGTTACACTGAAGAAAAATTGTGAAATTATACTATTTCGGTTACAAAAAGATTATATGAAAGCTTTTACTACTAATGATTCAAACTTTAACATAACGTTAATGTTGCATCAGTTCAGTTTTTATCAATGCTGATAAATTCACACATTTGTTTAAGCAAATTTAAAGTGAAACCAAGTGTTGTTTATTGTATGAAATCTTAAAAAATTGTTGTATTTCGAACTTTATGATTTCTTATCACCGAACTCAATCCAATACATTTTGATAAACAATTAATTTTGTTTTTCCATCCGGTGCTTAAATAAATAAAGTGCTTGGAATGCCAACTCTTGATCAGGCAACGTATAATTGACCGTGCAAGAAACACGGCTGTTCCAAATTTAATCCGCATACTTGAAGCGTTTGTCCTTGCGCCTTATTGATAAACATGGCAAATGACAGACGCACCGGAAATTGTAAACGCTTGAATTCGAATGGCATATCTGTTGGTATCAGCGGAATACGCGGTATGAGTACAATTTCGCCTTTAGCTTTTCCAGTCAATATTATTGCTTCAATCAAATTCGGCATCAATTTTTTTACAGCCAATCTGGTGCCATTGCACAGTTCTGGTGCGTTTAAATTCCGTAGCAAAATGATTGATGAGCCGGCCTTTAAATTTAAGCAATGCGGTGGCATACCAGGTGGTTCTAATGAATTTACAAATTCGATTGGATAATGTATGGCATCATCGTTATTCATTGCGCTATCAATAGATTTATATGATGTCACTGCACCTGGTAATTTTTCTTGGATCAGAAAATTAATTGCATTGACATGTAAATTTGTTGGTGCCAAAATTGCGCGTTCTCTCAACTAATTGTGATCTCTGTAATTTCGTACAATATTTGGAAAAACGCGTTCAATCAGTTCTTCTTTTGATTTGAGAATTGTACAGAAATTATCTGGCAAAGTAATCAAACCATTTGCATTATCGATTTGAACTTTTCCATTGCCGATTTCTAACAATTGTTTCGAGAAACGATCTGCAGATTGATCATTGTGCAACTGAACACGCATATTTATGTGCAATGTCAATTTTTGGACATATCGCCACAGAAAGGAAGACTTTAAGCATGCATTAATATCATCCGCTGGTGTGGATCGTGCAATCACGGGCAATGTTTGTCGAAAATCACCAGACAATAATATCAATGCACCACCGAAAAGTTGTTGATTGCCACGTAAATCTTTCATTGTACGATGTCTCCAGTTGTCTCCAGTGATTTTTTGTGGCTCATTGAACATTCATCTAATAGAACAATTGCTGCTTGTAAGTAATAAAATTATCCAAAAGAACTTGCTTCGGCAAAATTTATGTCTGTTTACGTCGGAATCCAAATGAAAAAGAAAGCACACTGGGTACATTGGGTGGTGTGAATAAAAAATAAGCAAGTGTCTTCTGATATGTGACATCTTGAAAACTTCAAAAGTGTCAAGTGTGAAAATGAAATTTAATATCGACTGCTGCATTGGACTGTTTTCAAGGTTCGAACTAAGTGGCAATTATTTAAACCAATCAAAATCTGCGGCGAGGCATCTGTGTACTCAGCAAGAGGAAGACCTTTAACATGACGATATTTACTGTGAAGTTCATTCAAATTGACTGTTTGAGTTAACAGGTCTAATGTTGGCACCGTTGTAGCATTCAAATTGTGCCAGGCTTTTCCCGAACCAATTCCTTAATTGCAAAATTAACCAACATTGACGGCACTTCAATTTGTTTCCCACCAATCCATTGCTAATTTAAAGACTGTTTTTTACCTTTCAAACCTAAATCAGTCGCAACTGATATACTAACGAGGGTTGCAGATGAGCCCTCATCTATAAATACAAACGCTTTCAAAATTTTGTCATTGGGACCTTTTAACTCAACTGGTAAAATTTTAAATAAAAGTTTTGTTGTCTTCTCATTAAAATACTGTGTCTGAGAAGTCACCACTTGATGAGTTTCTTTAGCTTGTTGATTGTCTTCTTTAATTGAAGCCTGAAGAGTAGGATGGTGGAGCCGCTTGCAGTTGTGTGTTTGACATGGCTTTTTGCGTCTGCACTGATAAACATTGTGCCCTTTAGACAGGCAAGAGAAACACATGCGATGCTTTTTCACCACCTCCCATCTCCTTTCTGGTGAATATTTCAAATATTGACTGCATTGAGACAACCGATGGGATCCCAAACATTCAACACAATCCTTTGTTTGGGACATTCAACACAATGGCTGAGCTGTTACTGGAGCTGAGTCGTTTACAGCAAGGACCTGCCTCATGCTCGATTTCGATTGCGCTGTTTGTGTTTTTATTGGTGAGTACAAAAGAGTTGCTGTGGCTTTAGCTACAATACGAGCAAGTTGTTGAACCCATTGGCTGAAATGTTCCAAGGTCGTGTAAGGGTTAAATGTTGTCGAATATAAGGCCCACTCCATTCTCTTCGACATTGGCATCTTTAAAATAAGCTCCTCTAACAAGGTAGGGTTGCTCAAATATTGAGCGGTGTTTGCAGTCTTTAAAAATATTGTTAGGTTTTGAACCTTGGCTGCAAATGAAATTAATCGTTCTAAATGGTTTTCAGAAATTGGCGATATTTCATGGACTTGTTGAAATTGCGACCGAATGAGAACATCAGGGTGCCCATTAGACCGTATCGAAAAAATAAATTTCGCCGCACACCATCTAATCTGAAGCGTTATTGAAAGAAAATTTCGAAAAAAAATTTTTTTTTTTTGACCGAACGTAGAGGTCGCGCATCGACATATTTCTTTATAACTTCGTTATTTACCGTCCGATCTTGAAGAATAATATGGTTTTGTTTTTGTCTTAGGAAGACCTATTTTTGCTTTCTGAAGCTCATTGACCTCAGCTGACCCACCGAACCCCAGTTTCTACCATCTTAAAGCAAAGAAAGCCCTTAAAAAAATCATTAAACTTTTACAAAAGAAATTTTTCGCTATTTCCGCTAGATATATGAAAAAATTTCTGTTGTCATATTTTTTGCAAATTTTTAAATTTTTTGTCATATCGTATTATTTTTATAAAATATCCACCGAAAACGTTCACATCCGAAAAAAGCATCTTAATGTACAATTCTTAAGAAATGCAATTACTTACTTACTTAGGTAGCCATGACAACCCGTTGACGGGTTACGGCCGACTTCATCAGGTCTCGCCAGGCGTCTCTGCTTCGCGCGCGCCGTCTCCAATCTCTTTCACCAAGCGCGGTAAGGGCTTCCTCGGCCTGGTCAATCCATCGGAGGCATGGCCTTCCTCTTCGTCGTCGACCCTCGGCTTTCGCCTCAAACACCTTTTTCGCTGGAGCTTCTTCATCCATACGAAAGACATGACCCAGCCAACGTAGTCGCTGAATTGTTATACGCTGGACTATGTCAATGTCGTCGTAGAGCTCGTACAGTTCGTGGTTCATTCGAATGCGATAGTCGTCGCCAACTCGAACAGGACCAAAGATTTTGCGAAGAACTTTCCTCTCGAACACCCCAAGAGCGGCTGCATCTGCTTGCGATACCACCCATGCTTCAGCGCCATAGAGAAGCACAGGTATGATGAGCGTCTTGTAGAGTGTTAGTTTTGTCGATCGAGAGAGGGCTCTGGAACCTAATTGCTTACTTAGCCCGTAGTAGCACCTATTAGCAATTGTTGTTCTTCGCTTTATCTCCAGGCTGACATTGTTGTTGCTGTTTACGGCGGTGCCAATGTAAGTAAACTCCTTGACAACTTCAAAGTTATATTTGCCTGCTGTAACATGGGAGCCTAGACGCCGCACTTCCCTATTTGCAGACAGCATATACTTTGTTTTGCCCTCGTTCACCGTCAAACCCACTTTGGCTGATTCCTTTTCGATAGCGGCGAAAGCAGCGGTTACATCCCTCTTGGTTCTGCCGATAATATCGATATCGTCAGCATACGCAAGGAGCTGGACACCTTTGTAGAAAATGGTGCCATTTCGATGTACACCTGCCTTTCGTAGGATCCCCTCCATGATGAAATTGAAGAGATCGCATGATAGCGGGTCGCCTTGTCTGAAACCTCGTTCGGTATTAAAGGTTTCGGAGAGGTCATTTCCTACCTTGACGGAGCTGCATGTATTGCTCAACGTCATCTTGCAGAGCCTAATCAACTTTGCAGGTATACCGAACTCAGACATTGTTGCGTACAGGCAATCCCGAATCGGGCTATCGAACGCAGCTTTGTAATCAACAAAGAGATGATGGGTGTCGATTTGGTTTTCGTGGGTTTTTTCCAGGATTTGGCGTAGTGTAAAAATCTGGTCTATGGTGGACTTTCCAGGACGAAAGCCACACTGATAAGGTCCAATCAGTGTTTTGGTATGCGGCTTCAATCTTTCACACAATACGCTCGAAAGAACCTTATATGCGATGGATATAAGACTGATACCTCTGTAGTTGGCGCAGATTGTCGGGTCTCCTTTCTTAAGTATAGGACAAAGCACACTGAGATTCCAATCGTCGGGCATGCTTTCCGCTAGCCATATTTTGCTGATGAGTTGATGCATGCACCTTATCAATTCACCGCCGCCGGTTTTAAACAATTCAGCAGCCAGGCCGTCAGCACCTGCGGCTTTGTTGTTTTTGAGTCGCTGGATAGCAACTTTAACCTCGTCATGGCTAGGTGGTGGAATTTCCACTCCATCATCGTCGATTGGTGGTGTCAGACTGCATTCTCCAAGGGCGGAATTGTTGGTATCGTCGCCTGCAAGCAGATTGGAAAAATGCTGTCTCCATAATCTCAATGCGCACTGCGTATCTGTTACCAGATCACCATTCTCATCTCTACAAGTGGATGCTCCGGGCTTGAAACCTTGGGTTAGACGCTTAACCTGCTGGTAGAATTTTCGAGCATCCTTCCTGCCCTGGTACACCTCAATTTTTTCTCGCTCACGCCTTTCCTGCTCTCTTTTTTTACGTCTGAAAAGGCATCTCTCTTCCTTCCTCTTATCGCGATAGTTTTCGTGCATGGCTCGCGTTGCAGCTGACTGCAGCGTCTTTTTATATGCGGCGTATTTTGCTGCTGTCGCGTCGCGACACTCCTGGTCATACCATTGGTTGCGAGGTTGCGGGCGCCGAAAACCAATGACTTCTTCAGCAGCAGTGCGCATGGAGTGGGATATATGCGCCCAAAGTCCGCCAGCGTCGTCGAGGCAAGAGTAAGGTTGGTTGAGCTTAACCGAGAGTTGAGCGGAGTAGGCCTCGGCGGTCCGTTGTGATAGCAGCTTATCGACATCAAGCTTTCGTTGCACACCTGTGCGTACATTCTTCGCATTGCACAATCGCATGCGGATCTTGGCTACAACAAGATAATGGTCGGAGTCAATATTGACCCCCCGAAATGTGCGCACATCCAGTACACTTGAAGCGTGCCTTCCGTCGATCACAACATGATCAATTTGGTTTCGCGTTTTTTGATCCGGGGACAGCCAGGTTGCCTTTTGGATATCGAGGTGTTGGAATCTGGTGCTACTAACTACCATGTTTCGCGCCGCGGCGAAGTCGATCAGTCTTAGACCATTATTCGAAGTGGTCTCGTGGAGACTGAACTGACCGACAGTGGAGCCAAAGATGCCTTCTTTTCCGACCTTCGCATTAAAATCGCCGAGAACTATTTTTACGTCGTGGGCCGGGCAGCGATCATACACGTCCTCTAGGCTCGCGTAGAAGGTGTCCTTGACAGCATCGTCCTTTTCCTCCGTCGGGGCATGTGCGCAAATAAGGCTGATGTGGAAGAATTTCGCCTTGATGCGGATTGTCGCCAGCCTTTCGTTCACAGGTGTGAACCGGGAAACAAGATGGCGTAGTTTCCGACTTACGACGAATCCGCATCCAAATTCGCGCTTCTCCGCATGGCAGCTGTAGTAGATATCGCAGTCTGCTCTCTTAGAGCAGCCTTGTCCTTTCCATCGCATCTCCTGGATGGCGGTGATGTCAGCCTTAATTTTTTCGAGGGCTTCCGCCAGTTGGACAGTGGCACCTTCCCTATAAAGGGTCCGGACATTCCAGGTGCATATCCGTAAATCATTATCCGTTTTTCGTTTGCGGTGGTCGTCAACGTAGTGGGGGTTCATATCCGAGGCTGATTTTGTTTTCATTGGGAAGTTATAATGTGGTTGGGACCCAAACCCTACGCACATTCCATTTTTAAGGTCTTGAAGAGACCCCTCAAGTTTATTGTCTAGAGGAGACATCGCCGCTCAAATTGGCCGCCAAAGTTTATCGGGCGATAGTTTTTGACGTTTCCAGGAGACACCACGCGGAGGTTTTGAGTCGACTTGAGACGATTTCGACATGGATAATGCTGGCCTCGCCAAGTTGAGGCAGTCAGACACGTTGCCATGTGAAGATCGCCCCCTTTTGTCTCCCAGAAATGCAATTAAAGCCTGCAAAAAACTTCCTTCGTATTAAACTTTCTGGACTATTCTTTAAGATCGTGCTGTTACTGTTAAAGGTTTGTCGAAGTTTAAAATAACGGCAAAAATTGCAGAATGATTCGGATACACCTAGAAAAAAAATTCAGTAAAATTAACAAAAAATCCATGTTAGTTTACCTAAGGGCTTGGTCTGTTTTAAGCCTACAAAGTTCTTGGATATGACAACAAAGTTTAATCAGCTTATTTATCGAATTTTATATTTATGGTGAACTAGCAATTCCCGGTGCGCGTTGCTACACCCGACACCTATATTGGAAAAGTATAAATATATAGCGAAACCCGGAGCACTTCGTTACACTGAAGAAAAATTGTGAAATTATACTATTTCGGTTACAAAAAGATTATATGAAAGCTTTTACTACTAATGATTCAAACTTTAACATAACGTTAATGTTGCATCAGTTCAGTTTGTATCAATGCTGAAAAATTCAAACATTTGTTTTAGCAATTTATAAGACACAGTAAAGTGAAACCAAGTGTTGTTTTTTGTATGAAATCTTAAAAAATAAAAAAATAAATAAATATAAATATAGTTCGAAATAACTATAAAAATAGTTGTATTTCGAACTTTATGATTTCTTATCACCGAACTCAATCCAATACATTTTGATAAACAATATTTTTTGTTTTTCCATCCGGTGCGTAAATAAATAAAGTGCTTGGAATGCCAACTCTTGAACAGGCATCGTATAATTGACCGTGCAAGAAACACGGCTGTTCCAAATTTAATCCGCATACTTGAAGCGTTTGTCCTTGCGCCTTATTGATAAACATGGCAAATGACAGACGCACCGGAAATTGTAAACGCTTGAATTCGAATGGCATATCTGTTGGTATCAGCGGAATACGCGGTATGAGTACAATTTCGCCTTTAGCTTTTCCAGTCAATATTATTGCTTCAATCAAATTCGGCATCAATTTTTTTACAGCCAATCTGGTGCCATTGCACAGTTCTGGTGCGTTTAAATTCCGTAGCAAAATGATTGATGAGCCGGCCTTTAAATTTAAGCAATGCGGTGGCATACCAGGTGGTTCTAATGAATTTACAAATTCGATTGGATAATGTATGGCATCATCGTTATTCATTGCGCTATCAATAGATTTATATGATGTCACTGCACCTGGTAATTTTTCTTGGATCAGAAAATTAATTGCATTGACATGTAAATTTGTTGGTGCCAAAATTGCGCGTTCTCTCAACTAATTGTGATCTCTGTAATTTCGTACAATATTTGGAAAAACGCGTTCAATCAGTTCTTCTTTTGATTTGAGAATTGTACAGAAATTATCTGGCAAAGTAATCAAACCATTTGCATTATCGATTTGAACTTTTCCATTGCCGATTTCTAACAATTGTTTCGAGAAACGATCTGCAGATTGATCATTGTGCAACTGAACACGCATATTTATGTGCAATGTCAATTTTTGGACATATCGCCACAGAAAGGAAGACTTCAAGCATGCATTAATTTCATCCGCTGTTGTGGATCGTGCAATCACGGGCAATGTTTGTCGAAAATTACCAGACAATAATATCAATGCACCACCGAAAAGATGTTGATTGCCACGTAAATCTTTCATTGTACGATGTCTCCAGTTGTCTCCAGTGATTTTTTGTGGCTCATTTAACATTCATCTAATAGAACAATTGCTGCTTGTAAGTAATAAAATTATCCAAAAGAATTTGCTTCGGCAAAATTTATGTCTGTTTACGTCGGAATCCAAATGAACAAGAAAGCACACTGGGTACATTGGGTGGTGTGAATAAAAAATAAGCAAGTGTCTTCTGATATGTGACATCTTGAAAACTTCAAAAGCGTCAAGTGTGAAAATGAAATTTAATATCGATAATGGATAATATTGATATTATCGATATTGTAGACAATTTTTCTTTATGTAAAAACTTTTGTAGACTATTACAAACATTTAAAAAAAAAAATCAGCGCAGGCGTTCTGCGATTTTAAATATATATATCAAAACAGTGGACGCAAAAGTGGGCGTGGTCAATTTTTCTTTCAGTAAACACTTAAATTGGATTACTACGAACATTTGAAAAAAAAAATTATCCAAATCGGTCCAGCGGTTTTCCGATTTTAGATAAATCGAAAAAAGTGGGCGCAAAAGTGGGCGTGGTCAATTTTTCTTTCCGACAAAACTTAAATTTGATTACTTCGAACATTTGAAAAAAATTTATCCAAATCGGTCCAGCCGTTTTCCGATGGTCAAGTGGGCGTGGTCAATTTTTCTTTCAGTAAACACTTAAATTGGATTACTACGAACATTTGAAAAAAAAAATTATCCAAATCGGTCCAGCCGTTTTCCGATTTTAGATAAATCGAAAAAAGTGGGCGCAAAAGTGGGCGTGGTCAATTTTTCTTTCCGACAAAACTTAAATTTGATTACTTCGAACATTTGAAAAAAAATTATCCAAATCGGTCCAGCCGTTTTCCGATTTTAGATAAATAAAAAAAAGTGGGCGCAAAAGTGGGCGTGGTCAATTTTTCTTCCCTTAAAAACCTAACTTGGACTAAAACGAACATTTTAAACAAAAAATTATCCAAATCGGTCCAGCCGTTCTGAAGTGATGCGATTTCTACCAAACGTACACTTCTTTTTATATATATAGATTAATTAGTTTATTTTCATTTTTATCACTATATTTATTTTGAAATTTTATGATGTTTGTACATCTCAAAAAGAGAAATCTTATTTGTACTTAATGGTCGTTCGTTTATAAATAAATAAATAAAAAAAATAAATATTCAAAGAATGGAGCTTCATCAACATCGACATCGTAGGCTATCATTTAGATCCTCTGGGCGAATCGTATAAGATTCTTTAGCGATTGCAAATGCTAGCTGGGGTTCTGCTCGTCTCTCATCAAACTAACACAAGCATACATTATATATGTTAATTATATTTGTTATATTAATGAACAAATCGTTCAAGAGAAAATATAAGAAAAACGGGAAAGCAGCAGTATTACTATGATCGAAATGCAAAATCATTGCCAATACTAGAACTAAATGATCACGCCATATTCAAGAAATCAGATAAAGAATGGAATTACAGAACAATTGCCGGTTAAGTTAATGATCGATCGGACATAATTAGGGATCATTTTGAAAACTTCTTTAGACGTCACCGACGATTAATTGGCAAAACAAAGAATAACGATTTAAATGCTAGTGAATTGTTATTTGTGGAAAAAATTAGACGTAACGTAACTGATATGTCAGAAAACCTAAAGGAAATTCATGTTATGAAACCGAGTATACTTGGAAATAATAGGTAATAATAGGGAAACAATTAACTTTTACATGACGGAACCAGAGGCACCGGAGATAGTTGAAAACACAGGATTTTCGTCCGATGAATATGAAACCTGTGGTAGCTCTGGTTCTGATTTGGGGTCAGAAAGCAATAAAAATATATCCAATCTATATCCCGTCGAGCCTAATACAGTTACAACGCGTAGTGGTAGAAAAGTTCGACCACCACAAAGATTTGGTTGGGATTAAAATTATATAATTATGGCAACCTTTATAGAACATATCGCACACTAAATACAAAACAGTCACAACTCAAAATTTTTCAATATTGACTTTTTGTTATAAATCAATTCACAAAACATATATCTCACTATCTTTTTTATAATTTTCTTCATTAAATGAAAGACTGAAGTTTGTGTGTCTAAATGAAAATTGCTTTTCTTCTGCAGTTTCAACCCACGAGTTTTATTTTTCGTTTCTCCTGAAAAATTATGTTTTTTGAGTTGTGACGGTTTTGTATTTAGTGTACGATATTATTATTAAAAAAAAAAATTATTTCCAAATAATTACTGTATAAAAATCGCCTCATCTAAGCAACGACTGTTATCGATAAATTAAAATACGTATAGATCACTAACAAAAATCCTTATTTTACATTTAATTCTTATCCATGATATAATGAAAAGAAGGTAGCCTTGACAACTGCCTTTTTTCTCACGAGAGTCGATTGGCTACTGTCAAAAAGTCAGCTGTTCATGCAACGAAGCAATAAGAAGTGAAATCGAAATGTTTACTTAGGCTGTGTGCCAATCGGAAACTTTTCACTCGTGGTAGGAAAGAAAATTCTGAGTTGAACAAATTGCTGTCTGTTGAAATTGAGTTGTAATTTTTGCTGTTCCAAATGAAGCATGAAAGTTATCCAATTAGACAATAAAAGTACACAGTTGCCTACATATCAAACTTTTTCCTAATGCGATATTTCTTAAGATGCATTTAAGTGCTGCGTTTTCTAATACTCTTTTTTATTCAAAATTATATATGTATGAGCTTTAATAAATACTGTTGTTTTATGTTAAGAAATATGTTAAGAAGAGGAGGTGCGTTCGTGTCGTGATTTTTGCATGACACGGCGTGCTTTGCGTTCAAGAGCTTAAAAATAAGAGTTTATGAGTGCTCGAGCATTGGAGTACGAGATTCAAAAACGTAAAGGCGGTCTAAAAACGACTTGGGGTTTCTTCGGTGCTTAGAAAGGTAATCAAATTAACTTCCTTTTGGTTAACCTTTTTTGGTGAATAATTTTTTTCTCATAAAGCTACAAACGTGTTAGTCTGCATATAGCAGAAGTTACGCTCAAAAAGTTTGAGCAACATTTGTGGTACCTTGGAGAAGCATTCTTCGATCAAACTTTAACAACAAACACTTAATTATTAGAGTGCCAATTTAGAGGAATTCGTGAAACAAAAAACTCTACATTTTTTAAAAAAACTTAATATTTCTTATGAGTTTTTACATAATTACCCTGCAGAGTGGCGTAATAACTCAGCTTATCTAAGTGCTCTAAAAATAGTCACATAGCTTAAAGTATTAAATGACTCTGCAGAAAGAGCTGTGGCTTTTATTACCGAATTCAACAATTCATTTACAGAAAATGAGGAGCCAAAACAATATTTGTTGCAAGTGGTAGATAATCACAGGAAAACTTTAAAAGATATTAAAAAAATAATATTTTTTAAAATAAAAATTTGAATAAAAATTGTGTATCAAGTTTTTACTTTTTTTTAAACTTCTTGATCACCGAAAAAAATATGATATACTGAAGTAAACCTAAACCTTTGCCCAAAAATACAAAAATTACAAACATAATATCGGTAGAGCAAAATAAGAAAAAAAAATTTGATGATAAAAAATTAACAACATTTTTTTTTTAAATTTCAGGATAAAAATTTCACCAAACATAATCAGAATTGATTATAGCTTTACATTCAAATACACCTTTTAATCTTTAACCACTTTATATGATAGGGTTTATTATTTAATTAAGGCATGCCCAGAATTTGTATTAAATCTCTATATTTTTCATTGTTATGGGAAAATAAACTGTAAAATGCTTGTAAGGATACTGAGATAATTTCAGCTTCTACAGGATCTCATTAAGCGCCATATCGAATATATTTGAAATGTTTCGTATGTAGAAACAGTTTACAATATAAGTACCTGAAAAGTTTAAATATCGTAATTCAATCTTTTAAATTTTAAAAAAATCCTTAAATATATTACATTTTGAGCACTACACCACCGCCCGCCCATTGCTTTAATGAAAAATAAATATATTCTGAATATTAATAGCATCCAGAAACTTCATCAAGCAATACAAGTTTTTTCAGAAAAAAAACTGGTAAAAAAAAAATATTTTTTTTTGCTTCAGTATATTTTATAAGTGGAATAAAATGATATCTTATAATTTTAAAGCATGTTGCTGGTCATCGTAAAATATATACAATGAAAATAATTATGAACAAATCGATGGTTAAGCGCACGAAAGTGAAAAGTGAAAAATTTTACATTTGCAGAAACTTTTTTTGACATTTTGCGTTTGCAAATTTTACATTTGCAGATTTTATTTTTAATTTCAATACATTTCAGTACAAAACACTAATTTTCACTATGTACTGAGCAGCAATCATTGGTTATGTATATTCAACAAATTTACACAAATATTCAACAAATTTTTTTTTGCCAAAAGGTCACATAACACTTAGTGAGCTTGGTCACATAACACTTAGTGAGCTTAACCATCGAAATATTATTATTTACTTTTTGTTTAAATTTTACACATGTTTACACAACTACTGTTTTAATGTTATTTTTAATGTTATTTTACGCAAAACAACACTATTTATTAAAGCTCATACATCATTTTGAATAATAAAGTATTAGAAACCGCAGCAGTTAAATGCGTCTTAAGTAATATCGCATTAGGAATAAGTATGATATGTAGGAAACCGTGTACTTTTATTGTCAAATAACTGGATAACATTTCATGCTTCATTTGGCACAGCAAAATTGACAACTCAATTTCAAAAGACAGAAATTTTTTCAACTCAGAATTTTCTTTCTTCATTGCAAAAATTGATCAGCTGTTTTTGACAGATGCCCATCGCTGAAGGCAGCGAAAAGAACTGTCACGGCTACCTCCTTTCCTTATATCATGATTCTTATCAATCGTGCACTTAATAGGTGTGTTTCCGTACTCGATTGTTGTCACTTGCAAGCTGCTAGAACGTGTTTCCGTACTTTTTCTAGCCCAAAAGAGAGAAGAACAAGCACAAAATCGCTCTCTCGAGCTCGAAACTAGCTCGAAGTGTGCTTGAAGAATTTCTTCCAGCATTATAAGAACAAGCATGAAGAAGAAGAAGCAAACTTCAAATCGACATTTTTAATGTGTTTTATGTTTATGTTGTGCGGTTGAAAATAAATTTACAAATAGTAAAATTAAATTCATAACAATAGCTACATTTTAAAATGAAAAAATGTAATGAATAGACAAATCTTAATTTGCATTGTTTAAGTTTGATAGGCAATCAGCTGTTTTTGTGCTTGAAACTAGCTAGAAGTTGTTTCCATACTTTTGACAATTTTTTCAAATTTCGTTTTACTCTCAGCTTGAACTTTACTCGACATTGTGTACGGAAACACACCTAATAAAGATACGTAAAAAACATCTTAGCTTCTTTTATAATTTGCTGTTAATGATTATATGTAGTCTTAAAAACGAATTGGAGTACTTGAACGATTGAAATTATATGTAATACATATACGGCCGGTTTGTTTGCAGAGTTATAAATTTAAAACTTATTCTGTAACTGTTTTTGTGACTAAATCGGTTTGTTCGCCATCTAGAACTCGTTATATATCGAATTGAAACAAACTTTAAACCTCGTTATAAATAAAAATTCAGTTGTGCTAAAACGCCACAAAATGTGTTTTAAATTTGTAACGAGTTTTATAGCCTGGTTATGAATTAAACGTCAGTTCTATCAAAACGCTACAAAATTTATACATATTTGATGCTTTGACTTTTTCCCCACGTTATAAAAGCATTTCATAAGGTTATAACGTGTTACAAATGGACAGAAAAAATTGAATGAACAAATTGAAAAAAATTATAACGTGTTATAAAGAAGTTTTATTTTATAGCTGGTTTTAGATATAACGCGTTATAAGCAAATTTATAACTCTGTGAACAAACCGGCCGATAATGTTATAATTAATAAATTTTATAATTTATTTTTATTTAAGCAAATTTTGTTAAGTCTGTAGGAGAGGTCATCTCTGTTTGACAATGAACATTATATATAAATAATTAAATATGACAGTTACCTGGTCGTTGTATTTGATTTTAATGTCATAGAGCTTTTGCAAAACTGGCTCATCATGGACTTGAACCATTTCGGAGAGAATTTCTGTATTTCGGAAAATTGTTAACCAAAAGCATGGTATTCCCAATGCATCTTCGGGAATTTGTTTAATTTCTCTGAAACAAAACCATAATTAATAAATTAAACACACACTTACTAAACATAGCTTATATATACTACCCCGACAACAATCAGTTCGTACGCCTGAACATTTTATAGTATTAGCACTTTGAACTTTTATTTGCAATAAAAAAAACAATATTTTTGACACAGTTTGTAGTATCCTTAAAGCTTGAAATTTAATTGCTTAGAATTATAAAAGAAAAAATATTACAAAAACAACAACGTTAATATACCGAGATCCACCAACACTGAATGAAAGTTTTTAACAATTAACTTTCTGATTTCTTCACAAACCGCTTTGCCAGGTGCCATAGTTGATTGTCATTCAAAAAATTTATTGTTATAAAATCAAAGAGTGACCGAAATTTTGCAATATATTCTCAATACATTCTCAATTGGTATACAGTATTAACTAAAAATTTGTCCCGTTAACCTTATCTTCACTCGCATTTTTTCTATCGTAGGAATTGAATGTGTCAGTTTTTGGATTGCATGAATATGCAATCCAAATGTTTATTTATGTTTATGACTATGTTAGTGGATATGTCTATGACTATGTCTTTGTTTATGTTTATAACTATGTTGGTGGATATCGCAATTAACGTTGTTGATAACAAGAACGTAAATTTAAAAGAAACGAAATTACATTTCAAGCTGTAAGAATACTACAAACTTTGTATCAAAAATAGTGTTTTCTTTTTATAAATAAAAGTTGAAAGTGATAATATTATAAAATGTTCAGGCGTACGAACTGATTGTTGTCGGGGAAGTATATATATATATATTAGAGCACCCATATATACAAAAGTGCTAAATTTTTTTGCTCCCAGCGCATTTTCCGAGAGAATGGGTGCACAAAATAAAATCTGTATAAAAAACCACGGATCTTTAGTGGTTAAAAAACCCAGTCGCTTTGAGTTTTATCTCAAAAAATAATCAAAAATTTTCTCAAAACAACTCTTAAAACATAATTACCTTGTAACTTTTAAAATTTCAGTATGAGGTGAAAGGAGAATATACAACTTTTCAAGTAAAATGAATCAATAATGATTGATTGAATCAATTTTTGTTATTATTTGTCCTTTTTACCATCCGGTTATGATTTTTTAAAGGTCAAACTAAAATTTTTTGAAGAAAATTGAAGACAATTTTTGGTTAAAAACGCTCTCATATATGCTTCGTGCAACGTAACTGCAATATTATTTTTTTTATAAATAGCTATTGAATTGGTCTCCAGGCTATATTAACTTTTCTCACTTATTCTCAGTTGTTATAGGCATGAGAAAGTTTTAACGTTAAAAAATAGTTATCAATTTTTTCACAAATATATATTTTACTATTTTTACGAAATTAACGAATTAAGACATAAATATATTTTCACTGGTAGCAGTTTTGTACAAATACATTAAGTTAACAAAAGAAATCTTTAAAAAAATAAAAATTTAATTTGAACAGAGTTAAAGCATAAATAGCCTAGTGCCTGCCTCATAATTTATGTGGCGCACACCGGTGTTCAGAAAAATAGTACGTTGAAAACATTATTCAAGCTAGTGTTATACATGAATGTAAAATTTTCAATAAAATATTTTATTAGGCACCATATAATGGAAATGTTGGCCGGTGCAACTTTCAAGGAAACTGTCAAGCCTATAACATTACATCCAAAAATAACCTTTTTTGAAAATAAATAATCTTATAAATAGTAAAGTATATATGTATATATGTGAAAAATTTGATAAATATTTTTTATTTACGTTTTTTAACTTTAAAACACTCTAATGCCTATAAAAACTGAGAATAAGTAAAAACAAGTTCATATAGCCTGGAGACCAATTAAATAGCTATTCACAAAAACTATAAAATTGCATTGACGTTGTTTGAAGTATAAATGAGATTATTTTTAACCAAAACTTAAATTTTTTCAAAAACTTTTAGTTTGACCTTTCAAAAAATCATAACTGGATGCATAAAAAGAACAAATAATAACGAAAACGTCATTATTGATTAATTTTAAATGAAAAGTTGTATAGTCGCCTTTCACTTTATAATGATATTTTAAACATAACATGGCAATTATGTTTTTAGATTTTTTTGAGTATATTTTTGACTATTCTTTGAGATAAAACGCAAAAGCGACTGGCTTTTTACCACTAAAGATGCGTGGTTTTTTATGCAGATCTTATTTTCAAGACCTATTCTATCGGAAAATGCGCGGGGAGCGAACAAATTTAGCACTTTTGGAAATTCCATACATTTCATGGGTGCTCTAATATATATATATATATACAGCTGCGGTCAAAATAATAACAGTGCTCTAAAATTCAGACATGCTTGAATCAATAATACTAGTCTAAAAAAGTAGGATCCGGAGAACCCAAAATAATTTCTAATTTGACCTTTCAACGCTGATTCCAAATCTGTACTCAATTTTTACTGTTGTGGTAGGATTTTGAAGATACAGGGTGTTTTACACTTTTTTCACTTGTCTAGTTTTATTAATCCAGAATTTAAACAGCACACCATAAGATAAAAAATTAAATTTTGTATTTTAGAGAAAATATGAAACGTTCCAACGGTATATCAACTTTTATTGTCTTATGTGTTGTAGCGGAGCTATAATTAAGAGATAATCAAACGAAATATCGCCAAATTTTGTATCTTTTGTTTTAGCGAAGCTATAATCGTTCAAAGTTAAAGTGACTGTTTTTTATGTAAAAAAAACCCTAAATCCACAGTTTATTTCTAAATTTAACTTTGGACGATTATAGCTTCGCTAAAACAAAAGATACAAAATTTGGCGATATTTCGTTTGATTATCTCTTAATTATAGCTCCGCTACAACACATAAGACAATAAAAGTTGATATACCGTTGGAACGTTTCATATTTTCTCTAAAATACAAAATTTAATTTTTTATCTTATGGTGTGTTCTTTAAATTCTGGATTAATAAAACTAGACAAGTGTAAAAAGTGTAAAACACCCTGTATCTTGAAAATCCTACCACAACAGTAAAAATTGAGTACAGATTTGGAAACAGCGTTGAAAGGTCATATAGAAATTATTTTGGGTTTTCCGGATCCTACTTTTTTAGACTAGTATTATTGATTCAAGCATGTCTGAATTTTAGAGCACTGCTATTATTTTGACCGCAACTGTATATCGATGGTTAAGCGCACTAAAGTGATAAGTGACCTTTTGACGAAAATAAGTTTACTGCATTTTTCAATCAATCAATATAATATCTACCTTGTGTAAATTTATTGAAAATGCATAGCCAGTGAATGCATGTCAGTACACAGTTAAAATTAGTGTTTTGTATTGAGATGTATTGAAATTTAAAAACAAAATCGACGTTCCTGAACATTTGAAATTTTTTATTTATCACTTTAGTGAGCTTAACCATCGATATATATAATATAATATATATAAATAAGGCTGGGTCGATTTGTATGGAGGAAAAAAAACTGATGCTGCCTGGGCGATTTTCGGTTCGGGCATGAAAAGTTATTAAACAAAAAAAAAAAACAAGGGGATGGAGGTACTCTTTACCCCATCGCACTCTCAATTTTTGAATTTTTTTCACAATTTTTTTTTAAAAACGTACACAACTAGGGCAAAACTAACGTCAGATATGAAATCTTCACACCCGTAACAAATGTGACCATCACGGCAAAAAGAAAAAATTTCACTAAATTCAAAGTATATTCTTATCGTTGGTGCGTATGTAATTGTGACCATCACGGCTGAACCACTGCAGCTATCCACCTTATATTCACACCATATCTTTGTGTGGTGCTCCGGAATTTTTTCTTTTTGAAAATCCCACCTAAGTGGCGCTGTAGGCACAATATTTATGCAGTTTCATTACCGATTTATATGATATACGTATACTTATATATATGATACCATATAAGATATGGTGCGAATATAAGGTGGATAGTTGCAGTGGTTCAGCCGTGATGGTCACAATTACATACGCACCAACGATAAGAATATACTTTGAATTTAGTGAAATTTTTTCTTTAGGAATTTTTGTATGAAAACGTATACATGGTTAGACCGTTTTTTGGTTGAATCGGGTGTGAGCATTTCCGAAAATCCGACAACCGACAACCGAAAATCGCCCAGGCAAAATCGGTTTAAAAATCGACCCAGAATAATATATAGAAGGGCTTATTGTAAAACATGATATGCCACACAAAAAATATTTCGAAATAATCGAACTTAAAGTTTTTAAAAAATGTATATTTGTATGAAATCATTAAAATGCTTACAAGAACTATTACGTACACGGCCAAAATTGATCGGGTAATGGTAGCAATATTTTCAGTGGATATTGATAATTCATCAAGGAACGTAATGAACATGAAATATGAACTTTGAAAGCAGTGTGGCATATCATGTTTTTGCAATAAGCCCTTCATATATAATATAATATAATATAATATAATATAATATAATATAATATAATATAATATAATATAATATAATATAATATAATATAATATAATATAATATAATATAATATAATATAATATAATATAATATAATATAATATAATTTATATATAATATATACAGTATTGTGCAATACCTAAGCAACCATGTCTTTACATTTGAAGGATGTCATTAATTTATTTTATTGACCATAAATTTATTAAGAATTAAGTTTTTTTTTGAGTTGAAGTATTAATGTTATGAAATATAAAAAATTTGAAACAGTTTTGTTAAGTTAACTGTAACCAAAACCAAAATATACTCCAGAAGAGGTTGTGCAAAACCTAAGCAACTTTACATGTTTCAGGATTATTTAAGGCTTATATGCATTACTTCGGTACTTTTTTCAATTAAGTCTTTTCATCTATGGTATATTAACAATAGATGAACATGTGTTTTTCATTGCTTTTTCCTGGTTAAATAAAGTTTTTGTGGTATCTTATCATGAGTATTAAATCTGAAAAAAACTTAGAATAAAAGCAAACCCATTAAAAACCATAAAAATTGTATTAAATAATCACAAAAAAGTTATAAAATTTATGAATCCATAGTTTATTCGTTAATAACGCAATGAAAAAGTGAAGGGATATCAGCGTAAAGGGATCACATATAAAAACTTTATTTGAAAATATATCCCTCTTTTAAATTAAATTAACAATAACATGTAATAAAAATACTTTTATTTTCTTAAGGAGCCTTAGGCCTATATATTTCAATTAACACTTCAACACATTAAATATTCGCTTAGATTTAAAATATGATTTAGTAAAATTGTATACTACCAAAATAATTATTTCTTTCAAGAATTCACTACCTTATATCCTAGACTTTGTTCGAAAGCAACTAGAGTTCCGTACTACAATAGCATCCAAGAAACCATTGAAATTCAGTGGTGTTCTGAAATGTGCTACGATAAATCGCATTGAACACAGTCAAAGCTTTAAGCTCTTCTGTTAAAATCATATGTTTTCGCTTCAATCCGACAGCATAAACAAATTGATCAGTTAGCAGATTATCCAATTTATCAGTATAAACAGAAACAGAAAATATAATGAACAGAAAAAACAGAAAAACATAAACAGAAAAAATAATGGAAAAAGTTAAAAAAAATAAATTGGAAACGCTGCAATTAGGAGTGGGCACATTGTATTCCCAGTTGCGTGGAGCAATAATAATAACTTTATTGCATCCATGTTCTTGTTTACATTTACAAACCTTTGCATCAGCTGACATGTAATCAACTTAGTACAATACCACATGTCTGTCACTATGCTATGTCGTGGTTCCTTGAGCTTTCATTGTAGTACAGATTGTAGTACGGAAACCGTATGTCTGTCTAGGATATTACAGAGTTTGTGCAATAGAGGGGTGTTAGGGTCTGTAAAAAGGTGCAACGGTACAATCATACTTGCATGCAATGCAACTGACTTATAAACTTGAGAAAATCATTTTTGTAACAATGAATACTATTCTACTTGGTCAACAGTGTTCAACACTTCTGCCAAAGAACAAAATTTGACACTTTATTCAAATGGGAAGGACTAGTTGCTTAGGTTTTTCACAATACTAAATATATATATATAAATATACATAAATATAAATACATTATATATATTTAAATATAAATACATTATTTATATACATACATATATTTATATATATAAATATAAATACATTATATATTACTTAATTAAATGATTGAAATCCTTATTTTTTTCTATGCCATAAGAATCATTATTATCTTCTTTCCATTTTGGTTCCTCTTCTGATGGATCCATTTCTCCAGAAACAATTACTTTCCTTTTATCAAAGAGAGGTTGATACTTGTCATGATATTGTTTTTCCAATTTGTAAACCTCCTCAAAGAACTCTGCTTCTAATTTGAGGTGCTCTATTTGAATGTTTTTAAGCACAGTAATCCTATTTTGTATTTTTGACGGAAGACTTTTTAACATTTCCTGTAGAAATTGGCGACGCATTATAGCAGTCATATACGCTGGTCTAAAAATGATTATATAAATAAATTAAATTATAAAAGTTAAAAATACAATTTTCGACGTATTATAGTAGTCATATACACTGGTCTAAAAATGATGATACTAATAAATTAAATTATAAAAGTTATAAATGCATTAATACAAATACATACAGCCATGGACTAATAAATAGCACAAACTTATTTTTTCAACTTTTGCTTTGCTTTGCAAGATTCACACAGCACAGCAAAATGAACAGAATATCAATGTTTTAAAAACTTTCGGTAGCACTACCGCAGAAAAATGTTCATTGCTTTTGCTGTTCTGCTGAAAGTAATTTCAACCCTCAGCAAAACGAAGCAAAGCAAACGTATTGCTGCTTTCGTAGTGTTGCGACCAATATGAGAAGCAAAATGAAAAGCAAAGCAATAAAATAATATCTTATGCTTAGTAAAACAAATTTTTTCTAATGCTGCTGCTTTTGCTGCTGCTGTTCGATTTTCAATAAGCACAGAAGTTTTTTAAACGCTGATATAAATAGCGTACATGTTAGTTCGCGAATAGGAGTTAACACGATCGGGTGTTAGTAAACATTTTAGTAATTTATTCAGTGAATTAAGCCAATTCTGATTAAAATGGGACGTGGAAAATGTTGCACTCCGGAAAACGCTCAGTTATTCACGAACTTAGTTAAAAAGGTAAAAATCGACTGAAATTGCAGATATTCTCAATATTTCGCGTAAAATGGTCTATAATGCACTCATGTTGGTTAGACGTGCCGCAAAGCGAAACTTCATTCGAAATACACATTTATTTTAAAAAATAGGTATTTTCCAACAATACATAATTAAAATTAAGAAAATTTAATGTTCTTTTAACATAACATCGTATTTAACATAACATTATCTGTCAAACGAGCTATCATCCGTTGAAATTGGCAACAAAATGAGAAAACTACATTTTTTTGTCGAGCGAAAGGAAAATATATTATAATTTTTTTCGAACATGATTATAACTTACGTGCTACAATTATGTTTTCCCGATCAACTTATTACATTATCGCATTAGGCATAAAATGTTTTTTTTAATTTGATAAACATTAATCGGACTCTCTTGTTAGTTCGGTCACAAAATTGGTAGACAAAGTTCGCGATCTAAAAATTGTTGTTGCCTCGGTTGTGATTTAGCAAAGCAAAACACGCACTCTAATCCGGGTTCATTGAACTCTGACAATGTAACCTTGCCGGAAACGAGCAATATTTCACACTCTAATGATTTCTCAACTACACCCAACAATCAGACGCCTCTGCGCGCTGTTTCTTCATCGTATGCTGCAGTTGCATCTCTGCAGCCGCCTGATACAAATTCTGCTATTAATACCCTTGCACCTGAGATTGCTGTCAACACATCGTCTGCTGCTTTATCTGCGTCGGTGGCGCCGTCCGCTTCTACTACTGCCAAATTGGGAGCTAAGCGTAACATGTGCGTAGAGGGAGCCGCTCCGCCATGTGATGCTTTTTCAGTTGTGCATACAATGAAATACATACACATCTCTTAATTCGATATTAAAACAGAACCAGAGGCGATTCTAAATTACTTAGCTTTAAAATTAAGCGTTGATCCAAAATCGCTTTCTTGCATTAAACTTATTAAAAAAGACGCGGATATAACGAAACTCCGCTTTATCAACTTGAAACTTGGTGTCCCAGCCCCTTTGTATGAAAAAAACTTTTAATAATAATTTATTAATATCACAAAAAACATGGACATAATTTCAACAATGCCACCGCCTCTGTCGAATACGATGTCGGAGAACCTTACACAGCTGACAGAACCTCATTACTCAAATTCACGACCACCAACAGCTCTACTGCGACAACAGCAACAACAACAACTTCAATAACTTCAACATCAACTAAAATAGCTACAACAAATTCAATAACTTCAACTACAATAGCATCAAATCCAACAACAACCTCAATGTCTTCAACTTTAACTACAATAGTGCCAACAATAACTTCAATAACTTTAACATCAACAACAATAGCAACTGAAACAAGTTTATTTTCTTCTGCTGCAGTTTCTAACATTTCTATCTCTACATCATCTAATGTCTCTGTGCTCTTAAATAACCACAATGGTATCTCTCCGCATCGTTTGCTTTCTTCACAACAATCATTAAGCTCAGCGCCTATGATTACACTGCGCGACATAATTCATGGAATGTTTCTGGATTTTAAATTTATTACCAAAATATGGGTGGCATTCGTACTAAAACATCACAGCTGCATCTTGCAATGTCTCTTCATGAATACGATATTGTGACCATTACTGAATCATGGCTGCATGAAGATATATCGTCTGCAGAGATTTTTGATTGTTTTTATAATGTCTATAGACTGGATCGCTGCACCGTCTCTACTGGCCGTGAAAGAGGAAAAAATTCTAAAACTTCAAATAAGCTTTTCTTATCTTATATTCCACCAAACAGCGTAATTGAGGTATATCAAAAACATATTGATAACATCAATTTCTTAGCCGATAATCAAAGTTTGAATCAAGATATTATTGTCATGGGTGATTTTAAATTGGGTAAATTATCTTGGGTTTTGATGAAAACAATATTTTACCATTTAATATGATTTCGGATACTGAACACTTAGTCATGAGTTACTTTTTTGCAAATAATTTTCGCCAACTTAATTCTATAAAGAATGACCTAAATAGAATTTTAGATTTAATTTTTGTCAGTAATTATATTAAAGCGGTTTGTAGAAAAAACATGGCGCCAATAGCTAATAACAGCATACATCATAATGCATTATTTATTGAATTTGATTTCTATGGATTTGATCCCGCATCAATTGACACTGTTAATCTATTAGATTACGCAAAAGGTAACTTTGCAGCTATTAATGAAGTTTTAAAGTTGGTTGGTAATTTTTAAATAATATTGAGTGCCCGTCTGAAGTTTATCGATTTATTTCTTCCATAAAGCCTAGTACTCTGTTCGGCTTCACGTGAAATTCCACTCAAATCTCCATACAAAAAATGACAGCTGTGAAACAAGCGTGAACATTTCACAACTTTTTCGTCAAAGCTGTACTATGCTTCGCTGCGGAAAATCTAGTACTATATTCCGCAACATGCATCTAGCAACATTTTTTTCACGGCAATTTAATTGAACCGACCATTTATTTTGCCGTGAAAAGAGACAGTTGCCATTTCATTTAAGAAAAAAGAGCAAACAAAAGAGCAATGTTTCTTATTGAAATTATATTTTTGTACTATTTCTAAAGTTTTGCAATTAATAATTGCAGTTGTTGGAAATTGTTAATACGGATGCACCTTTCCGAGGTGTTGGCAGTCGCAAGACTTCGCAGCTGGCAGACTACCACATAAACTAATGATTTGTCCTGCTCCACACCAAAGCACATCATGCATACTTGTATAAATATTTATTTTGTATTTATATAATCAGATATAATAAAATTAAAGAACATAAATGATTTCTGCTTTCCTTTCAAAAAATTTTGGCTGTTTATTTACTTCTTGTCGAAACTTGCAAGCTGAACATCAGCTGTTCGTTCGCAACAAAATATCTGCCAAAATTTTCACGCAACAAATAAATCGATGTTGCCAGCGGAATTCCACGCAAACGAACATAGTACTAGGCTTAATATCGAGTTCAGCTGCTCAATTCGTTCCTTACAAAAGAGGTACTCATCTAAGAAATAAACCACCTTGGTTTAATTCTAGATTAGCCAAGTTAAAGAATATCAAAAACAAAGCGGCAAAAAATTCAAACATACAAATTGTATCGCAGATCAATTGCATTTCTTTCAATTAAGGAATGAATTTGATTGCCTTCATAAATTCCTTTTTAAAACTTACGTTCTAAATGTTGAAAAAATTTTAAAATCCAACCCAAAGTATTTTTGGGAGTATTTAAATACTAAAATAAAACGACTGGGTATCCACCCAGCATGGAATTTGATGGTTTGAAATCTTATAATCCGTTAGAATCTACTTACCTTTTTTCTAAATTTTTTCAAAATGTTTAGGAAAATCATGTTTCCTTAAATATTCACAACAATTTCAATTGCAATACTGATGTCCCAATTTTCAATTCTTTGAGTGTTATTAATGTCTCTGGTGACGATGTAGCTTTAGCAATTTCTTATCTAAAACCAAGCTATAAATTTGAACATGGGGATCTCCCACCAATGTTATTCAAACTCTGTGCTGTAAATATTGCTATTCCTTTACCTATCCTTTTTAATCTTTGCATTAGAAAAGGTATTTTTCTAGATATCTGGAAAACTTGCTTAATTATTCCAATATTTAAATCTGGCAATCGTTGTGATGTCAATAATTACAGGGCAATTGTGAAACAATGCACAATAGCCAAATTATTTGATCATATACTTAAATTAAAATTATTTGAGCACGTACAGCAAATCATCTCTGAGTTTCAACATGGGTTTTTTCCTGGTAGGTCAACATGTTCAAATTTTCTGCTTATTTAAAAAAATATAATTAATGCAATGGAAGACGGTACTCAGTTAGATGTTATCTACACTGATTTCTCCAAAGCATTTGACAAAGTTGAACACCAAATTCTTTTAAATAAACTAAAAAAGTTCGGACTGTCCAATTCCTTAATTGGATTTTTTTTTAAAGTTATTTAAAGGATAGAAAACTTTATGTATAACTATCTCCGATATTGCTTTTGATGCTACTTCAGGCATTCCACAAGGTAGCCATTGCGGTTCTCTTTTATTTTTAATATTTATTAATGATTTATTTAAACATTTGAGATTTGCTAGATGTTTAATGTATGCAGATTATGTTAAACTCTTTTATAGAGTGTCAACTACATCTGACTGCATTAATCTTCAAAGTGACCTTTCAGCCTTGTACCACTGGTGTGTTTCAAACAATTTAAACTTGAACATCAGTAAATGTTGCATAGTTTCATACACTAAATGCACAAACAGTATTTTATTCAATTACACATTAAATAATGACGTTTTAAATCGTAAAAAGGAAATCAAAGACTTGGGGGTTATTTTTGACACCCAATTAAATTTTAAATATCACTATGACTATATTACATCAAAGTCATATTCCATGCTGGGATTTATTAAATGACATACACAAATTTTTAAGGATCCTTTAACAATAAAATCATATGTTTGCTTGGTTCGTAGTATAATGGAATATTGTTCTATTGTTTGGAACCCATATTATATAATACCCTCAAACCGAATTGAGCGAATACAAAAACATATGAGTAAATATGCTCTTAAAAAGCTTTATTGGCCTGATGGTCTTCCAGCTTATGAAGTTCGTCGTAAATTACTTGGCTTGCAATCTTTAAAAGATAGAAGATCAGTTAGTTCTCTTTTATTTGTTTATAATATTTTTTCCGGTAAAGTTAATTGTGAGGAACTGTCAAACCTCTTCCAAATTTATGATGCGCCGAGGGATTTGCGACGAACTCGTATGTTCGAAGAAAATCTTCACAAGACCAATTATGCTGATAATGAGCCAATTGTAAGATGCATACACTTATGCAACAGTTTTTCACATATTTTGAATTTTAATGTGGCAGAACATGAATTTAGATTAATTCTATTCACTATTTTTAATTAGTTATAAGCTTAAATATATGTATAGTCTGTAAGATTGTAATAAATCAGTAGACTGGAGAAATAAATAAATAAATAAAATAATCTTTCCAAAGTGCTATAATGCGTATAAATCGGTTGACTTATGCGAAAACTACAATATTTTTGTTGAGCAAAAAAAAAATTTCTTAAAATTTCGGCCGTGGGGGTATTACGATAATGAAATGGCCAACTTGCAGTAACTCTAAGACTAAATGCATGGACTCTGCTATTACAAAAAAGAAAAGTTCAGCACTAGAAAGAACTTAAACCCGAAAGAAATAGAATAAAACAGAAAATCCGAACATGGTAAAAATTATCACTTTAATATTGTTTTTAAATCTATAAAGTTGTTTCATAAAACAATCATAAAGGTTTGGATAACACAAAACGAGCTTCAAAAAATCTTATTACTCCAAGATTGTCTGCTGTATTGGTTCGTTGCAAAATAAGTGACAGAGTTGCGTTGCATTTATTATAAGACACTACATTAGTCTACAAACTATAATGTAGCCCTACATATCGAGGGCTACACTAGACGCCCTCGATATTGATCCGAACAATTTTGTTCTTAATCGCTCTTCTATCCAAAGAGAAAGGTAAAATTTTCGAAAACAACAAGCAGATAACATTAAAAGTAACTTTTATGAGTTATCGATTCCATTCGCAGTTGTTTATTGGAATGGAAAACTGTTACCAGCTTAACTGGAAATGAGAAAGTTGACCGCTTACCGATCGTCGCTACATATAATGATGAAGAACAGTTATTAGAAGTTCTATAGTTATCTTCTGGCACGGGTCTTGAAATGTCTTCTGCAATCTACCAAACTTTAGAAAAATGGAACCTTGTAGACAAAATTGAAGCAATAGTTTGATATTTAGACATGTATTCCGAACAGAAAAAATAGAAGGCATTCGAAAAGTTTGCATATTTTTAGCAAAATGTTACATTGTTCCGTGGATAAAGTGTACTAATGTAGGAATTAAAAACTCCCTACTCACTTTTAGAGGGGAAACACTTTTTCTGTTCTCTTTTTCATTTATTCTTATTATACACACATTAAGGTATCTGCCCACTAACGGCACGTAACGAAACGACATGAATCTTCAAAACTAGCCTGTGTTCTTATGTATTGATGCTCACTAACCGTAAACGAAACGGCGACGACTGTTGACGCCGACGAAAAAGCCGGTGGGAATCATTGCAAAAAATTTGACCGTCTTGTCGTTCGCTTTGTTGATAAAAAATTAGCCGTAAAAAATAAATTCTGAAAAAAATTTAGCTTTTGAGCGAAAATGTTGTTTTGTACGACATGAGTCGCAACCGTTATAGCAAAAAAATTATAAATACTCAATTGTAATGTGTTGCTCTCATATTTAAGATTGATTTGTTTTGATTTGTTATTGCCGCCGTTACGCTAAGTATGCATGAAACACTTCTTTGCCTTACCGTCGCCGTTCGATAGTCTTTTCGTTACGTGCCGTAAGTGGGCAGAGGCCTTTATTAATTTTGCTGCAACCGTAACAAGAGTGTTTGCTTTGTGTCTTTTCATTTAATTTGTATCTTTTCATTTAATTTAATATAATAAACTTTTATTTGTAATAAAGTTAAAATAAACAGCACAAATTATTGGGGGCTCAACCGGGATACTTCATAAAGCTACTGGAATCGACGGAAAAGTTCAAAATCTTGATTTTAATTGCTGAAGAAAATCTGAAAAGAACAAAGAACAAAATAACATGGCGCTTCTGATAAAATTAGCTGATTCAGCTAGCGTATGCGCGCAGCTCAAAAGCAGCAAAAAATCTGTGGTGACATCGTACAAGTTTCTATACGAGAACGAAGGCGTTCGTGGTAACAGACGACGACTCCGCGAGTTCGCTGGTTTTGAATTTCCAGAAGCTGATGAAATCTTTGTTTCCAAAAGAAAGTTCGTGGGCAAAAATTTAAACGCGGCAGACTTGGTGTCCATTTGTAACTTGCTAGGAATTCGCTACGATGCAGAAGATGTCGGTTTGTATATATTCAAAAATTTGCAAAAAGGGATGCTTTTGTGCAATGATGACGACGAGGACGACGGCGGTGATGGCAATGAAGATGACGCTGATGATCATAGTGATGATGATGCTGACGGTCATGATGAGTATGACGCTGACGGTCATAATGGCGATGATGCTGACAGTCATAATAATGATGATGTTAACAACGCCGAATATTGCATCAGCAGCGATTTTAATAGGCAGGAGTTCAAGACACCAACCAGCAGGAATAGACAGCAGAGACGTGGAGGATCGAGTGGACAAATGGATCAAGTAACCAACACAAATGCATCAAGATTTGCATTAAATTTCCGGGAATAGAGGATTCTATAAAATCTTTTGATGGTAGCGACGATTTTCCTGTCGAATGTTGGGTAAGTGAATTCGAAGAGATGGCTTTAATTATGAGCTGGTATAGTTTTCAAAAATTCGTGTTTGCCACGAAGTCAATAAAAGGTTTGGCACGATTATTTATCAATAGCGAGAGAGGTATCACATCGTGGGCAAAATTAAAGAACGCCCTTTTATCCGAATATAAAATACCTATCAATAGTGCCCAGCTGCATAAGCTTTTAAACGAACGCGTCATGAAAGAAAATGAATCAGTACAAGAATCCTTTTTGCATATGAGGGAATTAGCTAGACGTGGCAATATTGAAGACGATGCTTTGATACAATATGTGATTGATGGCATTAACTATTCCATTGCAAACAAAACTATTTTAAATGGTGCTCGCAACATTAAAGATTTTAAGGAAATATTAAGAACCTATGAAATTATTCGTAAGAAATCTGAGCCTAGGAATGATGCCAAGTTCACAAACAAAAGACAGTCAACTAATTTTATTGCGAATGCAAACGCAAAAAGCAAAGACAAACTTAAATGTTTCAATTGTGGAAACAAGGGTCACAAAGCTTATGACTGTAAATGCAATAACAATAGAGTTCAGCTACTACAGCTTTTTTGCACATTCTCAGCATCAATCTATTTGAAGCCACAATGCAGATCTCATTGAATATTTCAATGTTATGAATTCCAGTGGCTCCAAGCAAATTAATGTGGGAAAAGTTTACCCACCACAGAATGGATTGGGCTCAGGGACACCACAGGACATAACAACACAGAGAGTATATTAAAACAAGAGATTTTATGAGAATAACAGAGCTCTGTTAATGTTAATTTCATGATGTCGCCAAGAGGACGAACTTTTTATTCTACCGTGAATGTCATCGCTTCTCTCAAAGCAGCTGAAATAGATAAACAAAATGTTTGTAGATGCTTGCAATTCTATTTGGAAACTCTCTTCAAATTCTTTCCTCTTGTCCCCTTGCATATTGGTTTCCACCCCTATGCCTATTGCCTTATGTTTGTTGTTTTTATAATCAACCACGATCGTTGTTGTTGTTGTTAGGCTATTGTAAAAAGGAAGTAATTCGCGTAGTTCGTTAGGTTGTTTTTGTTGTTGTTGAAGTCAAGTGCGAACGATGTTGTTGTTGTTATTAGTTGTCGTCATTGTTGTTGTAGGGTTTTGTTAGATTTTAGATATTTTATGTATATCTCCTTGTGTGGCTATGAATGAATCTAAAAATAGATATACATGTATTCAATACATTCACTGCTTCCAATTTGAATGTATGCGTTTGTCTTAAAGCTGTAATGAAATAATTTGCATTTTTGATATTTTTGCATTTTGTCGATCTCACAGAAGTTGCAGCTAAAAAACGTTGTAACTTTTGCGTTTTCAGTCGGATTGAGATAAACCAAAGGACAAAATTAAATAGAATTTAACGTATATTGATATGGCATCAAAAATAAATGTTGAACAAAATTAATCAATCAATTAATTAATCAATTAATTCAATAATTAATCAATTAATCAAAATTAATCAATTACTCAAAATTTTTAATTTGTTTTTTTTTATTATCAGAATAAAAGTAAACATTCGTAACCTTATTTTTCCAAATTTTTATAATATTTTAAATTTTTATATTTTATTTGTACTACTTTTATAGACTTAGAAGCAAAATAACAAGTGCCTTTTGTATTTAAAATTAAATTTTTTTTTAATTTTTTTATATTTTACATTTTACATTTTACATTTTATATTTTATATTTTATATTTTACATTTTATATTTTATATTTTATATTTTATATTTTACATTTTACATTTTATATTTTATATTTTATATTTTACATTTTATATTTTACATTTTACATTTTACATTTTACATTTTACATTTTACATTTTACATTTTACATTTTACATTTTACATTTTACATTTTACATTTTATATTTTATATTTTATATTTTATATTTTATATTTTATATTTTATATTTTATATTTTATATTTTATATTTTATATTTTATATTTTATATTTTATATTTTATATTTTATATTTTATATTTTATATTTTATATTTTATATTTTATATTTTATATTTTATATTTTATATTTTATATTTTATATTTTATATTTTATATTTTATATTTTATATTTTATATTTTATATTTTATATTTTATATTTTATATTTTATATTTTATATTTTATATTTTATATTTTATATTTTATATTTTATATTTTATATTTTATATTTTATATTTTATATTTTATATTTTATATTTTATATTTTACATTTTACATTTTACATTTTACATTTTACATTTTACATTTTACATTTTACATTTTACATTTTATATTTTATATTTTATATTTTATATTTTATATTTTATATTTTATATTTTATATTTTATATTTTATATTTTATATTTTATATTTTATATTTTATATTTTATATTTTATATTTTATATTTTATATTTTATATTTTATATTTTATATTTTATATTTTATATTTTATATTTTATATTTTATATTTTATATTTTATATTTTATATTTTATATTTTATATTTTATATTTTATATTTTATATTTTATATTTTATATTTTATATTTTATATTTTATATTTTATATTTTATATTTTATATTTTATATTTTATATTTTATATTTTATATTTTATATTTTATATTTTATATTTTATATTTTATATTTTATATTTTATATTTTATATTTTATATTTTATATTTTATATTTTATATTTTATATTTTATATTTTATATTTTATATTTTATATTTTATATTTTATATTTTATATTTTATATTTTATATTTTATATTTTATATTTTATATTTTATATTTTATATTTTATATTTTATATTTTATATTTTATATTTTATATTTTATATTTTATATTTTATATTTTATATTTTATATTTTATATTTTATATTTTATATTTTATATTTTATATTTTATATTTTATATTTTATATTTTATATTTTATATTTTATATTTTATATTTTATATTTTATATTTTATATTTTATATTTTATATTTTATATTTTATATTTTATATTTTATATTTTATATTTTATATTTTATATTTTATATTTTATATTTTATATTTTATATTTTATATTTTATATTTTATATTTTATATTTTATATTTTATATTTTATATTTTATATTTTATATTTTATATTTTATATTTTATATTTTATATTTTATATTTTATATTTTATATTTTATATTTTATATTTTATATTTTATATTTTATATTTTATATTTTATATTTTATATTTTATATTTTATATTTTATATTTTATATTTTATATTTTATATTTTATATTTTATATTTTATATTTTATATTTTATATTTTATATTTTATATTTTATATTTTATATTTTATATTTTATATTTTATATTTTATATTTTATATTTTATATTTTATATTTTATATTTTATATTTTATATTTTATATTTTATATTTTATATTTTATATTTTATATTTTATATTTTATATTTTATATTTTATATTTTATATTTTATATTTTATATTTTATATTTTATATTTTATATTTTATATTTTATATTTTATATTTTATATTTTATATTTTATATTTTATATTTTATATTTTATATTTTATATTTTATATTTTATATTTTATATTTTATATTTTATATTTTATATTTTATATTTTATATTTTATATTTTATATTTTATATTTTATATTTTATATTTTATATTTTATATTTTATATTTTATATTTTATATTTTATATTTTATATTTTATATTTTATATTTTATATTTTATATTTTATATTTTATATTTTATATTTTATATTTTATATTTTATATTTTATATTTTATATTTTATATTTTATATTTTATATTTTTATATTTTATATTTTATATTTTATATTTTATATTTTATATTTTATATTTTATATTTTATATTTTATATTTTATATTTTATATTTTATATTTTATATTTTATATTTTATATTTTATATTTTATATTTTATATTTTATATTTTATATTTTATATTTTATATTTTATATTTTATATTTTATATTTTATATTTTATATTTTATATTTTATATTTTATATTTTATATTTTATATTTTATATTTTATATTTTATATTTTATATTTTATATTTTATATTTTATATTTTATATTTTATATTTTATATTTTATATTTTATATTTTATATTTTATATTTTATATTTTATATTTTATATTTTATATTTTATATTTTATATTTTATATTTTATATTTTATATTTTATATTTTATATTTTATATTTTATATTTTATATTTTATATTTTATATTTTATATTTTATATTTTATATTTTATATTTTATATTTTATATTTTATATTTTATATTTTATATTTTATATTTTATATTTTATATTTTATATTTTATATTTTATATTTTATATTTTATATTTTATATTTTATATTTTATATTTTATATTTTATATTTTATATTTTATATTTTATATTTTATATTTTATATTTTATATTTTATATTTTATATTTTATATTTTATATTTTATATTTTATATTTTATATTTTATATTTTATATTTTATATTTTATATTTTATATTTTATATTTTATATTTTATATTTTATATTTTATATTTTATATTTTATATTTTATATTTTATATTTTATATTTTATATTTTATATTTTATATTTTATATTTTATATTTTATATTTTATATTTTATATTTTATATTTTATATTTTATATTTTATATTTTATATTTTATATTTTATATTTTATATTTTATATTTTATATTTTATATTTTATATTTTATATTTTATATTTTATATTTTATATTTTATATTTTATATTTTATATTTTATATTTTATATTTTATATTTTATATTTTATATTTTATATTTTATATTTTATATTTTATATTTTATATTTTATATTTTATATTTTATATTTTATATTTTATATTTTATATTTTATATTTTATATTTTATATTTTATATTTTATATTTTATATTTTATATTTTATATTTTATATTTTATATTTTATATTTTATATTTTATATTTTATATTTTATATTTTATATTTTATATTTTATATTTTATATTTTATATTTTATATTTTATATTTTATATTTTATATTTTATATTTTATATTTTATATTTTATATTTTATATTTTATATTTTATATTTTATATTTTATATTTTATATTTTATATTTTATATTTTATATTTTATATTTTATATTTTATATTTTATATTTTATATTTTATATTTTATATTTTATATTTTATATTTTATATTTTATATTTTATATTTTATATTTTATATTTTATATTTTATATTTTATATTTTATATTTTATATTTTATATTTTATATTTTATATTTTATATTTTATATTTTATATTTTATATTTTATATTTTATATTTTATATTTTATATTTTATATTTTATATTTTATATTTTATATTTTATATTTTATATTTTATATTTTATATTTTATATTTTATATTTTATATTTTATATTTTATATTTTATATTTTATATTTTATATTTTATATTTTATATTTTATATTTTATATTTTATATTTTATATTTTATATTTTATATTTTATATTTTATATTTTATATTTTATATTTTATATTTTATATTTTATATTTTATATTTTATATTTTATATTTTATATTTTATATTTTATATTTTATATTTTATATTTTATATTTTATATTTTATATTTTATATTTTATATTTTATATTTTATATTTTATATTTTATATTTTATATTTTATATTTTATATTTTATATTTTATATTTTATATTTTATATTTTATATTTTATATTTTATATTTTATATTTTATATTTTATATTTTATATTTTATATTTTATATTTTATATTTTATATTTTATATTTTATATTTTATATTTTATATTTTATATTTTATATTTTATATTTTATATTTTATATTTTATATTTTATATTTTATATTTTATATTTTATATTTTATATTTTATATTTTATATTTTATATTTTATATTTTATATTTTATATTTTATATTTTATATTTTATATTTTATATTTTATATTTTATATTTTATATTTTATATTTTATATTTTATATTTTATATTTTATATTTTATATTTTATATTTTATATTTTATATTTTATATTTTATATTTTATATTTTATATTTTATATTTTATATTTTATATTTTATATTTTATATTTTATATTTTATATTTTATATTTTATATTTTATATTTTATATTTTATATTTTATATTTTATATTTTATATTTTATATTTTATATTTTATATTTTATATTTTATATTTTATATTTTATATTTTATATTTTATATTTTATATTTTATATTTTATATTTTATATTTTATATTTATATTTTATATTTTATATTTTATATTTTATATTTTATATTTTATATTTTATATTTTATATTTTATATTTTATATTTTATATTTTATATTTTATATTTTATATTTTATATTTTATATTTTATATTTTATATTTTATATTTTATATTTTATATTTTATATTTTATATTTTATATTTTATATTTTATATTTTATATTTTATATTTTATATTTTATATTTTATATTTTATATTTTATATTTTATATTTTATATTTTATATTTTATATTTTATATTTTATATTTTATATTTTATATTTTATATTTTATATTTTATATTTTATATTTTATATTTTATATTTTATATTTTATATTTTATATTTTATATTTTATATTTTATATTTTATATTTTATATTTTATATTTTATATTTTATATTTTATATTTTATATTTTATATTTTATATTTTATATTTTATATTTTATATTTTATATTTTATATTTTATATTTTATATTTTATATTTTATATTTTATATTTTATATTTTATATTTTATATTTTATATTTTATATTTTATATTTTATATTTTATATTTTATATTTTATATTTTATATTTTATATTTTATATTTTATATTTTATATTTTATATTTTATATTTTATATTTTATATTTTATATTTTATATTTTATATTTTATATTTTATATTTTATATTTTATATTTTATATTTTATATTTTATATTTTATATTTTATATTTTATATTTTATATTTTATATTTTATATTTTATATTTTATATTTTATATTTTATATTTTATATTTTATATTTTATATTTTATATTTTATATTTTATATTTTATATTTTATATTTTATATTTTATATTTTATATTTTATATTTTATATTTTATATTTTATATTTTATATTTTATATTTTATATTTTATATTTTATATTTTATATTTTATATTTTATATTTTATATTTTATATTTTATATTTTATATTTTATATTTTATATTTTATATTTTATATTTTATATTTTATATTTTATATTTTATATTTTATATTTTATATTTTATATTTTATATTTTATATTTTATATTTTATATTTTATATTTTATATTTTATATTTTATATTTTATATTTTATATTTTATATTTTATATTTTATATTTTATATTTTATATTTTATATTTTATATTTTATATTTTATATTTTATATTTTATATTTTATATTTTATATTTTATATTTTATATTTTATATTTTATATTTTATATTTTATATTTTATATTTTATATTTTATATTTTATATTTTATATTTTATATTTTATATTTTATATTTTATATTTTATATTTTATATTTTATATTTTATATTTTATATTTTATATTTTATATTTTATATTTTATATTTTATATTTTATATTTTATATTTTATATTTTATATTTTATATTTTATATTTTATATTTTATATTTTATATTTTATATTTTATATTTTATATTTTATATTTTATATTTTATATTTTATATTTTATATTTTATATTTTATATTTTATATTTTATATTTTATATTTTATATTTTATATTTTATATTTTATATTTTATATTTTATATTTTATATTTTATATTTTATATTTTATATTTTATATTTTATATTTTATATTTTATATTTTATATTTTATATTTAATATTTTATATTTTATATTTTATATTTTATATTTTATATTTTATATTTTATATTTTATATTTTATATTTTATATTTTATATTTTATATTTTATATTTATTTATATTTTATATTTTATTTTATTTCCTGACTGTGCACGAATGAGTCATATTTCTTTGGAAAGGTGTTTCAATAACCTGTCTAGTGGTATGCATATCATGCAATGTTTGTATTTCTGATATCCTTTTTTTGCCTTTCCAAGATAGTACCATGAATATATCTTTTACCACTTTTTCCAAAAATTCCTTTGGCCAAAATCCTGACTGTGCACGAATGAGTCATATATCCTTGGAAAGGTGCTTCAATTACCTGTCTAGTGGTATGATATCATGCCATGTCTGTATTTCGGATATCCTTTTTTTGCCTTTCCAAGTTAATTGAATGAACCTGTTGTTCACTACATTTCCCAAAAATTCCTTTGGCCAAAATCCTGACTGTGCACGAATGAGTCATATATCCTTGAAAAGGTGCTTCAATAACCTGTCCAGTGGTATGCAAATCATGCCATGTTTGTATTTCGTATATCCTTTTTTGCCATTCCAAGTTAGTCGAATGAACCTGTCTTTTACTCCTTTTTCCAAAAATTCCTTTGGCCAAAATCCTGGTTGTGCACGAATGAGTCATACATCCTTGGAAAGGTGCTTCAATTACCTGTCTAGTGGTATGCATATCATGCCATGTTTGTATTTCGGATATCCTTTTTTGCGTTGCCAAGATAGTTGAATGAACCTGTCTTTTACTATTTTTTCCAAAAATTCCTTTGGCCAAAATCCTGACTGTGCACGAATGAGTCATATATCCTTGGAAAGGTGCTTCAACTACCTGTCCAGGAGTATACATATCATGCCCTGTCTGTATTTCGGATATCCTTTTATAGCTCCTTGAATATTTGGTGATAACGCTAAATGGTGTGAATTGTGGCCATCGTTTCTGCATTTATAAATATTCGCAAACCGGACTGATATAATTTAATCAACTTTCCAAATCATTCAGCTTGCCGATGTTATTGGATGACAGATTTGCATTTATCACATATTTCGATCGAACCGTGCCCTTGAAAGATCAGCTCTCATTGAGAATTCATGACCAATGAGTATTTTGAACAAAAGAATAAGAGGTATTCTTCACAAATAACAGTGATAGCTTGCCAGTTGATTTTGGACCAAATTTTTCAAAACCTTTTCCAAAATTGTATTTTAACTTGAGCATTGTTGCAGCACGAAGGGCAAAGAATAGTTAAAATACCTGCTTCATCTCAGCTCTTTTTCTCAAATCCAAATCATTCAGTTTGGAGAGGGTATTGGATGGTAGCTGTGCATATTTTGCATGTATAAGAACATTTATTGATCGACCTAAAGATGTTAGTCACCAGCTGCATCTTACAAATTTATTGACTTGTATTAGGCCAACTATGACCATCAAGTATGCTAGCTATGACCATCAAATATGCCAGCTATGTCCATCACATTGCAGCGAAACTTATCGCAAAGCTCTACTTGCTCAATACTTGTATAAATACTTGTATGAATCCGGTCTCAAATTTTTGTCGACCAAAAATTTGTATTTCTGTTCGACGACGTTGTTCAATAATTGAGCGAGAGATCGCTATCGACAAAACAGTACATTCGTCGTCGAAATTAAAATTTTCAAAAATATAAAATTTATGTTTCGTGAATAATTATATTGTGTTATTAGATTAAATTAAAGATCCACTGAAGATTTCAACAAAAAATTGACGAAACGTCGCACGTTGGGAAAAAATGAAGCAAAACGCGCGCATGGCTTATTATTTGCTAACGTTTCTACATTTAATGACTTAAAATGCTGTAATTTGCACATGTAAAGAAGAATTTACTAAGGAGCAGCCAGTATGTTTTTTTTTTTTTTTGTTGCAACCTACACTTATACCCTACAGTTTAAAAAAAAATATTTAAAATGTCCGTTTAAAATGGAAGGAAAATTAAAACGTATACAATATAAGCAAAATACCATAAAATTATGAAAAATTCATGTCTGCTCATTGCGTTTTATAGTCATGTATGTTTTTTTTTGGAAAAAGGTACACTTAAAAAAAATTGTTTAATATTTATTTATTATTTTTTTAATAAAGCAGAATCGGTCTGCTGGCAGTAGAAAAAGTTTTGTACACTGAAAAAATATTTTCTTTTAGACAATTTTTTTTCTTTTCTTGTGTTTAATGTAGTTTTTGTTTTTCAATTAAAACATTGTTAAATAGTTGTTAATTATTTTGTATAAACATTTTTATGTTTCGATTTATTTAGCAAGTATTTGACCTCTGCAGGCAATTCTTTTTCTTTTTTTGTTTAGTGTATTTGGGGATCGCAAGTAAGTAATGAATGGATCCGAAGTGATCATAAATTTATAAAATATGTCAGTCATATTTGCTGTCCTATTTGTTCTTCTTGAATAACTGCTCCGGAATTGGTCTACCTTTCTGTGACGTTCTTCGTTAAGAATTTATGTTATTAACAGAAAAATGGAAAATTTCCCCATACAATTTTTTGTAACTTTGGTACCATATGGTATATCTGTATGAAATGTACGTGTGAACGAAGATGTATCACTCAATAGCTTAAATTCCAAATTTCAAATCGTTCCGTGCACTCAAACTTGAGTTACAGATTTTATTCCGTCTACACAGGCTAAACAGTCCACTGTGCAGCGCAAGCATTTTAAAGTTATAAGAGTTGATGCTTATCTATTTAAGTCATGAAATAAAGAATTCTGATAGCTTAATTGGTTATCAATATATTATTTGATATTACTTCTTAAAACCAATTAAAAATGAAATTAAAAAAAAATAAAAAGCATTTTAAGGCTTTTATTATACACAGAATAACACACAAGATTGCAACAAGTAGCAAACAGATTTTGTACCATTTGTCCATTGTTTTGATCATTACCCGCGATTACTTATGGAAGTTGCATATTAATGAAAATTGATTATTTTTTTATATTTTCTTAAAATTGATGGTATTTGAAGGAAGTACATCTCCTTATTTTGTCACAGGACCAAACTTTAAGGCTTACAAATTTAAAGTATATTTTTTTGTGATTCATTGTTGAAAATTTAATTTATTTTCACTTTAGTTTGAAGTTTTTATCAGCATTTTAGTAAGGTAATATCGCACACCTTCTTCAAAAGAGACACAACTCGAAATTTTTCAATTTTGAATTTTTAATATATTGCATTTTCCGATGAAAATAAACCCTTTTTGAATCAAACGAAACTTTTTTCAAATTGAATGAAACTATTTTCGAGTCAAGCGAAACTTTTTTCATATTGAATGAAACCTTTTTCACGAAACTTTTTTTAAATTAAATTAAACCTTTTTTAAGTTAAACACAACTTTTTTCAATTCAAATGAAACTTTATTTAAATAAAATGAAATCTTTTTAATTTTTATTGAAACTCTTTATGTTTAATTAAACTATAAATTCTGATTATTAAACATATATTTTTTTTTTAACTAATGAAGTGGTTGGCGTTCTGAATTATGCGTAATATCTTGAGTTTCTTTTGCCTATGAATCCGATCATTGTTCATAATTAAAAACGAATGTTCTTGTCGTGGATCATTACTGATTTTTTCAATAAGCTCACGTATAAATTATTCGAAACGCTCTGCACTCACCCAATTATTTATAGCAGCGGATCAATATTATTTTTTAATTTTGCAAACTATTGAAAATTTTTGTTGTCTATATATATTAGACCTGTCCAAAATGTTCAAAATGATTTTTTCAACTTAGTTTTTCCACTTTATATATCCTTGGGTCAAAATAATAAGAACTGCATAAAAAAAAATAAAAAAAGTTGTACCAAAACTCAGCGCAACGCACCTGAAGTCAGGACTTGAGTGTTCCGCGATATGACGAAAAGTACGGTTACAAAATTACAAATTATGTTTGAACTTAATTTTTGTTTTTTTTAAGTTTAAAAAGCAGATATCTTTTGTTTTAATTAGTTAATCTATTTGTGAAAAAAAATTGGAAAAAATAAAGATGGATACTTTTTTACAGCATCCGAAACATGGAATTTCACAATTTTCATTATGAAGTTCAGTTTTTGTTGCCTCCTATTTTCGAAATATTACTCCATCGGGTATGTGCAATTTTTTTTATATTATTCTGTGGACTATTGGCTTTAAAAAAATTGGGGTTGAAAATTTTTTTAAGTAATTATAGTGGGGTAGAAATTTTTTTTAAAAAACTCAATCAAATTTTTCTTTTTTTTTTTAAATATTTGTTTTTATTATATTTTTTAAATAAAATAAATATTCTTAAAATCTAGGATTTTCTCATACAAACGAGCTATCGGTCAGTTAAACGTCAAAGTGTTTAAAAACGTTAAAGTGCTAAAGTGACAATCGCAAAGTTTGAAGTGTGCAGTACTCTGAAGAAAATGAACAAAACACGGGCATCGGCACGAACAATTTATTTAGTAGGTGAAGAGGTAGTTCGTTTGGAGAGCAATTGCTTGCCAACCAAGCGAAATGTTTTATCGTACTACTTATTCCTACATTTGAAAAAGAAAAAGCTAGCAAAGCAGAGTTTAAATGAAGCTATTTCAGCGTGTGAAGTTGTTTTTAAAAAATTTCATAAAAATGTTGCACAAACAATTAACTCCAAGATAAAACTCGCCAGGATCGTTAAAGTTTGGTGTAGTCTAAATAAGAGCAAAAGCCGTAGAACTGTGTGCCAAGTTCAAAAGGAGAACAAGTTCATGCAGAGTCTTGAGGATATTTTTGATATAGAGGGAGATGAGTTAAATAATAATTTAAAGCTTACTGCTCATGAAAACATTGAAACAGGAAGTTCATCATCGGCAAGCTCGGTAATTTCTGAAGATTCTGGCAAAAATGAAAACAAATGGAAGCGTTATGAAAGAAAATCACAGAAAAAAAAAAGTATAGTATCAACTACAATAGCTTCAGCTTTGGATCGAGCAAATATTTCAGATACTAAAGCAACGCTGGTACTGGGATCTATGGCCGTGGAATTGGGATATAATGCAAATGAAGTTACTCTGAGCCGGTCAACGATTAGGAGGACTAGAATGCGGTGCAGGATGGAGATTGCCGAGAACATAAAAACTACATTTTGTCTAAATTCTCCCGCCATAATTCATTGGGATGGTAAGCTATTACCAAACATTACAGGTCATGAAAGAGTTGATAGGCTACCGGTAATAGTCACAGCGGGAGGTAAATCGCAGCTGCTTGGAGTTCCTTGCATAGACTCGGGAAGTGGGGAAAATCAGGCTTCAGCTATATATAGATTAATTTGCGAGTGGAATTTGTCATCTAAAATCGGTGCCATGTGCTTCGACACAACTGCATCAAACACAGGTGAGAAAAACTAAAAGAAATATAAGGATCCCATTTTAAAAATATTCATTTGTTGTTTATTTACAGGTAGATTAAATGGAACCTGCGTTCTACTTGAGAGGAAGCTTGGACAAGAGCTGTTGTATTTTCCTTGCAGGCATCATATATTTGAGATAATTTTATCGGCTGTATTTGCGCGTTCAGAGGGTTCAACCAGCAGTCCGGATATTCCTGTATTCAAACGATTTCAACGACAATGGACAACCATCGACACGACCATCTTCGAAACCAGAATAGCAGATGAGCTTATTTTGAATAAAGTGCAGGGATCGATGCATGAAACACTTGTTTTCACCAAAAATCAACTTCTGGTAAGTTAATTGAAATATTTAATTTTCTATTATGTAGCTTACTAGTTTCTATCTTTATTCTATCATTTCAGGAATCACACGCCAGAAAAGACTATAAAGAGTTTCTGGAACTTGTGGTGATCTTCCTTGGCGGTGATGAGGGTAGGGAATTTACTTTTAAATATCCTGGTGCCATGCATCGAGCCAGATGGATGTCTAAGGCAATTTATAGTTTCAAAATTTTTATGTTCAGGAAGCAGTTTCAGTTAACACCAGAGGAAGAAAAATTAATTCGTGAAATCTGTGTATTCGTTGTTGTCGTTTATGCCAGATTCTGGTTTTTAGCGCCTCTGCAATCATCAGCATCAAAAAATGACTTATTATTGCTTAAGGTTCTTGAAAGGTATGTAGTTAACTATAAATTAAGAAACAAATTTTAATTCTATGTTTGATTATTATTTCAGTTATAAAACAATTGATGCTGACGTTGGAAAAATAGCATTGAAGAAGCTTACCAATCACCTTTGGTACCTTGGAGAGGAGCTGGTGGGGCTATCATTTTATGACAAAAGCTTGAGTGTAGAAACTTTAAATAAAATGGTAGCTTCATTCAAAAATAACGCTGGAAAACTCAATTCGAAGAAGAGAGCATCACCATCAATTAACATCGCGACAGTAAAACTGGAAGATTTAGTTTCAACTCATACAAAAACGTTTTTTGAGAAACTCCAATTACCAACATCATTTATGGACGTAGAGGTGGCTGACTGGATCCAAGATGAGGGCTTTTTACATGGCCTTTCTATTGTGAAGAACTTGCAAATTGTCAACGACATCGCAGAACGAGGTGTTGCACTAATATCAGAATTCAACTCATCAACAACGCGCAACGAAGAGCAGAAGCAGTATCTGCTACAAGTAGTAGCCGAACACCGAGAAAATATGAATGTAATTTCTAAAAATCAAATCTTTAACGGTCGATAACAAACAAATATTTAAAAAAAAAAATAATAAAAAATATAATAAAAACAAATATTTTTTAAAAAAAAAAGAAAAATTTGATTGAGTTTTTTAAAAAAAATTTCTACCCCACTATAATTACTTAAAAAAATTTTCAACCCCAATTTTTTTAAAGCCAATAGTCCACAGAATAATATAAAAAAAATTGCACATACCCGATGGAGTAATATTTCGAAAATAGGAGGCAACAAAAACTGAACTTCATAATGAAAATTGTGAAATTCCATGTTTCGGATGCTGTAAAAAAGTATCCATCTTTATTTTTTCCAATTTTTTTTCACAAATAGATTAACTAATTAAAACAAAAGATATCTGCTTTTAAACTTAAAAAAAACAAAAATTAAGTTCAAACATAATTTGTAATTTTGTAACCGTACTTTTCGTCATATCGCAGAACACTCAAGTCCTGACTTCAGGTGCGTTGCGCTGAGTTTTGGTACAACTTTTTTTATTTTTTTTTACGCAGTTCTTATTATTTTGACCCAAGGATATATAAAGTGGAAAAACTAAGTTGAAAAAATCATTTTGAAAAATCTCATACATTTTTTGGACATGTCTAATATATATATTTACGTGCAACTTCGGCGATAGTTTTACCTTCCTTGTATAATTTTATTTGAAGAACTTTCATGTCATCTTTTACTATAGCGTAGCCTCTTACTCTTCTCCGGGTACCATCACCTCTTTCCCGCGATTTGAAGCGCTTCATTGGCCTTGCTGCGGTGCTACCGTAGATCTATGGTTAGGTTGCACCAAGCGAGGCCTTTGGCTCGATTGCCTCGAATTCTCCCGGCTAGGTTGCCACAAATTCGAGATCCCGGAACTAAAACTCTTCACTACTCATTTTATATTATTTAAATCTTGAAATTATTTTTATAGATTATAATTATTTTAATTTTACGCGAATAAAATTGCTTCGACCCGATCTAATTACTGACATGATATGATATTATATTATCCACGAATAACGTTTTCTATTGTTATAGTTAGACTGAAAAAAAGCTTATATATAAAACTGTTTATTTTCGCTGTTTTTATGAGTTGATGAAATAAAAAGTTAAGGATATAGGAATTTTAAAATGGAATCTTCTTTCGATTTATTTTTTAACGAAGAAGAAGACAATAGTTCAATGTGTCGCGCGTTCGAAAATCACTTCTAGATAATAAAAATCTTTTGCAGGTGCCGCACAACAAGCAATTTCCTTATTGATATCCTTAAAATTTATTTAATCGAATGCTTTTTTACATATTTCTAAGGTTACATAGGCTAAGCAAAGAAGTATTTGCTGATGTTTAAGATGATACCCGAACATAACTTAAAATGGGTTCTTTTCCAACCATCTGTTGTGACTCAATCGTCACAAGCGACGTTTGCTTCTTTTTCATATTATAAATTACAAACACTGATCTAACTCAATAATAAGTGAAGCGATTACCGTTTTTACACTGCTTACCAATTGAAGTTTACAGTCAAGCACCGAACAATTAAAAAAATGCAACGGTCAGCTTAAAATAGCAAGTGAGCACGGGCCAGCTACTTGAGCTGCGCTTCTGTTAGCTCGAAAATGATCGCGGAAGTAAATTAAATCTTGTGGGTTGAATTGCAATGTAGTATGTATGTTTCTAGGTTAATAAACCGCGTTGTTGTTGAAAATATGTGTGTCGATATATAACACGCGGAAATAAGCCAATTCGTGGTGCCAACGGTGTCAAATATCGAGGTGACCAAACGAATAATGTGTATTTGTAAATAAATTAATATGTTTGCTTGTATATTTAAATAAGTTTGTATATTTAATCGTTTAGAAATCTTAAACTAAAAACTGTGTTATAAATAAGAGTAAAATTAATAAAGAAAGAAGAGTGTCAATTAAGCTATAAAGAAGTGCAGTTTTATTGAAACTTTCAGGTACCACCAGTTCAAGAAAGGATTATTTGGGGAGTAAACATATGACGATGTAACACGTTATATAACGACGTTGCACAACGGAGTTGTGTGGGTTCGACAGAGAACGCACACATTATGGCGCAGCCGGTAGTCCCTTTTAAAAAAGGGTAGTCCTTTTAAAGAAGGATAGTGATTCGAACTCGGCTACCCGTGTTCAAATAAATAAATAATAATAGCTTCCCAAAGATTCTACGATTCTGTAGCCAATTCCCTGTAGTTTACCAGACCCTCCAGAATATAATTAAAAAGGTATATACAAAAAAGGTATAAGGATAGTGATTCGAACTCGGTTACCCGTGTTCAAATAAATAAATAATAATAACTTCCCAAAAAATCTGCGATTCCGTAACCAATTCCTTGTAGTTGACCGATAATTAAAGAGGTATATAACAAAAAGGTATAAGGATTGTGATTCGAGCTCGCTTACCCGTGTTCAAATAAATAAATAATAATAACTTCCCTAAGATTTTGCGATTCCGTAGCCAATTCCTTTTAGTTGACCGGACCCTTCAGAATACAATTAAAAATGTATAAAACCAGTAAAACATAAAAATTTGTAGATTAGATTACATAATAAGATTCCCAGAGAAACTATGGTATAGGGCGAGAATTGTTGTAGAACACAAAGAGAAATTTGAAAATAGCTTCAGAATTAGGTGTAGTATGGCAAGAAATACAGAAGACTATACAACAACCGGTGAAGAAATGCGACAATATGCAAGACGGTTAAGTGCTCTAAAAAAACAGCAGAATTAAATAAAGAATTCAACTCTTAGAATACATATGCTAAGCACTAAAACAGGAACATTTGAGAGTGTAGTGGAAGAAGCGATTAGTGCATTTGGACTTATCGAAAGAGGGAAAAATACGAGACCAAACCAAAGGACATTTGGTATAAATTTCAGTAAAAATGATGTAGCATGTAGACTGGGTGATCATGAGGTTGAAGCAGGTCAGAGGGCTTATTCATCAACAGAGAATCTGCAAAGATTTCAAATAACAAGAAATTATGATGAGAGAAGGACAAAGAAGGCCATAGAAGTCAGAATAATTATAACATAAATCAAAAGAAGAATGGTAACTTGATTCAAGTATCAAAGAAAGATTAGGTAAATTGTAAATGGTGTGCAAGGTTAGGACACAAAATGGAGGATTGTTTTGCAAAGAGAGAATACGATTCAAAACAGGTATATCTATAGTTTTATAGAGGGCCCAGCCAAGGCCAATGAGCTGGGAACCCAAAAAATCTAGAAAAACTGGGCCAAGTAGGGTAGTCACAGATGATTTCACGTCAAGAAAGATAAGACTAAAGTTTTGGTAACTAATGAAATAACGGAAAGCACCTCGACAGTAAATAGCACGTCTGAGGATACGATTTTTATTCAAACATCGAAGAATTGAAGGTAACAGAGCAAGAAAAAACAGAGGAGGATGATTTGACGTCGCAAAAGATAGTAAACATCTGCACCACTGAGTCAAAGGCGAAAGTATCAACAGATAAAGATACAGATACAAAGATAAAGATTTAACAAACTCGTTACACAATAAGAATTTTACGTTTCAGAATAGGAACGAACAAGGTAGGAGTTTTGGTTTTCGCAAAGTCAATGATGTGTTAATAGAAATTCCCAGTAAGGATTCTATAGAAGGACGACTCATTTTACTTGTGGATACCAGGGCTGAAGCCAGTTTAGTGAAACTGAATACATTAAAGAAGAATTTGAATAAAGATACAAGGGAAATTAAACATTTGAGTGGAGCATTTGGAGGTTTTGTAGATACATTGGGGTCTGTAGAGATCCAACACGATAAGATAAAGTACTTAAGTTAAGTTACACGTAGTGGCACTAAAACAAGGGTTGCCTGCAGATGGTATTTTAGGTTGGGATAGTATGTGGAATAATTCAGTTATAGATGCGATTAATAAGACGTTAACAGTCTATAGTAACCACAAGGAGACTAGGGTGAAATTACCTCTTGAACAAATGAACGAGTAAAGTTCTATTAACTACAATAAGGAGTTAAAAAATAAAACAAAAACAGTCGATCGAAATTCCGTTAAAAACAAAAATTCCGGTGGAAGTAATTCATATAGAAGAAATCACGCCAGGGGTTTATCTAGATGAAGTTTTTCAAACGAGGTTCAAAACATAAGGCAAGGAACAAGTAAGAGAAAATGAAAAAAAATTCAGACAAATGAACTAAGTAGTGAAAAACAAAATAAAGAAATAAAATTTCTTACTGACCCAAATGCAATAAAAAAAATATTAAAAGATTCTCATTATTTGCCTAAAGGAGAGCACAAAGGTGTTTTAAAAACATATTTTAGAATAAGGCAGGAATACAAAAGCATGGAAAGGCATGCAAAAACATATTAAAGAATATGTGAATAAAAGATAGAAAAACGAAGAAAATAAAACTTTTAAAATTTAAGACAAAGTGCTAATGAAAAATAAGGCAAGCAAGAATAAATGTTCACCAACACGAGAAAAATATGAGATATGTATTTAAGTTTTAACCTGTTGATAAATTCAATGTTTCATGCATTCATTCATTAATTTTAAAGAGAAAATTAATTGATTTGTTAAAAGAAATAATATTTATATAGTTTTTATACCGAATTACTTATTTGTCAATAGAGGGCTAAAATTCAAGAGATTAAAAGGCTTAAAGAGATAATTAATAAATTAAATTATAATTAAGATAAAAGAAAAGATAATTCAGAAATCTACTTCAATAATAGCTGCGTTTTTTTCAGCCCAAGGTTCTTGGATCTTGGACCCATTTTACATTGATCAAGACTTGAAATCAAGTCTGTGAGCTTGGAGGCAATTCGCCACTCATCGGAAGCGACGGAAGGGAAAAAGAACATTGAAGCTGTACCGTCAATTTTTTCTTGTTCGTTATGTTATTTTCGCGTTGTTGGCTGTGCTCTTTATTTTATTTTCGCATATCAACGTGCGTTTGTTGAGCTGCAGCTATAAATTTATGATATTTTATTTATGCAGAGCATTTTTTTTGGAATTGTTATTGTTTTATGTTTAGCAATTCATTATTTGTTGTTTTTAAGCCACAACAATTTTTTAATTTGCTTCTATTTGCTATTTTTATTTCAACGAAAGCAAACAAAGAAGAAATAAACTTGAATTCAAGTCTTGAACAATGTAAAAGGTTTCGTCAAGTTCAAAAGAAAACGTCAAAAAAACTTGCTTTCAAGTCTTGATCAATGTAAAAGGGGTTTTGTTTTACATTGAAAACACAAACAACAATTGATCCAGAACGAAACTTGGATCTATTCTTAAATCTAAATTGGAAGTGTTCAGAACTTAAAATTTTAGTTCAACCTCTCTAACAGATGTCGGTGATAAAGTTGCTTGGAAACAATTTTCAATTGATATTTGTTAGAAATATATATGAAATGGTTTTTTTTAATTAAATTGTCTAGGCTTGGAAACAAAAAAACAAACAAATTGGCCATTTCAGCCCTTGAAAAGACTTTGACCGAGATTCTAATGATCAATTGTGTTGTGTGTGTTATTTAATGTTTGCACACAATTGACCGAGAACTGGACCTACATGTTTTATGCCGACTCCGAACGGCTAAAGTTCATGTTCTCAAGAAGCTTTACATGGCATTATTTACTCTCTGAGGTTTGCCATTCTCTGCAGAGAGGTGGTGACCGATCAGAAAAATTTTTTATTGAAAAAAAAACTTTTCGCCGCGGCTGGGGATCGAACCCGGGCTCCGAGCATGCTAAGCCACACACTTAACCTGCAGGCCACGGTCACCACAAACGCTCGCCCTAAATATTGAGTCGCTGTACCGTTTTAAAGGAACCAAGCGTCCAGTGGTCAAGAAGAAGAAATTTCCTTCAGGAAAGTGAAGAAAATTGGAGGACCCAAGAATGGCGGTGAACGTGCTGTGTACTTTAAGAAAGCCACGTCCACCTACCTCACCAAAACCTTCGTGAAGGAACGCCCTGCCAATGACATGAAGGAAAACATGAAGCCCGGCCGTGTGCTTATCCTTCTGGCTGGACGTCATCAAGGCAAGCACGTTGTGCTGCTGAAGGCATACTAGTCTGGTCTCCTATTGGTAACCGACACATTCGCATTGAATTCATGCCCTTTGCGTCGTGTTTCTCAGCGTTATGCCATCGCTTGCTCGTCTCGCGTCGATTTGGGTAACTACAAAGTACCCGAGCACATCATCGACGAATGCTTTCGCCGCATGAAGTTCAGTTCCGAGAAGAAATCTGGTGAAGGCTGCCAAGAATATAAATTCTTTTTTGTTTATTTGATAAATATATAAAAATTGGATGCAGGGAAAAGAAACGCTCGCTATATAAAACGTTCGTAATAAATTGAGCTTTTAAGGAGGATCTCAATCTCGGCTTAGAGTTTTCCAGAAAATTGGTGCTGCTTTCTAGTACTCGGAAGCAGTAGCTGCAAATGTTTAAAAAAAATTCAGGCACAAAAGTGAGACCTGAGGAAATACAAGATATCAGCTACAGGTCGTGAAATGGATCTGCGAAAAATAAATTCACGATTGAGCAAGACTCGAGCCGCGTGGGAGTCACAAGCCTTTTCATTCCGAAAATATTCCTTCCGTTCTTTGCAAGTGTCGAATATTTTTATGAAGTTGGAAAGTTCCGGAGACTTCTCCGTGTAATTCTGCCGATTCTAAAATAACTGATTTTATAGCAACAGTCTTTTAAAAAGTACGAAACATTTTAGCTGTTTCCGAGGATATTAAATCCAAAGAACCTTTTCAAAAATAGTGGAGTTCACGATCTAGTGCAAAAGGTCTTGCATGAGTGCATTTGCAAAAGATTATTGCATATTTTTGCATTACTCTAACAATATACATACGTTTGCACTTGCTACGTTGTTGCAAATATGCATCACTTAAAACATGTAGCATTTAAATGCTACATTCATGCAACACTAGGTTGCAAGCTCTAGTGTCAAAAATTTATAAGAAATCAAAATCAAAGACATAGATTTTGTTATTCTGCAATAGATTAAAATTAAAAACTTAATAAGCTAAAATTGTTTTGTTTTTATTTCTTTTGGAAATCAGCTGTGTTTAATTAAGCAACAACTGTTGCACAGTTATCGAAAAATAGCTGTTCACAATTGATAGCAAATATTTGCAATTGCATAATTTTGCAATCTAGTGCAAATAAGACCGTGAACTGCCCTATTGTATTATTTTGCATCCTTTGAGTTCCTAATGCTTCTAATGCATTTTGCTAGGCATTTAACATAGGCTGGAAAATGTGTTTCAATTTTATATATTCAAAAGAAAAAAATTAGAAAACAGTTGTAAAATAAATTTTAAGTGTCATCTATTGGTTAAAAGCATAAAGCAAAAACTGATCCAAGGCATTATTTCATCAACTTAAATCTAATCGGATCTCAGACCGAAAAAAATGCTGCTGGTTCTTGTCATAAATATCCTGACATAGCACCTTAACTACCCTTACCAACTATTCGATCACCAACACTGGACTTACATAATACTTTTCAACACTTGACAACACGAGAACAAAGAACAACACGAGCACAAAGAAAGATATAAAAAGACACAGTCGGAAAGCGTCGCACGAGTGAACGGACGGTAAAATTTAAGTCGGAATCTTTTTATAACTAATTTATATGTTTAATAAATTTTAACAATCGCTTAAATTATATTAAAAATAATTTGTGACAATTTTCAGAAGTGAATCCTTACGCGCTTAGAAAAGAATAAAAACGAAACAAACGAAAAATTAATTTCGCGGGTTTAAAAGCTGATGAACTTAAAAGGCAATTACGCCAGCTTGGTTTAGCTTGCTCGGGAAGTAAGGCTAAGCTTGTTGAAAGGCTCAAACAATCCTCTAACGACTGTACAAAAGTCTCTTCGACTGTCTTCGCATTACCAACGAACGAGATGCGACGAATCCAGCCAACGCCGGGTGACAACACGAATTCAGTATTTGTTTGTCAAAATAGTGTGTCTATGTCGGTACAGCACATGCCGATGCGAACAAATTGTTTAACAGCGACAAGTGTTCCAAATTGTGCACCACGTTGCACAACAGCTTACGAGCAGCAGCCGCAGAATATTTTTAATAAAAATGTGCTCTGGAACGGGATGTCTGCTACTATACCACCGACGACGTTTGGAAGGTGGAACTCATATCCAACGAACGTACCAGTACAGCGTATGGAGCACCAGGAAGGGTTGCCGCAACATGTCGTTCCAGGCGTATTTGGTAACGTTCATGACGTCATTTCTATTTTGCCATCGTTTAACCCGGCAGATCGAAACATAACCTCAACGCAGTTCATTTCGAGGATTGAACAACTTCGAAGAGTATATCGGTGGGATGATCGCATTTTGCTTTTTGCTGTGCAAACAAAGTTGCAAGGGTCAGCAAAATTATGGGTGGACTCAAGCCAGCATATTTTTACAAATTGGCAGCAATTTGTGCATACATTTTTGTACGAATTTCCTTCAAACATTAATGCGGCAGAAGTACACATGCAGCTGGTGCATATGCGGCGAGGGGTCAACGAGACGCCAGAGACCTTTTATTACCGCGTGTTGGCAGTAGGTCGCCAAGGTGGTCTCGATGAACAGTCAATTATTAAATATATAATTCATGGTCTAAACGACGATGATTTGAAAAAGTGTGTTTCAGCAAGACTTTTCAACACATGCAATGAATTGTTGCATACCATCGCGAATTATTGCTATTTTAATAATATAGAGTAATAATAATCGAAGTGTTTCATTTTCGAAATCAAACTTTAAGACTTCGTCTTCGCAAAACAATGACATGCCGGTTAAAAAAGAAAGTAATTAAAATTTTCCGGCGAAGGAAACCAAGAGCAGATTCGTGTGCTTTAATTGCCGTGACCCGGGCCACATTTCAAAAGATTGTCCAAAGAAGCAACGTCGCACAATGGGAAAAACATAGCAAAAACCAAAACTCGCATCGCCTGTTTTTAACGCTAGCATCTATAAAATTAATGCTAGATACTTGAAGTTTGGGTATTATGGACATTATTCTTCAGAGAAGAGACTTATGTAAGTTTTCTTTGTTTTTCTTTAACAAAGCCTGATACCTTACAGCCGGAAGTTATGACTTTTAGAAAACTGCACTGCGTAAAATCGAAGAAAAATATCGAAATTCTGATAATGGATTAACAAAGCTAGTCAAAAAATAAAAATACCCGTGTTTAAGCATTTTAAAAGTTTTCGCGTAAAATTTTCATTAAAAATGTTTTAATACAGTTAAAAGTTGGTATATGGGGAAAATTTAATAAATAAAATCAAATGTTTGTCTGTGCTCCGTTTAGGCCCACGCGCCGGTTACCTGATTGAGAAATTTGAACACCGATTACGTTTCACAGAAAGGAATATGATAGGGGGTGGGAAAAAGTGGGCGGAAGTCTGTGGGCGTGGACATCCATAATAACTTCTAAACGTTTGGACCGATTTCAATGAAAGTTGGTATGAAAGTACAACTGCGCCCAATATAAAATATCGGCTATAAAAAATGCCAAAGACTTCCGCAAGAGGGCACTTTAAGCAGTGCATTTTTAAGACTCAATAACTCCTTAATGTCTTGACCAATTTTGCTAAAATTTGGTATATTTGGCTAATCTTTTCTTAGATTCAGCGCTATTTAGTGTCAATTTTATAAAGAAGTAGTCTAGGAGCTCACAGACAAGGGGACGATCTTCACATGGCAACGTGTCTGATTGCCTCAACTTGGCGAGGCCAGCATTATCCATGTCGAAATCGTCTCAAGTCGACTCAAAACCTCCAAGTGGTGTCTCCTGGAAACGGCAAACTAACACCCGTATAGTTGATGGCTTATTTGAGCGGCGAAGTCACCTCTAGACTATAAACTTGAGGGGTCTGTGGGTATTTACTGTGGATGTTGCGGAATAAAAAACAGTCTTTAAGATTATTTTAATACTAAAGTTTATTTACAATGATCGACGTCTTTACACTACCGATGTTCGATTTCTACTGTCACTTAAGGCAGCAGGGACCATATTCCCTGCCACCACAAAACCTTTAACACATACAAAGCATCACGAGTACGATTTTGTTTATTTCCATATTGTAATAATTCGCGCAAACCTTTGCGCTGCGCTTTATAGCTGACCGCCTCGTCATCAGCGCTAATGACGCGACGGCTTAGACAGCTTAATGTGCGCGTATGTGTATGTGTGTGTGTGCGACGAGCTGACTCAGCCACAACCAAGACTATGTATTGAGTGATTGCCTGCCTGCTCGCTGGGTAGCTAATTATATTTTAGGTATGTGACAAAGTGTCGCCAGCTGGCTAGAAGAGCCGAAACACGAAACTATGCTCGTAGGGGGAGACGAAACAAAGTGTACCGCCACAGGTCTCTTCAAGACTTTAAAAATGGAATGTGCGTAGGGCTTGAGTCTCAACCACATTACTAATTTCCCAATGAAAACTAAAATAGCGTCGGATATGAACCCCTTCTACGTTGAGGACCACCGCAAACGAAAAACGGACAATAATGGATAAGCGGATATGCACCTGGAATTTCCGGACCCTTTATAGGGAAGGTGCTGCTATCCAACTGGCGGAAGCTCTCTCAAAAATAAAGGCTGACATCACCACCATCCAGGAGTTGCGATGGAAAGAACAGGGCTGCTCTAAGAGAGTAAACTGCGATATCTACTACAGCTGCCATGCGGAGAACCGCGAATTTGGATGCGAATTCGTCGTAAGTCGGAAACTACGCCATCTTGTTTCTCGGTTCACACCTGTGAACGAAAAGCTGGCGACAATCCGCATCAAGGCGAAATTCTCCTACATAAGCCTTATTTGCGCACATGCCCCGAAGGAAGAAAAGCAGTTCTCGGCGATTTTAACGCGAAGGTCGGAAAAGAATCGGATCCACTGTCGGTCAGTTCAGTCTCCACGACACCACTTCGAACAACGGTCTAAGACTGATCGACTTCGCCGCGGTGCGAATCATGGTAGTTAGTAGCACCAGATTCGAACACCTCGATATCCAAAAGGCAACCTGGCTGTCCCCGGATCCAAAAACGCGAAACCAAGTTGATCATGTTGTGATCGACGGAAGGCCCGCTTCAAGTGTACTGGATGTGCGCACATTTCGGGGGGTCAATATTGACTCCAACCATTATACACTTGAAGTAAGAAAATACCCATAAGTTTTTTACTATAAAAAGCGTTAACTTAAATCAATTATAACTCAATTTCTTGCAGAACGTTTGATAGGGCTTGATTAACAACAGATTCAACTTATCGAAACTAAAGGATATCATTGATTTGAATTGATTTGAAAAATTTTTTGCTAATCGAATTAGCAGAACGTTTTGATAGGGCTTGATTAACAACAGATTCAACTTATCGAAACTAAAGGATATCATTGATTTGAATTGATTTGAAAAAGTAACAGTTTATTTAATACGGAAAAAAATCTGCTAATTCGATTAGCAAAAAATTTTTAAAAAAATGAAACAGAAAAATAATGAAAAATCTATATTTATTATGTGTGCCAAAAATGGTTGCAATCTGTCGCAAATTAAGCGAAATATTTAAACTTTAATATAGCTATATAAAAAGGATATTTACGCACAGCAAAATATTTGAAAAAAGGTCTTTTTCGAAGCCAATAAATCGACAAGCTTTGGTCTTTTGGTTGCTAAGGTATGTTTTTAGAACCAGTAATATGTGAAGATTATGGAACGTGAAGAAAAAATTCATTCCCCACAACTTTTTGATTTGCTCCAATGCGAGGGTTTTTGCTATGTTTTTCCCATTGTGCGTCGTGAGAGGTGCACAAAGTGTTCATATCGCCGCGAGCTGTTTTTTAGAATCAAAGACTCAGAATCCGTAAATCAAATTTTAGACAAAACTGAAAATTTAACAATGAAAAATATTGAAATAAATAATATAGAAACAATGGCCTTTCTTGACTCGGGAAGTGTACGCTAAGAAAATCCTTTGCAAATGGATTAGGTCAAAAAAATAAATGTTTTGTGCGGTTAAGAGGATTCGGTGGTGGTTTTTATGAGTGCGAGTGGCAGGTTAAAGCGAAAATTGATATTGACGGTCAAATTTGTGAGACAGAACTATTAATTGTTTACGATGAGCATATTGGCCATGAAGAGTTGTTAGGTAGAGATGTTTTGTGCGCGGACGGAAATCGCTTGTTAATACAAGGTGAACAGTGCTGGCTGCTTAAAAGCAAAAAAACAAATAATCAAAAATATAATTTAACAAATAAAGAATTTGCTAGTTTAGACAATATCTTAGAAAAATTTAAAAACCGTTTTTCAAATGAATCTTCTGACTTGGATCGTTGTAAAATTGCAAAAATGCGCATAAAATTGAACTCGGACGTACCTATATACATGAAGCCATAAAGATTACCTTTTGCCAGGCGCGAAATAGTCAAAATTATAATTTCTGATTTACTCATAAATAACATAATTCGCCTTTCGAACTCCACGTATGTGTCGACGGTCATTTTGGTCGAAAAAAATAATAAAGAATTCCGGTAGTGCGTCGATTACAGACAGTTAAATCGTGTTACTATAAAACAACAATTTCCACCATGCCAGTAATAGAAGAACTTTTAGTGCAGCTGGTTGGTAACAGTTATTTTACAACTTAAGACTTGTAGATGGGCTATCATCAAATCGAGTTGGAAGAGGAATCGAAGCAATTTACGGCATTCACCACGACGGAGGGTCACTATGAATATAACCGCATGCCCTCTGGACTTGTAAATGCACCTGCTGTCTTTCAAGGTAAGATGTCAAAATTAATTTGTATGTTAGAGCCAAACACCGCTATTGCTTATTTGGATGACGTAGTTATACCAAGCAAAACGGGTGACGAGGGCCTTAAAAAACTTGATCTTTTTCTATAATTATTGGAGAAATGCAATTTAACGTTGCGCCTAGATAAATGTCAATTTCTAGCGCGCGAAATTAATTTTCTTGGACACAAAGTTAGTGCACGCGGAATTGTTCCAGTCGAACGAAAAACAACAGCAATAAAAAATTTTAAGAAGCCAGAGACGGTCAACATTTCTGGTTCCCACGCATGCGGCCATAAGCGCAACCAAAGGGGGGGTTTCGGGGTTTAAACCCCCCAAAAATTATTGTAGTACCAAGCAATATAGTATTCAATCAATGTGAGTCACATGAAAAGCAATCACACGTTTTATGAAATGAGTGAAAACCCCAAATGTAAATAGATTAATTAGAAATTTTAAACGGAGAAATATATGTAGGTATTTTTTTCTGAATGTGTGGGGAGAAAAAAATTGAATTTTTGCTGACCCTATTGGGACCCGAGTAATAATGAAAATATTTTACCTCAAGCCTTACAACCTTCGTACAACTGCAGAACAAGAAAAAAAATCCATAAAACGGCGTACAACTGGTGCTTTCAAAATATTTTGGCCGAACAGATCCTAAGCAATTCTGAAGCAAGTTTATTTTAAAACGACCGCTACAACTGCTGTTCACCTTCTGTACGAACAAAATGTCCTGACAGTGACCGTTTTACATTTATTTTTGGAAAAAAAATATGGTGCTGGCCTTGCCTGAAGTTTGAACAAGGAACCATTACTGCAAAAATTAAACGCACTAACCACTACAACACAGCCGCTATAATTACGTAAAATCGTTTTTATATGTAAGTTCAACATTTGATAAAAACCCACCAAAAAAAATTCCTGGTTGCGCCCCTGAATGCAATGCAATCACCATTCTAAAGTGCTTTATACTTGGCAATAGAAGCACAAACTCCAACGTTTTAAACCTTTTAGTTTGGCTTTACTACCCGTTTCAGTTCGCCATATTGCTCTGTAAGCTGCTTATGTAGTTTCAATTCAAAAAATGACGAACTCAAATTTTGATGATTAGCTGTTTTTCTTACTTAGGTCCGTTTGGTTAGTTTCGTTAGTTTGGACTCAAAACATTTCTCCATGACTTATGGTGAGTTATTTAATTTGTTTAGTTTCGTTAGTGTGAACTAACCATTGCTTATGGCTTATGGCTCATGGCTTATGGTGAGTTATTTAATTGCATGAATTCGCTGCGTTTCATTAGTGTTTCATCGTTTTTACTCCCCGTTTAGTTCGCCGTCTGTTGTATACGCGGCTAAAGAAGTTTCACTTCAAAAATTCTCTGTCATTTGGGAAATTTTAAATTCTCAAGTTGAGTTTTAACATTTCTTATCATTTGAGATTAAGCATTTTCTCAAAATCTATCAATCAACTTGAGCTAGCGTTGAGGGACAACATTTTTGTAATTTTGATAATCCGTCTGTTGAGGTGTTGTTGAGAATTAACGTCGGAGATTTGATAAAGCTATTGTTTATCAAATGAACCTTAAGTTGATGTCAAACAAAAATGGTCATTTGGATACTGGATGCCTTCTTATGTTGGTGAGATTTTTAAATCACTTACACAAAACCAAAATAGTTAAAGCTCAAATTTTGATTCCAATCAAATGTCCCGTTGTACTTTTAAATTATTGCACACGTGTTAATTATAAATCTGGATTGGCTTTTCAAAAATAATGAAATTAATAAAAATAATGAAAGTAAAATTTTTAATAAATAAGCAATTTATTTCACATTAAAATTATAAACATCGTACTATCTTTAAGACCTTGTTCCGGCTAAAAGTAATATTATTTAATATAGTTTGTATGCCACGCAATAATATTGTCATATCTGTTGACTGTCTCATGTGTATTTATTTTGAATCAAAATCAAAAAATCTTAATCTAGATCAAGAACTTATGTTGTGGAGTGTAAGCACCATCATATGTTGTTATCATTTAAAATAAATTTTAGTATAAAATTTTAAAATTTTTAGAATAAACCCTTAATGTCGGACGTTAACCAAATATTACAATTATAATATATTTAATTGTTTTCTTTCCTTTAGATATTCTGGCTCTTTCTTCAGGGTTGAAGCAACAGGACTATGATTTGTATACAGATGTTAGAAATAAAGCTGTAAAATTGATTTTACAATTAAAATATACAGATGTAAATTTAAATTCTGAATCTACAAATGTTCTTAATTTACAATTAAACTGTGAAACTAGTATCTCAACAGAGGAAAGGTATCCAGCGATAATTGAATTTGGTAAATGGGAAATCGAATCATGGTATTCGAGTCCATTTCCTCAAGAGTACGCAAGGTTTGTTTCCATACTGTTACTTTTACACTTTTACCAATAAAACTTCTTTCAGGTTACCTAAACTTTACCTTTGTGAATTTTGCTTAAAATATACAAAAAGTAAATCCGTTATGGAGAGACATCAAAATAAATGTAGTTGGAGGCACCCGCCGGGCACTGAAATATTCAGGCAAAAAGATTTGTCGATTTTCGAAGTAGACGGCAATATAAATAAAATTTATTGTCAAAATTTGTGCCTGTTGGCAAAATCATTTCTGGACCATAAAACTTTGTATTATGATGTGGAGCCGTTTCTTTTTTATATATTTACGAAAAATGATAAAAAAGGATGTCATCTAGTGGGATACTTTTCAAAAGAAAAACACTGCTTACAGAAATATAATGTTTCATGCATAATGACAATGCCTCAATACCAAAGACAAGGATATGGGAGATTTTTGATTGATTTTAGCTATTTATTAAGTCGAGAAGAAGGTCAAATGGGTACCCCTGAAAAGCCATTATCGGATTTAGGACGATTGTCATATTATGCTTACTGGAAGTCAGTTGTTTTGGAATATATATTCAACCATCGAAATGAAACATTTATAACATTTCAACAAATTGCCGTAATCACTGGTTTGACTATAACTGATATTGCACTTACATTTTTATTATTAAACTTTATAAACTTACGAAAAGAGAAAAATGGTATCCGATATGAAATCGTTGTAAAAATTAATTGGGCTCTTATTTTAATCCACCAAGACAAAACAAAAAATTCAACTAATCGGATTGAAATCGACATTGAAAGATTAAAATGGACTCCATTGTTATTAAACACACATACTTATACTTATATATCAATGGAAAGAAGAGCTCAATAATTTTCCAATAAATTTAAATTCATGTGAATATCATGAAAAATACATATTGTACACGTAGTTAAAACAACCTCTTTTCGAAACTGACAAAATATAGATTTTTTTGAGGTCTCAATAGAGTTTGTAAACACAAAAAATTTCCAAAATTGTTTTAGTGTACCATGAAAATATTTAGTTTTTTGCTTATCTTGGGTATGCATTCTGAAGAAAAAAGTTTATGCGAAAAAATTCGATTTCTGCAGAAAAGACGTTCAGTAGAACCTAAACCGCTCCATGGGGATTTCTCCGATCCAAACATAATTATACAGAAATTGTTTTTAAGAGTCCCTCTAACTTTTATGTCAGTGTCTAGTCAAATTTCAATTTCGATCCGGCTTAATTCACATGCTTAATTTTTGTTTTATTCTGATTCTGACCACTTGAAGGGTTGTTGGCAATACTTTGATTTGAGTTATCTTTCAACTTCTAGCATGGAAGAAACTTGAAATATTTGGAAACAAATTAGTTAAAAATAAGATATAGTAAAAATGCCCAAATTTGAGGAAAATCGGTTGAGTCGCTCGCCACTGAAAAAATCAACGAAATTTCCCGTTTAATTGTTATTTTTCGTCCTTTTTTAAAGTAATTTTTGAAACATCGATAACACAAACTCTACAGAATTAAGGCGGTCTTCTCATTCAAAACCCGTTTTTTGGACCATTTTTAAAATAATTCTTATTTGAAAACGCAAAGAATAATTGAAAACTTTTTTATTTATTGTATTACAAAAGTTTCAAAGTAAATAAAAAATTTTTTTGCCTCGATACGTGGGCTGTTCAAAAAGTAATGAGACTTCAAAGTTGGTGGTGAAAAAAAGGTGTCGTCAGGGCGGCCACGATTCCGGGTCTCCGGAGCGTCTGAAATGAAAAAAAAAACGGGGTTATAATCAGTATAGATGTAATTCTCGGGTGAACCTCAAGCTTAATTTTGTGATTTTTTTTGACAAAATGGCGGCCATTCAAAAAAAAAAAAATTCAATTTCGGGCTTTTTTTTTGTAGTTTAGTGTAAAAAAAAAAATAGTAAAAAATTTTTTAAAATTATGGTCGAGGTTCACCCGAGAATGGTGACAATTCTGCGTCGATTCCACTTCGTTTCATGAAAATCGGTTCAGTTGAACTGGAGATATCATGGCCGCCAGTTCGAAAAACGTGGTTTCGAGATAAACGCGTTTAAAGTTTGAAGTAATTTTTTTGGAAAAAAAATCAAAAATGTTTAAAAGCAGTTTTAAAGAGCCAAAATGACAATTCTCCGTCGAATTCACTTTGATTCATCAAAATCGGTCCGGTAGAACCGGAGAAAACTTAACTCATAGGTCAAAATACGAGGGTTTCAAAAAAACCATAAAATTTTTTTTTCAAGAAAAGCAGTTCTGCTGGTATCAAAGTTATTTTTTTGGCAAATTGATTGATACTTCGTCGTCTTGAATTTATTGGCCGATTCTTGAATTTCTTGGCCGATGTACTGGTATATTCAGAATCCTCTGGTCTAAGATGCTGATTTCCACTAAACCCGCGTTTTTTAGCACAATTCTGACGCTCACTTGGGCGTTTTTTTTTTCTTTATTACTTTTCCGATCCATTTTACAAAAATCACAATAAATTTATGAAAAATTTACTTTTCCGTTCACTGAAGCGCACGCGTCTGTTGCTCAACTCGATACAAACTGAACTAAATGATGCTTTCAGTTGAACACCTGGACTCAAAAAATGCTTCAACCCCTAAAATAAGCAGAAATGTGTATTCGTATGTTTGTATGAATATGTGTGCAAACACGTTTTTACCTAACAATAAACATTTTCAACAGAATTCGGTGGTTACTTTATGCCGCTTCGTTCGAAAATGAGGCGAAAAAAAAATAGCTCATTTTGACGAAGACCTTGCTTCACAAAAAAGGCTGTAGGGGAGAGTCGTCCCCGTTGTCTCAAGTACTAGTTGTCACAATGCCGATATCTTTTGATTCAACACGTTAGCGAGTTGAATATCAATGTCATCTATACGCTATTGCAATGCCTAGCATCCCAAAAAAGTTTAAGTCCCGTTAGTTTTGTTTTGCAAAAATTAAAAGAGATTTAAGAAACTAAGTTGGTTTTGTGTATTTTTACATTTTTTTAAAATTTGTGTTTTAACAAATAGAAGAGTGTTATGTTCAACTTTAAATTATTTTCCAACACAACTAATATTATATTTTGCAAATTCTTATGAATTTTTAGATAAAACTTTTTATTTAAACTTACAGAACATTGCTTACATTTTTTCCAAATGGTACAGGTTGTCACAGCGCTTGTGGGGCTTGTTGTCACATATAATTTCATAGAACCATTTTGAAAGTATTCTATATTTTATTTTAATTTGAGGAAATTGCCAAGAAATCGCAAACGACTTACCTACCGAGGTCGGACATCTTCAGATATCATGATGAAAGCTGAATACAGCTACTATCAATGAAGATAACGTGGATTCACTACGTGTAGTTTATTGTCAAGCGTCAAATCCAATAACAATTGTCGTCAATGCTTAAAATGCAAACGTTGTGCACATAATGCATTGAAAGTGATAGTTTAATAAATTGCTACTTCAATTGTGTTTCGGAGTGTGGCAGCAATGACGATTAAGAAGTGTGACAAGGGGGACTACGCATTGGGAGAACTTACCCCACGAGTGGGGTAACTTGTCACAGACGAGTTAAATTTTTTATCAAGGACATTTTTTAATTTATTTTTAAATAATATATGTTATTCACATCAGGATTGAAGAATAAAAGATTGAATTTATGTTTAAAAGTTTTGCAGTGCCATTATTGCTTGAGTTGTGGGAGTTACAGCGGTTGATTCAAATTTTGTGACAACTAGTACCACTCTCCCCTATCTTCTAAAGTATTTCGAATTTCTAAAAATCCTTTTAGGGGCATATTCACAACTACCCAAGCTATAAATAAATGCAAAAAAAAAGTCGAAAAAAAAAGTTGCTCAATGAGAAGACCCCCTTAAGTTTATAGTGAAGTCATCTGATTCATTATAAAATAAATTCCGATTGACTTCCGAAAGTGGAGAAAAAATTTACAATTTCTAATTTTCCATCGTTTTTTCCAAAATCCGTTTCATAAAATTTCTCTAAATTTTTAAATATTATCCGATATTAAGGAAGTATGGCTTATTAGGTAAAAATATGTTGGTTTAATTTTTCTTCTGTTCGCCCATCCAGTGACATAATATAGTTATACGCCTTATTCATAATCTTCCATTGGATTTTCAAAATCAGTTTCATGAAAATCCTTCAAAATTGCGCAAATATTAACCGATTTTAGAAAAGTGTAGGAAGGACCTATCGTTAAAAATATATTATTTCGATGTCGTGAGCATTTGCGCATTGGACAAGTAATACCAAATGATTATTTCAAATACAGACTCTTTGTTTTTCATCCCAAGGTGTCAGAAATTTAGCGGTTTTTACTTTCGGAATTGAGCATAATTAGTGCTCACTAAAGGACGAATTTTAAAGCTAGTGCCAGCCAATAGTGGTGACCGTGGCATGCAGGTTAAGTGTGTGGCTTAGCATGCTCGGAGCCCGGGTTCGATCCTCAGCCGCGGCGAAAAAGTTTTTTTCAATAAAAAATTTTTCTGATCGGTCACCACCTCTCTGCAGACAATGGCAAACCTCAGAGAGTAAATAATGCCATGTAAAGCTTGTTGAGAACATGAACTTTAGCCGTTCGGAGTCGGCATTAAACATGTAGGTCCAGTTCTCGGTCAATTGTGTGCAAACATTTAATAACACACACAACACAATTGATCATAAATAGCTCGGTCAAAGTCCTTTCAAGGGCTGAAATGGCCAATTTGTTTTTGTTTTTTTTTTTTTTTGCCAGCCAATTGGAAGAAAAATTTTCACTGCACTCAGTTAAAAGTTTCTCGGAATAAGTAAAAAGACATAATATTTAGAGAAATATGTTATAGAGTTTGCTCCAGAGAATGCTTTTCTCTAAATGTGGTACTAAAAAATCCCTAAAAATGATAAAAAGCTTCCATGAAAAAAAGGAATATATAAAAATATATCGTTTTTAGAGAATAAGACTTTTTTATTTTTGAAAAAAGATTTCATTTTATTGAAGAAAATACTTCGCAAAAATGGTGCTGGTCATGCCTGAAGTTTGAACAAGGAACCATTAGTGCAAAAATTGAACGCACTTACCGCTCAAAGGAAAACCAGAAGGGAGCCTTAATATCGAAATAATTGAGCCTTTACCGTTCAGGCTTATTCATGTTGAGGAAATACCCAAGTTATCGCTACAAGTGATGCTTTCAGCAAGTACTTGGTTGTTAAGCCTGTACGAAACACGAAAACTCAGCCGGTGCTCCAGATGCTCAACGACTTGACTATGTAATTTGGATTACCCAAGCGTATTGTCTCCGATAGAGGTACATCGTTCACGTCTAATCAGTTTTCAGATTATTGCGAGACTAACGACATAACGCACATTAAAACTGCCGTTCTAACACCACGCGCTAATGGCCAAGTTGAGCGCGCTAATCAAACGATCTTAAATTTTCTTCGGACATCGAATACCATTGCCAAGGAATGGGACGACCAGCTACGTACACTAGAGCGTATCACCAAAACTAACCTATTTTTGACCCCGCCTCAATCGTTAGATATTTGAAAGACATTTTCGAAAAAAATATTTTTTTTTTTTAAAGTGGTCCCTATGGTGCTATTTTGGTTTTTTCGTTATATCTTCGGTGTTTCTTGTTCGATCCGGAAGATTTTATATCTGTGTGTTTGTTGGTGTTATCCAAATATTTTCTTATGTTTTTTTTACCTCAAATGTTTTTTTTCTACTGATTACACAATCGATCTTCGTTCCTACCATATTATCCTGCTCCAAAAAGTCCAATAAATTAAAGCTTTGAAAAAATCATTACAACCGTGGGAAGAAGTGAAATCGAAAAAATGGATTTTAGAAGCACTTCCGACCTATTTTGCAATGAATAACACTTTGGATCATAATAAAATTTTTTTTGAATTTTCGAAATCTTTTCGGGATTCAAGGTGGCTGTAACGCTCGCAACTGTCAAGTTTCGTGAAAATGTGCCCCAATCGATTTTCGGCAGTGACTGCTGTGGCCGACTTATGTACTTTTTGAACGAAACGCTCCGTGTTTTGCGAGTGGCAAAGATAACACAGTACGACAGTGGTTGGTACACATGAGAAATGTTAACAGAATATGAAAATAGGCTTAAAATAAAGAAATACGTGTCTCGGCGATTTGCTGTAGCACGTCAGAATTTTGAGAAAATCGATTTTAAAGATTCGAAGGATCGTGGAGGTTCACTTGTAACGTAGTACTATTATAAAAAGTTCTATAAAAACAGAATGGGTGAACCGATTTAAGTGCTTGAGCCAGTTTTGAAAAGGGAATTAAATTTGGATTTGATTTTATAAAAAAAAAACATTTTTTTCCGCTAGATGGCGCTTTAATTTTCATGTAAAATTAAAATATCTCGACACTATTGGTATTTTTGCGCCATGCCACAATCTTGAAACTTCGTCGTATATATTTTCTGTGAATGCACTGCGTTTGACTTTTTAATTATGCTGAAGAAACAACGCGTATTCCACCACATTTCGTTTTGTTGGTAATTTTGTTCTGTCAAAGTCGCGCTAACGGAAATGTATTTTATTTAAATTAAGTATTTTTGCACGTTTCATGCGAACTAAAGCTCGATTTTATTGATCACTGAAAAATACCGCTACAGCCACCGAAGTGACCGCTACAGCCACCTTAAATCCGAATTCTTAAATCTTAAATCCGAATTTCCGATTTCGAAAATTAAAAAAAATTTATTATGATCCAAAGTGTTATTCTTTGCAAAATAGGTCGGAAGTGCTTCTAAAATCCATTTTTTCGATTTCACTTCTTCCCATGGTTATAATGATTTTTTTAAAGCTTTAATTTGTTGGACTTTTTGGAGCAGGATAATATGGTAGGAACGAAGATCGATTGTGTAATCAGTAGAAAAAAAAACATTTGAGGTAAAAAAAACATAAGAAAATATTTGGATAACACCAACAAACCCACAGATATAAAATCTTCCAGATCGAACAAGAAACACCGAAGATATAACGAAAAAACCAAAATAGCTCCATAGGGACCACTTTAAAAAAAAAAAATATTTTTTTCGAAAATGTCTTTCAAATATCTAACGATTGAGGCGGGGTCAAAATAGGTATATTTTTCTGCCATACAAGGTGATACGGTCTAACGTACACTTCAATAGAGTATCAACACACAAAAAAATTCTACAACTGGTTACAGTCCTAACGAATTAATTTTCGATTTTAAGCTCGTGGATATTATCCAAAACAAAATGGTTGCGGCCATGGTTGACGAACCGGACAAAGTTACCATTCAGGAAAAAAGATCCTTAGCGTTGGAAAATATAAAACACAAGCGAGAGGAATGGAACAAGCGGTTCGACTCAAAACACCGAACTCCAACAACGTGTGCTGAAAACGATTTGGTGGTCATTGAAAACGAGCTACAAGCGACTGGAGAATCTCGAAAGCTTGAACCAAGATTCCGTGGGCCGTATGCCGTGAAGAGAGTACTTGAAAACAACCGATACTTTCTAGAAGATGTTCCAGGGATGCAGGTTACCCAGCGAAAGTTCAGTTCCGTTTATGCTGCCGATAAAATCAAACCTTGGTGTTCAGCTCCACCGGAATTGGAAGATGACGACGACGATTTTATTGGTTTTGACTAAGAGGTTCCAGTTCAAGATGACATCGGGGCGATGTCCTAATCAGGATCGGCCGAGCTGTCATAAATATCCTGCCATAGCCACCCTTGCCATAACCACCCTTACCAAATATTCGATCACCTACACTGGACTAACATAATACTTTTCAACACTTGACAACACGAGAACAAAGAATAACACGAGAACAAAAAGTTAATAAGTTTAGTCGTGTTTTGTAATTAGTGTTAATTATAATTATTAACATAATTAACGTAATTATTGTTTGAAATTGTTCAAAATTAAATTTAAATTGTGTTGTTTATTTATTTATTAAAGTAAGACTTACTTGTTTTATGTAATTATTTCATATTAATGAATGTTTTTAGATTTAATAAATTAATCCCCTGAAGAAGGAAGGAAATACTTCCGAAACGTCGGGAAAAATTGAAAAATTATGTTTTAATAACTAAAAAAATTAAAAAAAAAAAAACACTTGACCAAAAAAGCCTACAGACATATCAACAATCAAACAAATAATTGGTCACTATATTTCTTCACAAAGAAAGATATAATTTTTATATCGGAATGTTTAATAAATTATAACAATTGCTTAAATTATATTAAAAATAATTTGTGACATACTGAAAAAATAAAAATCAATATTTAAGATAAGAAAATGCTAAAAATCAAAATGTATAGAAACAATGATCATGGTGCTAGTTGTGGTTCGAGTTGGCGGTAGCAGCAATAAAACTGAGTTGATCTGGTGGACAAAGCTATACAAGAGAAAGGAACTATGCTGACAAAGTTCGAGGCTTTAGACGTAAAAGATAAAAGTATGAAAGGTTAAATAGTAAAGCAAAACAATTTCAAGAAAAAGAAATAAGAAAGCAGTAAAAAGCAACAAGAAAATATGCGAGCTCTTAAGTGTTTGTGGAAGGTTAAGGGTTACAAACTGTTATTAAAAATTTTAAATTACAGCGACAGATTGTAAACACAACGAATCAAACAGTTTTTAATTTTTTCCGTTTAAGCGAGAAAATCTATCAGGACGTAAGATTTCTTTATGATTGAAATGCTTAAAAGTACAACGCTTAAGAATGAATTCGGATATGCCTAATTTGTTACTAAAAAATGCATTCTGGTTTAAGAAAACCACGAAAGTAAGTCTATGATGTGAAATACCTGCATTTTGTTCATACCTTTCTAACAAAACGCCAGAACGAAATCAAAGTTTTTGATAAATTTATAGAGTCGCTTTCCAATTAACAACACTAGCAACATGGCTTGTCAAAAGTAAAAGCAAAATATAATAAAAACTTACGAAAGAATGAACAACACAAAACACGAAATAAAAACGAAATTTTTCATCTTTTTCATAACTTGAAGACTTCACCGAAGTATAGCAGTTTAAATACTTCAATAGAGAAGAAAAGGGGTGACATGTACTTGTCAGTGACGGTTATCAAATGATCATCCAAGACAGAACATAAGCAGAGGCATCATAATATCATAATAATGTCAGGAAGAAGAAACACTTCATCGACAGTCAAAAAAATAATCATCAAAATTACTTGGACGCACGAACAGATACACATAAATATAGTAGAGAATATTAGATAGCATACATAAAACTTATTAAGCAATAACTATTTTGAATTGACAATAAATAAATATTGATAAACTATGTACATTGTACACATACAGCTGTGAACAAATGTGTGAGAACACCCTTCTGTTCGAACTTTTGAATAACTGTTTTCTAAGACCATATTAGGTAACGGTACTTTTTCGGCGTCAATATATATTTATTTATTTATTTATTTGCTTCATCAAACAGAGTTACAACTCTTATAGACTAGTAGCTTACGATATATCACAACTAATTAAACTTAACATCAGAATAGAATCAGAAAAGAGTTTCTAGTAAAAAGGACTTAGGTGTTCTCCTTGACCCAAAACTAAATTTTAAACAGCACATTGAATTAATAATTGCTAAAGCTAACTCAATGTTAGGATTCTTAAAACGAAACTCAAAAGCGCAACAACAAAATCTCTGCAGAAGCAATGCAGTCAACTTTTTGAAATTTTGCGACTAGCAGAAGAGTAGAAAAACACTGCTTTGGTAAAGTGAAAAGTGCATTGGGTAATTCTGTGTTGGTTTTGCGACAGTTGCACTTATTAGCTTCTCAAAGCTAGTGGACTGCATGAACCACAGAGACTACTGATGAGTCGGAGTAGCGTCCGACGAAACCATGGTCTAGTCTGCTCGGTTCTTCTGAGAGATTTTTGTTGTTGTAGCAACCTGTTACTTCATGAAACATTTTGGCATAAAGCTCAAAATATAATTCTTAAAGAAAACGTTTTTTAAGAATTATATACAAATAAATGAAACTCAATTGAGTTCACAGATCCTTATACTCTCAAAACACTGTACTCATCTTTAGTAAGACCCCAGTTAGAATATTGCTCTGTGATCTGGAACCCGTCGTACCAACTATACTCTAAAAGATTGGAATCGATTCAACGTAATTTCAGAAGATATATGTGGTACAAACTTAATTGGAATCTACCATCTGTACCTCAGTATGCTACTCGTTGTGCGCTAATAAATCTAACCTCCCTAACCATTCGTCGTAAAATTTTTTCAATTATGTTTATATGGGACCTTATTCACCATAATATTCAATGCCCTGAACTTCTTAGAATGCTGGACTTCTATACTCCTTCGCGATCCCTCCGTAGCCAATTGCATTTCCGTGAGATCGTCCATAGATCCAATTTCTCGCAGAATATGCCTATAGCACGCTGCATTAGTGAAGCTAATGATATTTTAAGAGCCTTGGATTTATTTAATAATGTAACCAGAAAAACTTTCAAAGATCTTCTTTTACTCAGCATAATGGCACATGATTCCTGAGTTCATGAGTGTTTAATTGTTCTCATACAAGATGTTTTATATTGCTTATAATTGTTCTCATTTAAACTTTTCACTTATAATAGTTCTTTTTTTTTTTTCTTTTTTTTTTTTCTTTTTTTTATTTATTATATGCTAAGCCTTTGCGGCTTTATAGCTTTTAAAATTTAGCAATACACAAAAAATTATTATTATTATATATAACAATATAAAATATAATACGATAACAAAAATAAAATAAAATTTGTAATAAACGTTAATTTAATATTCGATATTTTAATATAATACAGATTATAGTGTCGGCCAAGGACGGTGGGAGGTATCTAGACAAACAAGGTCCGTACGCCACACTGATAAGTACAACCATATATATGATACATATTGCTCACAGCGAGGTGGTATTTCGACAAACAAGGTCATATTTACCACACCATTTCCTTAGAAGCAAAGAAATGGTTGTGAACGCTGGCCTAAGACAACTCAGGTCTCATTGGTCTTTCATATAATTATATATGTTATACAAATCGTTGAAGGAAAAAGTCCAAAAAATACAACCAGCACGGCACGACAAAATAATGCGTTAATATTCCAAGCATGTTCAATTATATTAATTTAGGAGGTCCAAAACAGGTTCAGGTCCATTCAGATGTATTTATTGTTATATCCATATTCAGTTGAAAAAGATGTGTCAGATGTTAGCATGATCAGAATCACTGTCGGTACAGCAGATAATCTAAAATTTTAATTTTAATTGAGTACATGGATTCATTTAAAGATATAACATCTGAAACGGAATTAAAGTCTCCGCAAGCGCTTCTTAGTGGTTCATTTTGCAAGTAATTAGTTCTACAAAAGTTCATAAAAAGTAGCTCAAAAGATCTTCTAGGACGAAGTGGAATATTAAAGTAAATTTAACTTAATAAATATGGACTGTCTACATATCCATGTAAAAGCTTAACTATCCAACTTACATTAAGCATAACTCCTATTTTTTAATGTAGGAAGATTTAGTAGTTGTAACCGATATTCATAAGATGGTAGATTAAAGTTAGTATTGCAATAAAGATTATTTAGGCAGAACAAAAGAAATTTTTTCTGAACGGATTCAATGTCATCGATGTAACAACCGTAACGTGGGTACCATACAATTAAAGCATATTTTAAGGTAGGCCGAACTAGAGAAGTGAATAAAGTTCTCGTAATAAAAGGATCATTAAACTCTTTTGCCCAACGTTTAATAAATCCTAGGGTACTATTTGCTCTATTTACTATTTTATTTATATGAATATGAAATCGTAGTTTAGGATCCATGGTAACTCCAAAATCATGAAAACTATCTAAGGATTCTAATGTGTAGTCACAAATTTTGAAATTACACTTAAGAATGGTTTTCGCGAGAAGGTCATGTGCTTACATTTTTTCATATTAAGATTCATGAGATTTATTCTAGACCAGCTATGGAGATTGTTGATGTCAATTTGCAAGAATAAACCATCGAATTCATTCTTAAAAGAAAGGAATAGTTTGACATCGTCAGCATACATCAAGATGTTAGAATGCTTTATGACCGATGGCAAATCATTTATGTATAGTAGAAACAAAAGAGGCCTTATGTGACTTCCTTGGGGTACTCCAGAGATAACAGGAAACTCATATGAATTCACGAGTTTAAATAGCACAGATTGTGTTCTATTACTTAGATACGATTCGATCCATCTTACCATTTTTGTGGGAAATCCAATCAAAGATAATTTTAGAATTAAGAGCTTGTGATTTACAACATCAAAAGCTTTGCTAAAGTCCGTGTAGATAACATCAGTCTGTAAACCTTTTCCGAAATTTTCTATTGTGTTAGATGTAAATTCAAGGAGGTTAGTGACCGTAGATTTTCCCGAGAGGAATCCATGTTGACATGGGGACATCAACGACTTAACACTATGTGATAATTGTGAAGTAATAATAGCCTCAAAAAGTTTGGGCAAAGCACTTAATTTCGTAATTCCACGATAGTTATCAATTAAAGCTCTATTACAGATTTATGCAATGGGATAATGAATGAGGACTTCCAGACGGTTGGAAAATAGCAAGACTTTAAAGAATAGGTACAAAGCCAAGTAATTGGAGTCACTAATTCCTCACAGCAATATTTCAGAATGAAAGAAGGAATGTTGTCGGGACCACTTTTATACGAAGTTTTAAGGTTAAGGTTCTTCATATGTATTTTCCAATATGAAAATGTTGGCTCCAATTTCGGAGCAACACAGGCTTCGTCTTTTAGTCTTTTAGTATCGTCTTTTAGTATCGCTTCTAGTTCTACTGGTGCTATACTTAAACAGATATTAATAAAAAACAGTGACCAGCCTATATATAATGAACTTGTATTGTCCAGCCTGTAAGGTCTATATTTGCCTCACGCTTTGCTCCTGATACATCTGAAGAAGATGTTTTACATCACATAAACTCAAAGTTGAAACTTGTTAATAAGAACATTTCGGTTCACAAATTCAAGTTTTCATATGAGCGGTTCTCTTCTTCTTTTAGAATTAATTTACCAGGTGATCTCTTTGGTAAAGTTATGGATCAACGTTTTTGGCCTGAAAATACCGTGGTTCATGAATTTATTCCTAGGTCAACACCTAAAATGTCTCTAGCTACTTTACCTTCTCACACCACTAACTCAAAAAACTAGATTGTTGCTATCAGTTCCTAGTCGTATACCAGAATGTCCGGGGTTTAAATACCAAGTTAACAGATTTATTCCTTTTTAGCCATAATCTTCACTTTGACATTATTGCTTTCAGTGAGACTTGGATTAAACCTAATACTTTAAGTACTGAAATTCTGTCTAATACCTTTAATATATACCGTAAAGATAGAACCTCTATTGCTGGTAATTTTTGCAATGGTGGTGGCGTTTTTATTGCCGTTAAGTTTTCACACTTCTCACAAGAAATAATAATATCTGAGTCCTTAGATATTGAATTTTGCTGTGTTCTTGTGAAGTTTGGTTCTTTGAGAATTTATATTACATGCTCGTATATTCCTCCTGCTTCTAATGTCGAGGTGTATGGGGAAACATCTGTTGTCGATTAGAAAAATTTGCTTACAACTTCAGCCTCACGACCACATTTTAATAACTGGTGACTTCAACCTTCCTGACGTTTCTTGGAAACGATTGAAAATTCAGCAGTATTCCTGCCATCTTCAGAACATTCATCTGTTTACTCATTTTTAAATGAGCTTTCGAGTCAAGCACTTTTTCAAATTAACTATCACTATAATAGGAATAACCGTTTGTTAGACCTTATATATTTTGATGATAGCAATATTGTTTCAGTTAATAGATCTGATCCGCTTGTATATCCTGAGGATTCACACCATCCGACTATTGAAATCACACAAAATTTTCCTAAACAATCTATATCAAATCGTTTGAATCCTCCCTCAGAGTTCAACTTTAAAAGAACAAATTATGTAATTTTAAGAAATAATTTGTCAATTATCAACTGGTCATGACAACTTAATATCAATACTACAAGAACATTGCCACAAACCCTTGATTGTGCTGTGTTTGCCTTTAACAATACTTTTAATAATTGCTTTTTAACTTCAATTCCTCAGAGAAAAGCCTCTGTAATATCTGGTCCTACTTGGTTTACCAAAGAACTGAAAAATCTGAGAAACTTAAAATCAAAATATTATAAAAAATATTTAAAATCTCATAATATTTGTGATTTTGCTTCTTATACCTCAACTAAATATAAGTACCGTCAATTATGTAGGCAATCTTATAGCATATATTTAACAAAAGTCAAATTAAACATCAAGTCTGATGCAAAATCATTTTGGAACTTCGTTAATACTAAACGTAAGATAAATTCATATCCATCTTTTATGAAATATAAAACATTTGAGTCGGATGTTGATATTACTATGTGTAACCTTTTTGCAGATTTTTTTAAGACTACCTATTCATCTTCTTCTTACGATAGTTTAAGTTATTCTTTAAATCTGCAACCTGGCGATATTTGTTCTCCAGTAATTGATATTAACACTGTTTCAACCTACTTGAAAAATCTTAAGACATCTTATAAAAGCGGTCCTGACAATATACCTTCTTGTATATTGAAATATTGCTGTGAAGAACTTGTAGTTCCAATTACTATGCTTTTTACTGCATCGTTGCAATCTTGCTATTTTCCAGTGGCATGGAAATCTTCTTTTATTATTCCGTTGCTTAAATCTGGCAAAAGGTCTTTGATCTATCGGGGAATTGCAAAGCTCAGCGCCCTTCCTAAACTTTTTAAGGCTATTGTAACCTCACAATTATCACATAGCGTTAAATCTTTAATATCTCCATTTCAACATGGATTCTTATCTGAAAAATCTACTGTCACTAATCTTCTAGAATTTATATCTAAAACTATTGAGAATTTTGGAAAAGGTCTACAAACAGATATTATTTATACAGACTTTAGTAAAGCCTTTGATGTTGTAAATCATAAGCTTTTAGTTATAAAACTGTCACTTCTTGGTTTTCCAACGCATTTAGTGCGGTGGATTGAATCATATTTATTTAATAGAACACAAAGCGTTATATTTAACCTCGTAAATTCTGATGAGTTTCATGTTACTTCTGGTGTACCTCAAGGAAGTCATCTTGGTCCTTTATTGTTTTTACTTTATGTTAATGATCTTCCATCTGTAGTAAAGCATAGCAATATCTTGCTATACGCTGATGATGTTAAACTTTTTCTGTCATACAAAGATGTGCAAGACTCTTTATTGCTACAAACTGATCTTGACCATCTTTGTAACTGGTGCGAAATTAATTGCATGAAAATCAACTTGGGGAAGTGCAAACAAATGACTTTTTCTCGAAGACAACCTTCTCGAACTAATTACAATATAGGTGACTATACACTTGAGTTTTTAGAGGTTTTCGATGATCTCGGAGTAACTATGGACACCAAACTTCGCTTTCACATTCACATTAATAAAGCAATCAGCAGAGCTAATAGTACTCTAGGATTTATTAAACGATGGTCCAAAGAGTTTAATGATCCTTTTATAACTAAAACCTTATTCACATCGCTAGTAAGGCTCATTCTAGAATACGCGTCAATTGTTTGGTGCCCCCGTTATGGGTGTTACATTGATGATATAAAATCTGTTCAAAAGCAATTTCTTCTGCTCTGCTTGCGTGATCTATATTTTAATTCAAACTTTAATTTACCTTCTTATGAATATCGATTACAGCTAATTAATCTGCCTTCTTTAAAAAATAGGAGAACTATGCTAAATGTTAGTTGGATTTTAAAACTCTTACATGGATATGTCGACAGTCCATATTTACTGAGTAAAATTTACTTTAATGTTCCTCTTCGACCTAGAAGATCTTTTGAGCTACTTTTTATGAACTTTTGTAGAACTAATTACTTACAAAATGAACCACTAAGAAGCGCTTGCGGTGATTTTAATTCCGTTTCAGATGTTATAACATTTAATGAATCCATGTACTCAATTCAACTTAAAATTTTAGATTATCTGCAGTATCGCCGCTGAGTCTGTACTAACACAATTTTCGCTTGGTGATGGATACAAAACTACATATAATCTGAATGGACCTGAACCTTGTTAATCTATTCGAACATGCTTGGTGAATGTCAACTCATCTTTCGGCCGTTTCATGCTGGTTGTATATTTTTTCTTCAACCATGCTAGAACGATTTGTATTGTATATATAATAATATAACTGGCCAATGACACCTTGCTATCTTAGTGCCTACGTTCGCAACCATTTCTTGTTATAGAATGAAATTGGTGTGGTGTATTTGACCTAGTTTGTCGAAATACCACCTTGCTTAGAAGAACGATTTATATTATATATATACATATGCTTATCAGTGTGGCGTACAGACCTTGTTTGTCTTGATACCTCCCACCGTTCTATGCCGACCGTTCAATTGTATTTATATAAATGTGTAAATTTTGTATAATGCTAAAAAGTTTAACAAGGCTTAGCAAATAAATAAATAAATAAATAAAACATCGAGCTAAAGGTTCATTTCGTCCATAATTGGTTCTGTGCTATGTTTCGCGGAAATGGAACTGACTACGGAGGGGCCTTGGAGGCATATGAAAGTCGAGCATTTCTAGTAATTCCGGGCATTTTATATCTTTCGATTCTTTCAGTGAAAAACTGATGAGGGGTTCCATATTATAGAGCAGTATTCAAGATGGGGCCTAACGAGCGAAGTAAAGAGTGTTTTAAGCGTATAAGGATCGTTGAATTCCTTGCTGTTTCTAATTACAAAACCGAGCAATGAATTTGCCTTGTTGACGACAAAATCAAATATGATCCCTAAAATTGAGTTGGGGATCCAGAATGATTCCCAAATCTTTTTTAGAGAAAATTCGATCAAGTGCTATGTAGTTGATGTTGTATCTGCCAACTATTGCAGTCGCGGATCGGGTAAATATGAAATATTGACACTTGGCTATGTGAAGTGGCAGATAATTTTCGTGGCACCAGGTTGAAATTGCGTTTAAATCTTTTTGAAGAAGATGGCAATCAGTCAGGGATCTGATTGGACGAAAGAGTGTGAGGTCATCAGCGAAGAAAAGGCAACGAGAATGTTTTACTAATAGAGGGAGGTCATTGATAAATAGTAGAAACAACAGCGGACCAAGATGGCTTCCCTGCGGGACCCCCGAAGTGACTTTGATCGGACTGGATGTTGTGTCATTGATTTTGACAAATTTGACTATTATGATTGACCTTGTCAAAGGCTTTTGCGAAGTCGGTGAAAATGACGTCCGTCTGAAAATGGTTTTCCAAGTTACCATTAATAAAGTTTGAGAAAGAAAAAGGTTAGTGACTGTAGATTTTCCACTCAAAAAAACATGCTGGTACGGTGAAACAATATTTTTGACTAAGAAAATCAGTTTTTCGTTTATGATTTTCTCGAACAATTTTGGTATAGTCGCAAGTTTACAAATCGGTCTATAGTTTATGATCTCATGTTTAGGCCCTGATTTATGGATTGGTACGATATGCGAGATTTTCCAAGAGTCTAAGAATATGACGGATTCTAATGACTTGTTAAAAATTAATGATAATGGATAAGCAATGGAGTATGAACAGTTTTTCAACGAAATCGGTGATAAGCCATCAGGGCCCTCGCTCGTATTGCTTTCGAGGATAGTAAATGCATTAAGTACATCGGATTCATTAAGGAAAATAGAACCCAAATCAAGAAGTGTACTAGAAGGTTTGTAACCTGACCCTTGAGATTCTGAGGAATACACAGATTTAAAGTAGTCGGCGAATAGATTACAAGTTTTTACAGTGGCGTTAGAAGAATTGTTGAGATAAGTCATTTCTGTTGGAAGGCCATTTGACTTTTTTTTTTGTTAATGAAGATCCAGAAAAATTTGCTGTTTTTTTGAGCTCGGATTCAGTGGACATAATATACAGACGATAAAGAAACTTATTTAATGTATCGAATTCACGTTGATGGGCGCGATAAGCAGATTTAAGTATTGTGTTATCTTTATTATTTTTCAGGCGCTTATAAGCTTTATTTGTACGGTTTTTTAAGTTAGAAAGTTGAACCAAGGAGGGTTTCCATTGGATCTGGACCGCTTGATGGGAACAAAATTTTGGGTGGCTTCATTGAAAATATCAATAAATTTTGAATACATCATGTTAAGTTCGATACCCTGTAATACGGAATCCCAGGCGATCTGAGACAGATAGTTGTTCATTGCTATGAAAGTTCCTTTTATGAAGTCTCTAGAGAGTCTGTGAGTAGAATCAACTTTCTGAAAGTGATAAACCGAAAAATCAAGTAATATTGGAACATGATGCTGCGTTTCATTAAAAATCGGGCAGGGAGGAGAATCTAGGATTACTTTAAAGTCTTTATCAATAAATAAGAGATCAAGACAACGATTAAAATCATTTTTTAGGCTATTTATTTGTACTAGGTCATGTTGACTAAAAAAACTCTACTAATAAAGCTTCAATTTCGTTGTTGACGTTAAAGGGTACCAGGTTAAATTCATCGCAAACGGGTTTCCAGTTTATGTTACCTAAGTTAAAGTCACTCACAAATACCAAGTGTTGCTGATGTTTGAGATTGTCAAGAAGAACTCTGCAATTAGCAAAATGCGCATTATACAGTTCAAACGGGCTGTTGGGTGGAATGTAGCTGGCGAAAATTAGTAACTCAAAGTTGGTGCTTAAGCCTATTTTAACAATTATTTGATCAATGTCATACGAGCTGTTATAGTTAGGTAATGGAATTTGTTGACAAGAAAAGCAGGTTCGAATTGCAACGAGTACCCACCTCCACGGCAAAGACCAGTGGTCCGCGGGCAACCATCTTTACGGAAAACGCTGTAAAAAGTATTATTAAAAAGCTCTGATTTTTAAAGGCCGTCAGTTAGCCAAGTCTCAGTAAAAATAATAATATCATAAATTAATAAAGCTGTTGAAATAAAAATTGTTTTAATTTTGGACCTAAGTCCTCCTACGTTTTGGTAGTATAAAGAATAATTATGATTAAGGTTAGTGTTAACATACGAGTTATGTCTGCAGCTTAATAGTTTTTTGAAAGAGTAGTTGATGAGGAGGTGGTACACGGTGCCTCAACAGCAGAAATTCTTGGTCGTGGAATGAACTCCTTGACGACAGTACCCACGGGCCAGAATTCATTAGATAACATTCGACAATATCTTGATCACAGGCATAGATTTTGAACGATGCGATGTCTCTTTGAAACTTTGAAGATAGCTTCAGACAAGTGGGTCGTGAAACTGGTGTTTGCAGCTTGCTGAGTATGAATGCTTGAATATTTTCAACCGTCGTAGCAGCAGTGAGCTTCGAGACGAATAAAACTTTACGAGGCTTCCGAGGAACTACGATCAGATCAGTCGGTGGCGGAATGGTTTCTTGGTTGACGATCAATAAAGTTGGTGATGGAGTAGTTATATGATCTGTGATGTTAGTTCTGACGTCATTCAGCTGTAGAGGTCTTGTTACGGTCTTGCCGATTAGAGGGTTAAGCGAGAAAATCAATCAAGTCGTAAAATTTCTTAATGATTGAAATGCTTACAAGTACAACGCTTAAGAATGAATTCGGATATGCATAATTTGTTATAACAAAATGCATTCTGGTTTAAGAAAACCACTAAAGTAAGTCTATGATGTGAAATACCTGCATTTAGTTCATACCTTTCTAACAAAACGCTTAACCAGAACGAAACCAAAGTTTTTGATAAATTTATAGAGTCGCTTTCCAATTAACAACACTAGCAAACATAGCTTGTCAAAAGCAAAAGCAAAATATAATAAAAACTTACGAAAGAATGAACAACACCAAACAAGAAATAAAAACGAAATTTTTCATCTTTTTCGTAACTTGAAGACTTCACAGAAGTATAGTAGTTTAAATACATCAATAGAGAAGAAAAGGCGTTATAAAATGATCATTCAAGACAGAACATAAGTAGAGGCATCATAATATCATAATAATGTCAGGAAGAAGAACAACTTCATCGACAGTCAAATAAATAATCATCAAAATTACTTGGACGCACGAATACACATAAATATAGTAGAGAATATTACATAGCATATATAAAACTTATTAAACAAACAACTATTTTGAATTGACAATAAATAAATATCGATAAACTATGTAAACCATGTAAGTGAAAGTGAGACGAAAAAATTGCATATCATTCAAAACAATGCTGCTTCGCCAATAGTTGTTTGTCGAGTGAGTTAAAGAACATGAACATACGTGAGAATTTTTTCAAAGCATGAGCTTCATGTGTGCCGAGCACTGATGTACACATATGTATATGATGCAAGAAATTAAAAATAAAAAAATCTGTAATATTCATGAGACGAAAAATTATTCTAAATAAATAGCTTAATTTTTCTTTGTTAAAGGGGGAAGGAATATTGTGCACAAGCGACGTTTACTTGTTTTTCATATTATAAATTACAAACCAGCGTTTGAATTTGCTGTAAAACCATTGCAGTCGATAGTCAACAACTGCTGTCTGCTGCGTAAAGTTCCGAAGCCACAGCCATAGTTCACGAAGACCTATCACAGTCGATGATCGGCTGCTGCTGTCTGCTGCGTAAAATTTCACAGTCAAAGCACAGTTCATGAACGAGCTGTTGTAGTCGATATGCAGCAGCTGCTGTCGTAGTCGATAGTCGACTACTGCAGTCCTGCTGCGTAAAATCTATTAGTCGCGCTATGTATCGAAATGGTACGAAAATATTTTAATTTTTTTTTTTAAATCTACTAGGCACATATTATTTTATTGATAACAGAAAAAATATATGGGTAATTTTTTTATTTACAATATATGACATACAAAAGTAAAAAAATGCATGTATAAATGTTCATTTACAAAAAATAAAATTCTATCAATACTGATTTCCATCACTACCAATTTCTTCGTCAGAATCACTACTCAGGGCAGAGTTGTAACTTTAACGCAAAGTATTATAATATATTCGGGCCGATAGCGTTTGTTGCCAGTTGCCTTTATTTATATGTTGTATAATTACACTGGTTTATAAATAACGAAAAGTTGTTTGTACTTTGAATGCCACTATCCTTTTCTCATGTAAAATCAGTCGCTAATTCCGAAAAAAAAATTTTTTTTTTTCTGTCAATCCGTTTTCGAGATATTGCCCACTGTTTTCAACGAAAAAAAAAAGTTGGTTCCACTTAATTGCATATATCTCCAGAACCAACAACAGTTATCAAACAAATGATATATCAAATAAAAGCTAATAAAATTTCTTACAAACAATGCAAACATCATTTTTTGGTGGAGCTGTTAGTTTTGGCGGAATAAATTCAAATTTCGGGGTTTTTTTTTATTTTTCAGAAAAATTTACAAAAAAAGACAAAATAGTTGCAAATTTCGTTAAGAAATCAAAATATTTTATTACTTTTGATATTTTTTACTAAAAGCCTTTATTTTTCCAAAAAAAATAAGCTATTGTTGAAGAAAATCTATTGAGAAATGAAAAAGTTGTTCAAGTGCTTATAAAGGTTAATTAACGACATAAATGAAAAGCAGCATTCAGTACCTTTCCAATGATACCACGGAATGGTAAATCAGGCTATAAATGGGGAAGTTATATATATTTTTATAAAAACTGCATTAAAAAAAAATTGAAAAAATCACTGCAAATAACTCAATAACTAAGTGTGTGGGCAGATTTAAAACAAAATAAAAAAACAAAACTATGTAATTCATCGATTTACACTATTTGTGACAATTTTTTTGACCGAAGGTAGTGTGGTATAAATAGTATTAATCAAAAACGCGATTTTTAGAGGTTATTTCAAACCATTCCAGCTCACGAACGGCTAAAGCTAGAGTTGCAATATTTTGGGAATCATCATAAAATAAACCAAAGTTTGTTTTCAGGAGGTGACCCGGACCACTTTTTTTTTTGAGGCGCCTTAATGTATATTGGTTCAAAAGTAAGGAACACCAGAAATTTTGTAATAAAAATAAGGTTTGTCTAACAATTATAAATATATCTTTTCTATAATAATGACGATTTAACCCTTCATTTAAACCTTCTTCGCAATGGAAATTGTAAGCACTGCTTACGTTAACACTCACAAAAGAAGGTGAACGTAAGGCTACAGCTTACAATTTCCGTTGCGAAGAAGGTTTAAATGGATTATATACACGTCATATATATATATAGTACGGATGCCTCACACTTTCATGCATACATCCTGCTTATTAAATAAAGTGCATAAGCATGGAAGCCCGATTAATTCCGATTCTCGAGAGTACATTCCCTGCACTTTATTTTAGTAAAGGGTCACGTAAGTACGTATGATGCATATCATACATTACAAAATGAAGCTTATAGTGGCGATCATGCCTGTGTAAAAGTAATGGGCATTTGGTATTGAAGTTTTCATGCCCCGCGGATGAAAAATAAGTAAGGAATAATTCATTATGTAAGGATGGATTTTCCCACTGGGTGACATAGAAACTTACATACTATATTGCAATTTAACCCACAAGATTTAATTACTTCTGCGATCATTTTCGAGCTATGTTAACAGAAGCGCAGCTCAAGTAGCTGGCCCGTGCTTATTTTAAGCTGACCGTTGCATTTTTTTAATTGTTTGGTGCTTGACTGTAAACTTCAATTGGTAAGCAATGTAAAAACGCTAATAGCTTCACTTATTATTGAGTTAGATCAGTGTTTGTAATTTATAATATGAAAAAGAAGCAAACGTCGCTTGTGACGATTGAGTCACAACAGATGGTTGGAAAAGAACCCATTTTAAGTTATGTTCGGGTATCATCTTAAACATCAGCAAATACTTCTTTGCTTAGCCTATGTAACCTTAGAAATATGTAAAAAAGCATTCGATTAAATAAATTTTAAGGATATCAATAAGGAAATTGCTTGTTGTGCGGCACCTGCAAAAGATTTTTATTATCTAGAAGTGATTTTCGAACGCGCGACACATTGAACTATTGTCTTCATCTTCGTTAAAAAATAAATCGAAAGAAGATTCCATTTTAAAATTCCTATATCCTTAACTTTTTATTTCATCAACTCATAAAAACAGCGAAAATAAAAAAAACAGCTGTTTTGTATTCCTATTCAAATTTGGAAAACATTCCATACAACTCAACTTAAAATGGTTGTAAGCCATAATACCAAAAAAAATTGCAGTGGTGTCCGAGTTGAGTTGTGTTGAAGACAACCCAACTCAGTTTGGTTGTAAATCATAATAGGGCTACAAAAATTCAATATTCTCCCGACGCACGTTGGGAAAAAATCAGGCAAAACGCGCGCATAGCGATGACATATCAACTTTTATTTATTGGTTTTTTTCAATGATTTTATGATTTGGGATATATTAAATGATAGAAATCCATTTTTTTAAGTTCATAGGCCTTACCACTTTTTTTTATGGACCTCCAAAGTCATGCCTAACTTCAAAAATATTTAATCAAAAATTTCACTTAACATATCGCACACGATCTTCAAAAGTGACACAACTCAAAATTTTAAAATTTTCAGGAGAGGCTAAAAACTATTTCTTTTTCAAAGCAACTTGATACAAAAGAGGGACACAAAATGATTTTTTAAAAATAAAAGAGCAATCAGATTAAAACAAAATTTTAACAGTCGATGGAGATGTGCATTACGAATTGGTTTATAGCATTTTCCGATTAAATTAAACCTTTTTCCTATTAAATGAAACAGTTTTCAAATTAAGTGAAACTTTTTTCTAATGAATTGAAACCTTTTTCTTATTTAACGAAACTATTTTCAAATACAATGAAACTATTTTCAAATTAAGCAAAACACTTTTCCAATTGAATGAAACAATTTTCAAAATAAATTAAACTTTTTTCAAACTAAATCAAACTTTTTTCAAATTGATTTAAACACTTAGAACTTTTATTTTTTTGTTTTAATGTTTTGAAATGCGTTTTTTTCGAGAATATATTTGGAGTTTTTCAAAATGATATCTTATTTTATATTCAACGTACAGTAGACCCTTATCGAATGCGTGTTGCGTTGCGCTTCCTAGCGACACGCAAATTTTGTATACGCTTAACCTACACAAAAGCGCTGCGTACAATCGAAAACATATATGTTCCCAGTCGGAAAAATCGTAAGGAAGTAAATCATTGCTTACTAAATAATTCATGTTTAGCTTATGGTGGTGAAAACAGGATCATGCTGAAGTAAGTATGTTGTTTGTTACATAAGGAGCACCTTACATCTTCACTTACGACTGCAACTGCAAAAGGAATGCACGTTTAAGCCGATCATGTCTTCGTGTGATCATTTCCATATGTCCATTATTGCGTAAAGCAAGAGACATGCAGTGGTATGATGACATAACGGTATTTGACTATCGTATGCAACGGTCAGCTTAAAATAAGCACGGGCCAGCTACTTGAGCTGCGCTTCTGTTAACATAGCTCGAAAATGATCGCAGAAGTAATTAAATCTTGTGGGTTGAATTGCAATATAGTATGTATGTTTCTATGTCACCCAGTGGGAAAATCCATCCTTACATAATGAATTATTCCTTACTTATTTTTCATCCGCGGGGCATGAAAACTTCAATACCAAATGCCCATTACTTTTACACAGGCATGATCGCCACTATAAGCTTCATTTTGTAATGTATGATATGCATCATACGTACTTACGTGACCCTTTACTAAAATAAAGTGCAGGGAATGTACTCTCGAGAATCGGAATCAATCGGGCTTCCATGCTTATGCACTTTATTTAATAAGCAGGATGTATGCATGAAAGTGTGAGGCATCCGTACTGTATATATATATGACGTGTATATAATCCATTTAAACCTTCTTCGCAACGGAAATTGTAAGCTGTAGCCTTACGTTCACCTTCTTTTGTGAGTGTTAACGTAAGCAGTGCTTACAATTTCCATTGCGAAGAAGGTTTAAATGAAGGGTTAAATCGTCATTATTATAGAAAAGATATATTTATAATTGTTAGACAAACCTTATTTTTATTACAAAATTTCTGGTGTTCCTTACTTTTGAACCAATATACATTAAGGCGCCTCAAAAAAAAAAGTGGTCCGGGTCACCTCCTGAAAACAAACTTTGGTTTATTTTATGATTATTCCCAAAATATTGCAACTCTAGCTTTAGCCGTTCGTGAGCTGGAATGGTTTGAAATAACCTCTAAAAATCGCGTTTTTGATTAATACTATTTATACCACACTACCTTCGGTCAAAAAAATTGTCACAAATAGTGTAAATCGATGAATTACATAGTTTTGTTTTTTTATTTTGTTTTAAATCTGCCCACACGCTTAGTTATTGAGTTATTTGCAGTGATTTTTTAAATTTTTTTTAATGCAGTTTTTATAAAAATATATATAACTTCCCCATTTATAGCCTGATTTACCATTCCGAGGTATCATTGGAAAGGTACTGAATGCTGCTTTTCATTTCTGTCGTTAATTAACCCTTATAAGCACTTTTATAAAAATGCATTTTATTTTATTTTTATTTTTTTGTGATGGCCTTTGCCTCAATTCCTGAATTTGTTCAAATATAAGAGAAATAAAATTAAGGCCCGTTAACTGATCTCAATTTTAAACAAAGTTTAGCTTAAACAAAGTTTAAAATTCCTTAACCTCAGTTTAATTTTTAACGCCGATACCTCATCTCAAAAAATCAAAGTTTAACTTGGTGAGGCAAGTTTAAATTTAAACACAGAAATTCTAGGTATAAAAAATTTAAACTTAGATTTTGTCAAAAATTTTCTGAGAACATTGGAAATATTCTCAATCGTAAACAAAAAATAAAAAATAAAAAAATCATGCTTCAAAAAAATCAAAACAAACATATTTTAAGTTTTGAAAAAAAAAAATATTCCAATGAAACTGACAATTTGCAATATTTGAAAAAATTTTTGAAATATTTTGATGTTCTACGTCAAAGTTGTAGAAGTTTTACTACAGTGACGCTCAAATATCTTTTTTAATCTCAGTTTAAATTTTTAAACAGAGTTTAAGTAAACTGCCGATAAAAATGAGATAAGTTACGAAAATAATTTTAGCTGAGTTTAAAATTTAAACTCTGTTTACGAAATCTGAGGTTAAGGAATTTAAACTTCGGAGATCAGTTAACAGGCCTAAATCATGTAGATAAAGAATGCATTTTTTAAATGGACTTTGGAATAAAGTATAAGAAAATACTTTATTGTACTTAGACAAAACAGCTAAGAGTAAATTTTACCACAGTTCTTATAAGTAGTCACTCATGACTTTAACATGACTTTTAGGTTTGACAATGAGTTATATTATATTATATAAATGTGAGTTTTTGAATTGTGATCGATTAATTGTTCAAGTTATTCATAAAAAAAATGCTTTTCGTTTCTCGCGAGTTAAATAAAAATCAATTGCCAACAAAAAGTGATGTAATAAAACATTTATTATTTTTGCGCGAAAAAATAATAATCGGTCTTACGGGCTATCTAATTAACAAAACATGCTAAATGATTTAAGCAAAATTTGGAAAAGAGCAGAAATTCCGGTTATATCGAAGACTGCGATCCGCAAAAAACTTCAAAATTTAACGGTTTTATATCGGGATATCACAAAAAATCCATCGCATTACAATGCAAGCGAGTGGGCCGAACTATTTTCAATTTCTGTTTGCAAATGTGCTCTAAAAATTAGAGTGTCTTGTAGTTGCCCAGGTGAAAAACAAATGCCATTGCATGTTTGGAATTTTTACCTTGATCAGTCGAGCCGAAGGTTGCACACGCTAGATGACGTTGAAAACCACATCCCATGTGATTCTATTACGGACTTCGAAAGCGAAAGTGAAAACAAAAGTATTGCAACAGCCACTTTTGTACCACAACTAAGAGAAATGGATGTGGATGATCCATATTCATCATCGTCTGAGGAAGATCTTAAAGATCTTGGACCAAGCGTACAAAGTTTTTCCTTACCAACATTCAGTGCTGCGTTGGACCGTGCCAGTGTATCCAATCGCTTTGGGGCTCTGCTCGCAACAACATTGCTAAAAGACTTGGACATTCCAGGCATAATTATTGATCAGCACAAAATCCAAAGGGAGCGAACTAAAGCTAGGGCGAAATCACTAAGAGACATAAAAAACAATGAAATACTAAAATGCATTTCTTTTGATGGAAAAAGGGAACGCACTTTGAAACAAGTTACTGTGAATGGCAAACCACGCAACGTTAAAATGATGGAGGAGCATATAACTCTGGTAAGCGAACCCAGCTCAAACTACATTGGTTACTTAACTCCCGTAGACGGAAGCGGTGCTGGTATCGCAAACGATATTGTCAATTACTTGAAAGCTGAAAAGTTTTCACTAGAGCACGTGGTCGCTGTAAATTGCGACGGAACCAGCACCAACACAGGCAAATTTAATGGAGCGATTTGTAACCTAAAACGACAATTGCAGCGCCCTTTGCAGTGGCTAATATGCCTCTTTCATTTTAACGAGTTGCCATTCACTGCGTTACTCAAAGAAATGTTAGGAAAAGCTAATGGGCCGCAAAACTGGCCAGGAATAATTGGGCATACATTACAGGGCTGCGAAGATGTGCCGGTAAATTGTATTCAATTATTTTGTTGTTTTTTTTTTAACTGTTAATTTCAATAAAATATTAACTTTAGATTGCTCATAACTTTGATCCAATTGCGATGGGCTATATGCCCACAAATATTGATGACTGGGTTTTGCGAGCTGATCAAAAATATCTTTATGATATGGTACGAGCAGTTGATGCTGGGGCGTGCGATGAACATTTGGCCAGCATTAAACCTGGCCCGCTCAATCTTTCACGCTGGTTGACAACAGCATCAAGAATTTTGCGGCTATATGTTACGAAGCCTGTGGCTTGCGAAAAGTTAAAGCAGCTAGCATTTTTTGTTATGAGGGTCTACGCACCATTTTGGTTTTTAATAAAAAGCCAACCAAAAGCCATTCATGGCAGCCGCCACTTGTTTAAATACATTGAGTGGACGCGCGAATTACCGGCAGATATGCAATTTATTGTACAACGCTCTGTTCAAATTAATGGATTTTTTGCTCACCCAGAAAATATTTTACTGGCAATGGTTACAGATGAGAGCAAGGCGACACGAAAGGAAGCCTACGATATTATTTTACAATCGCGTGCTCATGACACACAAGGAATTCGCCAATTTAATGTCCCCAAGATACAATTCAATTGTGATTCCTATAAAAATATGATAGATTGGAATGAATTAAGAGCTAATACAGAACTGCCATGCATCCAGTTCTATACTCAACAATACTTATTAGAACTACACGACTCCAATGAAATTGTAAAAATTCCTGGTAATGAAAAGTTTTTAAAATAATTATTATGCTTTTCTTAACAAACAATTTTCAGAATTTCCATGTCATTCACAAAATACGGAACGTTTTGTACATGTGGTAAGCCAATCCTGCGTTTCGGTAATTGATAAGAACAGACCTGCACATATTGCAAACAAGATTCAATCGCGCAAGCGTTACTGTAAAATTGAATCACGAAAAGATTTGGAATAAAAAAAAAATTATTTCTTTGATAAAACTCTAAATTGTTTTTTTTTTATCTTTTAATTAGCGACTTAATAAATAACCACAAATTTTTTATCATGTTGATAAAAAATGCATTTTTATAAAAGTGCTTATAAGGGTTAATTAACGACATAAATGAAAAGCAGCATTCAGTACCTTTCCAATGATACCACGGAATGGTAAATCAGGCTATAAATGGGGAAGTTATATATATTTTTATAAAAACTGCATTAAAAAAAATTGAAAAAATCACTGCAAATAACTCAATAACTAAGTGTGTGGGCAGATTTAAAACAAAATAAAAAACAAAACTATGTAATTCATCGATTTACACTATTTGTGACAATTTTTTTGACCGAAGGTAGTGTGGTATAAATAGTATTAATCAAAAACGCGATTTTTAGAGGTTATTTCAAACCATTCCAGCTCACGAACGGCTAAAGCTAGAGTTGCAATATTTTGGGAATCATCATAAAATAAACCAAAGTTTGTTTTCAGGAGGTGACCCGGACAACTTTTTTTTCCTCCATACAAATTGAGGCGCCTTAATATACATATGGCTTTTGAACAGTAAAATAAATAAAAATCTTATTTTTACACATAGCCATTTTTGTATGCGCAACGACGAATGTCTTACTACACTGCCGTTCACCATAAGATTATTCTTAACTCGTTTTTTTTTTCGGTTTTTTGCTAAGATCTTCGTAACGATAGTCAAATACCGTTATGTCATCATACCGCTGCATGTCTCTTACTTTACGAAATAATGTACATATGGAAATGATCACACGAAGACATGATCGGCTTAGACGTGCATTCATTTTGCAGTTGCAGTCGTAAGCGAAGACGTAAGGTGCTCTTAATGTAACAAACAACATACTTACTTCAGCATGATCCTGTTTTCACCACCATAAGCTAAAGGAAAACATTAATTATTAAGTAAGCACCTTACGATTTTTCCGACTGGGCAGCGATGGGCACACACATCCCAGTGGGAAAATCCATCCTTACATAATGAATTATTCCTTACTTATTTTTCATCCGCGGGGCATGAAAACTTCAATACCAAATGCCCATTACTTTTACACAGGCATGATCGCCACTATAAGCTTCATTTTGTAATGTATGATATGCATCATACGTACTTACGTGACCCTTTACTAAAATAAAGTGCAGGGAATGTACTCTCGAGAATCGGAATCAATCGGGCTTCCATGCTTATGCACTTTATTTAATAAGCAGGATATATGCATGAAAGCGTAAGGCACCCGTACTGTATTGATATACGACGTGCATATAATCCATTTAAACCTTCTTCGCAACGGAAATTGTAAGCTGTGGCCTTACGTTCACCTTCTTTTGTAAGTTTTAACGTAAGCAGTGCTTATAATTTCCGTTGCGAAGAAGGTTTAAATGAAGGGTTGAATCGTATTTATTACAGAGAAGATATATAAGACAACAATGAAAAAAGTAGTTTGGTGCTATTTGCACCTTATTTTTTTTTTATTTTAAAATTTCTAGTTTTCCTAACTTTTGAACCGATATACATAAGGCTATTGAACAGTAAAATAAATAAAAAATCTTATTTTTACACATAGCCATTTTTGTATGCGCAACGACGAATGATCTAACTACACCGCCGTTCACCATAAGATTGTTCTTTACTCGTGTTTTCTTTTGGTTTTGTGCTACATTTAAGATCTTCGTAACGACAGTCAAATACCGTTATGTCATCATACCGCTGCATGACTCTTACTTTACGAAATAATGTACATATGGAAATGATCACACGAAGACATGATCGGCTTAAACGTGCATTCCTTTTGCAGTTGCAGTCGTAAGCGAAGACGTAAGGTGCTCTTAATGTAACAAACAACATACTTATTTCAGCATGATCCTGTTTTCACCACCATAAGCTTAAGGAAAACATGAATTATTTAGTAAGCACCTTACGATCTTTCCCACTGGGATATCACATTCTTTGATAGTGTGTAAAGCAGAGAAAAACGAAGAATATTTGAAGATCAATTTTATGCATTTTCTAGCTATATTTTAAAAAATTGCGCAAAGAGATGCTACTGCAACAAATGCTGAAAAGCAACTGACTTAATTTACTGCCAAAATAGAAACAAAGCAACAGCCGAATGCACACGATCGTAAGAAAATGTGACTCACAAGGAAAGGTCCCCAGGTGACAGTCTCCGATTTGAATGATTTTCAGATATGTGATAGAAGACAAAAATCTAAGGTTGACGTCAGAGAACAACTTGAGTGCATTCAAATGGCATTTTAAATGTGTCGTCAAAATACGAGCTACGAATATGCCTTCTGCATTAAAATTAATGCGCAAAGACATGCACCAATCGCTGTGGTACGAATGCCGTAGAGTACGAGCGATGACGAATACGAATGCCTGCGAAACATGAATGTCCGATGAAGCCAGACATTCGCAACATTCGCCAAAAGCAACGAATATTCATGCTTTTATGTTTATTCGCAGCAGGAAAAAAATGTTAACTGCAGTCTGCAGCAGCGCTCACCAGCGCCTAACTCTTTCCACTATTTTACAACAACATCGATATTTTCATGATTGTTGTAATTCACCGAATTCAGTGTTCAGCTTCACTCTTACTTCTTATTGTTGTAATTGCGCACTGGCGATCGATGCTTGTTGTTTTTTTTTGTGTGTTCAATAATTTAAGCTTTTGCACAGTCGCTGGCGTTGTGTGGTTTTTGTATATTTTTTGTTGTTGATACTTGCTTACTGTGCCACGTATCCAACGATTTGTTGTTGGTGTTGGCTTTTTGTTGTAATTGTTGTTGAAAGCATAAAAAAAACACTGCGCACAACAAAACGCCAAGACAAAAAAAAACAAAGAAAACAAAAATAAAATTCCTCTCGAGCTCGAGTCCAGTAGCAAACACTCGAGCTTCCAGCAAATCATTCGAATGTCAGCATTGTCTGGATGCTGCCTTTGTATCGTTTCGCAGTCGTCACACACTGTGCAAAGCAGCAATCGTTGTTTACGAACTCGAATGCTATGCATGCATGTTTTTTTTTTGTGCGATTGTGGCTGACGACGATTGTTATTCGAGTGGCAAAAAATGACGAATGGTCTCATGTAGTTCTCTGGTGGACGTATTTTTTTATATGTGCTCAATCGATGGTTTAGGGTGTCAAACTGGCGTTCCAAAATCAGCGAAAATTTCGTTTTTTTGCTTTAATTTCGCTATTCTCCATGGAAACATTTACAAATTTGGTACCAAACGAAAGCTCTTACAAAACCACACACGATGGCATCAATTTTACATAAGAAACTTTTGTTGTAATTTTTAGTAATATTTAGTCGATATCATAGAAGTATGTTGACACAATTATTTCATATTAATTAATGTTGGATTTAAGGCAATCTGTAAACTTACCTTTTTTTTGTTTTTTTGAATTTGTTACTATTTATAATAAAATTTTTGTTTTATTGAAATGCATTTATTTTGTTTAGAGAAATAATTTTATTATATTAAAAGTACCCAATATGGGTATTAAAAATTTTCTTATGGCTTATTCTTATGTTTAAATATTTTATCAAAAAAGTTTACATTTCATAGGGCTTCCATACAAAAAAGGTGCTTTTTCTTGTAAGTCTCATCGCACCAGTAAACAATAGTTTTAATCATCCAAAGTACCAAATATGGACATTTTAACGATATGCAAAAGAAATGGAAAGCATTTTTTCATATATCTTTAAAAAAAAATTTTTTTGATTTTTAACAGTAAAAATCATAAAAATCTTCTTCTAATTTCAAAACATCAACTTTGTGAATGAATAACTCATCAGATATGAAAATAATTTTTTTTATTTAAATTTTATAATAAAAAACATTAATTTTAAAATAAGTCCACGTCTTTCAAAGTACATTTCGGCTTAAATTCGATTTGATATGGTTTTTTTAAAATAACATTATATTTTTGATAGATCTTTAAAAAAGTACCACTCACTGCAATTTTTTAGTAAATATTTTTTAATTCAAAATTTGTATTATTATCTCTCATTAATATGCTTAACTGTAAAAATGTATAAAGATATAAGAATTATGTAAAATATTTTTTGTTTTAAAATTTGAAAAATTAACAAGGGGGTACCTTTGTGAAAAGTGAATATTTAAGTCATTTTTACTTTTGTGCTTAACATCTGGTATTTAACACAATATTAATTAAAGCACATTAATAAAGGGTGAGATTCAAAATTTTGAATTAAAAAATAATTAATAAAAACTTGCAGTGAGTGGTACTTTTTTAAAGATCTATCAAAAATATAATGTTATTTTAAAAAAACCATATCAAATCGAATTTAAGCCGAAATGCACTTTGAAGGACGTGGACTTATTTTAAAATTAATGTTTTTTATTATAAAATTTAAATATAAAAAATTATTTTCATATCTGATGTGTTATTCATTCACAAAGTTGATGTTTTGAAATTAGAAGAAGATTTTTATGATTTTTACTGTTAAAAATCAAAAAATTTTTTTTTAAAGATATATGAAAAAATGCATTCCATTTTTTTTGTATATCGTTAAAATGTCCATATTTGGTACTTTGGATGATTAAAACTATTGTTTTTGGTGCGATGAGACTTACAAGAAAAAACGCACATTTTGTATGGAAGCCTTATGAAATGTAAAATTTTTTGATAAAATATTTAAACATAAGAATAGGCCCTAAGAAAATAAAATTTGTGATACCCATATTGGGTACTTTTAATGTAATAAAATTATTTCTCTAAAAAAAATAAATGCATTTCAATAAAACAAAAATTATATTATAAATAGTAACAAATTCCAAAAAAACAAAAAAAGGAAAGTTTACAGATTGCCTTAAATCCAACATTAATTAATATGAAATAATTGTGTCAACATACTTCTATGATATCGACTAAATATTACTAAAAATTACAACAAAAAAATTACAACAAAATTTTCTTATGTAAATTGATGCCATCGTGTGTGGTTTTGTAAGAGCTTTCGTTTGGTACCAAATTTGTAAATGTTTCCATGGAAAATAGCGAAATTAAAGCAAAAAAACGAAATTTTCGCTGATTTTGGAACGCGAGTTTGACACCCTAAACCATCGATTGAGCACATATAAAAAAATACGTCGACCTTAGATTTTTGTCTTCTATCACATATCTGAAAATCATTCAAATCGGAGACTGTCACCTGGGGACCTTTCCTTGTCAGCTCGAAATGCACTTACTTTTAATAAAGAAGCAAAGTGAACTTTATGCTTCGCAAAAAGGAGTGGGTTTTTCTATAACAATTAGTGAGTTTAAAGCATTCCTCGGTATAACTTGCATAATGAGTTATCATGTACTGCCTTCTATCAGACATTATTGGTCTAGCGATCCTGATTTGTGTGTGCCTTATATAGCAAATACTATGACTCGTGATCGATATCTTACTATCCGATCAAATTTACAATTCGAAGACAATGCTATATAAGCAACGAGAAATGATATCAGACACGATAGAGCATTTAAGGTGAGGCCATTGTTCGACCATTTCATTAAGGCTTACCAAGCTGCATTTGCACCATCACAACAGCAATCCATTGACGAGCATATGATAAAGTTTACTGGACAAAATCAAATGAAGCAATACGTCAAAGGAAAGCCAATCTAGTCGCGTTTCAAATGTTGGATGCTTGGACTGGCTACCTTTATCAAAATCATATATATATTGGAAAAAAAGCAACGCACACTAAAGGTACCTTGGGTGTATCAGAGATATTTTTACTTACGGCAGGCTTCGAAAAAACTGGTTGCGAATTTTATTCAGATAATTTTTTTTCAACTCGCCTATTCTTCAATAAATTATCTCAAAAGAAAATGATGGCTTGTGGAACTATTCGCATTAATCGGAAAGGAACCAAAAATCGTTAGTTTCACCCAATATAACAAAAAAAATGGCGTTGCTGATAAAGAAAATTTAAATTTAAATCTAGCTCTGTAAAGTGTATGTGTTAATTTCTTAAATATGAAATTAAATTGAATTGAAAACATAGTTTGCTTGTTATTTCTTATTTCAAATTATTTCAAACCCATTATATATCATACTTAGTCAAATTCGTAAAAAGTTTTACTTGAAACGTACACATGTGGACAAAAAAATAGGTGCGAGAATAAAAATACCCAATATAACGATACAATTAACCTACATGAATGCCCACACTAAGAAAAACTTTTTTTTAAATATGGCAACACTGTTTTAATTTAAAAATTAAAATTCCCGTTAGTTTTTATGCTTATCGATTAAAAAACGTTGAATTTATTTGTTAAGCTAGCAATTTTGTGTGGACAGTAAAATAGGTATGTTCTCTTTAATATTATTGAAACAACATTTTGGAGTATAATTAAATAATAAGAAGTAAAGTTTAAGGTAATATGTTCTTATTTTACGTAAAATAATTTTAATTTGAGATAGTTTGAGTCTATAAAAAACGTTATAGATGGGTCGTGGACATCACTGTAGCGCAGAAGAGAGAAGACTAGTGCAGGAGCTTCGGAAACATGGACACACGTACAAATTCATTGCCAATGCTTTAGGACGGTCTCAAAACTTCGTGAGAAATGCTCCAAAACCCGAAAAAATAATTGAGAGCCGTGGAGCTTCTAAAAAACCTCTTCAGTTGCAGATAACCGCATTGTAACATTGGCTAAACGTGATCCTTTCATGTCGTCTAAGGCCATTGCAGCCGATATTGGTAATATTGTTTCATCTCGAACAGTACGTCGCAGATTGGTAAGTGCAAAACTACCCGGAAAGCTAGCTCGAAAAGTTCCCTTGCTTAGAACGGCAAACTTAAAGAGGAAAAATTTTGCATTGGGTCATAAATCTTGGTGCGGTCCTGAAGGCGAACAAAAATGGCGAAAAATTCTGTGGAGTGATGAAACGAAGATAAATTTGTTTGGTAATGATGCTGAGCGGAATGTTCGTCGACCTAAAGGCAAAGAATTCCATGTCAGATTTACAAAAAAAACCGTGAAGCATGGAGGAGGCAACATTATGGTGTGGGGCTGCTTCTCGTGGCAGGGGGTAGGTCCAATACATCGGATTGAAAGTACTATGGACAGATTCGTGTACAAGGATTTATTAGAGAGAGTTATGTCACCTTACGCAGAAGAAAACATGCCACTTTTATGGAAATTTCAGCAGGACAATGATCCGAAACATTCATCCAATTTTGTAAGAGCATGGTTTGCTGAGCAAAATCTGACGGTTGTTGATTGACCAAGTCAATCTCCTGACCTCAACCCAATTGAGAACCTTTGGGGTGAGCTTAAACGACAAGTGTCCAAGCAAGTCTGCAAAAATAAAACTCAATTATGGACGAATATTGAAAAAGCCTGGTATGATATCCCAATAGAGACTTGTCGCAAGTTGATATCCTCCATGCCCAGAAGAATCCAAGCTGTACTAAAAAATAATGGTGGATATACCGGCTATTAAGTACTTTTAATAATATCTAGTTCAAACATTACATCTTTTATATAAAATAACCGTATTATTTTAAGTTATTTTATAAATACCTATTTTTATGACCAAGTTAAAATCGATAAGTACCATGAATTAACGAGTTCTAAATGTTTCTTTTATTATTGTTTTTGTTTTATAACTATTTTTCTAACAATTAATAATGCCTATTTTATTTTCTAAAGTCAAATATAAAATAAATTCACAGAAAACATAAAACTGATGTTTTTTTGTATAAGAACAAAGCACACACCTATTTCATTGTCCACATGTGTATATGACCCCACTAAAAATTGCTAAAAGGAGATTTTCCAAATTTTCTAGACCTAATTTTTTTTCTTAATTCAATCATGCGAAAACCAAATCCGAAGTAATTTTTATGATATCTATACCGGTCTAGGCTTCGGTCTCAATGGGTTCACCGCGTTGTTGTAGAAAATATGTGTGTCGAAATAAAACACGCGGAAAAAAGCCAATTCGTGGTGCCAACGGTGTCATCGAGGTGACCAAACGAATAATGTATATTAGTAAATAAATTAATATATGTTTGTATATTTAATTAAGTTTGTATATTTTATCGTTTATTGATCTTAAACTAAAAACTGTGTAATAAATGATAGTAAAATTAATAAAGTAAGAAGAGTGTTAATTAAGCTAAAAAGTGCAGTTTTATTAAAACTTTCAGGTACCACAAGTTCAAGAAAGGATAATTTGGGGAGTATATTCTCTGTCGACAAGGAATAACAGCTAAACTCATTTTCAAAATTTCAAGAGAGAATTTTTAAAACTTAAATAGCTACCTTATATCAGGGTACCATGACTTTTGCTGTTTAGATTTGATGGCCTCAAGCATTTAATTTTCAAGTTACAACCATAAAAATGTGCGTACTAGTGTATTTCGTTGCGAAAAATCGCAATGAAAGTAATAAACTCAGTTTGTCCTTACTCGACTTTAGCGGTTATTCCTTGCTCGCAATTCAATAAAACTGAATATACTTTTCCGTTCTTTATGACAATGTATTATGACATTTTCATATATGCCCGTAAAATTAATATTTCAACTTTTGTTGCGTTAATGCCAGCGAGTAAACGGACGCATATGCATATGCAGTTAATGAACTTTCATCTATAAGCTTTCACAAATTCTATTGCATTCCGTTCAACGAGTAGACGGACGCATATGCATATGCACTGAGTGAACTTCCAGCTTAACAGGCTACATGCCGCACTCCCGTAGCATGACATGTGATTATATCATGTTAAAAAATGTGACCGCGAACCAACCGTAATATCAAATTTATAACTATTCTAAATTCTCTATCAAATTTATGTTATGAAAAATGCTTACTTACATCAATGGGTGTCGTGAAGATTTCACTTCGTTATCTGAATCATTACAAGATTCTGATTCGGTTTGACCGTCCACGTGAATAGATTTACTCATGGTAAAGATATTTTTCAAATATATTCTAAAAATAAACGTATTCAAATAAATATTTCAAATAATTTTAAACATATGCATAATGAATTTCACTTTTTACAATTATATATTAAAACAATATATTCAAGTATATAATTTTATGAACATATATACAACTTATACTTTAATAATAATAATTTATATAAAATGTATTGTAAAAGAATATTCAAGTAGATGAAACTTTATCAACAAATGAAAATATCTAAGATATATTTCAATTATTAATTCTTTTCACTACAATTTACGAGAGCATGACAACTCAAAAATTATGATGAACAAGGTTGAATAAGTTCGTACTTTCGTACTATTTTAAATACCTTAAAATAATTTAGATAGGAAGTACCAACTTTTTCGTACTAGTACAACTTTATTTTTCCACGTTCCTATGTATTTTTCATTTGGTAATGCCAAACAATTTAAGTTTTTCTTTCACTCTAGTTATTTGTAAACTTGTTAGCGCTGTCTAGCTGGGAAGCAGAGATAAAGAGATTGGAAACTTCTCGTATGAAAGGGATAGCATAATGTGCACCTTATGTCAAAAATTTTCAACACTAACACAAATGTTGTAAGAGTGTTAGTAACATGTTCACCAAAATTCAGCTAGTTTGGGTTCAGCTTTAATCCAACTCAGCTGGATTGGGTTCAGGTTCAGGTTTTCACCATTGTGGAAACTCATTGAATGCATTCAGCGAACTTAAATGCTTCCAAGTAGCGCTGAATTTTAGAACTTTTAAGTGACTGTTGCCATTTTATCAAAGAAATATATGTATGCTATTAAATCACAACTATTAAATTATATAAAGAAGTGATTATTAAACCCTTAAAATTTAAAGATTTGCGTGTAAAAAATGCACTAACACTGCAATAACATAAGCATTCGTTGTTATTTTGCTAAACTAGTTGACACATGCACCAGTATTTTAACATTTGGGCAATATGCCTGATATTTGTAGGGACTATTTAATAATATAAAACAGCGCTAACTAAAGTGTCACAGTAAAAAATATATTTGGGTGCTTTAGAATTAACTTTTTTTTGTAATTATTAAGGTCTTACAGCAAAAATTGATGATATGTGATGCAAAATTAATATACTATAAATATTATTATGGGGCCCATATATAGGCGGACTTGTTCGCGAACTTGGATGAATACATGAAATGTTTGTTCGTTTGTGGCCTTTTTGGTAGACATATGAAGATTCATTAGTTGGTTTCAAGAAAATCAAAACTTTTTGATTTTGTGGGAGAGGAGCTTCAGGTTGTACAACAGTTTTCTCAGTTAATAGTAGTGTCCGCGTACTTTAAGTCAAAGTTTTGAATTTTGAAGCACAAATTGGCAATTTTATTTATTTTTATCGTCAGTAATCACATAAAATGACGAATATTATGGACAGCGAAGCTTGGAGGGACTTTTTAAAGAATTTTTTTTAAATTTTACAACAACAATTTTACGTACAAACTACTATATCGAATGAAACAGTTCCGAACTCGAAAAATAAAATTAGAAATATGAGGTTTTCTTACCGAAAAGAAGCAAAAAAGTAAACACAAATCAAACAAATGCAGCTCATCACGTATGAATTTTTGAGGTACTACAACAAGGCTGCATAAAAGTTTTCGTAGTGTGTGGCAAACCAAAATCTGGGTACTCGTACATGTTGTGGGTTATGTTTATTCGTGTATGGGTCGCTTTATGAACTACAAAGTTTGAAATTTACAAAAAATTTTCAATAACACCATCAATGTTGTTTGTTTATTCGTTCCAATCTGGATAAACAACATTCTTCTCTATTTGCTGTTATTTTCTCCGGAATGAATAAAGAAATGTAGTCATTAGGCTTTTTCGTTTTTATGTTGAGAGAAGAGCAGATCAAAGAGCTAGAGTTCGTGGAGTACATTTCAAAAACACTCTACTCTGACTTAGTTCAGAGAACTCTGAATTAATAAAAAATCAAACCATCCATCAAATGCCTTAGCTGTGTTTTAAGAGTATTTTTTGTTAAATTATAATTTAAATTCATATTTTTTGCACAATTTTATGTATTATATGCTATTTTTATTGTTTTCTTTTAGTTTTGTTAAAGATTATTCATTTTCATTTATATCATGTAAGTATTATCTGATATATGCTCTACGTGCTCGAACGATTGATACAGAGCATATAGAGTTGCATCGAGAGTGCTATGAGTGAAAACAAAAACTCGATCAATCTGCTCTTATCACACTGAATAAAATAAAAATCACGAACAAGTTTTTTGAAATTATTTGCTCTGCTCTGAACAAATAGGCGAAAACGCCTATTATACTAAGGCAACTCTTTTTTATTAGTACATTTTAATTTGTACGTAACCCTGTTTACAGCTGAACTTGGCAATGATGAGGTGAATTCACATTCACAATACGTGTGTGCATAAAAAATTGGTAGAAAAGCAAATTAGACGCGCGAAAATTTTTTTATTTTGATTAAACTCGAAGTCTCCCATCTCTTTATCTCTGTGGGAAGTCTTTAAAGCTTTAACAAGATTGTTTACGTATTTGATGTAGAGAACTCCCAATGAAAATTTTTCTAAGAGGAAGGTGTGATGAAACACTAAAATGATGGAAATACCAAAATAGGACAGTACTTTGTACCATCCAGCTTTTATGAAATTTTCATACAAATCAGATGGTACAAAGTACGTCCGTTCTTGGTACTTCCATCATTTTTCGTATTTTATCACACTTTGGTCTTTGCTTTGAGTTTGTTTACAAATATTGGTGGTAGATACATGAAAATAAGCAAATTTTTCATATTTCATCACACTTTGGTCTTTGCTTTGAGTTTGTTTACAAATATTGGTGGTAGGACCCCTTTTACATTGATCAAGACTTGAAAGCAAGTTTTTTGACGTTTTCTTTTGAACTTGACGAAACCTTTTATATTGTTCAAGACTTGAATTCAAGTTTATTTCTTCTTTGTTTGCTTTCTATGAAATAAAAGCAGCAAATAAAAGCAAATAAAATAATTGTTGTGGCTTAAAAACAACAAATAATGAATTGTTAAACATAAAATAATAACAATACCAAAAAAAATGCTCTGCATATATGAAATAGCATAAATTTATAGCTGCAGCTCAACAAACGCACGTTGATATGCAAAAAATATAATAAAGAGCACAGCCAACAACGCGAAATTAACATAACGATCACGAAAAAATTGACGGTACAGCTTCAATGTTCTTTTTCCCTTCCGTCGCTTCCGATGTGCAGCGAATTGCCTACAAGCTCACAGACTTCCCAGCTAGACAGCGCTAACAAGTTTACAAACACAACGAAAATAAATTTGGTGATTACTAATACACTCTTACATTGTTGTTTGATGTTAAACAAGGAAGGTTATATTTGTATATATTTCTTATTCCTTTTAACGAGCAAAAATAAAAAATAAATTATAATACCAAAAACAGCGCCAGCTAAGGAAGATTTGTTAAAGACCTAAAATTAAATTAAATTAAAGAAAAATTATAAAAAAGAAGTGATAGAATATTGAAATATAGAAGTGAATCTAATGGAATCTGCATATTGAAATTTTGTTTTCGCACCTTTTTTTGTAAATTTCTTTTTTTTTTATATGCTTTTATGTTTGTGTTGTTTAATAGATACTTATATGTCTGTAATATATACATATTTTAAATAAAATTATTTTTATTCTTTATCTATATATATTACTAATAGACGATTTCATGTAATTAAAAATATTTAAGATTAATTTTAAAAATATTAAAAAAATAAGGTCGAAAAAATATAAAATGCAAAATAAAATTTAAAAAATGTGTTAATTTTCTTTGACACTCGTACCCCAGCATCTATTCATTAGAAGTCAGAGCTCTAACCAATACGCCACGCAGCAGAAGCGTCTCGCAGCCGCAAATTTTGAACTTATATAAACGGCTGAATTTGTTTACTTCTCCTTATGTAATTTTCTTTTGGTGTGCAGAGTGCAGCTAATAAGGCTGGAACACATAGAAGGCATGCTTGCATCAAAGCATCTGACGTTTAATTCGGAAACTCGTAAGCTTATGAGGTAACGCATAAAGAAAGCATGCACGCATCAAGCATCATTATGCATGCTTGAAGTTGGCGATCTTTCAACTTTTTTCAAGCATCAAGGCATTGACAGATAAGAGACAGCTGATTAACGTATTCGTTCAAGTCTGATTTTATTTCGCGGCAAAATGTTCGAGGAAGTATTGATTAACGAAATTTATAAATTCCCATGCATTTTCAATAAAAAATACTGGGCGTATAAAAACAAAATTGAACGCGAAAAAGCATGGGCCGCAGTTGCAGCGGCAACTAAATGTTCTGGTAAGTTTTTACAAACTATTTTGTGGCTGCTGAGTATTTGTTTTCATTCTTTTTTTAATAGTAACTCATTGCCAAGGACGCTGGAAGACTTTAAGAGACCGTTTTGTAAAAGAAGTTAACAAAGCCAGCTCCCCTTCCGGTAGTGGTGCTTCTGAGGGTGTCTCCAATTGGAAGTACATGGAGGCCATGGAGTTCATGAGAATTCATGTAACTCCGAGACCGTACATTTTCTTCTTGCAACATTGGGCTTGCTGATGTATAGATAACATATTTTTTTCTTATAGAACAATATCAAGTTTACAATTGGAAGAAGAATCCGGCACCTTTTTCGAACCTGAATAGCTTCCTTTTTTCGAAGAATCGTCGCAAGAAATTTTGAATGCACAGCCTTTGCATGAAGAGGAAAATGTGGCTTCTTCATCAAAAGCTAAAAAACGAAAGGCAACCAAAGTCAGGCAGGAAGGGTTTGATACGCTGTGTGGAACAGTAAATACAATTTTTATGGAAAAATTTTCGCGGGTGTCACGGAATGAAGCATTTTTCAAATACTTGGACACAATCCTGACAAAAGTGGATGAACAAGCACAGGATTCAATTAAATTAGATATAATTGCCTTATGCAGTGAGCAAGTGAATCAAGTGCTAGAAAAAAATGATACAGCTTCCATGTTTTCATAAGACATTCAATTTTGATTTTTTTTATAAGTGCCTTACGTTGTGTATGTTAACATAACGCGGTTTTCCTTTTTATAATCTTAAGTTTCGACTGAATGAATATATGGTTCCTATATAGTTTTTATGTTTTTACGTTGAATAAAAAAATACTTAAAATGTTTTTATAAATAACTAACTTGTACTCGGAATTTTATTTTTTAAACATATGTCATCTTGTTTCTCTTTTTTGTTTCATTCAAAACAGAGATTTGTTAGAATGTTGTTTACAAATAGTGGCAATTGTTTTTATGACAAAGTTTTCTAAAGCTATTTTTGTTAAAGGTACACATACACTGAGGAAAATATGTGTTGAAATTAAATAAAATTGTGTTCATATCAGACGAATTTGTTTTTCGGTTAGAGCTTGAAACAATTTTATTTAAGTTAAACCCACATGTTTTTAAAATTAAATTTTAAAAAAACTTTGTTTTAAACTAATTAAAAAAATTCCAAAATTGTCTTGGTATTCAAATTTTATTTGTTTTTCAATCAAAACTTTTTAAAATAAACTAAGTCATTTTATAGTCTTTTGATTGGTCACGCAGTTTAAATGCTTGCTTAGAAGCGTTGTTAGAATTGGATCCAGTTGCCTTAGCCAAAGGCTCTGCGTGTTGTCTCCACAAACCATGAACAATTTGATCACCATTTATTGAGTGCGAATAGTCAGGAGGGCAATAGCTTCCGTCGCTCATTTTAACGAAGTTGTGCAATACAACAGTAGCTTTAACGATGCATTCAGCAGACTCCGGATTCATGTTTAGTGGACCAAGCAAAACTCTCCAACGTGATGTTAATACACCGAAAGTGTTTTCAATAGTCATCCTTGCCCTTGAAAGTCGCTTATTGAACATTTCTTTGTCTAATGAAAGTAATCTGCCAGGATATGGGCGCATAAGATTCGTGCGAAGTGGGAAAGCTGCATCACCAACGAAAAAGTATGGAAAATCTACGTTTGTATTTTTTAAACAGCAGCTTTTGGACAAATCCAACGAGCCGCTAAAGAGCTGCTTTCCGTAATGAGAATGCCACAGAACACCACCATCACTTTGTGAACCGTATGCACCAATATCAACTGCCGTAAAAGTGTAATTTGCATCACACACTGCCAACAATACAATCGAATAGCTACCTAAATGTTAAAAATTACAAACTTTTTAAAAATTTTAAATTATCCAAATTTAGTACCTTTATAATTGTAGAATGTTGCACCAGAATTAGATGGGCACGTAATTTGTATGTGCTTTCCATCTATTGCTTCTACGCAGTGAGGAAAGTTCCAAATTTTCTCATAATCTGCAGCGATTCTATGACATTCATGGTTATTAGGAATTGAAAGATATATGGTCACCAGTGAATCCCACAATACCGTACAAGTTTCTTGAATAATCTTTCGTACTGTAGATGCTCCCATTTTAAAGGAAAGAGATAAATACCTAGTAGAGTCACCATGAGCCAAGTATCTGAAAAATGGATTTGAAATATGTACACTTTTGAAATTATTAAAATGCAAAGACTTACACGAGAGTAAGAAACAAACGGCATTTTGCAGAGATAGATGGTCTGTTGCTATGTTTGGTTAAATCCTCTTTTACGAGGTTAAATAACACATCGAACACCTCCGTATTCATCCGCACTGGAATTTTAAATTGTTCCTTATCTATGGTGTAGAGATGTTGGAAGCTTGCAGCAAACAGACCATCTATATCTCTCGTTTGGTATAATGGTCGCACCCAAAACCTGCGACTTCCTCGCAAAGCATTTAATTGCTCATTTGCTTCATGCAGCATGATTAAAACTACCATAATCCACAAAATTTCTTCACAATCCATTTCTTGAATATATATTTTTACCGCGTTTTTTCAAATAATAACAAAAATCAAAGCAATTTTGACAGAAAACAAATATTTCATATATAGAAAACAGCTGATTTAGTTTACATTTGGCATATGTCTTCTGTTTTCATTGTTCATGCATGCTTGCTATGTGTTTTAAAAAGCATGCCTCAAAAGCCTCGAAGCATGCATGCCTTCTATGTGTTCCAGCCTATAGTCTTTTTGTATGAAAAAACGTAGGTATCAGAAAGAGATGCAACATCACACGTATACAAAAAAGCACGTTACCTTTTGCCCGACGCCTGAACAAAGGTAACAAACTTTGTATGGAAAATTTTATATGGGGGTAACACACTTTTTATTAGCGCTCGTGATAAATAACCAGTTATCTAACAGTTATCGTTCTGCCTGGGTTAATTTCCATTCTTGGTCAATGTAAAATGGGTCTAGGTCAGTGATGCACAGCGTTGGCAGAGCTTCCAACACAAGCGCACAATTTTTGTCTAAGTATGTGTGTATAAAACAAAAACTCAACATAATAGTTTGCGCATAAGAAACTTACTGCGTGAAGATCAAACGCAAACTGATTCAATGCTAGCGTCGCATAAGCTCGGTAGCTTCGTACACACATCTTGTCTTTGAAAGCCGAGTACTCCCCGAAGCTCTTGGGTGCACCTCTGGTCTAGGTACATGAAAATAAGCAATGTTGCCATATGGAGCAATTTTATTGAATATTGATTTAAATGATATTCACATTTGCGATATTGAAAGACACTAAAATTTCAACACTTTTGAGTGATAATTCGTAGTGACCGAATTATCATTCATGCTTAAGCTCAAACCGTCATTCAACATATGAAATTTGAGCAGAAAACATTGAAATAAGAAAAGTGGTTGCGCGAACGAATCCATTTAAAAAAAGCAAACGCGATGGATTGCCCTAAAGGAAAAATATTCACATGTATTTAAATTAAAATAATGAAATAATTAATAATGATAATTCTTATTGTTACTTTTCTTTTCTATTTTTATTATTATAATGAAAAATATATCATATAAGAAGCTGCTAAATATTGTACAAACATACAAAACAAAGTGTTTATTTGAAGACGTAAAAATAAAGATAAAAACAATTACACTAATAACACTTTTTATATTTGCATATTATTAATAGCTCTTGATATGATGTATTTGATGCGTCCCAGAGGAAGGGTTTCATTTTATAACAACACACATATAAATTCTTATCAGAAATTGTTGTTCGCATCCATATTTACGTTGCTAATATAATAGTTGACTTACGCTTTTCGGTACACTTTAGCAGTTGATAACAAAAATGGCAGCTGACTGAAACTCAACCATAAAAATCCCAGTGGTTGACTGTTGACTGACGAAAAATAATGGCCACACACACGAACTTTCGTAAAAAGAGAATTTGAGAGAGCGTGGTGGAGGTTGAAGCGGTTTCGTGTGTGGCGGTTTGTTATTGTTTTACCTCTGTCAATTCGAGTTATTAAACAATGTTATTCTTCAAGCATCTCTACCACCATGTACAAATGTAAAGCCGTAAATATTGATAATTTTGTAACTTCAGTTGATTAGACATTAAGAAAGAATAAAAGAGAGTTTTAAGCGTGGAACCACTGTCGCTTAAGGTCGCTATAGCTGACCATGCTGTCACCTTTAGTAAAAAAAAACATAATTCACCGAACAAAAAAATCGATAACTCTTTTAGTTATCGAGTTATCGATTAAAAAAATTTTTTTTAAAAAGATCTGTTCAAAAAAACATTTATATCTCTGCCGTTACTCAATGGATCTTTAAGATTGATATGTGATTTGAAAGGTCATTAAATGACCTTTCAAATATATATGTTATAAATATTATTGCTACAATATTTTAAGTTTTATATTCAAATTTATTCCAAAATTTAATTTTTTAATAAAAAGAACCGCTATTTTCAAAAAAATTTACTTTATGAAGTTACCAAAAATATATTTTTTTTTAAAAGCTTACAGTTAGACCTTTTGTTTGACATATAAAAATATACAACTTTTATTTAATTTCATACTATATTACAAAAAATTAAAATTTTCCAAATGTTTTCTTTGTTAAAGAATCTGTTAAAAAAATTTTCTATATCTTTGCCAATATCCAATGAATCTTAAAGATTGACATGCTATTCAAAAGGTAATTAAATGCTTTTTAACGATATATAATACAAATATAATTTCAGAAATGTTTTAAATTTATAAGCGAATAAATATCAGATTTGAATTTTTTAATTAAAAAATTCGTTATTTTCTAAACAATTTACGTTTTTAAGATACTTAAATTATATATTTTTTGAAAAGCTGAAAGTTGTACCATTTTTTCGATAGATAGGGTAATTGATATAGTTATTGGCACCCTTAATTTTCGGCACAGTTATTTACAACCATCCTTTGCATAACGTTTGCTGGAATTTTAAAGATTGAATCTGGCAACCCTTACAAAAAAAAAACAAAAATATGCTTATTTTTTTATGGTTTGCTGACCTCTTTGTTGTTATTTCTCTTTAAATGCTGTGCGAAAAGTTGTGATGAATATACTCATACCAGCAATTAAGAGTAAAGGTATTTTTTGTTGTGATTTTAATAAGAAAAGTGTAAAGTAAAATAGTCAACTACAGTTATTGTAACCAGTTTTTTGTTTAAAAATTAACTAATTTATACATGTTGAGGCGTATTTAAAGTTAAAATTTTTTAAAATAATATATTTTATAGAAAATATAAAAATAAATGCAATTGCCAATAATTGTCTTAAATTGTTCACTGATTTCAGTTATTGGCAGGGAGCTGTCAATAACTGTCTCATATGAAGAGTACAATTTTTGTCATTGTTAATTGTTGTTACGTTATGCAGTCAATTTTATACAAATTCAATTTTTTTTTAGAACAATGCCAAAAGTAACGCGATCATACAGGAATAAACGTGAAATAATTTTGATAATTTAATTGGGCATAATGTCGCAATTCACAATTAAGTAAATTTTTGTTTTTTTTTGAGTAAAGGTTTCTTATTTTAAGTAATTTACTACTAACGTAATACTATGTTCACACTGAGATCAAATTAGGTAATTTCGAGCTTTTATGTAATTTCGACTGAAATTATCTAAAAACTATGGTAATTTCCCATACATTTTGTTGATTTGGAAATTACCTCAAACAAGGTAATTTCGTTTAAATTACTCACGAAATTAGGCAAAAATGCACTGCAACCCTGAAATCTGAATATATTGTGAATTAAACACACCCTTTTTTTGGCGTATTAACAATCTTGCTATCCATTCCAGCTGAGCCGTCAAAATTATACATGACACATGATAATGGCCACATTCAGATACTTAGCCGTTGCTGACCCTTCGGTTAGCAACCCATTCAGTGAAACTTAGGTGAGCGATGTTTTCAATGAATTAAAGTTGCACAATTGATAACATGTACGGCTTTATGCGAAATAATTTTGCAAACTTACTTTGAGTAAGAATTTTTTATTTTAATTGAACATTTAAGTTGGCAACTGTTGAGAGTGCTGAATGTGGCCAGTAAAAAATTGACAAAAAAATAAATCAAACGTCAAACGAAATTATCCAAGCCTAGTGTGAACACTTTTGCACAATTTCGAAATTATCTCACGAAATTACGTAATTTGATCTCAGTGTGAACATAGTATAAGAAAAAAGCGTTTTTTTGTATAGAATTTATGAAATATCTAATCATTAAAATCGGTAAAAATGAAATAAGTTGTTATTTTTACATGATGCCAATAACTTAATATTAAGTCTATGGCAATAATTGTACCATGTTGCCAATAATTGTACTAACTCGAGAGTCAACAATTATACCAAGTGGCCAATAATTGTACTCCGTTGAGGTGCCAAGAGTTGTACTCACACTGTCAATATCTATCACATTGGGTACTTTTTAAAAAAATATGCTTTTTCTATTATTGCACAACATTTTATAAGAAATTTATGCAATTATTTAAATTCAAGAATTATTAACGGTACAAATGAGTATTTGCTTAATTACTCAAAATAAATCATTTGTTAATGAAGTGAGTTCAAATCTGAAATGTCCTTATGGGTGTCAACAACTATACCGCGTACCCTAAAAATATGTATATTGTTTTATTAACTGATCGACTAAAAATTACAAATTTTTTTCACTGACTCGAAAATCCCGTTAATTCATATAAATATTGTAGCTACAATGTTGCCTTTAAAACAATTGTTTATTGTAATGGCGAAAATTCGAAAATATGGAGTAAGAAAGCAAAACATCTAAGGTAATTATGAGTGAAATAAGCAATTTTCCGTACAAGGGCAAATCATTGTATCATAAAAAACACCACAAAAAGTCAAATAAATTATAAATATTATATACCAAATGAAAGATGAATTTTCAAGCTTTAATAATTTACTTTTTATAGTTCATAGTAATAACGGTAATTTTTGAGAAAAAAACGGTTTCATGTAAGAAAATATTTTTTTATTGCATAAAAATGCTTATAAAATACAAAGTTTTCAACAGATTTCAGTAAAATTTTTTCATTTAAATTTTTTCTAAAAGCCTTATATAGAACCTTTTAAATAATACCTTAATCATTAATAGCGGTTATATATTAAGAATAATATAGCCGATTTTCTTCATAGACCTTATAGCAAAAAAAAATAACTCGAAAACAAATCGATAACATAACATTTCCTTTGGCTATTCTTATTTTTATTAAGAGTACTCTTCGAATCCATCGTCAAATCGCGGCGCCGCGGAAATCGTAATCTTCCCTGTTTCGGCATCAATATGGCCAAAACCGAAACCGAAACCGAATATTCTGTCGGACTCTACTAATTCGATTCTTTCATATATTTCAAACATAGATGTCAGTTCGCTTTTATTAAAATTGTTAATGGTGTTATATCCTAGACAGACATGTAGTACAAATTGTAGTATGAAATGGAAATCATATGTGTGTCATCGGTATTCCAAACTTTTGTTCCAAAGCAACTAGAGTTCCGTACTACAATAGCATCCAAGAATTAAACCACCGTATTCATATTATGACGTCGAAACCTCGGTACAGTTTTTTAATGATACTTTGCAAAGGTGCTTCTTATTGTGCGTCCCAACAAAGCAAAATAATTCTAAACCCTTAAGTCCACCCTGGCTAACAAGTGAACTTAAGTCACTAAAAAATTGAAAAAATCGCTTATTTAAAAAATATAAAAAATCTGGTTCTAATATACACTTTGCTTGTTATTCATCTTGTCGTTGCAGATACCAGCTATTAAATAAACAGTGTTATTCTGCTTATATAGCAGACATCAAATTTCAATTTAATGATAATCCGAAACTCTTCTATACTTTTGTTAATTCAAAACGTAAGGCTTCCAACTTTCCACCCCTCATTAGATTCAATCAAGAGGACTAACCCACTGCGTATCTTCCTCCATTTCTGTCACTCAACATGGTTTTTTAAGGGGTAAATCAACTTCAACAAACCTTTTGGAGTTTACAACTCGTGTAATAAAAGATCTTTCTTTGGGAAAACAGACTGACGTTATTTATACGGACTTTAGCAAAGCTTTTGACAGCGTCAATCATAATCTTCTATTGAATAAACTTAAGCTAATTGGGTTTCCTGTTAAATTGCTAAATTGGATAGAATCGTATTTATCGCGACGTTTTCAAAAAGTTTTATATGAAAATTCTCTATCACAAATTATTATGGTTAGATCTGGTGTTCCGCAAGGAAGTCATCTTGGACCGGTTTTATTCTTACTATTTATTAATGACCTTCCCTTGGCAATTAAACATTGTGACGTCTTAATGTATGCTGACGATGTGAAACTTTTTCTTACCTACAAGTCACTCGACGAACAACAACTTTTACAATCTGATTTAAACAGACTGATTTAAACAGAAATTGGTGTAACTTCAACCTATTAAACCTTAACTTAAAAAAATGCAATCAATCACCTTCTCACGTAGAACTGCTCAAAGCACAAACTACACTATAAATAACATCCACTTAGAAATTTTTCATAGTTTTGTTGATCTTGGTGTAATTATGGATCCAAAACTTCACTTCAATCTCCACGTAAATTTGGCTGTAAATAAGGCTAGAGGTGTTCTTGGTTTCATTAAAAGATGGGCGAAAGAATTCAATGATGCCTTCACAACTAAATTACTATACATATCTCTTGTAAGACCAATCCTTGAATATGCTTCCGTAGTATGGAACCCTCAATATAACGGCCACATTGATGCAAAAGAATCGGTTCAAACCAGTTTTTACTTTTTGCTTTACGTCATCATCGTTGGAACCCAGATATTATTCTTCCTTCGTATGAAACCAGCCTTAAGCAAATTTTACTGCCTTCCTTGAGAAGCAGAAGAATTGTGCTTAATGTCACCTTCCTATTTAAATTACTTTGTGGTGAAATTGACTCCCAATATATTCTCTCATCTCTTAACTTTAACATCCAAGAAGAGGATCTAGACATTTAGTGCTTTTAAGTTGAGTCAGAGCACTTCAAATTTTGCCCTTCATGACCCTTTACGATGTATGTGTAGTGATTTCAACAATAGCTACAGCTTAATTAATTTTTGTGATTCGCTGGATGCCTTAAAACGGAAAATGATTTTACATTTAAATAATTAATACATTTAAAAATTTCGTTTCAAACATTAACGCGGTTAATAATATTGTTATATTCTGTTAAAATGTTGGCTGAAGTAATTCCATATATTCGAAACCGTTTCAGTTGTTTTTCCTTTATAATATTGCGTTTGATGAAGTAAACACAATCGAATATGATATGTATGCCAAAACTTGTTTGTTTTTAATCAAAAAATTTTAAATTTTTCTTATTCATTTGACTTATTAGTTACTTAGTTTGGTGCGCAAGAGTTTATCTCTTTTCCATGCAAGTTTATGCCTGCGTTGGCCCAAATACATATCCAATTAATAACATTAGCACGGTGTTCCAAAATTACATAGTGACCCGTATATATATACACAAATATGTTTGTACATATTTACACGTATATATCTGCGTTATATTTGGAATTGTTTTGGTGTTTAAGAGTTTAATGTCTTTTCCAAGTAGGTTCTTGGGTTGGATAGTGGCCGCAAACTTACTTATATTCATATTATTTATTGTTACTTTGGTCTCTTTGTTCAAAAGTTTTATGTAAAGTTTACTACTTATTTGATGTTGTTTACTTTTTAAATTCAAAAATACTTAATACATTCGTGTTTTTGTATAAAATTTTTAAGTTCCGCTGAAAAGCCAATTAATGTGCTTAGTGGAAATTCATACTTCGCCAACTTGGTGTGTGTTTTAGTACGTAGGTGCATTCTGTTGTTCCGGTTGATCCGGATAGATTTTAGAATGTAAGTCGTGCATATAGTACGGGCTATACGTATTCATGAGATTCCACACTCCTTTGGCGAATCCAAAAAAAAAAAGAAAGAAAACATTGAAATTCAGTTGTTCTGAAATGTACTTCGATGAATCGCATTGAACACAGCCAAAGCTTTTAGCTCTTCTGTCAGAATCATATGTTTTCGCTGCAATCCAACAGAATTAACAAATTTATCAATTAGCAGAATATCCAAATTATCATAATAAACAGAAAAAATAATGAAAAAGTTTAAAAAAATATATTGGAAACGCTGCATTTAGGAGTTTGCACATTTCATACAGTTACGTGGAGCAATGATAACTTTGATTGCATCCATTTTCTTGTTTATATTTACAAACCTTTGCATCAGCTGACATGTGAACAACTTAGTACAATACCACATGTCTGTCACTATGCTAGTTCGTGGTTTCTTGAGCTTTCATTGTAGTACAAATTGTAGTACGGAAACTATATGTCTTGTGACGTGAGCCTAGGTGCAGCTGAAATAAAAAGAGGGAAAGGTTTCAGTATTGTGGCCAACATATGCTACTTACTTTGTTTGTTTTTTTTTGTGGGTTGTTTATATTTATTTTAGTTTTTAAGTACCAATAAATATTTCTATAAAATAGATTTTAATAGGGGCATTTTATTTTAAAATTCTACTTATTTTAGTCCAAAACGTGTTTACGCTAAAAAAAATGTGTTTTAATGACTGACAGAAAGTGACAGATGGATATGTCTATCTGCCTCGAAAGCGTGAGAATTTGTAACATTCGAAGAGCGTTGTTGGAAGAAGTAGTTGTCCCATTCACGATAGATGTGTCATGTTGGGGTCGAATTTGCCATTGAGTGTGTTTTTTTTTTTATATGCTTGTGAGTGATTTGTGAGAATTAGTAGGTTTGAGTGTTTTTGTCGGTTTGGGTTTTTATGTTAGTATAAGTGTTTTGTTTTGAGCGTTCTTATACACTGTTGATGTCTTCTTGCTCAAACCCGAATACAAGGTATAAAAACTGCATTTTGGGAAAATCTACTATGTGTGGGTTATATTTGATGATTTATATTTGAGTATATTTGACTAGCAGCATAATTAGACAAAGTTCAGTGTCCATATAAGAAAAAGTGATCCTTGTGACTAAAGCATGGTTCACTTTAAATCTGGACGCACGTTTGCAGTTGTAACTCATGTTGTTTTTGTTTGTTTTATATGATTCTTGTATATATGCACTCCTAATGAATGTACCGTTATTGCAGATAAAAAATTGTTTCGTACGAAGTCTGGTCGCTGCTCAGTTCGCGATGGAACTTCAACAACGTTGGACGATTTTGCACACGTATCGCACAAATCCCTCATGGTCCGGTTCGAAAATTGCAAAAAAATTGACAATGGCAAAATCAACGGTATGTTGTGCTTTAAAACGATTCAATGACCGCTTAACTATTGAAAGAGCAAAAATATAATGTGGAAAATTTGGAACAAGAAACAAATCTACCAGAAAAAAACTGTAACATCAATCGAAATTAATCCAGGACTTTCTGATGCTTGTTGGGCAAAAAAATACAATAAGAGCAAGAGCACTGCAAAGTGAATACGGTTAAGGGCAGGGTATAAGACGTACCATGCAATAAAATACCTTAAACAGTCCGAAAAGCAAAATAAAGTTGGTAAGCAGAGAGCACGTCGACTAAACAGTTATTTAACAAAATTTAAAATTGTGCTATAATGGGCGATAAACGTACGTCAAACTTGATGTAAAGCAGTTACCTGGTCAAAAATGTTACACTGCAAAAAAACAAGGCGACGTTGCAGCAAAATAAAAGTACACCATGCTGGACAAATATGCTAAAAGGTAATGATTTGGCAGGCAATATGTAGTTATGGGTTGAAAAGTCGTGTTTTTGTTACGAATTCAACAATGTCGTCATCGCGATATCAAAAAGAATGTGTGGAAAAACAGAATAAGACATCATACTTTACCCCCCTTGTTTTGTCCTGACTTCGCCTTCTGCCATTATTTCAGGGAAGTGATGCAATGGTATGAAAGAAACAAGGTATCATTTGTACCAAAAGAAATCAATCCACTGAATTGTCCACAATTTCAACCCATCGAAAAATACTGGGCAAATGTGAAGGCAAAACTTAAGAGGAGTGCTCATTCAATGAAAAATTACAAAGAAATTATTATTTAGTGGAATCAGTTTGCTGCAAAAGTGATAAGAAATGATGTGCAAATTGCAATGGCGTCTATCAAAACAAACCTGCAAAATTTTGTCTATAATAACAAATCTTGAATTTTTTTTTAATGCCTTAAATAAAACATGTTCAACCTTTAAAACAGTGCAATAATTTTTTTCGTAAATATTTTCGTTTAGAAGTTATAATCAATTTATTGCGTCCAGATTTTAAGTGAACCGTGCTTTAGTTGTGCTTTTTTAAAAAGACTTAACAAAATTGAAAAAAAAGGTGAAAATAAAACATTAGTTATTTGTGCCAGTGCTCCAAGTGCTAGGGATATTGTGGCAGTACAAGGCAAAGGATTTGACGTAGAATTACGTCTTACAGCGCGGTTTGTATGGGGTCGTTTTAACAGATTTTTTGAAGGTCATGCAACGTTTTTGGCGAATACTTTAGGGTATACCTACAGCCTTTAATACTTATCGTTCAAAGATAATATATATACTTAAATATCAGATATATCCTACGCTGAATGAATATCTAATTTTGGATTTTGCCACTATTATATGAAAGTCAGAAAATAGTAAAATATAAGAAGAAAAATGCATGTTTTTATATAAGAAAATCAATCATCAGCTGCTTATGTGCCTGCTGCTTTCTTTGTTTTTGTTTCGTTGTTTATGGTTGTATTGTCTTAATTTTACACGAACTGATAGGTTCGTATTCAGCTTCAGAATGATTCTATGGCCAATCGGATGCAGTGGGATTATCTGAGGTCATAGGCGGGTCATTGGTACTATGATGGGTTCCATGGAACATTTGGACCAAAATGGATGATTCTATGGCCAATCGGATGCAGTGGGATTATCTGAGGTCACAGGTGGGTCATTGGCACATTTATGGGTTCCATGGAACATTTGGACCAAAATGGATGATGCTATGGCCAATCGGATGCAGTGGGATTATATGAGGTCACTGGTGGGTCATTCCCACATTTATGGGTTCCATGGAACATTTGGACCAAAATGGATGATTCTATGGCCAATCGGATGCAGTGGGATTATCTGAGGTCACAGGTGGGTCATTGGCACATTTATGGGTTTAATGGAACATTTGGACCAAAATGGTTGATTCTATGGCCAATCGGATGCAGTGGGATTATCTGAGGTCACAGGTGGGTCATTGGTACTTTGATGGGTTCCATGGAACATTTGGACCAAAATGGATGATTCTATGGCCAATCGGATGCAGTGGGATTATCTGAGGTCACAGGCGGGTCATTGGTACTTTGATGGTTTCCATGGAACATTTGGACCAAAATGGATGATTCTATGGCCAATCGGATGCAGTGGGATTATATGAGGTCACTGGTGGGTCATTCCCACATTTATGGGTTCCATGGAACATTTGGACCAAAATGGATGATTCTATGGCCAATCGGATGCAGTGGGATTATCTGAGGTCACAGGTGGGTCATTGGCACATTTATGGGTTTAATGGAACATTTGGACTAAAATGGATGATTCTATGGCCAATCGGATGCAGTGGGATTATCTGAGGTCACAGGCGGGTCATTGGTACTTTGATGGGTTCCATGGAACATTTGGACCAAAATGGATGATTCTATGGCCAATCGGATGCAGGGGGATTATCTGAGGTCACAGGCGGGTCATTGGTACTTTGATGGTTTCCATGGAACATTTGGACCAAAATGGATGATTCTATGGCCAATCGGATGCAGTGGGATTATCTGAGGTCACAGGTGGGTCATTGGCACATTTATGGGTTCCATGGAACATTTGGACCAAAATGGATGATTCTATGGCCAATCGGATGCAGTGGGATTATCTGAGGTCACAGGCGGGTCATTGGCACATTTATGGGTTTAATGGAACATTTGGACCAAAATGGATGATTCTAAGGCCAATCGGATGCAGTGGGATTATCTGAGGTCACAGGCGGGTCATTGGCACATTTATGGGTTCCATGGAACATTTGGACCAAAATGGATGATTCTATGGCCAATCGGATGCAGTGGGATTATCTGAGGTCACAGGCGGGTCATTGGCACATTTATGGGTTCCATGGAACATTTGGACCAAAATGGATGATTCTATGGCCAATCGGATGCAGTGGGATTATCTGCGGTCACAGGTGGGTCATTGGTACTTTGATGGGTTCCATGGAACATTTGGACCAAAATGGATGATTCTATGGCCAATCGGATGCAGGGGGATTATCTGAGGTCACAGGCGGGTCATTGGTACTTTGATGGTTTCCATGGAACATTTGGACCAAAATGGATGATTCTATGGCCAATCGGATGCAGTGGGATTATCTGAGGTCACAGGTGGGTCATTGGCACATTTATGGGTTCCATGGAACATTTGGACCAAAATGGATGATTCTATGGCCAATCGGATGCAGTGGGATTATCTGAGGTCACAGGCGGGTCATTGGCACATTTATGGGTTTAATGGAACATTTGGACCAAAATGAATGATTCTATGGCCAATCGGATGCAGTGGGATTATCTGAGGTCACAGGTGGGTCATTGGCACATTTATGGGTTTAATGGAACATTTGGACCAAAATGGATGATTCTATGGCCAATCGGATGCAGTGGGATTATCTGCGGTCACAGGTGGGTCATTGGTACTTTGATGGGTTCCATGGAACATTTGGACCAAAATGGATGATTCTATGGCCAATCGGATGCAGTGGGATTATCTGAGGTCACAGGCGGGTCATTGGTACTTTGATGGTTTCAATGGAACATTTGGACCAAAATGGATGATTCTATGGCCAATCGGATGCAGTGGGATTATCTGAGGTCACAGGTGGGTCATTGGCACATTTATGGGTTCCATGGAACATTTGGACCAAAATGGATGATTCTATGGCCAATCGGATGCAGTGGGATTATCTGAGGTCACAGGCGGGTCATTGGCACATTTATGGGTTCCATGGAACATTTGGACCAAAATGGATGATTCTATGGCCAATCGGATGCAGTGGGATTATCTGAGGTCACAGGCGGGTCATTGGTACTTTGATGGGTTCCATGGAACATTTGGACCAAAATGGATGATTCTATGGCCAATCGGATGCAGTGGGATTATCTGAGGTCACTGGTGGGTCATTGGTACTTTGATGGGTTCCATGGAACATTTGGACCAAAATGGATGGGATTATCTGAGGTCACAGGCGGGTCATTGGTACTTTGATGGTTTCCATGGAACATTTGGACCAAAATGGATGATTCTATGGCCAATCGGATGCAGTGGGATTATCTGAGGTCGCAGGTGGGTCATTGGCACATTTATGGGTTCCATGGAACATTTGGACCAAAATGGATGATTCTATGGCCAATCGGATGCAGTGGGATTATCTGAGGTCACAGGCGGGTCATTGGCACATTTATGGGTTCCATGGAACATTTGGACCAAAATGGATGATTCTATAGCCAATCGGATGCAGTGGGATTATCTGAGGTCACAGGCGGGTCATTGGTACTTTGATGGGTTCCATGGAACATTTGGACCAAAATGGATGATTCTATGGCCAATCGGATTCAGTGGGATTATCTGAGGTCACAGGCGGGTCATTGGTACTTTGATGGGTTCCATGGAACATTTGGACCAAAATGGATGATTCTATGGCCAATCGGATGCAGTTGGATTATCTGAGGTCACAGGCGGGTCATTGGCACATTTATGGGTTCCATGGAACATTTGGACCAAAATGGATGATTCTATGGCCAATCGGATGCAGTGGGATTATCTGAGGTCACAGGCGGGTCATTGGTACCTTGATGGGTTCCATGGAACATTTGGACCAAAATGGATGATTCTATGGCCAATCGGATGCAGTGGGATTATCTGAGGTCACAGGCGGGTCATTGGTACTTTGATGGTTTCCATGGAACATTTGGACCAAAATGGATGATTCTATGGCCAATCGGATGCAGTGGGATTATCTGAGGTCACAGGTGGGTCATTGGCACATTTATGGGTTTAATGGAACATTTGGACCAAAATGGATGATTCTATGGCCAATCGGATGCAGTGGGATTATCTGAGGTCACAGGCGGGTCATTGGTACTTTGATGGGTTCCATGAAACATTTGGACCAAAATGGATGATTCTATGGCCAATCGGATGCAGTGGGATTATCTGAGGTCACAGGCGGGTCATTGGTACTTTGATGGGTTCCATGGAACATTTGGACCAAAATGGATGATTCTATGGCCAATCGGATGCAGTGGGATTATTTGAGGTCACAGGAGGGTCATTGGCACATTTATGGGTTCCATGGAACATTTCGACCAAAATGGATGATTCTATAGCCAATCGGATGCAGTGGGATTATCTGAGGTCACAGGTGGGTCATTGGCACATTTATGGGTTCCATGGAACATTTGGACCAAAATGGATGATTCTATGGCCAATCGGATGCAGTGGGATTATCTGAGGTCGCATGTGGGTCATTGGCACATATATGGATTCCATGGAACATTTGGACCAAAATGGATGATTCTATAGCCAATCGGATGCAGTGGGATTATCTGAGGTCACAGGTGGGTCATTGGCACATTTATGGGTTCCATGGAACATTTGGACCAAAATGGATGATTCTATGGACAATCGGATGCAGTGGGATTACCTGAGGTCACAGGTGGGTCATTGGCACATTTATGGGTTCCATGGAACGTTTGGACCAAAATGGATGATTCTATGACCAATCGGATGCAGTGGGATTATCTGAGGTCACAGGTGGGTCATTGGCACATTTATGGGTTCCATGGAACATTTGGACCAAAATGGATGATTCTATAGCCAATCGGATGCAGTGGGATTATCTGAGGTCACAGGTGGGTCATTGGCACATTTATGGGTTCCATGGAACGTTTGGACCAAAATGGATGATTCTATGACCAATCGGATGCAGTGGGATTATCTGAGGTCACAGGCGGGTCATTGGCACATTTATGGGTTCCATGGAACATTTGGATCAAAATGGATGATTCTATAGCCAATCGGATGCAGTGGGATTATCTGAGGTCACAGGTGGGTCATTGGCACATTTATGGGTTCCATGGAACATTTGGACCAAAATGGATGATTCTATGGACAATCGGATGCAGTGGGATTACCTGAGGTCACAGGTGGGTCATTGGCACATTTATGGGTTCCATGGAACGTTTGGACCAAAATGGATGATTCTATGACCAATCGGATGCAGTGGGATTATCTGAGGTCACAGGCGGGTCATTGGTAGGTACTATAATGGGTTCCATGGAACATTTGGACCAAACTGGATGATTCTATGGCCAATCGGATGCAGTGGGATTATCTGAGGTCGCAGGTGAGTCATTGGCACTTATATAGTTTCCATGGAACTTTTGGACCAAAATGGATGATTCTATGGCCAATCGGATGCAGTGGGATTTTCTGAGGTCACAAGTGGGTCATTGGCACTTTCACGTGAATACGAACTTCACGTGTTGTTCGTGAATAAAAGACACGTGTAGTTGAGTTTTGTGTTTTTACTTGATTTTTTTAAAAACACGTGAACACGTGCTTACGTGAAACTGGAAGTTCTAGTTCGTATTGGTAGCATTGTAAGCATTGGTTCGCATTGGGTGTATTTATGCACTTCTGTTCTAGTTTACTAAGTGCTCTATTTTGAAACCAGAGGTCATGAATCTCTTTTCAACTCAGTCAATGAACTCGAACTGTTAACTTTAACCAAATGGGTCTGTGATCCGGTTAGATTTAACTCTTATGAAAAAAAAACGAGTTGGATCATATTTCGTTTTATGCTTTTACCCAATAGATGGCGTAAAATTTTAATTTTTGTTTTTATGTGTTTAATTTTTATACAGTGTAGTTCGCAAACTATACATCGAACGGAGAGGAAAGGGTAGCTCGCAAACTAAATATCGGACGAGAGTGGCACTAATTGAAAAGGCATGTGCTCAGCGTGAAATATAGTTACCATACAATTTTTAAAAATCGGGATTTTAATTTTAATTTGAAATTAGTAGTTAAACTGACTGTAGCTCGCAAACTAAATATATATCGGGCAGAGACAAAAGTGGCACCAATGGAAAGTGCATTTGCTTCGCTTTCTTTCAACTAAGTCAATGAACTCAACCTATCAAACTTAACGAAATGATCGAAAAAATTTGAAATTTTGCTTGTTTCTTTTTGCTTGCTCATTTAATCATACTTACTTTTTAACTTTTTCTTTGTTTTGGCCTCGATAAGTAGTCCATAATTGAGTGTTATTAATTAATTTGTTAATTTTTGTAAGATCAATAAAAATACGTGCAAAATGAACAAAACAATCATACCAAAGAGACAAAGTAGAAGAGGTTACAACTTAAACGGAATTCTACGTCTACACTTACGATACTATCGAAACTGTTTCTTTTTTTTGTAAGTAGTGTGTTTAATTGGGTGTTTTTGTGGTGTTTAAGAATGTATGTATTTTTATAGATACCGGTAGCTTTTTTTTTTTTTGTTTTTGTCTCCATACAAACCGGAACAGCAGCAAATTATTTTCAAAAGTCCCGTCGTAATATATGCATATACATATATTGTATAGCATCTTAGGTAAGAAAAGTTTTTGTTAAGTGTATAATTAGAATTTTATAAACCTATTAATTTAATTAGGTCCTTGCCTGGCGGGAGGAGCATATTTAGGACCTAAGATTTTTAAAGAAAAAATATTTAAAATATGTCTACTAACAAGATTCGTATGAGGGTGAAAAATTTGCAGTGGAAGAAACTCTCAATCTCCGAGCGAGTTAAACATATTAAACGAACAGCTGATCGCCGCTGGAAAGAGCTGCTTAATTTCATACAGCTCAATGACCTAAAAGTCCAGCTCGCAGCTAATAAATAGGAAACAGCTGTTTGGAAAGCAAAATCCTAGGAAGAGTTGGATGACTTTAGTACATACGAATTAGTACATACGTACATAAGAAATAAAAAAAAAATTAATTGAATCAGAATGCAGGGTGTTAGGATAGATTTCAATATTAATCTTAATGCTCTATTCATAATTTAAATTTTTAACTAGTATTGAGTTTATTTTTTTATTTCATATTAATTTCTCATACATAAGAAGTAAAAAAAAATTAATTGAATCAGAATGCAGGGTGTTAGGATAGATTTCAATATTAATCTTAATGCTCTATTCATAATTCAAATTTTTAACTAGTATTAAGTTTATTTTTTTTTTTCATATTAATTTCTCATTGGATTTTTTCTTTTCTTCATTTTTTTATGTTAATTTCAACATGAATTTTTTTACCTTTTTTTTAATGCATTTTTTTGATATAGTTTAGTTCTTATAATTAATTTTAAATTAAGTTTTTATTAGTTTTAATCAACAAAATAAGTTTATGAAAAAAAATAGAAACAGTTTCGATAGTATCGTAAGTGTTGACGTAGAATTCCGTTTAAAGGCTCAATCAAGTTATGCGTAAGCATACAGAAGCTTGAGAACAAAAGAACGTACTTGCTCAGCAATATATTGAGTTGCCCAAGTTCTGCGTAAGCAATTTTTGGTTCAGTATCTCAATTTTCGTTTACTTTTCAAAACTTGAGAGTGAGCGCCCGACACCGTATATTGCTAAGCAGAAAAGGGTTGAAACTTGTTTAATAAATAATTTAAATTTTGATTTTAAGCACTTATGTACCAAAATTTTATTAAAAATCAGAAAAAAATATATGTTTTAGACAGGATTAATTTATTAACCGAGGTTTGTATTGAAATTGACCGCTATTTTCGATCATAAAGCATGAATGAATTTACCAACTTAAAGAAAATATTTTTTGTAATTTGAGTTGGCAATCTTTTTCGACAAAAACAAATTATTTTTTATTTGTCATTTCATTCGAATCGATTTATATTGAAATTTTTTTTCATTCTTTCTTTGTTTTTAATTAAGTATGGAAAAGTGTGTTTTTGAATTTTTTATACTTTTCGTTGACTTCTCACTGAAACTTTTGTATGCTTACGCATAACTTGTTTGTTCCTTTAGTTGTAACCTCTTCTCCTTTGTCTCTTTGGTCCGACTGTTTTGTCCATTTAGCACATATTTTTTATTGATCTTCCGAAAATTAACAAAAACATTAATAACACTCAATTATGGACTACTTATCGAGGCCAAAACAAAGAAAAAGTTAAAAGAAAGCATGATTAAATGAGCAAGCAAAACGAAACAAGCGAAATTTCAAATTTGTTCGACCACTTCGTTAAGTTTGATAGGTTGAGTTCATTGACTTAGTTGAAAAGAAGGCGAAGCAAATGCACTTTCCATTGGTGCCACTTTCATCTCTGCCCGATATATAGTTTGCGAGCTACAGTCAGTTTAACTACTTATTTCAAATTAAAATTAAGATCCCGATTTTTAAAAAATCGTATGGTAACTATATTTCACGCTGAGCACATGTCCTTTCCATTAGTGTCACTGTTCGATATTTAGATTGAGAGCTACACTTTCGTCTCTGTTTGATGTATAGTTTACGAACTACACTGGCTAGTGCTAGTGGGATGAGGGATCCAAATTAATTTGCATTAAAAACAAAAATTAAAATTTTACGCCATCTATTGGGTAAAAGCCTAAAACGAAATATGATCCAACTCGTTTTTATTCATAAGAGTTAAATCTAACCGGATCACAGACCCATTTTGTCAAATTTAACAGTTTGACTTCATTGACTTAGTTGAAAAGAGGTTCATGACCTCTAGTTTCAAAATAGAGCACTTAGTAAACTAGAACAGTAGTGCATACATAAACCCAATGCGAACCAATGCTTACAATGCTACCAATACGAACTAGAACTTCCAGTTTCACGTAAGCACGTGTTACACGTGATCACGTCTTTTTAAAAAAATCAAGTGAAAACACGAACCTCAACTACACGTGTATTTTATTCACGAACTAAATGTGAATTTCGTATTCACGTGAAAGTGCCAATGACCCACCTGTGACCTCAGATAATCCCACTGCATCCGATTGGCCATAGAATCATCCATTTTGGTCCAAATGTTCCATGGAACCCATAAAAGTGCCAATGACCCACCTGTGACCTCAGATAATCCCACTGCATCCGATTGGCCATAGAATCATTCATTTTGGTCCAAATGTTCCATGGAACCCACAAAAGACACAATGACCCGCCTGTGACCTCAGATAATCCCATTGCATCCGATTGGCCATAGAATCATCCATTTTGGTCAAAATATTCCATGGAACCCATAAATGTGCCAATGATCCACCTGTGACCTCAGATAATCCCACTGCATCCGATTGGCCATAGAATCATCTATTTAGGTCCAAATATTCCATGGAACCCATAAATGTGCCAATGACCCACCTGTGACCTCAGATAATCCCACTGCATCCGATTGGCCATAGAATCATCCATTTTGGTCCAAAAGTTCCATGGAACCCATAAAAGTTCCAATGACCCACCTGTGACTCAGATAATCCCACTGCATCCGATTGGCCATAGAATCATCCATTTTGGTCCAAATATTCCATGGAACCCATAAATGTGCGAATGACCCACCTGTGACCTCAGATAATCCCACTGCATCCGACTGGCCATAGAATCATCCATTTTGGTCCAAAAGTTCCATGGAACCCGTTGACTATAATTCCGTTGACTATAATTCTTTATTTCATGACCTATCTGCCATAAATTGGTCTCAATGCTGGTTTCTCAGTACAGTTAATGAGAAGGTAAATTTTTTCATTAATGAAGTACACGCACTATTTGATCTGCATGTCCCATTAGTGACTCGTCGCGTTTCTAATAAAAGTTGTCCTTGGTTTTCAAGAAGTGTCATGCTAACCCTTAAAACTCGGAATAAAATGTATAATCGCTTTAAACGAAATTCCACAGCATCAAATTGGGATCAGTTTAAGAGAGCAAGAAATGAAGCTAACTTGGCTGTAAAATTAGCAAAACGCCTTTTTTTTATTAACAAGTTAAACTCTACACAATCTTCTAAAAATCTCTGGAACAACTTAAGACAGGCTGGAGTATGCAATGTTAAATCTGACGATTGCCACATTAGTCCTGATATCTTAAATGATTATTTTATTGCTTCCTCTTCGTCTACTAATACTCTGTTGCCTAGTGTATCAATACCTTTAGATCCTGCAAGTCAATTTAATTTCGAGTTTGCGGCTGTAGGTGAGAGTGATGTTGCTCGTTGCGTTAATAAAATTAAGTCAAATGCAGTGGGTGAAGACGGAATATCCATAAGGTTCATTAAAATTATCTTACCTCTCATATTAAGCCCATTGACCCACATTATAAATCACTGTTTCACTAGTTCTTGCTTCCCTGATGTTTGGAAAGCAGCCAAGATCGTTCCCATTTCTAAAAAATCCAACGCTCTTGAACCATCTGATTATCGACCTGTGAGCCTACTTTCACCTCTATCAAAAGTGGTTGAGTCTCTTATGGCAGCGCAAATCTCGGAGCATATAAAAAATATGACCTCTTGTCACCACTTCAGTCTGGTTTTAGACCAGGCCACAGCTGCGCTACAGCTATGCTAAAAATTCTAGATGACATCAGAATTACATATAATTTGGGTCACATTAACCTACTTTGCCTGCTAGACTTTTCTAAGGCATTCGACTCTGTTGACCATTCTATTCTGTGCCGAAAACTTGAAGATAATTTTAAGTTTTCAAGCATTGCCGTCCGTCTGTTATATAGCTACTTAGTTGGAAGAACTCAAAGAGTGAGGGTGGGTAATAGTCTGTCCGCTTTCCGTAATTTAACTTGTGGGGTTCCTCAAGGCTCTGTACTTGGTCCGCTTTTATTCTCTATGTTTATTAATGACATTTTCAGCAAATGCAGGCATGTTCATATGCATGCATATGCTGATGATCTACAACTGTACTTGTCTAATCCTCTTGACCTTGTTGACGACCTATGTTTTAAAATGAACGAAGACTTAATTAAAATTACAGAATGGGCTCAAACTAATAACCTTAAGCTCAATCCGCTTAAGTCATATGTCTTACCGATTTATAAATCCAGGTATGCTTTCTCTAATATACCTGTTATTTACCTAAATGGTGTCCAACTAAATTTTGTTGACAAGATAAAAAATCTTGGTTTCCACATTGATGCTACATTCTCTTGCGAAAACCATATCAATTCTGTGGTATGTAAAGTTTACTATATATTGCGGAACTTGAGGTGGACTGCGTCATTTGTTCCTATTGAAACTAGAAGGAAGTTAGTTCAACAGCTTATAGTGCCAATCATCTCTTACTCAGATGTCGTTTACAGCAAACTTGACTCCAGGTCTAAGATGAAACTGGATCTGGCATTTAATAATGCTGTGAGGTATATTTATGGTCTAAGAAAATTTGATCACATCAGTCACCTGAGTAATAAAGTTCTAAGCTGTAATATTTTTACTTATTTGAATGCTAGAAATGGCATATTTTTGCAAAATTTAATTTATTCACGAACGCCTAATTACTTATTTGAGAAACTACAATTCTGCAGATCTCATAGAAATTTCAACCTTATAATACCAGTTTATAATTATTTGAATTCCAATAGACTATTTTTTGTGAATGCCATCAGATTGTGGAATACGTTACCTAATAGAATCAAACTTATTCGGAATAAACATATCTTTAAGCATGAAATTCTCAAATTCTTTTCTTAAATCTCTTTTCTTATCTCTTTCTAATTAAAATAATATATAATTAGCAACTAAGTCTCACTTTGAATTAATTTGTATTTTATCGTTAAGTTAGATTTAAGTTTCATTCATCATGTTGTCAAAAAAACCTGTTGTTATCATGTCATACTTGTGCATTTAAAAGACTCTGTCTTACATGTCGACATTTTTTTTCCAAATAAATAAATAAACAAGTCTGAAACCCATAAAAGTTCCAATGACCCACCTGTGACCTCAGATAATCTCACTGCATCCGATTGGCCATAGAATCATCCATTTTGGTCCTAATATTCCATGGAACCCATTAAAGTATCAATGACCCACCTGTGACCTCAGATAATCCCACTGCATCCGATTGGCCATAGAATCATCCATTTTGGTCCAAATATTCCATGGAACCCATAAATTTGCCAATGACTCATCTATGACATCAGATAATCTCACTACATCCCATTGGCCATAGAATCATCCATTTAGGTCCAAAAGTTCCATGGAACCCATAAAAGTGCCAATGACCCACCTGTGACCTCAGATAATCCCACTGCATCCGATTGGCCATAGAATAATCTATTTTGGTCCAAATATTCTATGGATCCCATAAATGTGCCAATGAACCACCTGTGACATCAGATAATCTCACTACATCCGATTGGCCATAGAATCATCGATTTTGGTCCGAAAGTTCCATGGAACCCATAAAAGTGCCAATGACCCACCTGTGACCTCAGATAATCCCACTGCATCCGATTGGCCATAGAATCATCCATTTTGGTCAAAATATTCCATGGAACCCATAAATGTGCCAATGACCCACCTGTGACCTCAGATAATCCCACTTCATCCGATTGGCCATAGAATCATCCATTTTTGTCCAAATATTCCATGGAACCCATAAAAGTGCCAATGACCCACCTGTGACCTCAGATAATTCCACTGCATCCGATTGGCCATAGAATCATCTATTTTGGTCCAAAAGTTCCATGGAACCCATTAAAGTGCCAATGACCCACCTGTGACCTCAGATAATCCCACTGCATCCGATTGGCCATAGAATCATCCATTTTGGTCCAAATATTCCATGGAACCCAAAAATGTGCCAATGACCCACCTGTGATCTCAGATAATCCCACTGCATCCGATTGGCCATATAATCATCCATTTTGGTCCAAATATTCCATGGAACCCAAAAATGTGCCAATGACCCACCTGTGACCTCAGATAATCCCACTGCATCCGATTGGCCATAGAATCATCCATTTTGGTCCAAATATTCCATGGAACCCATTAAAGTACCAATGACCCACCTGTGACCTCAGATAATCCCACTGCATCCGATTGGCCATAGAATCATCCATTTTGGTCCAAATATTCCATGGAACCCATAAAAGTTCCAATGACCCACCTGTGACCTCAGATAATCCCACTGCATCCGATTGGCCATAGAATCATCCATTTTGGTCGAAATGTTCCATGGAACCCATAAATGTGCCAATGATCCACCTGTGACCTCAGATAATCCCACTGCATCCGATTGGCCATAGAATCATCCATTTTGGTCCTAATATTCCATGGAACCCATAAAAGTGCCAATGACCCACCCGGACCTCAGATAATTCCACTGCATCCGATTGGCCATAGAATCATCCATTTTGGTCGAAATGTTCCATGGAACCCATAAATGTGCCAATGATCCACCTGTGACCTCAGATAATCCCACTGCATCCGATTGGCCATAGAATCATCCATTTTGGTCCTTATATTCCATGGAAGCCATTAAAGTACCAATGACCCACCTGTGACCTCAGATAATCCCACTACATCCGATTGGCCATAGAATCATCCATTTTTGTCCAAATATTCCATGGAACCCATAAAAGTGCCAATGACCCACCTGTGACCTCAGATAATTCCACTGCATCCGATTGGCCATAGAATCATCCATTTTGGCCGAAATGTTCCATGGAACCCATAAATGTGCCAATGATCCACCTGTGACCTCAGATAATCCCACTGCATCCGATTGGCCATAGAATCATCCATTTTGGTCCTAATATTCCATGGAACCCATTAAAGTACCGATGACCCACCTGTGACCTCAGATAATCCCACTACATCCGATTGGCCATAGAATCATCCATTTTGGTCAAAATATTCCATGGAACCCATGAATGTGTCAATGACCCACCTGTGACCTCAGATAATTCCACTGCATCCGATTGGCCATAGAATCATCCTGTTCGGGTGTTGAACGCGGGTGGTTCGGGTGGTGGAAAAGAAAAGGAAATTAGTTTGAGTTTTATAATACAATTCAATTTTATTTTATTTTACCTTTGGGTGTAGGCTTTTTTTGTTGTTTTTGTGCTATGTTTGTTTTGTATTTTAATGTTACTAGCAGCTTTTTGAGTGTTGATTGTTGATCGTTTCTATTGCGGTTGCTGTTGATGTTGATGTTGATGTTGATGTTGATGTTGGGTGGGTTGTTTTCTTTTTAAAGATGTCTTCTATTTGTTTAATGTTGGGTGGGTTTTGTTAAGATGTCCGTCTTTTCTATGATGTTCAGAAAAATCTCTGCTTCAGCTCCTTTGTACATCACGAAGGTGCCGAGCGAGCCGACCTTCGTGATGACTGCAGCGCCCTGTTTGCCACAACGGCGAGTAGATGGTTGGGTGCGGCTGTGTTCAGTGACCACAGGGTTACGTGGTCACGTAAACATTCCGCCCGCCTTGCAATATCTGCAAAACTTAGAACGGGTTAATTGTGTTCATAAAGAAGTGATCAATTGGGTAACTGTTTACAAATAGTTCATATTTATTAAAATTCAGTGCTTTTGTGTGTTTATAAATTATATATTTTGTCGTGGGTTGGGTGCTATTTCCACTGAAAAAAATATATTAGAGTGGGGTAGAGTAGGGTAGGGTAGAGTAGAGAAGGGGAAGAGTGTAGAGTAGGGTAGAGTAGAGTAGGGTAGAGTAGGGTAGAGTAGAGTAGAGTAGAGTAGAGTAGAGAAGAGTAGAGCTCAATTTGAGGGTAGAACCACTACCTTTGTTATGGGTCTGGTAGTGATTCCTTTTGCTGTCCGAATGTCGACTACACGAGCTCTTGAGTCTGAGCCTAAGTAAACCTTCACGATTCTACCTAAGCTCCATTCGTTCGGAGGCAAATTTTCGTGACGAATGACCACAAGATCGTCAACATTGATAAGGGTTTGAGGGTGTTTCCATTTATATCCATTTATATAATTTTGATGCAATATCTTTAACTTTTGCCTACGGTTTATGACGTTAGGCGTTGAGTTACTTAAATCGTTCAGCTGGGGTGAGTAACGGGGTACGAATTAGAAAGTGTCCCGGGGTTAGAGGCGATAAATCAAGTGGGTTTTCGCTTGAAGGACTTAGAGGTCTCGAGTTAAGGCAACTTTCGACTCGAGCGAGTAGGGTAGAAAACTCTTCGAAAGTAAACCTTTGATTTGTGTATGCCTTCTTCAGGTGCGTTTTACAACTTTTTACACCAGCTTCCCAAAGTCCACCCATGTGTGGAGCGCCAGGGGTATAAAATGCCAAGTTAAGTCTTGGTGACTGTAGTTGCTCACCACTTGAGTCTGTAGTGTCTTCATGAATTCTCTCCGATCTTTCTTTAGCATTTGTGCTGCTCCAACGAAATTCGTTCCATTGTCGGAGTACAGAGCGGCGGGGCATCCGCACCTTGAAAAGAATCGGGAGAAGGCTGCTTAGAATGCTTGGGTCGAGAGATCACTTGGCGCTTCGATGTGCACTGCTTTTGTTGCAAAACAAATAAAAACGCAAATATAGCCTTTCGTTATTAAGCAGGCTCGCCCGGTGTAATTTTTGATTTCTACGGGTCCAGCGAAATCGACACCTGTGTTTGTGAATGGGCGGGTAAGTTATGTGCGTTCGGGTGGTAGCGCAGCCATAATTTGGGTCTGCTGCTTTTTCTTGTGTACCACACAAATCTTGCAGTTATGGATAGTTGTTTTTATGAGGGTTTTTAACTTGGGTATCCAAAACTCCGCACGAAGCAAGCGTAATAATAATTGGTTACCGCCGTGTAGAGTGATCAAATGAGTCATGTGGGTCAAGAGAAAAGCTAAACGACTATGGTATGGCAATAAAATTGGGTGCCACTCGTTATAAGTTAGAGCTGGCGACTTGACTAGGCGTCCATTTGCTCTAATTATGCCGTTGGAGTCCAGGAAGGGTGTGAGGGTTAAGATCGAGCTTTTTGTTGAAACAGGGTGTTTGCTTAACAATGCTTGATATTCTTCTGCGAATCCATTCTTTTGGCTTAATATGATAAGCTTTTCTCGCACTGCTTTTACTTCATTTGATGTTATATCCAATGTTGTGTGATTCGTTTGTGATCGACGTGAGGGTGAAGAGTTAGTGTAAAAGCGATACACATATGCCATGACTCGTATGGCTCTTGGCAGTGAGGAGAACCTGTTTAATATATCCTCTTGGGTTGTTGCCGCAAATGACTTTATTGGTTTTAAGTCAAGGGAAGTGTCGACTGCATCTTTGGACTTGGGCCAGAATTCCTTTTCATGCTTCAGCCAGATTGGGCCGTGCCACCAGAGATGATGGTCTCTCAGTTCTATGGCAGAACATCCGCGACTGGCTACATCTGCCGGGTTGTCGTGAGAGTCAACGTGGTTCCAGTTGTCAGTTCCAACCTTTTCAATGATCGTTGAAACACGATTAGCCACAAATGTGTTCCAAGAACAGGGTTGCGTTTGAAGCCAGGCCAGCACGATGGTAGAGTCTGTCCAAAGATACACCTGGTATTGTTTCAGATCGACGTGGGGTACGATGGCATCGACTAAATTTGCCAGTAGAACAGCACCGCAGAGTTCAAGCCTTGGTAAAGATACGGATTTTACCGGAGCCACTCGAGTCTTAGCTACTAGGAGCTGAGTGCTGGCTTCACCATTTTCGTGTGAGACTCGCAAATATAGCGCTGCACCGTACGCTTTTTCTGATGCATCAGAAAAACCATGAAATTGAACGGTTGCCTTGGGTGTATATCGTGTCCATATGTGTTGAGTCAAGGGTTTTAGGGTCTCGTCCCACTCAGTTTTATCTAGCCAGACTTGTTGCATAATAATTTTTGCTGCTATTACAATTGGCGCTAACCAGCCAGCCGGGTCAAACAACTTGGCTATAAACGATAAAACTTCACGTTTTGTATGAACGGGTTTGTGTTCAATGGGTGGGACGAGAAAAAAGAACGAGTCTTTTCGAGCGTTCCAGCGAATACCTAGGGTTTTGGTATTGCCTTCACTTGGGTCCGACAGATTGAGTAAATCAGTGGTCAACAAATGATCTTTGGGTAGATCGTGTAATAATTGCGTCTTGTTCGACGTCCACTTTCTGAGTGTGAATCCAGCTGATTTAAGTGCTTCTATGAGTTCGTCACGAGTTCTCTTGGCGGTTACGAGTTGATACGCTCCTGCAGCACGTCATCCACGTACATGCAATTGCGTAATATATATGACGCATGAGGGTGTGTATCTCTCACATCATCAGCTAATTGATGTAGAGTTCTGATGGCGAGATATGGGGCGCAATTGACTCCAAATGTCACGGTTTGCAACTCATAGTCCTGAATGGGTTCTTCAATGGACTTTCTAAATAAAATTCGCTGATAGGCTGTGTCTTCTGGGTCGACTTCAATTTGCCGGTACTTTTTTTCTATGTCAGCGTTAAAAACGAACTCAAAGAGCCTCCACTTGCTGATCAATAAGACAAGGTCTAGTTGTAGGGTTGGACCAATGTGGAGTACATCATTTAAGCTTTTTCGAGAAGCTGTAGGGTTTGATGCATTAAATACAACTCTTAATTTTGTTGTAATACTGTCGGGTTTGATCACGGCGTGGTGTGGCAGATAGTAATGGGTGGGTCTATCTGTGTTAGAGTGTGGGTTTGTGATCACTTTCATATGGCCGAGTTGCAAGTATTCGCACATGACTCGATCATACTCTACCTTGAGTTCAGGTTTTTTGAGTAATGACTTTTCATTTCGCAAATATTGCGCCATAGCGATGGGTCTTGAGTTTCCAAGTTCCAATGAGTTAGGGTTCTTGAAGGGTAATTTTACTACATAACGCCCATTAGGGTTGCGGCGTGTTGTGCTTTTGTAAATTCTTCACATTGCTTATCTTCAGCTGAGAGTGAAGATGTTTTTGGAACTTCTTCTACTTCCCAAAACCGAGTCAAAAAGTTATCTGGGTCGACTTTGTTGTAGTATGCAACAATGTTGCTGGGTGTTGACATTGGTTCACGAGGAAGAGGTCCTGAGAGAATCCAACCAAATTCGGATTCTTGTGCCAAGAGTGATCCGCAAATATTTCGTTTTACACCACCGCACATGATTTTTGGGTAAATGTCGCAACCAATTATGATATCTACGGGTCGAGATTCATAAAATTGTGTATCTGCCATTTGAAGGCCAGCCAGGGTTTCAGCAAGCTTTGCATCTATATTGTGTGTGGGCAAATCGCTTGTGAGGGTTTTCAATACTAGAGCTTGGGTTTCTACTCTAAATTGAGGGTTTTTAGAAGAGCGTATTATTATTGTGCAGGCTCTTGTTGGGTTTGCTGACACTGTCTGGTTGAGACCAGTGACTTGAGCGCCTACAGTTTTTGTGGGTGAGCCAATACGCTTTCTAAGCTGCTCCGTAAGAAATGTTGCCTTTGATCCTGAGTCGATGAGAGCGCGTGCGTCGTATATAGAACCTTCGTGTTCCACGTTGACCATCGCTGTTCCTAGGAGGATTTCTTTTCTGCTGGCCGCAAAGTGAGAATTCACTATTTGGGTTTCGAGCTCTTGGGTGTGAGTAGGGTTAGTGGACTGTATTTGGGTCGTGAATGCCTGCCGTGTAGAACTGGTTTGTTCAGCTGCTTCCTGCGCTTGTGCACTAGTGCTTGGGTTCACATCTAATGCACTCTTATGCAATGAGGAATGGTGCCTCTTCTTGCATATTCTGCAGCTGTATTCACTCTTGCAATCCCTGATTCTATGTGAAACAGCTAGACAATTGAAGCAACATCCAACACGCTTCACTGTCGCTATCCTTTCATCAATTTTCATGGATATGAAGCCTGGGCACTCACGAAGAGGGTGATTGCTATTGCAAAATCTGCAAATAGCACCATCAACTTCCCATTGGGTGCTGGGAATCGATGGCTTAGGGTCATTTTTAATTTGTTTAGCTACAAATTGTTGGGTTGATTTTGGGGTAGGGTATGAAGTAACATTCATATGATATGAATTTACTCTTTTTTCTCCCCACTTGTTGGGTCCATGATGAGAGAAATTATTCTGTTGACTTGGCCTTGCAAATGAAGCAGAAGAGGAAGCCTTTATATCGCCAACAGATTCTAGAGTTTTAAATTTGTGGGTTAAAAAATTATCTAAAACTTTCCACTCAGGGATAGTAGAGTTATCTGTTAGACACTTTTCAAAGTCTTCTAACGTGTTTTTGGGTAATTTTGTAGAGCAGAGGTACACTACGATAGGATCCCAACTATCTGTGTCAATGCCAAGAGTTTGTAGGGTGAATACAGAGTTATTGATTGTCCTCTGTAACTTTTTAATAGAGCTCCCTGTCTCTATATGGATCTGTGGCAAATTGAGTAGGGTCTTCAGTTGAGCATTTATTTGCATACGCTTATTTTCATATTGATCTATGAGATTTCCCCATGCCATAAAATATCCCTCATTAGTTGGTTGTGTTGTTGCACTTCTGGGTAATGAGTGAGTGCTTCTGTAGTGCAAATTGCATCAAACTCTTGCTGACTTTTCCAAATCTCTTCCAGGCTCGAAGGACCAAAATGTTCGGGTGTTGAACGCGGGTGGTTCGGGTGGTGGAAAAGAAAAGGAAATTAGTTTGAGTTTTATAATACAATTCAATTTTATTTTATTTTACCTTTGGGTGTAGGCTTTTTTTGTTGTTTTTGTACAATGTTTGTTTTGTATTTTAATGTTACTAGCAGCTTTTTGAGTGTTGATTGTTGATCGTTTCTATTGCGGTTGCTGTTGATGTTGATGTTGATGTTGATGTTGATGTTGATGTTGGGTGGGTTGTTTTCTTTTTAAAGATGTCTTCTATTTGTTTAATGTTGGGTGGGTTTTGTTAAGATGTCCGTCTTTTCTATGATGTTCAGAAAAATCTCTGCTTCAGCTCCTTTGTACATCACGAAGGTGCCGAGCGAGCCGACCTTCGTGATGACTGCAGCGCCCTGTTTGCCACAACGGCGAGTAGATGGTTGGGTGCGGCTGTGTTCAGTGACCACAGGGTTACGTGGTCACGTAAACACATCCATTTTGGTACAAATGTTCCATGGAACCCATAAATGTGCCAATGATCCACCTGTGACCTAAGATAATCCCACTGCATCCGATTGGCCATAGAATCATCCATTTTGGTCCAAAAGTTCCATGGAACCAATAAATGTCCCAATGACCCACCTGTGACCTCAGATAATCCCACTGCATCCGATTGGCCATAGAATCATCCATTTTGGTCCAAAAGTTCCATGGAACCCATAAAAGTGCCAATGACCCACCTGTGACCTCAGATAATCCCACTGCATCCGATTGGCCATAGAATCATCCATTTTGGTCCAAATATTCCATGGAACCCATAAAAGTGCGAATGACCCACCTGTGACCTCAGATAATCCCACTGCATCCGATTGGCCATAGAATCATCCATTTTGGTCAAAATATTCCATGGAACCCATAAATGTGCCAATGACCCACCTGTGACCTCAGATAATCCCACTGCATCCGATTGGCCATAGAATCATCCATTTTGGTCCAAATATTCCATGGAACCCGTAAATGTGCCAATGACCCACCTGTGACCTCAGATAATCCCACTGCATCCGATTGGCCATAGAATCATCCATTTTGGTCCAAATATTCCATGGAACCCATAAATTTGCCAATGACCCATCTATGACATCAGATAATCTTACTACATCCCATTGGCCATAGAATCATCCATTTTGGTCCAAAAGTTCCATGGAACCCATAAAAGTGCCAATGACCCACCTGTGACCTCAGATAATCCCACTGCATCCGATTGGCCATAGAATAATCTATTTTGGTCCAAATATTCTATGGATCCCATAAATGTGCCAATGAACCACCTGTGACATCAGATAATCTCACTACATCCGATTGGCCATAGAATCATCGATTTTGGTCCGAAAGTTCCATGGAACCCATAAAAGTGCCAATGACCCACCTGTGACCTCAGATAATCCCACTTCATCCGATTGGCCATAGAATCATCCATTTTTGTCCAAATATTCAATGGAACCCATAAAAGTGCCAATGACCCACCTGTGACCTCAGATAATTCCACTGCATCCGATTGGCCATAGAATCATCTATTTTGGTCCAAAAGTTCCATGGAACCCATTAAAGTGCCAATGACCCACCTGTGACCTCAGATAATCCCACTGCATCCGATTGGCCATAGAATCATCCATTTTGGTCCAAATATTCCATGGAACCCAAAAATGTGCCAATGACCCACCTGTGATCTCAGATAATCCCACTGCATCCGATTGGCCATAGAATCATCCATTTTGGTCCAAATATTCCATGGAACCCAAAAATGTGCCAATGACCCACCTGTGACCTCAGATAATCCCACTGCATTCGATTGGCCATAGAATCATCCATTTTGGTCCAAATGTTCAATGGAACCTCTAAAACTGCCAATGACCCACCTGTGAACTCAGATAATCCCTTTGTGTCTCTTTTTTATCGGTTCATAGTTCGAAACACGTGTTTGAGCTGAAGCTCTAATACGAACCAATCAGTTCGTGCAAAATAAAAACAATACAAGCATAAACAACGAAACAAAAACAAAGAAAGCAGCAGGCACAGTAGGTTCATAATAAGCAGCTGATGATCGACTTTCTTATATAAAAACATGCATTTTTCTTCTTATATTTTACTATTTTGTGACTTTAATATAATAGTGACAAAATCCAAAATTAGATGTTCATTCAGCGCAGGATATATCTGATATTTGAGTATATATATTATCTTTGAACGATAAGTATTAAAGGCTGTAGGTATACCCCAAAGTATTAGCCAAAAACGTTGCATGACCTTCAAAAAATCTGTTAAAACGACCCCATATAAACCGCGCTGTAAGACGTAATTCTACGTCAAAAGAAACTGCCTTTATAAAGAAAGAATCACAAAAAAACACAAACATAGCTAATGCACCTAACCAGGCAACACCAACTCGCAACAAGGATGCTGGCGCCATCATCGGTATGCAGTGAAACTTGGTGAGTGAGAACTTTATACAAAAAAATTAAATTTTACTTTAATGTAAGTTTTTATAAAAGCAGTTCGTCTCAATACTTTTGTTAAATCAATTAGATTTAACTCAATATCATATACCTTTGAGATTGACATTTTATAAAATAAGATCATCAAATTATAAATATATAGGTGTATACTTAAATATGCATTGAAGCGAATTGGCAAATATTTATTTTATGCCGGTTTTATTACACCTAAGATTTCAACTTCAAAAAATGAGTTGCTAAATCTTTTATTGGCTGGTGTGGAAAGTGGGTAGTTCCTGGGTAAGTACAAGTTGCTATGCAATTCGGCCGGGTAATGGGTAATTGACGGACTAAGACTAACCCCGACGGAGTCAGCAATTGGGAATCACGAGAAAAAAAAATCTGGAGTAATTTTGTGGTTCACGGCTGCATACCAGATTGGGTGCAGATGAAGGGTTGGATAACTCCAGCTGACGGACAGAGGACTTATCAGATTATCTTTCTAATTTTCTCTCTTGTTCTTTTCTTTCAATTTCTACTATATGTTCTAGATGGTTTTTTTTCGTTCTTTTCTATTTTTTTTATTAATTTTTGACTCGAAAATTTATGTTTTGAGCAAGTTGAGTGCATATATTGGCAAGAACCTCACCGTAGCCGTCGAGCAGCCTAGAATGCCACCATGTCAACCGCCTAAAATGTGGCACTTCCACCCTAGCTTGGCTCATTACATTGGCGCCCAACGAATTGTTTACGTTTCATTCTTTATCTTTAAAACTTCGATATGTAAATGATTTCAATATTTCTTTTCCGTTTTTTGTTTTTGTTTTTCCCTTTGACTGATTTTCGAGTTGGTACCTCGGTGCACTGTCTCAAGATATTAAGGATAAGTCCGCTTATCTTTGTGACAGTAGCATAGTGGTACTAAAATAAGGGTTTGGTTGACCAGTAGCTCGTTTCTGCAACTTTTGTCACGGTAGTTCTCACAATATTTTCTCACTTTGGCGCCAAAATGACGTCAATCTCACTTGCACCGTCTCTGTAATAAAATGAGAAAAGTCGGTGACTCGTCTCGCTTGTTTCAATTCTATTTTCGAAGGAATTCAATAGCCAAAGTGTTTCTGTAAACTAAAATATGCGACTCGAATTGACTGAAGTTGTCACTACGTTCTTATTAGGTGAGAACAATTTTTGGTTGATAGTGCAACTTTCGATATCAATGAAGTGGTTACTTAGACTTCTACCCGGTACAAGGTATCAACTTAATTTTTTTCTTTTAGACTTTAAATTAGAGCTTGCAGTTTCACGTGTTCTCGTGTTACACGTGTTCACGTGTTTTTAAAAAAATCAAGTGAAAACACGAACCTCAAATACACTTGTATTTTATTCACGTGATTCACGTAAATACGATTCACGTGTAGTCCGTGAATAAAATACACGTGTAGTTGAGGTTTGTTTTTCAAAACACGAAATACACCGAGTTCGAACTTCCGTGAGCACGTGTAGTTCGAAACACGTGTTTGAGCTGAAGCTTACTATAAATATATAATATACACAATATTATAAGTACAACAATGTATAAATTAATGAATATATCGAGCTATAACCGCGAAAAAGATGTAACCAGCAATTTGCAAAAATTAAGTTTCTTGTCAAAACTTATAATTTATTTCATTATCAACAATATATAATTATAAAATAATAGTAAATATAATAATTTTAATATTTATTTGTTAAGATTATGTTAAAACATTGTCGTCACTTAAAATCTTAAGTCGAAAATAATTCAAAGAAATCTGCTCCTTTGAAATTTTAGTTTTGATGGTTACATCTTTTTCGCGGTTATGGCTCGATATATAAACTCAAATATTTTATTAATGAGATTTATTCCCTGATAAAATTTGTATCACTGCTTAAGCAACCGCATGAAAAGAATACTTACTCGGATTTCACAACATCACTAAGTGTCAAAACATGAAAAAATTGTTTTGTGTATTTTTGTTTATTTTTTTATTTTTGAAAAAATCAAAACAAAAAAAAAAAAAACTCGCGTGTAGCAACGTACACGTGGCAGAAGTGAAACTTCTTTAACAGTAAGAAATAAGAGAGATTTCAGTGTGAAATAGAGAGAGAAAGTATCTGAAAAGAAATCCAATCAATACGAAATGGAATAATAATTTGTTGATTCAATATTTGCATCCAGGGACCGTACCGAATATGGTTTTTGTCGAAAGTGTTACATATTAACTTTTATCTCTTAATTTTTATTTTTTCCGACAAAAATAACAGTTTTTTGTGCTTTATAGTTTTTTTGGGCAAAAATAACAGTTATTTTCTCCCGTTTCGGGCAAAAATATCAGGTAATTTATATTTGTTCAAGTCATTTTACCGATCAAAAAATTTTGATATTATTATTTTCATCTCATCGGTGAGACATTTTACACATGGTGTCAACAGTTCAATTCTGTTAAGCGGCCTTTAAGAAAACACAAATTGCTTGATATTTTTGACCGAAAAAATTAAAGTCACAAAATAACTGCTATTTTTGACCGATAAAATAAAAGTCAAAAGAAACCTTTATTTTTCCTCGAAATATACTAGGCAAGAAATTAACTTTTAAAGAATCAGTTTCAAATTTAAAAGCGACTTAATATTCGTGAGGCTGAGGACATTTGTAACATAATGGTATATTTGAAAAAGTCTTTTGACAATTTTTTTCATTCAAAAATTGTAAAATAACAGTTATTTTCGGTACTTGTTTTAGTTCAGTTGGTGTTTTAGTTGCTTTCGAATGTCTTCTCAACATTGTTACTTTATGAATGCTGGATTGCATTTGCATAGTACTCTTTGAAGGAGCCTCCGAAAGCAGAGGCAAATCTTGTTTATTATTACCTCCTGCTTCCTGATCATAATAATTGCTATGTTGATAGAGGGCCACATAAAGCAGCGAACGTTGATTGTTGAGTGCATCAACTTGGTTGGCTTTAAAATTTTGTTGAGATGCATCAGTATGTTTTTTGGGGATTGGTTCTTTGTAGATTCACCAAAATACACTGATGTTTCGTAAAAATGCATTTTGAAACTCAGCCGTTGTTGCAATCACCTTACCTTCATCATTAGTTGCAGACCCAGCTGCGGCTGTATTCTTAAGAGCTCTAATTCGCTCTCTATATTCACGAACGCGTTCTGCTCCTGTTTTAGCTATTTTTCTATTTTTTTTCCGTGCATACTTGTAGGATGAAAATTAATGTTACGGTTATGTTAATAATGTAATGTTAATATTTATGTAATGTTAATGTTAATTTTTTTATTTTCAGTATGTTACGCGTCAGTTTTAATTACACTTTGTTTATATATATGTCATGTGCCTACGTGGCGTAAAGATATAGATTCCGGCTCATAAGCAACGATGTTCGGGGTTCAATTCTCGGCAGCGGCAGTAGTTTTTTTAAATTTTCATATGAATTGAAAACGTTAGCCTAGCGTCACGAAAAATGACCTTGAAATTTCACTCGCCGCCAAAGAAGTTTCACTTAAAAAAAAATGTCAATTGTTTCAATTTTATATATTCCCTATCACTTGTGTATCTTTCTCATCACAGAGCAATATTTTCTCACTTATTAATGCAGAAACCCTAGCTTTCGTAAAAGTGAGTATTTTGGAACGAAATAGTGTGACGACAGAAAAAGTGACTATTTGTCGCAAAAGTTGCTGAAACGAGCTACAGGTCTGTGTAGGTTCCTCTTAAATTGTAGAATGTTTCAGAGTGGGACTACATGGATCATGTTCGGCATCCGGGGGTTTTGACTGATATGCCAGTGTTTTGAAGCCTAGCCACAGCACTCTAAATTAATTGGACACTTGAGGCAGGCTCAAAACATTGGCAATGTGGTGATGATTTGATTTCAGACGAAGTTTGAGCATGCAGTGTTGAGTAATATCCATATATTTTTTTTTAATAAATTTACTTTTCTTTGGGGGTTAAAGGACAGTGACATACTTGGGACTGACATAGCAACTGTACGATAACCATGGGGAATAAAAGACTGCAGCAATTCACACTAGCCTCAACTACTTTATTATAGATTTTGTTTTTTTTAATTTTATTTATATATATTTAATATATTTTTCTCATTTTTTTATTCATATCTGAATTTTCTACTTTTATTACATTTTTTTTTTGATTACATATTTTAAGTTTTGTCAGAATTTTATCGCAGTGAATTCGAGTCTGAAAGAAATCTGCGGATAAAGATTCTTGATTAATATCTTTAATATCTTTAAGTAAAAAGCTCTGTAATACTATGTTCACACTAAGGCCGAAAAGCTGCTTTTCAGCTGTAAAGCAACTTTTCAGAAACAGGTGTTCACACTGGGAAAGTTGCTTTTCATTTGACTTATAGTCATATGTTTGTTATTAGTGCGTTCTCTTGCGACTGTTGCATGAAGCTGAATATCTGGCCACTTCCGCATATATATGCGTATTCTTCAAAAAAACTCCTTAGTTTTCTCCTCCTACAGCACTAGATTTATTGTCTCAGGCAGCTCACTTCACTTTACACACACTTTGCATATTTCTTGTCAATTTCAACAAGATGATTAAATTGAGATTCCAATATGTAAATAAATATGTAAATAAAAACAGGCACACGAAACGTCAAATAACAATGACAACTTGTATTTTTGAAATAGATTTTTACTCAACTTCAACGAACAGACTTCAGAATCAGGGTTGTTTTCTAACTTTTCATTGCTTTTCGCTGAAAAGCCAACGAAAAGCAGCTTTTCATTTGACAGTTCTTCTATGGCGAAAAGCTGAATATTATGTAGCTTTTCAGCTAAAAAGCCATAATTGTCAAAAAAGCGGCTTTTCGGCCTAAGTGTGAACATAGTATAAGGCACTTTTATAATATTTTTTTTGTGAAATTTTTAAATTTTTTATCAGCTCCCAATTTAATTTTTTTATTATTTCATATATATTTCTTTTTATTTTAAATTTTCTTGATTAATTTGAAACTGAATTTATTTACTTTTCGTTATGATATATATATTTTTTTCTTTTTATATGAATTTCCTTGATTAATTTTAAACTGGATTTATTTAATTTTTTATTATTCATATCACATTTTTAATTTTTTTATTTATTTATTTTTTTTCTCCACATTCCTTATTAAGTTCAAAACTGAATTAATTTAAAATGTTTTTGTTATATTTTCTTTTATAAATTTTTATTGAATTAGTTGAATTGAATTTAATCCAACTGAATTCTTTCATACTGTGAGTTTTTAATATATTAACAACTTCGAATTTGTTTTTTTCGAGTTTTTGCCTCTTAGTAGACAACCAACTTAGTGTGCGTTGCTAGAGTGGAAGGAGGAATTTCAAGAGCGTTCTGAAGTCGGTCAAGTAAATAAACTATTGTGGGAAGGTAGGCAATTGGTTTTGAGTAGCAGACGAGTTGCGCGAAGCGTTACACGCGCTTTAGACGCCCGGGCACATAACTCCAATTGGACTCAGGAATTGGGTTATCTGAAGGTTTGAGGATCTCAAGAGCATTATCTTTTGAAGCTTCAGAAGATACCCTAAGCTTTTCGAGAAAACTCGAGAGAGTGTTTGAGATGTCTGAGCAGGAGTGCGAAGGAGGTGTAGATGGAGCCTCTGGGAGAGCGGCTAGGGGAGCAATGTCTGAAGGCGATGCGTGGAACTGCATGGAAGACGTGAGAAGCATGCGTGGTGAAGTTGTGGCTTTGAATGGACGAATCGCAGAGGTTGAAGCGTCAATGCATGCAAATGCGGCTCTTCATCCTCCTGCTAACACCTCAACGCCAGCAACTACGAAGGCTGTTAGAAGTGGGAGTGAAGTGGTGGAGCCTCCACGGACTTCTGAGAATAAGGGTAGAGGAGATATCAGAGAGTCTGAAGTAGGTAGAGAGCATGATGATCCACGAAAGGCTGCTCCGACTGAAAAAACATTTAGTGAGAGTGAGGTGGAAACACGCAAGAATGTGGATCTAGATAGGTGGCACGTGAAATTTGGGGGATCTAACAGGGACATGACAGTGGAAAGTTTCGTTTTCCGAATAGAGAGAATGAGGGAACAATATGGTATCTCTTACAACCAGCTTTTTTCGGATTTCCATTGTCTGGTTACTGATAGTGCCTCAAAGTGGTATTGGCAGGTGTTGGAAGATCATGCCGAAGATGATCTCTTTGACTACTTTACGCTTAAGAAAGAGCTTTTAAGTCATTTCAAGTCTGCTGAATCAGACTATGAAATCATTAAAGAAATTATGGATCGGAAGCAGCAGGTAGGAGAAAATTTTGAAGATTTTTATGCTGAGATCCATAACTTAACTTTTAGGTTAAGAAAAAAAATTCCCGAGCAAGAGCTTATTATTATGATAAGGGGAAACCTGAAGACAAGTTTGGCTACTCTGACTTTTGCCTCAACATTCAATACCCTCCCTGATTTAAAGCGAGAGTGTTTAAAGGCAGAAAAATTAGTGCGAGAAGGCAGGGCCAAATCAAGGCAAGTTAGTGAAATCGAAGGTAGAAAGATTGGGGAGTTTGAAGAAGAGCCTGAAAATGTAGAAATTGAAGCGGTAGAACAAGTCGGCCTCAGAGCCAATGGTGTAAATGCAAGCCGCAATGCAAAAGCAGTAGGCCCACCGCTGACAGGTGTGAATAGTGGAAGACATCCAAATACGACATGTCATTGCCATCGAAAACACCATTTTCTTCACCTCTTCCAACCCATGGTAGTCATCCACCATTTATGGTGCTAAGTCCAGTATTTTGTCCTTCTCCGTTTCATTTGAATTTGTGTTTTAGCTGTGGAATGCTAGGAGATTTCTTTAAGAAAAACCCAGTAGAACTTCATAAAGAAAATCGTTGTAAATCTGCGTTTCATGATATGTTGTGTTTTGTATGTGGTCGTTGTGAATCATATTGTCAGTATAAGTCTAGTGTTATAAATAGTCCGTTAAACTCTCAACTGGCGGAGATGACCGGGAACTCTGTCCAGAAAGTCAGATGCCCGGACAGTCAAAACCAATAAAGATTCTGCTTGGATGTAAATCGAAGCAGCTCTCGAAACAAGAATCGCTGCCTAAGCCTGTCAAGAGTCTACACCAAGAGTCTACACCAACTCACTGAGTATGAGGAAGCGAGAGCAAGAATTTTTATGGATGAAGCAAGTCCTAAGATTAAAAGAAATTATAAAAAAATCGATCAGATGAGAGCGAAGAAAAGACAAATGCAAAGATTTAAAAGGAAAATTGTTTCAACAATAGTAACGTTGAAGGGTGACAGTCGGCTTTTTGCACGAACCAAAGTAGATGGGGTAGAAATCGTGGCACTTTTAGATTCTGGAGCGAGTGCCAATTGCATAGGAAGGGATGCAATGGAGTTTTTAAAAGATAGGCATGACAAAAGTGTTAAAGTAAAAAATCAAAAGGTCAGAACGGCAGATGGGGCTGAAACAGCTGTACAAGGGGTGATCACGCTAGTGGTTTTGTGGGAGGGTGAAACTAAAGAGCTGGATTTTCTGATTTTTCCAGCATTACAGCAAGAATTTTATTTTGGTATTGAGTTTTGGCAAACTTTTGGATTGGCTGTAGTAAGCAAAAGTAGATCAAGTAGTTTGCAAATCAAAGGAACAAGTATGTCTGAATTAAATCAGGCATATACCGATTTGACCTTTGACACCAATCAGCATGTTCTGTCGAAAGAAGATAATTTAAAATTAAATGCAGTGAAAGCCAAGTTTCCATCATTTGCTGAGTTGGGTCTGGGTAAAACGGATTTAGAAGAACACCATATTGAAGTACTAGATGAGAATTTGCCAGTAAAACAACGTTTTTATCCAATTTCACCCGCCATCCAAACATTAGTGATAGAGGTGAGTGTTATGGGCGTGATAGAGGTGAGCAATAGCAGTTGGAGTTCTCCAATATCGCTGGTTAGGAAGGAGACGAAGAATCGACTATGTCTTGACGCAAGGAAGGTAAATGCGCAGACAGTTAAAGACGCGTACCCTTTGCCGCACATTGATGGTATACTTAGTCGCTTGCAAGATACACGCTACATTTCCGCCATCGACCTCAAGGATGCTTTTTGGCAGATTCCACTGGAAGAAAAGTCAAGGGGCAAGACAGCATTCACGGTGCCCGGGAGGCCACTGTACCAGTTTACAGTGATACCATTCGGTCTTTGTAATGCTGCCCAGCGAATGTGTAGACTAATGGACAAGGTCATTCCTACCGCTTTGCGAGAGAATGTATTTGTTTATCTTGATGATCTCCTTGTGTGCTCGGCAAACTTTGAATCCCACTTAATTCTACTTGAGGAGGTGGCAAAATACTTGCGTGATGCTAAACTCACCATCAATGTTGAAAAGAGCAAATTTTGTTATCGAGAAGTTAGGTACTTAGGATATGTTGTCGGAGACGGGTGCATTCGCACCGATCTGAAAAAGGTTGCAACTATGGATGAATTCTCAGAACCGAAGTCACCTAGGCAGCTGAGACGATTCTTTGGCATGGCAGGGTGGTACCGAAGATTTATAAAAGACTATGCGACGATCGCTGGACCACTCCATGACTGCCTTACAAAAGACCAAATTAAAAACTTTGCAATGTCCGAGGAAGCTAAGATGGCGTTCGTAAAATTAAAGCAAAGTTTGGTTACCGCACCGCTGCTGACTTATTCTGACTATATCAAACATTTTTATATTCAATGTGACGCTTCGACGCAAGGGGTGGGTGGCGTGCTCTTCCAGTTGGATGATGAGGGCAACGAACGTCCCATAGCATACATGTCTTCAAAACTAAATAAAGCTCAGAGAAACTACAGTGTTACTGAACTTGAATGTTATGCAGCGATATTAAGCGTGAAAAAATTCCGTTCTTATGTGGAAGGTTTACCTTTTACTATAATTATGGATCACGCGAGCCTGAAGTGGCTTATGGGCCAGAAAGACTTATCTGGAAGATTTGCTAGATGGAGTTTAAAACTTCAGGCTTACAATTTTGACATTGAACATCGTAAAGGTGTACAAAATTGTGATTTGTCATTTTATATATTAACTTTATTGTTATTGTTAAAGTAATAATAAATAAAATTAAAAGTGCAAATTGAATAAACTGCAATTCATTGCATGCAGTTTGCAGTCACTGTTGCTGCTGCTTAAGCTCGGACCTCTTGAAACAATTCGCTGCAAACAGCTTGAAGTCACTGTTATTCCACGGTATTTTATTATGTTTATTGTTATTATAAAATAATATCACAATGAAACAATAGGTCTGTTCGCGTACTTTTCTAGTAAAATAATGAAAAACGTCAAAAGTAATTAAACTGAGAGAGAATTAACTCCAACACTAAAAAGTAAACGAACGATTTTCTGGTAAAAAACTGAAAAATGTTAAATCTGCCTGGTTCGCAACTGCTGTGCTACTCCTCACACCTACCGTTTGACAGTTTTCACCTTTATACCTCATGAAATTCTACAAGTAAGAACTTTAAAAAACTTGAACACAAGATGGTCGATATTGACATTTAGGGTACTTACAAAGAGAGTACGTTCAACTCTAACACTACTTTGCTAATTATACTATGCTTTCAAGTAAATGTTTTTGAAATATTTCGTTTGTATTCGACTTGGCGAACATAGCTTTTAATTTTCCCTCTCTTGTGTATATTTCTTTTGGTGTTGCCAAAATTTTCAGATTTACATTCACTCATGGTGGAAAAATTATAAGTGTTGTCATCCCATGACATTTTTTATTATTTTTTAACGTGCTGCCTTTTGTGCTGCTGTAGGAGGCACTTGGATGATGTTAGAAGCGTTAAATGAACGCTGTTCCTGCTACTGCTGCTGTTGGAGGTTACTGGAGAACGCTTCATTCAAAAATAATCATATTAAATTGTGCTACATTTGCTGGTGCTGCAGGCGGTAACACTTGAAGATCGTTAAATAGCGAAAAAACATATTTTTAGTATATCGCTTTGTGCATTTTTGTCTGTTCCCAGGAAACATTGTTGGTGTCACTTGTTGGAGTGAGCCCTTTAAAATGTTCTAAAGGTGTAACACATGTAGCTAAAACTGTACTGCATCTTTTCTTGTTCTGTAAAGAAATTTATAAAATGTGCAAAAAATCGTAACTCTGAAATTTGCTATTTGCTTTGTGTGGCTACGTTGGCAACATGTGTATCAATCACAACTTATCGATATTTTTTTTTGCTATTTTTTGCTTTGTTGGCTTTCTCTTTTCTTTTCTAAATTGTTCAGTTTGAATTGTAAAGTAAAGAACTAACCAGCGTTGTCAGATGAATTTGCCTCGAAAATTCGCTTTTTCTCTCATTTATCCTCACAAATTACCACACGTCAAATATACCACAAAATAGCGAAAATTACCACAAAATACCGCAAGTCAATGAATTATCTCAACTCACTTGCTTACTTACTTAGATGGCGTTTACAACAGTTGGTTGGTTTTGGTCTGGTCTAAGAATTTGCGCCAGCCTCTTGTGTCGTGCGCTCGCTAACGCCAGTTAAAAACTCTAAGCTTTGACAGGTTATCCAATGCCTGGTCTTTCCAATGGAGATGCGGTTTTCCTCGTCTGCGTTGGCCACGGCTGGGTACCGAATCCTATAATTTTTTCGCTGGAGCCTCGTCGTTCATTCTCTCGACATGACCTATCCAGCGAAGCCGCTCTATTTTAATACGCTTGACTATATCGATATGGTGACCGTGGCATGCAGGTTAAGTGTGTGGCTTAGCATGCTCGGAGCCCGGGTTCGATCCCCAGCCGCGGCAAAAAGTTTTTTCAATAAAAAATTTTTCTGATCGGTCACCACCTCTCTGCAGACAATGGCAAACCTCAGAGAGTAATTAATGCCATGTAAAGCTTCTTGAGAACATGAGCCGTTCGGAGTCGGCATAAAACATGTAGGTCCAGTTCTTGGTCAATTGTGTGCAAACATTTAATAACACATACAACACAATTGATCATAAGAAGCTCGGTCAAAGTCCTTTCAAGGGCTGAAATGGCCAATTTGTTTTTTTTTTTTATATCGATGTCAGCATATAGCTCATACAGCTCGTGTTTCCATCGTATTCGGTACTACTCATTGACGCAGATTGGACCATAGATCTTGCGAAGAATTTTCTCTCGAACGCTCCAAAAGTCCTTTCACCAGAGCTGCTCAACGTCACACTGCTCAATGTCACACGGTGGCCATTTCCACACGCAAAAATAATTTTATTTCGAAGCAATAAATACTTTTTTAAGAGTACATTTCTATTGTTCTCAAATGTAACCCGGTGTGTACCAAACTGATTCCGTAACTTGAACGCTCGCTTTCTCAAACACATAAAAGCCGCCATATTGCTTGTCACACGTGTACATAGATATGAAAGCCACATTATAGGGCGCCATTTTTGTTCGTTGAGAAAGAGCTCTGCTTCTTAATTGCCTACTGAGCCCAATGTAACACCTGTTGGCAAGAGTTATCCTTTGTTTAATCTCAATACTGATATCGTTGAAGGAGTTAATGCTGATTCCCAGGTAAACAAAGTCCTTCACTATCTTAAAAGAGGTGTTGTCAACAGTGACGTGGTTTCAAAGAAACTGGGACTGTTGTTTGTTGACACAAGATACTTCGTTTTATCTGCGTTCACTGCAAAACCCATTCGACTCGACTCTTTTTCTAGCCTGGAGAATGCTGCACTAACTTCGCGCGTATTGTGGCCAATGATGTCAATATCATCAGCATACGCCAGCAGCATAACACTCTTATAGAAAATTGTGCCGCTGCGTCTTAGGTCAGCAGCTCGGATGATCTTCTCTATGACTATACTAAAGAAGTCGCGCGATAAGGAATCACCTTGCCTGAAACCTCGCTTGGTATGGAACGGAAGGGAGAGGTCCTTCCCGATTTTCACTGCGCTGCTGGTGTTGTTAAGTGTCATCCTGCAAAGACGCATTAGCTTCGCAGGAATACCAAATTCAGACATGATGGAGTATAGGTGACTCCTTATTGGACTGTCGAAGGCAGCTTTGAAATCGACAAAAAGATGGCGTGTGTCGATTTGTTTTTCGAGGGTCTTTTCCAAGATTTGTCGGAGCGTGAAGATCTGGTCGATGGTGGACTTTCCAGGTCTGAAGCCACACTGATAAGGTTTAATCAGTTGGTTAACGATGGGCTTAACCAGGACCTTATATGCGATGCTAAGAAGGCTAATCCCACGGTAGTTGGCACAAATGGTGGGATCGCCTTTCTTGTGGATTGGGCAGAGCTCACTGAGGTTCCAATCATCTAACAAAAACAGCTCACTGAGTTCCAATCATCTGGAATGCATTATTCTGACCATATTCTGCATAGAAGTCTGTGAATGCATTTAAACAGGACTTCGCCACCGGTCTTAAACAGCTCAGCCGGTAGGCCATCGGCTCCTGCGGCTTTGTTGTTTTTAAGCCGAGCTATAGCTGTTAAGACCGCGTTATAGTCGGAGGATAGACTTCAATGCTGTCATCCATAATTGGGGTTTCCGAGATATCATCTCCACTGGCGTGATTGTTGTCAGCGTCTCCATTTAAAAGACTAGAGAAGTGGTCCCTCCATAGCATTAGCGTATTCTGGATATCTGCCACTAGGTTGCCATTCTCATCCTTGCAGGAAGAGGCTCCAGTCTTAAAACCATCGGCCAGGCGTTTTATTTTTTCGAAAAATTTTCGAGTCTCATTCCTGTCGCCATGCATCTCAATTTTCTCACACTCACGCATTTCGCCTCTCGGTCTTTCGACTGTAAATGCGTCTTTCTTCCCTCCTCTTCTCTCGGTATTGCTCCATAAAAGCACGCGTTGCAACCCATTGCAGGGTGGCTTTGTGGCTTTGCGGTGTCCTTCTCTGCACTGGCGTTGCGACACTCCTGGTCATACCACTGGTTTCGGCGAGGGCGGTGGTAGCCTATCACCTCTTCGGCAGCCGTACGCATAGATAGGGATATGTGCGTCCACTGTTCGCATATATCGTCGATCGGAGGAGTGCTTTCTTGAAGCAGAAGTAAGAGTCAAGTAGCAAAGGCTTCGGCCGTCCGTTTTGACTGCAGCTTGCTGACGTCTAGCTTTCTTAGTGTAGGATTGCGTACGTCTAGTACACTGGAAGAGTGCCTTTCGTCAATACCTCAGCAGTTCTTAAAATATTACATTATACGATGCTTATAACAAAATATGAAATTATTTAACGTAAGTAGGCCTAAATTGCAACATACTAATGAATATCAATTAATAAAACAATAATTGATTTAATTTTGAGGATTTTAGTCAAGCAAAATATTCACTGCCTCTGTTTGTTTGACATTGGCGGACAAAGGCATATATTATCTCCAGACTCATAGCAGTCCTTGCACTGCTCATAATAATTTTTCTATTAACACATTCATGGAAACGGCAAAGTAACACCCGTTTAGTTGACTGCTAATTTGAGCGGCGATGTCTCCTATAGACTATAAACTTGAGGAGCCTCCACAAGACCTTAAAAATGGAATGTGCGTAGAGTATGGGTCCAAACCATTTTGTTTATTCCCAATGAAAATAAAAATAGCCTCGGATATGACCCCCTACTACGTTGACGACCACCGCAAACGAAAAATTGACAACTGGTCTGGTAGATGAGCTAAAAAGCAGAACAAATTATGAACACACTTTTTGCCACATTGCATCTCTGCTAAAGATCTACCAAAACAGCTGCATGTAGTTTCCCAATATCAAAGTAAAATATAAGTAAACGTCAAACACAGAGTTGCATTTTACTGTGGTTGATTAGCTTATCAAATCTACTCAAGGGTTTGTGTAGCAAAAGAGATAATGTGTAGCTCATTTACATCAAATGTATTTGTTTTTGTTTAGAGCAGAGTTGTAAATTCCATAGCTCAATGTGCTCATTTTGCTCACTTACAACAACTTCAATATTTTCGTGTGTGTTGCAATTCTGAGAATTTACTTCGCCGGCGCATTGCGCTGCTACAGCAAGAAAAAAAACATTTGCATAGCATTGTTGTTGCTTGCTCGTTGAAAGATATCAAAGTTATTGCTGCTGTGTGTACTTTGTTGGTATTCAGATTCAAAGTGGTGTCTTGTTTTCTTTTTGTCATTTTTGCAATTTCTTTCACGACCATGAGTATTAGCTCAGAGGGCACATGTTGTTGTTTTTGCTATTTTTTATTTTTTTTTACGCCATCGAAGTTATAATTTTTAATTTTTTTTTTTTATAAATTAACTTACTGCCACAACACCTCTGGTTTAGAGCTTATCTGCTATTTTACTCATATGCTAGACAAGTTGCCATACATCGTGAATACCAGTAATGATTTACGTGTATGCATCTCGAATGTCCGGACCCTTTTTAGGGAAGGTGTCTCTGTCCAATTGGCGAAAGCTATCGAAAAAATAAAGGCTGACATCACCGCCATCCATGAAATGTGATGGAAAGGACAAGGCTGCTCTAAGAGAGCAGACTGCGATATCTACTACAGCTGCCATGCGGAGAAGCATGAATTTGGATGCGGATTCGTCGTAAGCAGGTAACTACGCCATCTTGTGTCTTGAAATTCTTCCTCAAAAGCCTTAATTGCGCACATGCCGCGATGGAGGAAAAGGACGATGCTGTCAAGGAAACCTTTATTGTGAGCCTAGAGGACGTGTGTGATCGCTGCCCGGCCCATGACTTGAAAATAGTTCTCGGCAATTTCAACGCGAAGGTAAAAAATACGGCATCTTTGGCTCCACTGTCGGTCAGTTCAGTCTCCAAGAGACCACTTCAAACAACGTTCTAAGATTAATCGACTTCGCCGCGGCGCGAAACATGGTAGTTAGTAGGGTAAACTGGAGATCCTTTGACTTTGGGGCAAATTTGATTTTGACGTTTTCCGTGTGAACGAAGCGTTATTTTTTAATAATTTATTTGATGAATTTGACATCTTTGTATTTTAGTAATTGTCACGAAGTTTGACACTATTACATAACGGAATGGAAAGCAACACGTGTTTTTATGTTTTTGCACGCCTAACCGTATTTTCTGGTATTGATACGTAAGGAATTTCTGATCGAGTTATAAGAGATATTTCAAAGATGTTTTGAAAAAGGTTAAAAGAATTTTAATAATAAAGGAGAAGAAAGAAAAGGTTTTTGAAAATATAATAGAATTTTAATTTAACTAAATACAAACCATAAAAATAACTTAAAAATAGCTGAAATCTTATGGGGTATATTTGACATTTATGAATTGGGCACTTTTGACTAATGTCAGTTGCACCCGATGCTACCAATGTGTTACCGTAAGACGCAACCATTGAACTCTGCCAAAATTTGCGTGCGTAAATTAAACCAGCGAATAGACGGATTCATATGCATATACAGTGAATGAACTTCCCACTTAAAGGAGACAGAACGTAAGATTAAACTACATTAATATTGGTTTCTAATTGTTAACAAACATGTTTTTCAAGAGTAATATTTAGAGCTTGATGCCAAATAAATAATTCATGAAGTAACAGGCTTGCTACAACCCAGCAGACTAGACCATGGTTTTATCGAACGCTACTCCTACTTTGGTCTGGCTACTCCTGGTCTGGGCTGCTCGGTTGTTCTGCAAAGAACTTTGTTGTTGTAGGAAGCCAATTACTTAATGAATTTTTTGGCATCAAGCTCTAAATATAATTATTGAAAAATATGTTTTTAAGAATTAGAAACTAAAACTAAAAAATTGAAACGCCACAATTTTATAACTCTTCTAAATTAATATTAAGGTGCTTCATGTCACCTCGTATCTGCATCGTAAGCTCGTATTTCGTAAGAACTTACGAAACGTCAAAAATATTTTATATGAAAATTGAGATATGAATATTTTTCAACTTTACGAATCAATTTCTATGTTCATGTCGTAAATAGGCTATCGCAAACTTGTTTTAATTGTCAAAATAAAAAAATTATTAAAATTTTTTTTTTGTAAATTTTAAAGCTTCATTCAGTTTAGTTTGTTTTCACAGGTTTTCACCATTGCCGTGTGGTCGCCAACATCATGCTGTGTCTCGTCATGGTGGCAAAGGCGAAGTTTCTTAGTCGTAGCTGATGCGACAATTGGAGGAACTGATGGGATAATTGGCAGCGAATTCATTCAAGTCTGCATGGACGTTTCCAAGTTAAAGCCGAATAAACCGACTCTTTAAACTTTGGACAAAAACAATTGTGAGTGAAAGCAAGCATGAGGAATATAAATACGACCATGATTTGATTTAGTGCCGCTTTTCAAGCAAGTTATCTCAAGGAATATGACCCTCAAAAGATGGCCTTAACAATTATATCGGATGGCTACTCACTGGCAAGGCGTCACCATCACCAAGTAAGGCAGTCCAACAGAATGGGATCATCGTCTACATTCAACAGACTATCAGCTCATCTGAGCGACAACTGCAGAACGGTAGCAAGTCTGTTGACCAAGTTCAGGACTATTCAGGAAAACCAGAAAATAGTTCAACGAAATTCGCATCATTTTAGACTCATCGCATATGTTATTTTCGATCACATATTCATTGATTTGTATTTGTATTTGAATAAAAAGTCCTGTGTAGGTCCTATTTTACTATATTAGATTTTGAATAGTAAAAGTTTTTTCGCTATCTTAAGTAAACATTAGGATAGCGACCCTTGAAAGGCCTGAGCCTAAACATGCAAAACAATCTTGAGCGGGGTTCTTCAACCCTCTTTACTGGACTGCTGTTGGCTATCATCTTACCATGTCTTTTGTAGGTGAAATAGCTTTTTCCTATTGCTTATTTCTTTTTTTTTTTGTTTTTTCGACATACTTATGCTTTTGAGCGCTTATATGTGGTCGCTATAATTTTTTAAATGAGGCCCCGGAATTCTCATTTACTTGCTCCATGACTTTCCATCCACGGCCAGCTCATCATCCGAAACTTCGGGGGCCCGGAAATATGACATCAAAAGAACAAATTAGAATAAAAATTAAATGTTCGATAAGCAAAAATTTACGCTTTGTGCTACCTGAGCGCTCATCCACACAAAACGCAACCAATTTACAAAAAAAGGTACGAAAGTTTCTAAAGTTCGTTCATGTCAATTTCATATACGAAGAATACGATATACGACATACGAAGACATACTAAGTGACATGAATCCCCTTATTATTTATGTTAATTATTATTATTTTTATTTCTCTTAGCGAAATAAACATCAAATAAAACTATTTTGTTACGTTTATTTCATCTGGACCAGCGGCGTAACAATTGAACAATTTTATTTCTCTATTGGTTGTGTTGTACTTGTAAAGAAAGTTTTAGTATTTGTAGCCACTTTGGTACCACTGTTTCAGCCTGGACTGCCGGCGTCTCACATACAGAACAGCATTGTGTGTGTGAGTGTGTGTGAGAAGCAAAAGCTGCAAGGCTGTGTACACACGTTTTCAGCCTTTGTCGTCAATTGTGTGAAAGCAACCACAACGCGCTAAATATCTGCAGCCAGCGAAGTCACCACAATTCCATACACACCAGTTCACACTCATCAACTGATCAGACAGTAAGTTGAACATTTTTATTCGTCTAAATAAAAGTAATTTTGCCACTTTTGGGGGTTTTGAAGTCAATATGACCAATATATCGGTGTCACATAATTCTAACAATGGTTCACCTCACCAGCCTCAAGAATACAATTACCAAGGCTCCAGTTGAAGAGAATTCAAGCAGCACTTTCATTTTAAGTTCTAATGGAGCGCTTGAAAGTGCTAGAAGCGAGCAGTCAATGCAAAGTTGTTGCCTTAATCAGAAAAAGAGAGCTAATCTAGTGAAGCGATTAGGTATAGGGAAAGTCGGTGGGTCGTTGTTTTAAGGTGATATGGAGGTGGGTAATAATGCAATACAGTTGACAGTCAGCCAGCAGGAGATAAGTGCAGCCAGCATTTTGGTGGTTCTTTATCATTGTTCACAGGTGCACCTTCAACATTCTCAGCAGGGCCTTTGACCACGCTTGCTAACACTGGTTTACAGCCAATATGTACTTTGAATGCCACTATCCTTTTCTCATGTAAAATCGGTCGCTAATTCCGAAAAAAAAAATATTTTTTTTTCTGTCACTCCGTTTTCGAGATATTGCCCACTGTAGGGTTTTCAACGAAAAAAAAAAGTTGGTTCCACTTAATTGCATATATCTCCAGAACCAACAACAGTATTCAAACAAATGATATATCAAATAAAAGCTAATAAAATTTCTTACAAACAATGCGGACACCATTTTTTGGTCGAGTTGTTTGTTTTGGCGGAATAAATTCAAATTTCGGGGATTTTTTTTATTTTTCAGAAAAATTTACAAAAAAACACAAAATAATTGCAAATTCCGTTAAGAAATCAAAATATTTTATTACTTTTGATATTTTTTACTAAAAGCCCTTATTTTTCCAAAAAAAATAAGCTATTGTTGAAGAAAATCTATTGAGAAATGAAAAAGTTGTGTTTAATGGAACGAAATCACCCAAATTGTGTGATTATCAATTTATGCATTTGGACTTATTTTATTGCCATAAAAAAAAAATGAGAACTAAAGGTTGTTGTAATAAAATCATATATTCTTCATTTTTTGTTCTGCATACGAGAAGATTCCACCAACAGATGAAAGCAATTGAGAATTGGTACCAAGGATTTTGGGACGAAGGAATGATGGGCGACTATTGTTGGTTTCTCATCAGAGAAACCGATCCCGAATTAAATAATCGACATAACAAGAATTCTAATCAGTTTGAATTTCTGAATGATAAATAAAAATTATTTACAATGTAAATAACAATATAAATGATTTAATGCAACAATGAAAATTATTAATAATAATTATATAATTTAAATAATGTAAAAATAATGTAAACTATTAAAAGAACAATAAAAATGAAGAATATATGATTTTATTACAACAACCTTTAGTTCTCATTTTTTTTTTTATGACAATAAAATAAGTCCAAATGCATAAATTGATAATCACACAATTTGGGTGATTTCGTTCCATTAAACACAACTTTTTCATTTCTCAATAGATTTTCTTCAACATTAGCTTATTTTTTTTGGAAAAATAAGGGCTTTTAGTAAAAAATATCGAAAGTAATAAAATGTTTTGATTTCTTAACGAAATTTGCAACTTTTTTGTCTTTTTTTGGAAATTTTTCTGAAAAATAAAAAAAATCCCCGAAATTTGAATTAATTCCGCCAAAACAAACAACTCGACCAAAAAATGGTGTCCGCATTGTTTGTAAGAAATTTTATTAGCTTTTATTTGATATATCATTTGTTTGAATACTGTTGTTGGTTCTGGAGATATATGCAATTAAGTGGAACCAACTTTTTTTTTTCGTTGAAAACCCTACAGTGAGCAATATCTCGAAAACGGAGTGACAGAAAAAAAAAATAATTTATTTTTTCGGAATAAGCGACCGATTTTACATGAGAAAAGGATAGTGGCATTCAAAGAACAAACAACTTTTCGTTATTTGTAAACCAGTGTAATTTGCAGGTCATGATAACAATAGTCGCAGCTTCAACAACATCTTTAAACACGCCTTTGTATATTCCACAATACTGAAATTTTAATAATGGAATATTACATTCATATTTTCAATCTACTATAACTACTCAACCAGCAAAATGAGTAGAAATTTACGTATGAGTTCCCTTAAAAGCTGTTTAAAGAGGCAAAATAAGTTATATTCATTTCATTTTCATTTCATTTTCATTTCATTTTCATTTCATTTTCATTTCATTTTCATTTCATTTTCATTTCATTTTCATTTCATTTTCATTTCATTTTCATTTCATTTTCATTTCATTTTCATTTCATTTTCATTTCATTTTCATTTCATTTTCATTTCATTTTCATTTCATTTTCATTTCATTTTCATTTCATTTTCATTTCATTTTCATTTCATTTTCATTTCATTTTCATTTCATTTTCATTTCATTTTCATTTCATTTTCATTTCATTTTCATTTCATTTTCATTTCATTTTCATTTCATTTTCATTTCATTTTCATTTCATTTTCATTTCATTTTCATTTCATTTTCATTTCATTTTCATTTCATTTTCATTTCATTTTCATTTCATTTTCATTTCATTTTCATTTCATTTTCATTTCATTTTCATTTCATTTTCATTTCATTTTCATTTCATTTTCATTTCATTTTCATTTCATTTTCATTTCATTTTCATTTCATTTTCATTTCATTTTCATTTCATTTTCATTTCATTTTCATTTCATTTTCATTTCATTTTCATTTCATTTTCATTTCATTTTCATTTCATTTTCATTTCATTTTCATTTCATTTTCATTTCATTTTCATTTCATTTTCATTTCATTTTCATTTCATTTTCATTTCATTTTCATTTCATTTTCATTTCATTTTCATTTCATTTTCATTTCATTTTCATTTCATTTTCATTTCATTTTCATTTCATTTTCATTTCATTTTCATTTCATTTTCATTTCATTTTCATTTCATTTTCATTTCATTTTCATTTCATTTTCATTTCATTTTCATTTCATTTTCATTTCATTTTCATTTCATTTTCATTTCATTTTCATTTCATTTTCATTTCATTTTCATTTCATTTTCATTTCATTTTCATTTCATTTTCATTTCATTTTCATTTCATTTTCATTTCATTTTCATTTCATTTTCATTTCATTTTCATTTCATTTTCATTTCATTTTCATTTCATTTTCATTTCATTTTCATTTCATTTTCATTTCATTTTCATTTCATTTTCATTTCATTTTCATTTCATTTTCATTTCATTTTCATTTCATTTTCATTTCATTTTCATTTCATTTTCATTTCATTTTCATTTCATTTTCATTTCATTTTCATTTCATTTTCATTTCATTTTCATTTCATTTTCATTTCATTTTCATTTCATTTTCATTTCATTTTCATTTCATTTTCATTTCATTTTCATTTCATTTTCATTTCATTTTCATTTCATTTTCATTTCATTTTCATTTCATTTTCATTTCATTTTCATTTCATTTTCATTTCATTTTCATTTCATTTTCATTTCATTTTCATTTCATTTTCATTTCATTTTCATTTCATTTTCATTTCATTTTCATTTCATTTTCATTTCATTTTCATTTCATTTTCATTTCATTTTCATTTCATTTTCATTTCATTTTCATTTCATTTTCATTTCATTTTCATTTCATTTTCATTTCATTTTCATTTCATTTTCATTTCATTTTCATTTCATTTTCATTTCATTTTCATTTCATTTTCATTTCATTTTCATTTCATTTTCATTTCATTTTCATTTCATTTTCATTTCATTTTCATTTCATTTTCATTTCATTTTCATTTCATTTTCATTTCATTTTCATTTCATTTTCATTTCATTTTCATTTCATTTTCATTTCATTTTCATTTCATTTTCATTTCATTTTCATTTCATTTTCATTTCATTTTCATTTCATTTTCATTTCATTTTCATTTCATTTTCATTTCATTTTCATTTCATTTTCATTTCATTTTCATTTCATTTTCATTTCATTTTCATTTCATTTTCATTTCATTTTCATTTCATTTTCATTTCATTTTCATTTCATTTTCATTTCATTTTCATTTCATTTTCATTTCATTTTCATTTCATTTTCATTTCATTTTCATTTCATTTTCATTTCATTTTCATTTCATTTTCATTTCATTTTCATTTCATTTTCATTTCATTTTCATTTCATTTTCATTTCATTTTCATTTCATTTTCATTTCATTTTCATTTCATTTTCATTTCATTTTCATTTCATTTTCATTTCATTTTCATTTCATTTTCATTTCATTTTCATTTCATTTTCATTTCATTTTCATTTCATTTTCATTTCATTTTCATTTCATTTTCATTTCATTTTCATTTCATTTTCATTTCATTTTCATTTCATTTTCATTTCATTTTCATTTCATTTTCATTTCATTTTCATTTCATTTTCATTTCATTTTCATTTCATTTTCATTTCATTTTCATTTCATTTTCATTTCATTTTCATTTCATTTTCATTTCATTTTCATTTCATTTTCATTTCATTTTCATTTCATTTTCATTTCATTTTCATTTCATTTTCATTTCATTTTCATTTCATTTTCATTTCATTTTCATTTCATTTTCATTTCATTTTCATTTCATTTTCATTTCATTTTCATTTCATTTTCATTTCATTTTCATTTCATTTTCATTTCATTTTCATTTCATTTTCATTTCATTTTCATTTCATTTTCATTTCATTTTCATTTCATTTTCATTTCATTTTCATTTCATTTTCATTTCATTTTCATTTCATTTTCATTTCATTTTCATTTCATTTTCATTTCATTTTCATTTCATTTTCATTTCATTTTCATTTCATTTTCATTTCATTTTCATTTCATTTTCATTTCATTTTCATTTCATTTTCATTTCATTTTCATTTCATTTTCATTTCATTTTCATTTCATTTTCATTTCATTTTCATTTCATTTTCATTTCATTTTCATTTCATTTTCATTTCATTTTCATTTCATTTTCATTTCATTTTCATTTCATTTTCATTTCATTTTCATTTCATTTTCATTTCATTTTCATTTCATTTTCATTTCATTTTCATTTCATTTTCATTTCATTTTCATTTCATTTTCATTTCATTTTCATTTCATTTTCATTTCATTTTCATTTCATTTTCATTTCATTTTCATTTCATTTTCATTTCATTTTCATTTCATTTTCATTTCATTTTCATTTCATTTTCATTTCATTTTCATTTCATTTTCATTTCATTTTCATTTCATTTTCATTTCATTTTCATTTCATTTTCATTTCATTTTCATTTCATTTTCATTTCATTTTCATTTCATTTTCATTTCATTTTCATTTCATTTTCATTTCATTTTCATTTCATTTTCATTTCATTTTCATTTCATTTTCATTTCATTTTCATTTCATTTTCATTTCATTTTCATTTCATTTTCATTTCATTTTCATTTCATTTTCATTTCATTTTCATTTCATTTTCATTTCATTTTCATTTCATTTTCATTTCATTTTCATTTCATTTTCATTTCATTTTCATTTCATTTTCATTTCATTTTCATTTCATTTTCATTTCATTTTCATTTCATTTTCATTTCATTTTCATTTCATTTTCATTTCATTTTCATTTCATTTTCATTTCATTTTCATTTCATTTTCATTTCATTTTCATTTCATTTTCATTTCATTTTCATTTCATTTTCATTTCATTTTCATTTCATTTTCATTTCATTTTCATTTCATTTTCATTTCATTTTCATTTCATTTTCATTTCATTTTCATTTCATTTTCATTTCATTTTCATTTCATTTTCATTTCATTTTCATTTCATTTTCATTTCATTTTCATTTCATTTTCATTTCATTTTCATTTCATTTTCATTTCATTTTCATTTCATTTTCATTTCATTTTCATTTCATTTTCATTTCATTTTCATTTCATTTTCATTTCATTTTCATTTCATTTTCATTTCATTTTCATTTCATTTTCATTTCATTTTCATTTCATTTTCATTTCATTTTCATTTCATTTTCATTTCATTTTCATTTCATTTTCATTTCATTTTCATTTCATTTTCATTTCATTTTCATTTCATTTTCATTTCATTTTCATTTCATTTCATTTTCATTTCATTTTCATTTCATTTTCATTTCATTTTCATTTCATTTTCATTTCATTTTCATTTCATTTTCATTTCATTTTCATTTCATTTTCATTTCATTTTCATTTCATTTTCATTTCATTTTCATTTCATTTTCATTTCATTTTCATTTCATTTTCATTTCATTTTCATTTCATTTTCATTTCATTTTCATTTCATTTTCATTTCATTTTCATTTCATTTTCATTTCATTTTCATTTCATTTTCATTTCATTTTCATTTCATTTTCATTTCATTTTCATTTCATTTTCATTTCATTTTCATTTCATTTTCATTTCATTTTCATTTCATTTTCATTTCATTTTCATTTCATTTTCATTTCATTTTCATTTCATTTTCATTTCATTTTCATTTCATTTTCATTTCATTTTCATTTCATTTTCATTTCATTTTCATTTCATTTTCATTTCATTTTCATTTCATTTTCATTTCATTTTCATTTCATTTTCATTTCATTTTCATTTCATTTTCATTTCATTTTCATTTCATTTTCATTTCATTTTCATTTCATTTTCATTTCATTTTCATTTCATTTTCATTTCATTTTCATTTCATTTTCATTTCATTTTCATTTCATTTTCATTTCATTTTCATTTCATTTTCATTTCATTTTCATTTCATTTTCATTTCATTTTCATTTCATTTTCATTTCATTTTCATTTCATTTTCATTTCATTTTCATTTCATTTTCATTTCATTTTCATTTCATTTTCATTTCATTTTCATTTCATTTTCATTTCATTTTCATTTCATTTTCATTTCATTTTCATTTCATTTTCATTTCATTTTCATTTCATTTTCATTTCATTTTCATTTCATTTTCATTTCATTTTCATTTCATTTTCATTTCATTTTCATTTCATTTTCATTTCATTTTCATTTCATTTTCATTTCATTTTCATTTCATTTTCATTTCATTTTCATTTCATTTTCATTTCATTTTCATTTCATTTTCATTTCATTTTCATTTCATTTTCATTTCATTTTCATTTCATTTTCATTTCATTTTCATTTCATTTTCATTTCATTTTCATTTCATTTTCATTTCATTTTCATTTCATTTTCATTTCATTTTCATTTCATTTTCATTTCATTTTCATTTCATTTTCATTTCATTTTCATTTCATTTTCATTTCATTTTCATTTCATTTTCATTTCATTTTCATTTCATTTTCATTTCATTTTCATTTCATTTTCATTTCATTTTCATTTCATTTTCATTTCATTTTCATTTCATTTTCATTTCATTTTCATTTCATTTTCATTTCATTTTCATTTCATTTTCATTTCATTTTCATTTCATTTTCATTTCATTTTCATTTCATTTTCATTTCATTTTCATTTCATTTTCATTTCATTTTCATTTCATTTTCATTTCATTTTCATTTCATTTTCATTTCATTTTCATTTCATTTTCATTTCATTTTCATTTCATTTTCATTTCATTTTCATTTCATTTTCATTTCATTTTCATTTCATTTTCATTTCATTTTCATTTCATTTTCATTTCATTTTCATTTCATTTTCATTTCATTTTCATTTCATTTTCATTTCATTTTCATTTCATTTTCATTTCATTTTCATTTCATTTTCATTTCATTTTCATTTCATTTTCATTTCATTTTCATTTCATTTTCATTTCATTTTCATTTCATTTTCATTTCATTTTCATTTCATTTTCATTTCATTTTCATTTCATTTTCATTTCATTTTCATTTCATTTTCATTTCATTTTCATTTCATTTTCATTTCATTTTCATTTCATTTTCATTTCATTTTCATTTCATTTTCATTTCATTTTCATTTCATTTTCATTTCATTTTCATTTCATTTTCATTTCATTTTCATTTCATTTTCATTTCATTTTCATTTCATTTTCATTTCATTTTCATTTCATTTTCATTTCATTTTCATTTCATTTTCATTTCATTTTCATTTCATTTTCATTTCATTTTCATTTCATTTTCATTTCATTTTCATTTCATTTTCATTTCATTTTCATTTCATTTTCATTTCATTTTCATTTCATTTTCATTTCATTTTCATTTCATTTTCATTTCATTTTCATTTCATTTTCATTTCATTTTCATTTCATTTTCATTTCATTTTCATTTCATTTTCATTTCATTTTCATTTCATTTTCATTTCATTTTCATTTCATTTTCATTTCATTTTCATTTCATTTTCATTTCATTTTCATTTCATTTTCATTTCATTTTCATTTCATTTTCATTTCATTTTCATTTCATTTTCATTTCATTTTCATTTCATTTTCATTTCATTTTCATTTCATTTTCATTTCATTTTCATTTCATTTTCATTTCATTTTCATTTCATTTTCATTTCATTTTCATTTCATTTTCATTTCATTTTCATTTCATTTTCATTTCATTTTCATTTCATTTTCATTTCATTTTCATTTCATTTTCATTTCATTTTCATTTCATTTTCATTTCATTTTCATTTCATTTTCATTTCATTTTCATTTCATTTTCATTTCATTTTCATTTCATTTTCATTTCATTTTCATTTCATTTTCATTTCATTTTCATTTCATTTTCATTTCATTTTCATTTCATTTTCATTTCATTTTCATTTCATTTTCATTTCATTTTCATTTCATTTTCATTTCATTTTCATTTCATTTTCATTTCATTTTCATTTCATTTTCATTTCATTTTCATTTCATTTTCATTTCATTTTCATTTCATTTTCATTTCATTTTCATTTCATTTTCATTTCATTTTCATTTCATTTTCATTTCATTTTCATTTCATTTTCATTTCATTTTCATTTCATTTTCATTTCATTTTCATTTCATTTTCATTTCATTTTCATTTCATTTTCATTTCATTTTCATTTCATTTTCATTTCATTTTCATTTCATTTTCATTTCATTTTCATTTCATTTTCATTTCATTTTCATTTCATTTTCATTTCATTTTCATTTCATTTTCATTTCATTTTCATTTCATTTTCATTTCATTTTCATTTCATTTTCATTTCATTTTCATTTCATTTTCATTTCATTTTCATTTCATTTTCATTTCATTTTCATTTCATTTTCATTTCATTTTCATTTCATTTTCATTTCATTTTCATTTCATTTTCATTTCATTTTCATTTCATTTTCATTTCATTTTCATTTCATTTTCATTTCATTTTCATTTCATTTTCATTTCATTTTCATTTCATTTTCATTTCATTTTCATTTCATTTTCATTTCATTTTCATTTCATTTTCATTTCATTTTCATTTCATTTTCATTTCATTTTCATTTCATTTTCATTTCATTTTCATTTCATTTTCATTTCATTTTCATTTCATTTTCATTTCATTTTCATTTCATTTTCATTTCATTTTCATTTCATTTTCATTTCATTTTCATTTCATTTTCATTTCATTTTCATTTCATTTTCATTTCATTTTCATTTCATTTTCATTTCATTTTCATTTCATTTTCATTTCATTTTCATTTCATTTTCATTTCATTTTCATTTCATTTTCATTTCATTTTCATTTCATTTTCATTTCATTTTCATTTCATTTTCATTTCATTTTCATTTCATTTTCATTTCATTTTCATTTCATTTTCATTTCATTTTCATTTCATTTTCATTTCATTTTCATTTCATTTTCATTTCATTTTCATTTCATTTTCATTTCATTTTCATTTCATTTTCATTTCATTTTCATTTCATTTTCATTTCATTTTCATTTCATTTTCATTTCATTTTCATTTCATTTTCATTTCATTTTCATTTCATTTTCATTTCATTTTCATTTCATTTTCATTTCATTTTCATTTCATTTTCATTTCATTTTCATTTCATTTTCATTTCATTTTCATTTCATTTTCATTTCATTTTCATTTCATTTTCATTTCATTTTCATTTCATTTTCATTTCATTTTCATTTCATTTTCATTTCATTTTCATTTCATTTTCATTTCATTTTCATTTCATTTTCATTTCATTTTCATTTCATTTTCATTTCATTTTCATTTCATTTTCATTTCATTTTCATTTCATTTTCATTTCATTTTCATTTCATTTTCATTTCATTTTCATTTCATTTTCATTTCATTTTCATTTCATTTTCATTTCATTTTCATTTCATTTTCATTTCATTTTCATTTCATTTTCATTTCATTTTCATTTCATTTTCATTTCATTTTCATTTCATTTTCATTTCATTTTCATTTCATTTTCATTTCATTTTCATTTCATTTTCATTTCATTTTCATTTCATTTTCATTTCATTTTCATTTCATTTTCATTTCATTTTCATTTCATTTTCATTTCATTTTCATTTCATTTTCATTTCATTTTCATTTCATTTTCATTTCATTTTCATTTCATTTTCATTTCATTTTCATTTCATTTTCATTTCATTTTCATTTCATTTTCATTTCATTTTCATTTCATTTTCATTTCATTTTCATTTCATTTTCATTTCATTTTCATTTCATTTTCATTTCATTTTCATTTCATTTTCATTTCATTTTCATTTCATTTTCATTTCATTTCATTTCATTTTCATTTCATTTTCATTTCATTTTCATTTCATTTTCATTTCATTTTCATTTCATTTTCATTTCATTTTCATTTCATTTTCATTTCATTTTCATTTCATTTTCATTTCATTTTCATTTCATTTTCATTTCATTTTCATTTCATTTTCATTTCATTTTCATTTCATTTTCATTTCATTTTCATTTCATTTTCATTTCATTTTCATTTCATTTTCATTTCATTTTCATTTCATTTTCATTTCATTTTCATTTCATTTTCATTTCATTTTCATTTCATTTTCATTTCATTTTCATTTCATTTTCATTTCATTTTCATTTCATTTTCATTTCATTTTCATTTCATTTTCATTTCATTTTCATTTCATTTTCATTTCATTTTCATTTCATTTTCATTTCATTTTCATTTCATTTTCATTTCATTTTCATTTCATTTTCATTTCATTTTCATTTCATTTTCATTTCATTTTCATTTCATTTTCATTTCATTTTCATTTCATTTTCATTTCATTTTCATTTCATTTTCATTTCATTTTCATTTCATTTTCATTTCATTTTCATTTCATTTTCATTTCATTTTCATTTCATTTTCATTTCATTTTCATTTCATTTTCATTTCATTTTCATTTCATTTTCATTTCATTTTCATTTCATTTTCATTTCATTTTCATTTCATTTTCATTTCATTTTCATTTCATTTTCATTTCATTTTCATTTCATTTTCATTTCATTTTCATTTCATTTTCATTTCATTTTCATTTCATTTTCATTTCATTTTCATTTCATTTTCATTTCATTTTCATTTCATTTTCATTTCATTTCATTTCATTTTCATTTCATTTTCATTTCATTTTCATTTCATTTTCATTTCATTTTCATTTCATTTTCATTTCATTTTCATTTCATTTTCATTTCATTTTCATTTCATTTTCATTTCATTTTCATTTCATTTTCATTTCATTTTCATTTCATTTTCATTTCATTTTCATTTCATTTTCATTTCATTTTCATTTCATTTTCATTTCATTTTCATTTCATTTTCATTTCATTTTCATTTCATTTTCATTTCATTTTCATTTCATTTTCATTTCATTTTCATTTCATTTTCATTTCATTTTCATTTCATTTTCATTTCATTTTCATTTCATTTTCATTTCATTTTCATTTCATTTTCATTTCATTTTCATTTCATTTTCATTTCATTTTCATTTCATTTTCATTTCATTTTCATTTCATTTTCATTTCATTTTCATTTCATTTTCATTTCATTTTCATTTCATTTTCATTTCATTTTCATTTCATTTTCATTTCATTTTCATTTCATTTTCATTTCATTTTCATTTCATTTTCATTTCATTTTCATTTCATTTTCATTTCATTTTCATTTCATTTTCATTTCATTTTCATTTCATTTTCATTTCATTTTCATTTCATTTTCATTTCATTTTCATTTCATTTTCATTTCATTTTCATTTCATTTTCATTTCATTTTCATTTCATTTTCATTTCATTTTCATTTCATTTTCATTTCATTTTCATTTCATTTTCATTTCATTTTCATTTCATTTTCATTTCATTTTCATTTCATTTTCATTTCATTTTCATTTCATTTTCATTTCATTTTCATTTCATTTTCATTTCATTTTCATTTCATTTTCATTTCATTTTCATTTCATTTTCATTTCATTTTCATTTCATTTTCATTTCATTTTCATTTCATTTTCATTTCATTTTCATTTCATTTTCATTTCATTTTCATTTCATTTTCATTTCATTTTCATTTCATTTTCATTTCATTTTCATTTCATTTTCATTTCATTTTCATTTCATTTTCATTTCATTTTCATTTCATTTTCATTTCATTTTCATTTCATTTTCATTTCATTTTCATTTCATTTTCATTTCATTTTCATTTCATTTTCATTTCATTTTCATTTCATTTTCATTTCATTTTCATTTCATTTTCATTTCATTTTCATTTCATTTCATTTCATTTTCATTTCATTTTCATTTCATTTTCATTTCATTTTCATTTCATTTTCATTTCATTTTCATTTCATTTTCATTTCATTTTCATTTCATTTTCATTTCATTTTCATTTCATTTTCATTTCATTTTCATTTCATTTTCATTTCATTTTCATTTCATTTTCATTTCATTTTCATTTCATTTTCATTTCATTTTCATTTCATTTTCATTTCATTTTCATTTCATTTTCATTTCATTTTCATTTCATTTTCATTTCATTTTCATTTCATTTTCATTTCATTTTCATTTCATTTTCATTTCATTTTCATTTCATTTTCATTTCATTTTCATTTCATTTTCATTTCATTTTCATTTCATTTTCATTTCATTTTCATTTCATTTTCATTTCATTTTCATTTCATTTTCATTTCATTTTCATTTCATTTTCATTTCATTTTCATTTCATTTTCATTTCATTTTCATTTCATTTTCATTTCATTTTCATTTCATTTTCATTTCATTTTCATTTCATTTTCATTTCATTTCATTTCATTTTCATTTCATTTTCATTTCATTTTCATTTCATTTTCATTTCATTTTCATTTCATTTTCATTTCATTTTCATTTCATTTTCATTTCATTTTCATTTCATTTTCATTTCATTTTCATTTCATTTTCATTTCATTTTCATTTCATTTTCATTTCATTTTCATTTCATTTTCATTTCATTTTCATTTCATTTTCATTTCATTTTCATTTCATTTTCATTTCATTTTCATTTCATTTTCATTTCATTTTCATTTCATTTTCATTTCATTTTCATTTCATTTTCATTTCATTTTCATTTCATTTTCATTTCATTTTCATTTCATTTTCATTTCATTTTCATTTCATTTTCATTTCATTTTCATTTCATTTTCATTTCATTTTCATTTCATTTTCATTTCATTTTCATTTCATTTTCATTTCATTTTCATTTCATTTTCATTTCATTTCATTTCATTTTCATTTCATTTTCATTTCATTTTCATTTCATTTTCATTTCATTTTCATTTCATTTTCATTTCATTTTCATTTCATTTTCATTTCATTTTCATTTCATTTTCATTTCATTTTCATTTCATTTTCATTTCATTTTCATTTCATTTTCATTTCATTTTCATTTCATTTTCATTTCATTTTCATTTCATTTTCATTTCATTTTCATTTCATTTTCATTTCATTTTCATTTCATTTTCATTTCATTTTCATTTCATTTTCATTTCATTTTCATTTCATTTTCATTTCATTTTCATTTCATTTTCATTTCATTTTCATTTCATTTTCATTTCATTTTCATTTCATTTTCATTTCATTTTCATTTCATTTTCATTTCATTTTCATTTCATTTTCATTTCATTTTCATTTCATTTTCATTTCATTTTCATTTCATTTTCATTTCATTTTCATTTCATTTTCATTTCATTTTCATTTCATTTTCATTTCATTTTCATTTCATTTTCATTTCATTTTCATTTCATTTTCATTTCATTTTCATTTCATTTTCATTTCATTTTCATTTCATTTTCATTTCATTTTCATTTCATTTTCATTTCATTTTCATTTCATTTTCATTTCATTTTCATTTCATTTTCATTTCATTTTCATTTCATTTTCATTTCATTTTCATTTCATTTTCATTTCATTTTCATTTCATTTTCATTTCATTTTCATTTCATTTTCATTTCATTTTCATTTCATTTTCATTTCATTTTCATTTCATTTTCATTTCATTTTCATTTCATTTTCATTTCATTTTCATTTCATTTTCATTTCATTTTCATTTCATTTTCATTTCATTTTCATTTCATTTTCATTTCATTTTCATTTCATTTTCATTTCATTTTCATTTCATTTTCATTTCATTTTCATTTCATTTTCATTTCATTTTCATTTCATTTTCATTTCATTTTCATTTCATTTTCATTTCATTTTCATTTCATTTTCATTTCATTTTCATTTCATTTCATTTCATTTTCATTTCATTTTCATTTCATTTTCATTTCATTTTCATTTCATTTTCATTTCATTTTCATTCATTTTCATTTCATTTTCATTTCATTTTCATTTCATTTTCATTTCATTTTCATTTCATTTTCATTTCATTTTCATTTCATTTTCATTTCATTTTCATTCATTTCATTCATTTCATTTCATTTTCATTTCATTTTCATTTCATTTTCATTTCATTTTCATTTCATTTTCATTTCATTTTCATTTCATTTTCATTTCATTTTTCATTTCATTTTCATTCATTTCATTTTCATTTCATTTTCATTTCATTTTCATTTCATTTTCATTTCATTTTCATTTCATTTTCATTTCATTTTCATTTCATTTTCATTTCATTTTCATTTCATTTTCATTTCATTTTCATTTCATTTTCATTTCATTTTCATTTCATTTTCATTTCATTTTCATTTCATTTTCATTT